>JAVJIX010000051.1:5267500-5867500 GCA_036785185.1 Paratrypauchen microcephalus
CCTTCGTCCCCCTTCGGGGCTCGGTCCCTAATTACTCAGATTAAGAACATTTAACTGGATTTGAGTCCATTTGTCTTGATAAGTAAAATTATTTAGCAAAATTTAGTTTTTTTTTTCCTTAATTGCAGTTGTTTTTAACTACAAAAACCCTAGTTCCGTTGGTAGATACTAATTTTACTTGCCATGTTGAAATTTACTTCAATCATTTTCTTCATTCAAGTCATTTTAAGATGGAAAGATGTGACCTTTTTTCAATGTATGGATTAATACTAGTTGTGTTTTACCTTCAGCTGTGTCCGTGTGATTGTCTTGGTCATGGATTACAATTGGCGGCGGTGGAGCCCTCCTTTTGGTGCTCCTCAGTGTATCATCCCCAGACCTCTGTATGAATAAGATTAGTTTAAAAACTCTCTTACATTTTATATAAATATTTCTCAAATTAGGACAATGGGACGTTACCCGTGTTAAGTGGCATGTGCTGAGATCTTTGGGGGTGCTGTTGGATGCACCCATGGGTGGTTGAGGGGCGCGTCTCTTCTTTGGCTGGTCCGTAATATACGAGGCTACATCCTGAGTGCTAACGCTAGCTGATCTTGACTTGAGTCCAGGAGAGACTGGGGCGCTGACAGTATGACTCTGATAAAAACAAGCAAGGCAGATGTGAAAAGACAGAACAACGTTTATTTTTACAAAATCAATACGTGTCCAAAGCTTGACTTACTGCTTGAGATTTTTTCCTGTTTCTTCTGAATAAACTAAAGAGTCCACGGTTGTCAGACTTTTTCTTCCCCTTTTTTGTCAGATCTAGAAAGTGAACGCATCAATAATTTTATTTTATAGTAGAAATAGCTGCCTTTGTGGAGAATGTCTCTGTGAACGACCTTACCTTGAAGTGAGGAAGATAAGGAGAACTTGGTTGGAGCGATGTCTGTTTTGAATTGAAAAGATTTATTATGAAAAACATCAGGCGGGACATCTGTTTTCAGTGAAATGTAGGTTAATTCACTTGTACTTTTTGTAATTTAAAGGAAAAGTAACGTTTTTTACAATTTGAGCCTTATTTCGGTAATAAAACAAGTTGTTTTACTCACCCATATCACTTTGGAGATGTTTTAGATTAGCGTTAGGCTAACGCCGTTAGCCTAGCGCGACTTATAGCCATAGCTCGGGGCATTCCCCGAGCATGTAATATGCCCCGTGCGGGCTCCAAATAACACAAACTTTAGCACTTTTCAAATCATAGAAGCTCGATGTCTTAGTCTACGATTTCGTGTGGTCAAAAGTGGCCTGTAATCCGAGATTTAGCCATAGTTTCAAGTAGATTAGGACGCCAGTGCGCATGCGCGGAGTGTGCCCTCAGCTCCCGGGACCCAAACATGGAACGCAAAGCTGTAAACTATGGATAAATCTCGGATTACAGGCCAGTTTTGATTTAAACAAAATCGTAGACTAAGACATCGAGCTTCTATGATTTGAAAAGTGCTAAAGTTTGTGTTATTTGGAGCCCGCACGGGGCATATTACATGCTCGGGGAATGCCCCGAGCTATGGCTATAAGTCGCGCTAGGCTAACGGCGTTAGCCTAATGCTAATCTAAAACATCTCCGGAAATGCTCCATATGACACCAAAGTGATATGGGTGAGTAAAACAACTTGTTTTATTACCGAAATAAGGCTCAAATTGTAAAAAACTTTACTTTTCCTTTAACTTGCCCCTGATCTCCATTAATTATTATAAACTTAGTTGTGAGAAATGTTTATTTTTTCTTGGAGCCAAATCACGGTAACAATTGTATCATGACTCAGTATGTTTCTTTTGCTTTTAAAAGCTCCTTTCATTACACAATATTACTTGTGAGTTTTAAGCTGTGTTTGATGAGGAAACAACATTTTAACAGATCAGAAAATAGCATGATATGAAAAGTCATTTGCTTCTTCTGAAAGTTGACACTTCACTTGACTCAGAGAGAAGTGGATGTTTGAGCAACTGTATTCAAGGGAAAATGAGTGAATCATGATATGACAAGTGAACCAAAATAACAGATTGTCACGGGGATCAGATTTTTATTTTTTTTACCCCACCCTATAAGCTTAGAGAGCAGGGGTGTCAAACATGCAGCCCAGGGACCAGATCCGGCCCTCCAAGACCTTTAATCTGGCCCTCGCCTGATTTTCTATTAAAATATTTTAATTTTCTATTAAATATTGCTAATTTTCTGCATAACAGTGTCTCTAGCGCCTCTGTGTGTGGCCCCTCCCACCAGTGCAGCACAAATGAAGACTCGCCTCCTTCCAAACGCTCTTAAAGAACCATCGTTTTAACTGCTGACTGTGACACCCTCATCAGCAAAACGTCAAAAATGAGAAAAGTGGACGCCGAGTGCAGGATTTTCCAAGAAAAACTGACTAATTCCTATTTGTTCACGGAGGTGAATGGGAAACCTGTATGTTTGGTGTGTTTGCAACTGGCGGTGCTCAAGGAAAATAATCTTAAAGGGACAGTGTGTAAGATTTTTACCCGTTAATTACCAAAATTGAAGATACCCATTCAAAAATACATTGTTTTCCAAGCCTTTTCACTTCCATCATGAAATCAAAGTATTCTTTTGGACTTAGATATAGTCACATAAAAGGGGGATCTTCCCCATATAGAGGCAGCCATTTTGAATACGAGAACCGCAGAAGGACATTTGGGCTCCGCCTTCGCCTTCAGCAAGGCTCGTGGTAGCACCGGAGGCAAAGCAGGTGCGGAGACAGGTGCGGGTGGGGTGGGGGGAGGCTCGTGGTTTTGGGTAAACAACAAGCATGCTGCTGTATCACACGTCGTAATGGATCTAACACGTGTTTTGGTCTAAATTGTTTTACTGGATTTTATTCGCTGGATCCTTACGGACATATTGAGACCAAGCTTGTGGTGAAATACAGAGTTTGACCTGTGCAAGGCCTTCAAAGGTAAGCAAAGTAACAAACCTCGTTTTGTGCTTTTCCGTATAAAAGCCCCATGTGCTCAGGGAGTGATTGTTGTGCCGGGAAATGAATTGCATAGTCAAAAAGAGGAGACTGTAAGGTTTCATTTGATATGCGAGCTGTCCGCTACGGCGCGTCCGGGTGACCCTCGAGGTTTGCCGTAGCTAAAACAGAAGTGCCATAGCCACTATCCACCTATGCGCCACGAATCCTACACACTGGACCTTTAAACGCCACTATGAGACACAACATGTCGAACAAGACAATAACTTGAACGGAGAATTGAGAAGACAGAAGATAAACAAATTATTGCTGGGACTGAAGAAACAGCAGTCTGTAATAGATTTGTGTTTCTCTGGACAAATATTTGGACTTATTGCTATTTTTGGAGTATATTTGCCATGAGTTTTCTGATCCGGCCCCTTTGGGATCAAAGTAGGTTGGATACGGCCCCCAGACCAAAATGAGTTTGACACCCCTGCTCTAGAGTCTTGTGATGTCTTCTGCAGTTGGCACTTTCAGTCTTACCTGCTGCAGCGTGGGGCAGACGTCCAGTACATTCTTTGGCTGCTGTGTCCTTGGCAAACACCTCTCTCAGGCCGTGCTCATGCAACGTCCTGCTCAGGTCCAGTGGTTCTTTAGACTCAGAGTCTCTCAGTAAAACTGTACTTTCCACTTCAAACTCACACTTGTCACACACCAGCGGCAGCAGCTTTTCCAGGGGCAGTCTTGGGTTCACCCGCACCACAGTCTTATGGGATTTGTTGTAGTTGATTAAGAGGCGTACAGTTGCCTGCAAATATAGAAATATGTCAACAAATACAGGTATTTACAACAACTAAACAACTCTTACCTCTGGCATGTAGGGTGTTCTGATCTTCTCTTCTCCTGCCTTGGGCTTCAAAACTATCTTCTCAGCTTCTAGTGAACCAATGGGTGAGTTTGGCTTAAAGCTATTATTATTCTTGTTTGGCGACAGAACTTCGACAGTGTAGTCTGAAGGGTTGAGGTGGTGACTGGCACAAAGGGTCACCAGCAAATCCATGACTGGTTTACTGTAAAAGATCAAATACTTTAAGGAAATGAGGAGCAGGAAGATTTCAAAACATGAACACGTTTACTGTACCTTCCATGGACAATCGTGTTCTTCTCCAGCCCTCCTGGCAGCACCACAGAGAGCGAATGCTCCCTCTCCAACGGACTAACGCCTTCATCCATGTTTGTAGTCGTTAATACCTCCAGTTGTCACCTCAGTCAACTCCGCCTCCTAGATTTTACAAACCAGAAGCATAACAAGGATACTTATGCCACTTCTAGAGGCCGCACAGTAGTTGCCCTCACAGTGGAACAGTTGGTGCCAGTGTGAAATATAACAGCTGCACTCAAAAATTTGAAGACTGAAATTACGCTGCATGGCCACACCAGAGGAAATTACTCACTCCAGGGCCTAGGAAAATGATTCAAAGTACTGCAACAAAGATAATAACTGTAAAACAAACAGAAAAGGTAATCTGAGAGGTTATGGAAACTTCATTTTGCCTAATGTTAGAAGCACTCGTAAAAGTTTCTGTGTGACTGTATGTGGGGTAAAAATGTGGAATGCTCTGGATTTACAGCAAAAGCTCTGCCAAAATATTCACAAATTTAAGTTCTTGTATAAAGACATGGTCTGGTCTGAATACAGAGAGAGACCAGCTTGGATGAATCGTCAAATGGCGCTTTTCTTTCGTTTCAGTTTTGTGTTTTGGTATCTGCTGTTGTCTTATCATTGGTATTGTGTGTTATTGTAGTTGTGTTACCATTGCTGGTGTGTTTACTTTAAATGTTCCTGATAGAAACACCTTATGTGTAATTTATTGTCCCTGATAAAACGTTTTTTTTTGGTACAAGAATGGAATTTGCCTTTGTTTTTTGGTTTGTTTTTGCGTTTTCCAACATGACATGGAAGCTAAATCAATAATTTAAGTTATGTTTTGGAAGGCAGGGGTGGGATTCAATAACTTTTCTTCTTCCCACTCCCTTTACGAGCAAAAATAAACAAATGTATTTGACTGTATATTGGCTAAATGTATTTATTCCCTTGTGTTGACCTGCTCGAAATGAATAAATGAGGCGGTTTTTCAGTTCAGCCTACATAAAGCAACATTGTTTACCTGTCCATTCACTGGCACCACGCCCATTTGGTAAATGAATTAAATATCTATCAACAATCAGCTCGCTTACCAGCTTGATTGATCTTCTCCTCAAACAAGAAATAGCATGCCCGATGTTATATTCCCATGTTCAAAGCCATAACACTCCGTGCGTAATGCGGTGCGTAATCACAGTTTCCTCTTTTAAAAACGTCTAGTCGCTGTCCTTCTTCACCTTTGGCCCTCTGTGGTCTATCGCTGCTGCTTATCCACGGCTTCTGTCCGATTCAAGTGTGCTACGTGAGTGTATTTTAGGCTGCCGTGCCAATCAGACAGCTGCGCCAAGACGTTCATCAACACACTCCGACGCGCGGCGACCACATGACCCTGACTGGTCCTACTCGCGCATTTGCAAGACATCTTAAAGTTTAATAGTTTTACATTCAGCATAGCGAGGCGAATAGCTTTCACTTTACGTCATTTGTTTTTGGGAAAGAGCCTACAGGTCAGGGAGCTGCGCACGCTTCAGCCATGTGTCCAGACATGTAAATAAGATTACACTCTTTCTTGAGTAATAAGGCTTAGTGCGTTTCAAGACTTGCCCTATCCATGCCGTCAAATACACACTGTCCAAGAGTTTAATGCAATACGTAGGCCTAATATACAGTAGCTTTGGTCATGATGGGCTCACCTGAGTGCGCAGAGACGTCCCATCGTGCGCCACGCTTCTCCCCGTGTTGTTATTCCGTCACAGAAGAGACCCATGTGAGGGTTGTGTCCACTGTAATCCTCGGCCGTTTCCCAATTCCCCGACGGCACGCTTGTTAGCGTCCTTGGAACGGGATATGCGTCATATCCGGCGCGACAAGGGCCGTTCCATTCGTTTTTTTCCCCCTGCACCGTCAAGACGAGCTCTGAACGGCGCCGTCGTTTCCATGGAAATCGGGGCGTGGACCAAGTGTGCAAACATGCACGCTCCGCACACTTAAAAGCCCCAGCATGCACAGCGCGGGACTACAAAGACCGACTCGCCAGCGACATCCACAAGTGAGAGTTGCGACGTCACTATAAAATATACGTACTGGTTCACCTCACCTACAACTATGCTACATGAAACTCTTCATAAACTACACTAAACATGTGTGACGGGAGCCGTAACGGCATAGATCACGGCACCTGTATTACCGTTCACATGCTTTTCCCCTCACACTTCTATATTTCCTTTGCTGTTGTAATGCTGGATATTCTACAGTGTCGCCATGTCCAGCGTTTACTCTAAGCTGCGCACTGTTCGCACATTCTCAGCGCACAAGAAAACTTGTGCAGCGCACTGTAAATCAGGGATGAAAGAGCTTTTTATTCAGCCGCGGGGGCATTTTTTTTTATATCTGCAAAGTGCGAGCCGCGCGGGGGGTTCATTTCGGATGTGGAGTTAGTGTGTTTGCTCAGACACATTAAAAATTAGGGGGAACATTGGCCATGTCCCAATTCCAAGTATTACTAGTCGCAATAGTATAATATTTTTGTCTTTAGGGAACAAGGAGCAGACCACCCAGCTCATTGAGCTGAGGCGGGACCTGTTCAATTTCGCAGACGCCCATGTGAGAAACGTAGTGCACTAAGGACAGAGCGAGTGTGCGCCGTCTCGACGACAGACCGACGGCACACTCACAAGCGTGCCGTCACTGAATTGGGAAACGGCCCTCGTTAAGCACAACCTGCCACACCTTCAGAGCCCTCCCACCTCGTGACCACACATGTGTCCACATACCCAGCCTGTATCATATCTGTTATGATGAGGATGACGACATAAAGAGCTGTATTTTGTTGTCTATTCATTGAAACAAATAAGAGTAAATTAAAAAATAAAAACAAAAACATTCATCTACATAAGCCTCTAATCCTCTCAGAATTGGTTTCAGTTTTGCTGATAAGCCAACCATACCTACAGCATTATCTGTGTTTGCCAAACATTAGTGCTCTCGGGGTCACTCCTGATTAACATGGAGTGCTCTTCTGTACGCTTTAACACGCACAAAATAGTCTAGACAGTTTTAGTCAGGCCTGGACTGGTAATTGGGCATACCGGGCATTTTCCCGGTGGGCCAACAGTCCTAGGGGCCGATGCCCTTTTTTTTTTTCTTTTTTTTTTTTTTTTTTACTTAGAGACCGGCCCACAATTTAGGACTGAACCAGGACTACATCAGTTCTGAACAAGGACTAAACCAGGACTAAATCAGGATTGAACCAGGACTAAACCAGGACTAATTACATCTAAATCTGGACTAAATCAGGTCTGAACCAGGACTAAACCAGGACTAAATCAGGATTGAACCAGGACTAAACCAGGACTAATCAGGTCTAAATCAGGACTAAATCAGGTCTGAACCAGGACTAAACCAGGACTAAATCAGGATTGAACCAGGACTAATCAGGTCTAAATCACGACTAAATCAGGTCTGAACCAGGACTAAACCAGGACTAAATCAGGACTGAACCAGGACTAATCAGGTCTAAATCAGGACTAAATCAGGTCTGAACCAGGACTAAACCAGGACTAAATCAGGTCTGAACCAGGACTAAACCAGGACTAATCAGGTCTAAATCAGGACTAAATCAGGTCTGAACCAGGACTAAACCAGGACTAAATCAGGATTGAACCAGGACTAAACCAGGACTAATCAGGTCTAAATCAGGACTAAATCAGGTCTGAACCAGGACTAAACCAGGACTAAATCAGGATTGAACCAGGACTAAACCAGGACTAATCAGGTCTAAATCACGAATAAATCAGGTCTGAACCAGGACTAAACCAGGACTAAATCAGGATTGAACCAGGACTAAACCAGGACTAATCAGGTCTAAATCACGAATAAATCAGGTCTGAACCAGGACTAAACCAGGACTAATTATGAGGGGCTGGTCTAAGCCAAAAATGCCAGGGCCATTTTTTTGTCCCAGTCCAGACCTGGTTTTAGTATACACATTTCCAACACAACTTTCTATTTTGCTTAAGAATTCTTATGTAATCACACCAGCTTTCTCAAGATTTCTTTTTCTTTTATTATTTTTATTTATTATTATTATTATTTTGAACATGTTAAACATTTTAAGTAGCCTACGTATGCTTCATTTACAAAGCGCTACATGGACTAACCCCACCCCCCATGTCTGTCTTTTTCAAACCTAAGACATCAAGTGGTCCGAAAACCAGGGCCTCCTCCACAAGAGACTGTGAGGTCCCCCACAGGAGAACCTTTTGGTCAGAACACTCTTTCTGTGAGGGCCACTAACATGTGGAACAGTCTTCCTCTGCACATACAGGAGAGCCCTACACTGATCACTTTTAAAACACAACTCAAACTATGGCTGAAAACCAACCAGTCATGTGACCACTAGACTTTTGTTTGTGCTGTTTGTTTTGTATGTTGTATTTTTATGCATTTGCCTGCCGAGGGACTACGGATGAAAACTAGCTTTGTAGCTAAAATTCGGCATATTTACATTTGTTTTATACTTAAGTTCATTAAGGTGCACTGTCCTTATCAAATAAATAAATAAATAAATACATGTACAGTGGTACCTCACCTTACGAAATTAATTCGTTCCAGAAGTGGTTTCGTAACGTGAATTTTTCGTAAGTTGAGTAGCTATTTCAATGGAAAAAGCCTGATTCGTTCCAAGGCCCCGATCCAAGTTTTTTTTTATAGTGTAACTTTTTTTATAGTGTAACACTGTGTTCTGCGTAGAGACTGTAGACCCAGGACTAAACGTGGACTATACCAGGTCTAGACCAAGGTCTAAACCTGGACTAAACCTGGACTAAACCAGGACTAAACCAGGACTAGACCAGGTGGATTAAAGCGCCGCGCGCGGGTCTATTTCCTGGTTTCGTTTCGAGTCACGGCTGAGGCGAGCAGCGAGGGGGACCGCACGCAGTCTGAGCGCATGAACGAGACCCGTGCTCAAACCGTGCCTCCTCTACACCTCCTCTAGACCTGGTCTAGAGGAGGTGTACCGAGTCATTAGGGACAGAACCTTATCGGTAAACCGGAGTTTACCGTTTCGTAAACTTGTTGGATGATCAAACCGAAGGAGAACGGGGAGATGTTCTAGACCACCGCGGCTCTTGCATGCGTTCGTTCATGCGCTCAGACTGCGTGCGGTCCCCCTCGCTGCTCGCCTCAGGCGTGACTCGAAACGAAACCAGGAAATAGACCCGCGTGCAGCGCTTTAATCCACCTGGTCTAGTCCTGGTTTAGTCCTGGTCTAGTCCTGGTTTAGTCCTGGTCTAGTCCTGGTTTAGTCCAGGTTTAGTCCTGGTCCAGTCCTGGTTTAGTCCAGGTCTAGACCTGCTGGCAGCCCCGCGCCGGGTCATGCGCGGGGCTGCCAGCCCCGCGCACGTGTCCGCGCGCAGTTTTCTCCCCCCTCCCCCTTCCCCCCACACTTCACTATTAATAATTTTGTTGAAAATCTATGAAAGTTTGAGTGTTTAAACGAGAGACAAATGTGAGAAAAGTTTAAATCCAGTCTGAGAAAAGCGTATAATGTGTGTGGCTGAGCACGCATTATTTGAATTTTTGAGATTTCGCGTTTCGTATCTTTCGTATCTAGAGACCAAAATTGAACGTGAAGGTGTTTCGTAACTTGAAATTTTCATTTGTTTGGTCTTTCGTAAGGTGAGGTACCACTGTATTTGAATTAGGACAACCCATATTAATTAACATGACAACAAACAGCATCAATGTAAATATGCCGCAATTAGCACAATAGCTTCTTTACATCCGTTGTCCTAAGGCAGGTCAGAACAGAAGAACATTTAGAGGAACCCGTCAAAGAAACAGAAGTGCACACAGACATGACCGCAACTTAATGGCAAGTTTAAAAGGCCCAGAGAAAAAGAAAGTCTACCTGTTTGAGCATGTTTGATTATTTTTCAACCAATGTTTCAGCGTGTTTTTGAAGGTTGAGAAGGACCCACAGTTCCTGACATGAGGAGGTCATGAGTTCCACGACTGTGATCCTCTGATGGACGTCGCCATTTGGCCAAATTTGGTCCTGCGTCTCTGTATGTTCCAGTCTCCTCTGGTCAATGCTCTCGTGTTAACTCGGGTAGTCATTTTTTTAACTTCTAAAATCCATTAACGGTGGAGCGAGTCCATTTAAAACTTACCTGAGAACTTTCAAAGATCCAAATATTATACTGTACTTACTTAAGTGATACTGTAGAGGCTTTTTGTCAAGTGTTTTCTGTGTTGTTGTTTTGTTTTGTTTTTTTGAAGAGGGACTTTAGGGGCTTCAGGATGGCCTCTGATGATTCTTCAAGATAATTACGAGAAATAACGTACAATACTACACATACAGTATAAGGTATGGCACAATAAGCCATATAGCTATAAATGATGTAACAACGGTAATTAATAGACATTCTCATTATCACCGCTGACTTATTTGCATACTGTTGATGAGGAGTAGGCAGCCGCAGCAGGAGTTTTAATCAAATTAAGCCTGAGGAGCACATGTCCACTCCGGTTGTAATCTTGTAATCTTATTCCACTGTCTGTCAATGGGCTTGTGGCTGGCTGCAGTAAACACATCACTGCTCCTCTATGGGGGTTAATGAACTCATTTTGATGACTAACAGCAGAACAGAAAGCCGGTTAGTCACTGTCCACGCTGAATCATCTGATAGCATGTTGTGAAATCAGAGAACAAATCAACAACACACTAGATTTAGGAGCTGGAGTTGGCTAGACTTGATAATTACTGATTAGCTGATATAAAACAACATGAACAATAGTATAATTTGTACTTTTGTGAGGAAATTTTATGTAATATTATGGCTAAGTATGGCAGGGGGTGTCAAACATGCGGCCCGGAGGCCAGATCCGGCCCTCCAAGACCTTTAATCTGGCCCTCGGCTGAGTTTCTATTAAAATATTTTCATTCTATTTAAATTTTCTATTAAAATATTGCTAATTTTCTGCGCAGTTTAGCATAGCAGCGTCTCTAGCGCCTCTGTGCGTGGCCCCTCCCACCAGAGCAGTTTCACAAATGAAGACTCGCCTCTTTCCAAACGCTCTTAAAGGACCATCGTTTTGACTGTTGACCGTGACACCCTCATCAGCAAAATGTCAAAAATGAGAAAAGTGGACGCCGAGTGCAGGATTTTCCAAGAAAAACTGACTAAACTGAACCTATTAGTTCACGAAGGTGAATGGGAAACCTGTATGTTTGGTGTGTTTGCAAGTGGCAGTGCTCAAGGAATATAATCTTAAAGATCCCATGACATGGTACTTCTTGATGCTTTTATATGGCTCCTTAATGGTCCCCTAATACTGTAAATGAACCCTTCTTCAAAATCAACACTCAGTGCATGAGAAACAGAGATAAGATGAGAAAGAATATTTTTTCTCCCTCAGAACAGGTCATAATGGGCGTTGTTGCTTGAATGCAAATGAGGAGAAAAGAGCTGGCCAATAGTAGAGGGTGGGGGCGTGGCCAAACGCTCCGCTCTCCGCTGTAGCTCACAGCTGATCCATTTCCGTGTTTTTGCACGGGGGAGAGATTTGAAGCGTTCCATTGAAAAATAAACACATTTCCACAGAAAATAAAATTAAACCACTGCTGTTCAAAGGTCCAGAGGCTCAGATAAAGGACTTCCGAGCCTAGAAACACTCGGACGTGCCTCCAGGCAAATAAAAAAACGCATTTCGCATTGCCTAGCGCATTCGCAGTCCAAACTCTCTGGGCGTGATTTACAGAGACGCTGAGTTCAGACAGACGGGGGTGGAACTGCATTTGCATTTCTTTTTTCGATCTGACGTCAATAAGTTTCCTTGTTCAAAATCGCCCGTTTGAGCTCCGATTTTTTGTAACGCAGAAAAGGATCGCAAATGCTCAGTTTAGACATTTTGCAACTTTTAACCATGGGGGGGGCCTAAACAGGGTAGGGGAGCTCACATTAATGTTCAAAAACCTCAGAAAGTGAAAATTTCATGCCATGGGACCTTTAAACGAGACACGACATTTCGAACAATACAATAACTTGAACGAAAAATTGAGAAGACAGAAGATAAAAGAATTACTCCTGGGACTGAAGAAACAGCAGTCTGTAGATTTGCGTTTCTCTGGACAAATATTTAGACTTATTGCTATTTTTGGGGTATATTTGCCATGAGTTTTCTGATCCGGCCCCTTTGGGATCAAAGTTGGTTGGATACGGCCCCCAGACCAAAATGAGTTTGACACCCCTGCCGTAAACGCTCACAGAAAACCTTTTTTGGGGGGTGTCAATAAAGCGTGCGCTCACTTTGCAAAGCGTGTCCTTGTTTTGTGAAATCGCATCCTCATTTTATTAAGTCGCGCGTCCGTGTAAATACAGCGTGCACTCGTTTACCTAAATCGTGGAGTCGTCTTACTAAAACTGTGCGCTCGCTAAAATTGAGTCGTGCCCACGTTATAAACCTCGTAAGCGCAATTTACTAAAGCGTGGCCATGATTTCAACCAGGGTGCACGATTTAGGTAAAACGAGCGCACATTATATTTAAACGAGCGCGCGATTTAGTAAACTGAGAGCACGCTTTACTTACACGAACGCGCAACTTAATAAAAGGAGGGTACGCTTTGCAAAGTGAGTGCACGCTTTCTTGCCACCCCTCAAAAAACATTTTTTCCTGAGCCCCGGGTTCTGCAGCGATGTGAAAATGTGTAAAATGAAATTACAAGCTGACAAGTTACCATGCTGGAGGAGGGGGATCATTACCACATATTCTGGGCTTGCCCCAAATTAAAAAGTTATTGGAGTGAGATCCACGCAAGATTAAAGTTAGTTTTTGGAGTATATTTACCATTCGCTTTTGAAACTCTGTATTTAGGTAGGGTTACTTTTCTGGAACGGAGAAGTTGTTACAAGCCCTCTTGGTGGTAAAAAAATGGCTAACCCCTGTTTCGCCTTCACTGCACGAGGCTGGATTTACTAAATTAATTAGTTCCAGAAGTGGTTTCGTGACGTGAATTTTTCGTAAGTTGAGTAGCTATTTCAATGGAAAAAGCCTGATTCGTTCCAAGGCCCCGATCCAAGTTTTTTTTTTATAGTGTAACTTTTTTAATAGTGTAACATTGTGTTCTGTGTAGAGACTGTAGACCCAGGACTAAACGTGGACTATACCAGGTCTAGACCAAGGTCTAAACCTGGACTAAATCAGGACTAGACCAGGTGGATTAAAGCGCTGCGCGCGGGTCTATTTCCTGGTTTTGTTTCGAGTCACGGCTGAGGCGAGCAGCGAGGGGGACCGCACGCAGTCTGAGAGCATGAACGAGACCCGTGCTCAAACGTGCCTCCTCTAGACCTCCTCTAGACCAGGTCTAGACCAGGTCTAGACCACTGCGGCTCTTGCATGCGTTCGTTCATGCGCTCAGACTGCGTGCGGTCCCCCTCGCTGCTTGCCTCAGCCGTGACTCGAAACGAAACCAGGAAATAGACCCGCGCGAGGCGCTTTAATGCACCTGGTCTAGTCCTGGTTTAGTCCAGGTTTAGTCCTGGTCCAGTCCTGGTTTAGTCCAGGTCTAGACCTGCTGGCAGCCCCGCGCCGGGTCATGCGCGTCCTATCACACGTGTCCGCGCGCAGTTTTCTCCCCCCTCCCCCTTCCTCCCACACTTCACTATTAATAATTTTGTTGAAAATCTATGAAAGTTTGAGTGTTTAAATGAGAGACAAATGTGAGAAAAGTTTAAATTCAGTTTGAGAAAAGCGTATAATGTGTGTGGCTGAGCGCGCATTATTTGAATTTTTGAGATTTCGCGTTTCATAACTTGAATTTTCTTTCGTATCTAGAGACCAAAATTTAACGTGAAGGCGTTTCGTAACTTGAAATTTTCGTTTGTTGGGTCTTTCGTAAGGTGAGGTACCACTGTACTTCTGTTCCTGTAAGCTCCCCTGATTCTGTAAATACTTTAGTGTTTGTCTTTTTTTCGTTTTGTTCCTTTTCTACACAATATACCAAAAATAGGAAAGATTACAGTATATTTGAACTGGAAATCTGTAATATGAAAATAACTGCTCTTTCCAAATAAAAAGAATGAAAATACAAGCTGAAAAAGTAAATGCACCAAGAAGAAGTGTCCTTTGACATGAAAAGCTGAATAAAACCTCACATTAAAAGTCAGAGTACAGATTTAGCAAAGATCTATATATTTATCCATATCTATATTTTGCTCTATTCCAACTGGATTTAAATCACTGAAATTTCTCTGCTCATTTCGGTGTCTCCTTGCAATGTCCAACCAGCCAGTCGAAGTCGGCCTGGGCGAAACTGGACGGTTATACAAAGTGAACCAGACTAAACTAAGGCGTTTGTAGCCCAGTTCTGATGTCCCCGCTGTTTGAACCAGACTTCTAAATTCATCAGTGGGCCTCTAATGAACGAGCAGGCGCGCACTCACAGCTGGCTGCTAAGAAGGAAAACTGTGATCTCACTGTTTGGAAACTCAAAATACACTGGCACTGGCATGTTATGAAAAAAAATGACAAAATTATATCAGTATTATTAATAACAGACTCATAACCTATGCCAAGAATTTTCATCTAATTATATGTAGGCATACGTAGAATACAACAAAAGGTTAGCAAGGTGGTGTAAAATTTTGCATGTCGCTAAACAAAGGCCCTTTGAAAAGAAGAGAGAAATAAAAATTTTAAAAAATTGCACATTTTTTTCTGCTCAAAAAGGAGTGGGAAGAAGAAAACTTATTGAACCTCACCCGTCTTCCAAAACATAACTTAAATTATTGATTAGCTTCCTTATCTGTTCAAAACAAAACAAAGGCAAATTCTATTCTTGTACAAAAAAACAAAAAACTTCAAGGACAATAAATTACAAATACGGTGTTTCTATCAGGAACATTTAAAGGAGAATTCATGTTTTTTTACAATCTGAGCCTTATTTCGGTAATAAAACAAGTTGTTTTACTCACCCATAGCACTTTGGTGTCATATGGAGCACTTCCGGAGATGTTTTAGATTAGCGATATCCGTAATGCGAGTTCTTGGGGCATATAATTGCGTTTCATGTTTGGGTCCCGGGAGCTGAGAGCGAAATCAGCTGTGACTCCGCACATGCGCACTGACCTCCTCATCTACTCGAAACTATGGCTAAATCTCTAATTACAGGCCACTTTTAACTCAAACGCAAGTGTAGACTAAAGCCCTATTCGGACGGGATTAGTTATCCAGGGGGATGTAGAGTAATGTCGGTTTATCACAGGACCTCTAATATAAATGACCCATTCACACAGGACAAGAAATGTCCGTAATATTCATTTGACATGGGAGGAGTTTGTTTACGCTCTGCCGTCACGTATTCGTTGCCGTGCACGTCATGATTAGCCTATGTGTAATATTAGCGAACTATGCAAATTATTGCCCATAATCAGGACTAATAGAGCATACATGACCTAAAACAAGCAGAAGTTTTATGCCTTTGACGACTGATTTTGTTGCGTTTGTTTGAGAGTACCGGTAGATCATTTTGTTTGCCGGCAAAACAAAGCGCTTCAAGCTCCTCCGTGTTTGAAAATTGTGGTAAATTATTTCTTTAAAGCCCCAGTGTGTAGGATTCGTGGCGCATAGGTGGATGGTGCTATTGCACTTTCTGTTTTACCTACGGCAGACCTCAAGGGTCACCTCAGTCGCTACTGTATAAATAAAACGCGGTCCCGTTTTTCAACTGGACAAAGTTTTTTTGGTCATGAAAACGTTTCGCCGCTCATCCGAGAGGCTTCGTCAGCTCTGGTTATCGTGCTGGTTAGACACTGCTTATATCTAGCTGCAGGGAGGCGCTCCCTACACTGAAAAAGCTCTGAAAACGATCCCCCCTAATCTGTCTCTTGGTTTTCCAAATTACTCTAGCGACTCGGTGTTCTGTCTTTGAAATAGACTGGAATTTCATATTGTCTGCACAACAATCACTCTGATTCCGAGCACATGGGGCACGGAATCGCTGGTTTTGTTGACAGCCCATTTAGGATATCCACAAACAGAGAATGCTTTGCACAGGTCAAACTCTGTATTTCACCATAAACTTGCTCTCAATCTGTCCGTAAGGATCCAGCGAATAAAATCCAGTAAAACAATTTAGTCCAAAACACGTGTTAGATCCATTATGAGTCTGATCCGGCAGCATGCTTGTGTTGTTTACCCAAAACCACGAGCCTTGCTGAAGGCGAAGGCGGAGCCCAAATGTCCTTCTGCGGCTCTCGTATTCAAAATGGCTGCCTCTGCATGGGGAAGATCCCCCTTTTATGTGACTATATCCAAGTCCAAAAGAATACTTTGATTTCATGATGGAAGTGAAAAGGCTTGGAAAACAATGTATTTTTGAATGGGTATCTTCAATTTCAGTAATTAACGGGTAAAAATCTTACACACTGTCCCTTTAAAGTCTGCAACAAGTAAACACACCAGCAATGGAAAGCACAAAATATCCCAACAATGGTAACACAACTACAATAACACACATAATGTTACGATAAGACAACAGCAGATACCAAAACACAAAACTGATAGAGAAAAGTGCTATTTGACGATTGATTCAAACCCGACTCTCTGTATTCAGACCAGACCATGTCTTTATACAAGAACTTAAATTTGTGAATATTTTGGCAGAGATTTTGCTGTAAATCCAGAGCATTTTTACCCCACATACAGTCACACAGAAACCTTTACGAGTGCTTTTAACATTAGGCAAAATGAAGTTTCCATAACCTCTCAGATTATAAATGTTCTCTTTAAGAGCAAAACAATTGTTTATTAAATGCTTTAAAAAGCATAATCACTGTATACAATTTTACAAGGTCATTACATTTGAATAACTTTGACTGAATAAAAAGATCATGAGTGTGAATGACCTTGTGAATGATCCACACGACCCTTTTCTGTC
The DNA here is from genome assembly GCA_036785185.1 of Paratrypauchen microcephalus. Lineage (NCBI taxonomy): Eukaryota > Metazoa > Chordata > Actinopteri > Gobiiformes > Gobiidae > Paratrypauchen > Paratrypauchen microcephalus. Next base: position 5,284,540 of record JAVJIX010000051.1, read on the forward strand.
GAAGAAATAGTGGATTATTTTAACATTGGTAATTATTACCCCAAACTTCAACACAATATATAAAATAGGGAAGAATCAATGAACAATATAGAATTCGAAGTTCATTGTGATCAAGGTTATGCTTAGCTTTATTTATAATTGAGAGGCTTTTGGCTGTTTGTTTTTATGTCCCTGATGTGAGCTTTCCGTGATAATTTACTGTCCGTAATTACTCCTAGGAATTTATTTTCAGATACATTTTCAATTTGTCTCCTGATATTTACTTAAAGGTGCACTGTGCAACTTTTCTTGAGGAGACCTACTTGTCTCCATGGAGATGTTATTGCTTGCGTGGTACGACTTAAGCTTATCCATCTAGCATGTATTCATTATGGGTGTTTCTTTTACTCAAAAATAAAATAATTCCCTCTGTGAATAGGGGCGACTCTCCACAGATCTGGTAATAATATAGTCTCGCTCACTATGGAACAATCATGATTCAAGATTCAAGATTGTTTATTTGTCATATGCAGCATCAACACAAGGTCAATGCAATGAAATGCTTAGGATCAGAAGAACCTGATGATTCGCTAAGATAGTCGAGAAGTACTAATAACATGCAATAAAAGCACAAGGGAAAGAAGTGAACAATATAATAAAAATATGTAATAAAATATAATAAAATACAAAGGTACAGGTAGGATTAAATAAGGTGTAAGTGGAGTATTTCACAGATTGCACATAATATACTGTAGTATAAGTATTGCACAGGTTATTGCACAGGTAACAGTAGTTTACAGAGAGGTAGTGACAAACATGATACATTCATATAGAGCAGCAGCAGTAAACATAGTAAACATTACAAAAGGATCATTCCAGAATTGGAGGACATTTGGGCTTTAAAATTCTTGAAAAATAAACCTTCACTTTTCAGATTTTCTGCTACATATTCATCAATAATAGGTAATAAACTATCAAATGCTTGATTAGCTCAGCTTACGGATCAGTGGTACAATTTTTATTATATCTTTTATTTGGTTTATTTCTTTATTTCCTCTAATCACAGTAACAGGGTTGCAGGTAACAGGGTTGCAAATCCGCACTAATGTTCACTTTATCTCAGGAGTAGAAGCTGTTTAGCTGTTACTGCTAATCAAGAGGAAAAACTTATTTATGCAAATACGTAAAGGGAAAAAATAATAAAACTTGTCTGATTCTGATCATTTGCATAACAGGGTTGCATGAGGTAGAGTGAGACATTCAATCAAGGCTAATGATGTTATAAAAATATGAAAAATAGAAGAGAAGACAAATCTTTGCTCTGCCCATTCTTTTGGAAAACTGTTTGATGATGTCAAGTCCAGGGGATCATGTGGTTCTGCTTTCTTCTTCTTCTACCAGGCTAAAAATGTTCTGGTAACAGGGTTGGTGCATGTTGTGGGACACATGTTCCATGAATAATAATTATTATTTGAAATATTATGTCTATTAAAACAAATGTTCCCACAGTTACAAGAGATGGAAATGAAACAAATAATACAAAAAAAAAATTTTTTATTCAATTTTAACTGTTTTATTTGAGATTCAGTTTGGTCATTAGAGGGGTGGGACAAGAGGAAAATGGCATTTTTGGGGGTACTCCAGACTTATTTGGTATTTTTAAAAACTATTTTCAAGCATTCTTTTCTCTTAGTTTTTTTAGATTTGGTCTCAGGACAAGTAAATTCACTCAGAAACTGTATGTTTTAGTATTTTGTATGTGGATTATTTCATATTTGATGGGTGGGACGTAAAATGTCCAATTCTGGAATGACCCGAAAAGTGGTTTATTGCAGTATTATTGAGAGTTCAGTATTATTTCAGGGCTCTCTCATTGAGAGTGTGACACACGCAATTTGACATGGTCACACGCTCACACGCCACACATGGCATTTCTCACGCTGATTTCTTTTTTTTTCTTTTTTTCTTTTTGTGCCCAGAAAATCGGTCTGTGTGGCTTAGTTTATGCAGGCTCCGCGCGTTTTCAGCGAAAAAAACTCCCCCTGCTCCGGGCGCACGGTCCGAGCGAGGCCGGAGCAGACGCGCCGTCCCCCGGGCACGTCCTGAGCCTCAGTCCCGGTGCCACGTCTCCTCTGAGACGCACCGACTCCGGTCCCGGTGTCTCCGTCTGTGCGTAACGTGTCCCCCCGACGGCCCAGAGCCGAAATGCCTATGGTGAGCCGCGGTGAGCCGTGGGCCTGGTGAATTAACCAGACTCTTACATGAATCCGTTAAAAATGTCCCGCTCCCCCCCGCCCCGCTCCCTCCTCCCCGCCCCTCTCAGCGCGCACTGACAAAGTGTAGTGATGATAAAACAAACTGAGAACCATCAGGTAATAACTTCATTTATATAACTCTCATTAGTTGCTTTGTAGTTTAAGTTTGCTCTTTAGACAAACAGGGCTCTCAACACGCAATTCGACGTGCCTTCCCCCCCTTGAAACTTGAGAGCCCTGATTATTTAGAGTATTATCAGTAGTCTGGCAGTCAGTTTGGGGGTAATATCTGTCTTTGAGTCTTTTTTGAGTCAAGCAGGTGGCACCTTTAACCTTATTGTCTTGATGACTTTTTATAGGCCTGTTTATATGAAGCCTCCCAGTGGTCAGAGCCTGGATGTTACTGCGGGCGTTTGGCAAAGTTGTCCAAGTCCGTCCTCCCTGTTTCGAAGTTTGTTGCATTAATCAAACTTGTCCAGTAGATGGCACAACGTTGTTCTTGTTGGTCCTCTCTGTTTGGTTTTGTGTAGATACAACACATGTCCAGGAGATGGCAGGAATGCACAGAAAATCAGAGCTCCAACGTTGCCTACACGTGAACCTCCTTGCGCACATGCTTTATCAAATCTCAGCGTCCAATCAGATTTAAATAACTTTATATGTGTCTGAATAACGTAACACGGTACGTTTCTCACACTTAAATAGATTCCATAACATGTTACTACTCTCAAATACGTAAGACATCTTCTATATTTGATCAGAAATGTCAAATAAGCATTGACAAATTAAAACAAACCTAAATCCTAATAATCCCTATACCATAACGCATGGAATAGTGCGTTCAAAGTTGTTATTGACATTTTTTATTGACCCCTGTCGGAAATGACCAGTGCCATTCGCAGTGCCAGCAGGGGGGCTCGTCTCGCACTTCCCCTGTCCCCTTCCCTTCCCTTCTTCCCTTCTCATAAATCGGTGACTTCAGGGTATTTTCTAGAAGTGCTCGCAGGCCATCTTGTGACAGCTTCGAGGACATTCACTATTTCACTCCCAGCCGAGCGTGCGCTGCCTCTGCGTGCGCCTATCCAACCGGAAGCGCGTCTGGAGGATCAAACGAGCGCTGAGCATATGTGAAAAAAAAACACACGTCTCCTAAAAAGAAAGAGTTTTAGGCTTGAATTTCATACTGACACATTGACTCTGCGCTTGGAAACGGATTATTCGTCGGGAAATGGGATCTACCTCCTGGGTCCCCACCTGCTGGGCACCGTAATGGTGGTGAGTAGCGACACTTATTTGCATCTTCAATCGTGGTTTGGTTTGATTTGGTTGCATCCTTTACTTCCAAAACGCATTTAATCCATGGAAGCTGGTGAGTTATTTGTATATTATTAGTAGGCCCCTATGTTATGACTCCAGAGCCATCATAGTGTAGTCTATCCATTGCGCAGTAGATGTAATTCTCCCAGAATTAGACTAAAATTGGTGAAAAATAAGTGTTAGTTTAGAATCTGCATATTTTTATTTTAAAACATCTCAATGTCCTTGGTGTGGAAGCTAAACGACAACACAGCCACAGCCACAGCAGGCCCATTGTCACTGTCCATTACGCGTCAGCCTGAAACGACTTTTTGTGCGTTTTCCCGCACATTGGCACCGTTGTGATGCGCCAACATAGCCACAGGTCTGTTTCTATTTTGGGTTTATTCAATTCCTGCCTTCATGTGCGATCGATTACCAGCAGCAGGCACATCTGGCAAGGACACGCCCAGACTTATTCCGTCCCCATTCACTGGTTTATGGCCGTGCGCTCTCACCGTTTACTCAGCGCTATTCTCCATTTTGGTAACGCGGCGGCCACTACAGGTTGTTTGTTGAGGCTGGAAGGAATGGAAATGGATGCTAGATGAAATAAAAAACACCTTAACCACCTTAAGGACCCGTGACGGACCCTGGACCTCGCTCTGATTTGATGCTCTTAGCGGTGATTGGCGACTGGCGTGTGGAGTGACCGAAAAGAAACGCGTCCTACCCTATACCCTACACCCTACCCTACCCTACCCTACCCTACCCGGCGTGAGGGCCCGTCTTGTCTCGTCTGTGCGCCCGTGGGAGTCGTCGTCGTGCCTTACTATAAAGAAAGAAGACACAAACATGGGCGCATCTACAGTGTTTGGCCCCAGATAATTGGAGTTATATCACGATATATCACGGAGACGTCCTCAACATGGCGACAGCTGCTCTGGTCCATCTGGATCGAGGTATAGTCTGTGTGTGAGATTGGCACTAGAGCTGTCATTGTCTTTGTTTACCATAGATTCTATAAATAACCGTATTGTGCTTTTTACTGTACTGTAGGTATCAGTCAGTTTGGTATCAATGCCCTCAAATGATACACTGACAGAGATGATGTTTTTGTCTCTCCTTATTATAGCCTAATTATTGTACATATCTCATAGTGTCCGTGGTCATACAGCTGTTTGTTTACATCCCATGGCGACTGTACTGTAGTTGAAACTAGCTCTTTGACTCTGACAAAATGGCAAATTAAATATTCAAATGTGCCCAGAATAAGTTGGCATGTCTCATTTAAGCCCATACTATTTTCCAGTACAGATTTAAGATTGTGTGAATGGCCTAAGAAAGTAAAATGTTAAAAAAAAATAGGGAGTTGAGTATCGGTTTCAGCACCATGGACAGAGAAACATTGCAGAAAGCTTGTTCAATAACCGGTGAGTTTAAGCCTACAGTTTAAACAAGTGCTAGATGTCAGTGTGCTTTCCAAATCTTCAAGTAGATTGCTGTCGTCCTGGGGTGGCTGTAGGAGTGTGAACGCTGTCAGCTGCTCTAACACGTGGACTCTGAGTTGTCAGTTGTCTGGATACATGTACGTTACTGTTATCTGCTCCTGTGAGTGTGTGTGGTTCGGATCTCAGGGCTATTTCAAAGATGACAACGCTAATATTTGAGGTGGGTGAGAGCTCGGCTGCTTTCAACCTGCACTAACCGGCTGAATCACACTGCGCTAGGGTCATTCCAGAATTGGACATTTTACATCCCACCCATCAAATATTAAATAATCCACATACAAAATACTAAAACATACAGTTTCTGAGTGAATTTACTTGTTGTGAGACCAAATCTAAAAAAAACTAAGAGAAAAGAATGCTTGAAAATAGCTTTTAAAATACCAAATACGTCTGGAGTACCCCCCAAAATGTCATTTTCCTCTTGTCCCACCCCTCTAATGACCAAACTGAATCTCAAATAAAACAATAAATTTAAATTTCTTTTATTATTATTATTATTTGTTTCATTGCCATCTCTTGTAACTGTGGGAACGTTTGTTTTAATAGACATAATATTTCAAATAATAATAATTATTCATGGAACATGTGTCCCACAACCTGCACAAACCCTGTTACCAGAACATTTTTAGCCTGGTAGAAGAAGAAGAAAACAGTGAACCACATGATCCCCTGGACTTGACATCATCAAACAGTTTTCCAAAAGAATGGGCAGAGCAAAGGTTTATCTTCTCTTCTATTTTTCATATTTTTATAACATAGTTCGCCTTGATTGAATGTCTCACTCTACCTCATGCAACCCCGTTATGCAAATGATCAGAATAAAACAATTATTATTATTATTTCCTTTACTTTTTTGCATAAATAAGTTTTTCCTCTTGATTAGCAGTAACAGCTAAACAGCTTCTACTCCTGAGATAAAGTGAACATTAGTGCGGATTTGCAACCCTGTTACCTGCAACCCTGTTACTGTGATTAGAGGAAATAAAGAAATAAACCAAATAAATCATGTAATAAAAAATGTACCATTGATCCCTATGCTGAGCGAATCAAGCATTTGATAGTTTATGACCTATTATTGATGAATATGTAGCAGAAAATCAGAAAAGTGAAGGTTTATTTTTCAAGAATTTTAAAGCCAAAATGTCCTCCAATTCTGGAATGACCCACTAGCTGTAAGGATGGTCCTAGTATTGAATTACCAGGATACGCGTGAGAGATTCCGAGGAACAGACCACCAGGATTTAACAATTATAATTTGGTGCTTTGTTAAAGAGCTGCACATTACACTTTTCTGATCACAAACATACCTAGAGTTGTGTTTTTCATTCACACATGTTTAAAACACATAAATGTAAAAGCTTGTTAAACATAAAAAAGGTTGTCTTTTTATGTACTTTAACTTCTTGGGTGCTTTTTAAAAGACAATACAGTAAGGTGTATTTACTGTGGTGACATGTTTCGGCTGCTAGCTGCAAGTCATCTTCAGAAATGTCACCGGTGTTGGTGGTGACGTGGCGTATATATCAGCTGTTGTTGCTTCCTGACAAACCCTGCGTATTTAGGCTGCGTTCTGCTCTCAAACAGAAAACACTCTGTTCCACCTTGTGATGTCTTGTGGTGTCACGAGATTTAAGGGAAAAGGTAGCTGTTAACTTGAAAACTGCACACTACATGACTTCACAAGCTAGAACAGAGCATTTTGAGTTTTGGAGTTGTAGATTACATAAAGGGTTACTCAAAAACAGGTGGGAAGGAAACAAAACTCAACTTTAGGTATGTTTTTGATGAGGTAACAACATTATTTTTTATTTATATATCCTTTTATATCCTTTTTATTATGTGACAAAAAGTGCATATCCCAACACCCCACACTCTGCACTGCTTTTTGGATGGAAAGTATTAATACTGGAGGCAATATCGCATTCAAAAGTTAAATGGATCAATTTTAACACTTCAAAAGTAAGTATACAATCTGTAATATTTTTTTTCTTTCATTCATAGCATGTTTAGTGCTAGAAAAGTTAAATATATACATTTTAAAAAGTATAATACACATGATTTACAGTGATTTATGTAAAAACGCAACACTGGGTTACAAAGGGTGCCCCTGTTCAGTATAAAAAAGTGTTTTCTCAATTAAATTAATTCATTTTAAAATATGTTTTGATTTTATGGAGTGAGCAAAAACTAATACAAAGTTGGCTTTTTTTTAAAAATGTGAAGTTGTAATATTGGTAACCACTAAAGCCCACTGTTGCAATTTCCACAGATTCCTCACAAAAAATAAAAAATAAAAAATATTTTCTGCATGTTAAAGAGGTTTAAATATTTCATCCAGGAAATGAATGCTTGGGTGTCAGAGGGTTAAAGCTCATTGTGAATCTAGCGTAATATCGGACCTTTAAGTTCACGACAGTGCTCTGGAAAGGTCAAGGCGTTACTGACCACTCTGTTGAGTCGCGTGGACCTCTACGGTGTCTCATAAGGGACAAGCCGATGTGCCTGGGAGATTGTAAGGACACGAAGGCGCTGATTCTGTGTTTAATGGCTCACCAGGGTTTTCAAGATGTTGTTTATCTGTGTTTTCCACTGGGAAGAGACGGCGTCTGTGGAAGGGTTACAGTAGTAGTCATTTACTCTGCCGTCTCTGCATTCATGAGCGGTCACAGTTTTACTTATTTGTTAGTTAGTGATGGCAAAGGTTATTTATTTATCTAATGACTGGAAGGTTAGAGCAATAGGTTAAGCATCCACAACTACAAGAAGGTCATAAACTCTAGGGTTTATAGCAGGGGGTGTCAAAACACGCAGCCTGGGGGCCACATCCACCCCTCCAAGACCTTTAATCTGGCCCTATGCTGATTTTCTATTAAAATATTTTACTTATATTTAAATTTTCTATTAAAATATTGGTTCTTTTCTGCGCAGCTTAGCATAGCAGCATCTCCAGCGCCTCTGTGCGTGACCGCCTCCCACCAGAGCAGCAAGACTAAAGCATGACTAAATTCTGTGAACTGCATACGAGTTAATGTTAAGACGTGTTGAAACTGCATTTTTCCTAAAGTTTCAGGTTGTTTATAATGTTATAATATTTTGTAAAAGAAAGAGTTCATCAAATAAAAAATACTTCTGTAATAGATTTGCGTTTCTCTGGACAAATATTTGGTCTTTTTGCTATTTTTGGGGTATATTTGCCATGAGTTTTCTGATCCGGCCCCTTTAGGATCGGTTGGATACGGCCCCCGGACCAAAATGAGTTTGACACCCCTGGTTTATAGTGTAGCAGACGATAGTGTCAGTATAATATGTGTTTTCATGGTATCAAGTCCTGAAGTTATTGTTTTTCTGTTGTTGAGACATGTCGGAACACCACTGTTGTTTTTATACATTTTATTTGTTTGCTTTTAAGTCATGTGACCCTTGCTTCGCCCCAGAAGTGGATGGAGAGAAAGAATAGCTGCGAAAGAGAGAATGACAATAGAGAGAAAGGAGTAAAGCGTGAAGAAAATACTCCAAACTTCAAAGTGCTGTTTAGTTACCGCTGGTGGGATGTAGGCGAACACGGTGACATAATGTTTTGTATCTATTTTGAGTATGTTTGTATGTAAAGCTAAGCTATTTTCTCTGTCTGTCTTTATTTTAGTTTTCACGATGATCAAGGTGATCTAGCAGATAAATGTTGACACACATGAGCATCAGTACGGAGCGTGAAGTCCTTTTATTGAGAAGAAAACCAGTGTAGCTACATACAGTGTGGAGTTTGTATCTTTTCCCTCTGTCTTTGTAGGTTTTCTCATATGGTTCCCCGACCATTAAAATATGTTCTATATGTTCCTCCTGGGGCTGTCTTATCTCTGTGAAGAGATAAGTGTAGAAATTCTCATCTCATCAGAACTCTCCTGGTTAAGTAAAGGTTACATTTTTCAGGTCAACTGGTTTCTGGTTGCAAAAAAGGGAGAAGCTGATAAAAGAATAGTATAGTTTAGATTATTTAGATTATTTGTCAAATATGGGAGTATAAGTGTAGTATTAGCAATTGAATTCAAATTTAAACTGGGGTCTTATGCCTCAAGACAGCGTCAGGCGTGTTGTAACTACAAGCTGTTTATAGAGTACATTGTATGTCTTAAAGGAAAAGTAACGTTTTTTACAATTTGAGCCTTATTTCGGTAATAAAACAAGTTGTTTTACTCACCCATATCACTTTGGTGTCATATGGAGCATTTCCGGAGATGTTTTAGATTAGCGTTAGGCTAACGCCGTTAGCCTAGCGCGACTTATAGCCATAGCTCGGGGCATTCCCCGAGCATGTAATATGCCCCGTGCAGGCTCCAAATAACACAAACTTTAGCACTTTTCAAATCATAGAAGCTCGATGTCTTTAGTCTACGATTTCGTTTGGTCAAAAGTGGCCTGTAATCCGAGATTTAGCCATAGTTTTGAGTAGATGAGGACGCCAGTGCGCATGCGCGGACTGTGCTATCAGCTCCCGGGACCCAAACATGAAACGCAAAGCTGTAAACTATGGATAAATCTCGGATTACAGGCCACTTTTGATTCAAACGAAATCATAGACTAAAGACATTGAGCTTCTATGATTTGAAAAGTGCTAAAGTTTGTGTTATTTGGAGCCTGCACGGGGCACATTACATGCTCAGGGAATGCCCCGAGCTATGGCTATAAGTCGCGCTAGGCTAACGGCGTTAGCCTAACGCTAATCTAAAACATCTCCGGAAATGCTCCATATGACACCAAACTGCTATGGGTGAGTAAAACAACTTGTTTTATTACCGAAATAAGGCTCAAATTGTAAAAAACGTTACTTTTCCTTTAACCGTATTAACGTCATCTTTTTTTCAGTTATAAAACAGGCTTCAGAATCCAGTTAAAAGCGTCAGTCCATTGTGTCTCAAATTGGTATTAGTCACCTCAGCATTTGCATTTGGAATGTGCTGCTGTTAGCGTCAGTGGGATCTGTAAAAGGTTGACGTGTCCGTATTTTCTGAGTAGGCCTTGTTAATGCCATTGTGTCACGTGGGTCATGTTACCTTCTCTTTTATGTGTGCCCTCACCTTTATGTTCTTGCGATGTTCATGATAGCGTATTGGCCTGGAGCGTTTTTGAGAATCATATTTATAGACAGTCCTATGTAAAGTACTGGCCCTCACCCTGACCTGTTTCCTCACTGCAGCAGCCCGCCCCAGCTGAGCCTCTCGCTGCCCTGTGAAGGAGCACGATGACAAGATGGCACAGCTGCTTGTACCGCCCGGACCTGACAGCTTCCACCCCTTCGTCCCCGAGTCGTTGGCCGCCATTGAAAGGCGCATCGCCGAGGAGGAGGCTCGGAGACCACGGGCGGAGCGCCGAAGTGACAACGACGACGAAGACGGGCCTAGGCCCAACAGTGACCTGGAGGCTGGCAAGAAACTGCCCTTCATCTACGGAGATGTGCCTCCTCATCTGGTGTCCACTCCACTGGACGACCTGGACACCTACTACAGCAATCAAAAGGTCTGACACCTCTGCTCTTGATTTAACAGCAATGATTTAACATAAGACAAGATAAGACAAGACTTTATTGATCTCACACAGGAGAAATTTACTTGCCACAGTAGCTCCAGGCAGAGACAGTTTGAACAAGAAAGAAAGTGCATGCAGGCAAGAATAAAATAAAATAAGTAATAATAAAATAAGTAATAATAATAAAAAAACAGTAACTAGGAGAGTATGGAAAAAATATTGCACGTTTGAACTATATCCTCTTGGGACCCAAAGAAAAAAAGTGTATCTAAATTATTATTTTTATTATTTAAATTTTCTATTTAAAAAAATAATAAACACCTTAGTATTTACATTTTGTTAATTTTTTTTTTGTTTTTTTCATAATGTCGTAACATGTCCTCTGTAATGGACTGTATTAATGTTAAATAAATGTGAAGTTAACAACCTGACAAAAACATTTTTTCGGTCAGTTCTACAGTCACCTCAAAATGTTTTAGACTCCCTTTTAATTTCTTATTTATTTATTTATTTATTTTTATTTGTTTTATTTTTATTTTTTATGTATTATTTCTTTATTTACTTATTTAAGTATTTTATTTATATTTATTATTATTATTATTATTATTATTATTATTATTATTATTCATTCATTTATTTATTTTTATTTATTTTTTATGTATTATTTATTATTTACTCATTTATGTATTTATTTTTTTATTATTATTATTATTATTAATTAATTAATTAATTAATTAATTAATTAATTAATTAATTAATTAATTAATTAATTAATTAATTAATTAATTAATTAATTAATTAATTAATTAATTTATTAATTTATTAATTTATTTATTTATTTATTTATTTATTTATTTATTATTCTTTTTTTTATCATAGTGCAGCCACAAACTAGAGTCTATCTCCAAACTTAAAAGATGTCCACTCTAAAGGACCCAAATGAATGGGCGGGTCTCAGGAGGATATATATTTGATCAAACTGGACTGCTGCTCCTCACCATTTGAATGGTGCTGTGAAAAGCAGAGCTGTATCAGGTTTACGTGCACGTAGTAGTAGCTGGCAGTGTAAATATAATGGTTCCAGACACAGAGCAGCCCCAGGTTAGGCGCTGTCGAGTCAAAAACAGGTGAACACGGCACACACCGACAGAGGTGCTAAGTGCTCATCTGTCAGTGTGCCTCCAGCTCTATTATAATACCAGCTGCATTATTCAGATGGACCGCTCACGTAGACAGGTACAGCATTTATTAACATTCTGCATCTCTTTTGTTTTTTCCAGACCTTCATAGTATTGAATCATGGAAAGGCAATCTTCCGTTTCAATGCCACATCTGCCTTGTACATCCTAAACCCCTTCAACCCTGTCAGAAGGCTAGCTATTCGAGTTTTAGTGCACTCATATCCTTTCGATGTCAGCTCATCTGCATCTTTCCTTCGATTTATTTACACTTTATTGCACAAAGGTAAGATTAGAACATGCTAAAGCTCAACTCCATATGTCATGGTAGGTTTAGATCAGGGGTCGGCAACCTTTACCACTCAAAGAGCCATTTGGACCCGTTTGACACAGTAAAGGAAACACTGGGAGCCACAAAACCCTTTTGAAATGTATATGCAGTGTTATTTCATTTCTGCCATAGAATTACAATTTGAAAATGAACAAACAAAAATAAAATACATTTGAATTAAATACAGTCGTCCCTCGTGCGACGACTGTGCAACGTGCATTTCTGCGTCCTGATTGGCTAAGGGACTGTAGACCTTTGCCGGTTTGTCAGTCGTTCTCCTCCGTGTCTCCTGTACGGTACAGAATGCATTCAGTTTGCCAAATTTGTATAAATGTTTGATCGCTCGCAGTGTGACTCTGGAGTGCTGTATGTTTATAAGTTTTCTCCCAGACAAAACCCGCGATAGTGGAGCGGCGCCTGAACAAAGAGGCTCGGTCAGAGGAACTGTAAAATACACGTAATATATTTAGGGCCTGAAAACAGGTTTGGATCTTTGGTTTCATTCTATAATATCTTTGCAGATTTTGCCTATCGCGGGTTATTTTTAGAACATAACCACTGCGATAAACGAGGGACCACTGTACTGAGCCGCATCAGAGGGCTCAAAGAACCGCAGGTTGCTGACCCCTGGTTTAGATGGTTTGATGCAGACACCTTTTAACAGATTTGAAACGTAACTTTACTGTTATTCTTGGATGCCTGCTTGTTGTGTTCCTTAACTTTATATCCACTAGCTTCAGCATGTTGATCATGTTTACCATCCTGACCAACTGTGCTTTCATGACGCTCAGTAATCCCCCAGAATGGGCCAAGAATGTAGAGTAAGTGTCCTATACTCATCTTCTATTATAATTTTATTTTATAACCTGTATAACACCCGCCCTGTGCTTTAGGTACACATTCACAGGGATTTACACCTTCGAGTCCCTTATAAAGATCCTGGCCAGAGGCTTCTGTGTTGGCAATTTCACTTTCCTCAAGGACCCGTGGAACTGGCTGGATTTCAGTGTTATTCTCATGGCGTAAGTATCGCGACAACCATCATTAGGATCATCCCAACATGATCTGGCAAATATTAGGAATCAAAGCACTTTTAATGCTAATAAACCGCAGCAGCCTGTGTAATCCTACTAAAGTTATAAAACCAGACGGGTGCTAATCTGAAGATTTTGTGGGATTACCGACACGCTCTTTTCACATCACGGATAGCTCTCTTAAGTCGAGGCTATTGTAACAGATGTGGCCCTCAAAGTATGGAATATCCTGGCCCACATTTATTATTAAGGCCCAGTGAGCTTCTTGTCTGTCTGATATGCAGCCTTTAGCATAGGCCACACAGTGCATCGTTTGTGTTTTCCCTCTGTTCTAGGGTTGTGCCGTCCGTGCAGATCATTAGTGCAATTAAGAGCCACCTGTATTGACTTTAGAGCGATGTGTAGTGCTAAGCCAGGTGTGTGCCTCTGTGTAGTAACTGTGCATTTGATCTGCAGGTATATAACAGAGTTTGTAAACCTAGGCAATGTTTCAGCTCTGCGAACATTCAGAGTATTGCGAGCTTTGAAAACTATCTCAGTTATACCAGGTAAGGCTGCCGGCGCCTGCTGCCAGCACTCCGGCCATTTGTCCTCTGTGTGTGACTGTTTGCCATCCCCCCCTTCTGCCCCCCTTCCCTTGACCCTCCTTTTGTCTTGTCCATGTGTGTGTGTGTGTGTGTGTGTGTGATTACGCCTGGGTGTGTGGTATCCCATCCCTCCTACCGAAATTCCCCTCTCCCTCCCCACCTCCTGCACCCCTCCTTCCTTCCCCTTTTCCATCCCTGCGTTCCCTTACAGATATGTCACAGAGTTTGTGGACCTGGGCAATGTCTCAGCACTGCGAACCTTCAGGGTTTTGCGAGCCCTGAAAACTATATCAGTGATCCCAGGTGAGAGAGCCATCCAGGCCCGTAGAGTTAATGAAATGCTAACAGCTAACCGGCGTTCGCTAACATCTGAGCACACCCCCTCTACCGTCTCATCTCACTGTAGCTAAAGCCTTGATGACGCCCGTGGCTGTCCCTCATGCTGCCTTTGTCCCAAGGCCAATAAAAGCTGGAATCTGGCTCCAATCTGCATCAGATTGACAGGATTCTTAGCTTTTTCAAACATCCTTTAAGGCAGAATTCTTTTTAGTTGAAACCTATTCTTGCCTTGGGAGTCTTAAAGTAGAATGTGCACTATTTGTTTTTCCTTTTTGCATGAGACATTGCAAAAGCAGATTTTCTGGTGGCAAGCACTTGTGTCCAGGGTTCCTCCTCTCCTTGTTTCCTCTGCATGCTCTCGTTCAATGTTTAATGTTCTGTGTTTTGGACAATCTTTTGTCTGGTGGTTGGGAAATAACATTTTAATCTCTAACACTATTTCTAACAAACGCTAACAGTACAGTCATAGCATTGAGGAACGGTGATTGGCTCTGTGTTTACATAAACTGCACACAAATATTTATGGCCACATAAATATTTATGGCCATCAAGTCAATACATCTAATGCACGCTTAAATTACTTTAAGTGATGATAACATTATGTTTGTTTTTGGGCTATTGCAAACAGATTAGGGCTATGCTGTTATTTAGATCAGTCAAGTACAGTTAAAGGAAAAGTAACGTTATTTTACAATCTGAGCCTTCTTTCGGTAATAAAACAAGTCGTTTGACTCACCCATAGCACGTTCGTGTCATTTGGAGCTGTTTGGTGAAAGTTACGTTGTAGCGTATCCGTTAACATGAGTATTCGGGGCATTACTTTGCGGTCTCCAAATAACACAAACTTTAGCACTTTTCAAATCATAGAAGCCCGATGTCTTAATCTACGATTTCGTTTGAAGCAAAAGTGGCCTGTAATCCGAGATTTAGCCATAGTTTCGAGTAGATGAGGAGGCCAGTGCGCATGTGCGGAGTGTGCTCTCAGCTCCCGGGACCCAAAGATGGAACGCAAAGCTGAAAACTATGGATAAATCTCGGATTACAGGCCACTTTTGCTTCAGACGAAATCGTAGATGAAGACATCGGGCTTCTATGATTTGAAAAGTGCTAAAGATTGTGTTATTTGGAGACCGCAAAGTAATGCCCCGAATACAAATGCTAACGGATACGCTACAACATAACTTTCTTCAAACAGCTCCAAATGACACGAACGTGATATGGGTGAGTCAAACGACTTGTTTTATTACCGAAAGAAGACTCAGATTGTAAAATAACGTTACTTTTCCTTTAAAGCATTGAGCTGCCAATAACTTACCTGTATTATGTAATTGCATAATTAATTTTAAAGTTTTTATGTATTGTATCATGTCTCTTTGTTTCCATCAGCACAGTGAATGAGACAGAATGATGTCTGTATCAAGTTAATATTAAGCTGTTTTATGAAAAATCTGTCTGAATCTTTAAATATGGCATAGTTGTCACTCGCCAGGGAGATATTTGCAATAGCATAAAAACAACCTCTTACACACATATTAGTGGTCATTTACATCTATCTCTGGTGGTTTATGCTTGATAAGCAGTGATCTGTGATATTCAGCTTCCACCATACTGTGGGGTCTCCACAGCAGATCTACTGCTTGCAACATAAGCTCCAATTAGCAGCTATTTCTCTTGTGGCTATAATTATCAGGCAGTAATCATTCTGTGATGTCCCACTCCCTCCTTCCTGGCCCTGTTCTTCACATAGGCCTAAAGACCATAGTGGGAGCCCTGATTCAGTCAGTAAAGAAACTCTCAGACGTGATGATCCTGACGGTGTTCTGCCTGAGCGTCTTTGCCCTCATTGGGCTCCAGCTCTTCATGGGAAACCTGCGGCAGAAGTGTGTGCGCATCCCAATGCACAGCAACATGACCAACAGCACCAACGGCACCATGGACATGGACATGGACATGATGCTGTCCAACAGCAGCTTCCTGGAGCTCAACACCACCTTCGCCGTGAACGTGACCGAGCCGCCGTTCAACTGGACTGAGTACATCAACGACCAAAGTAAGACACCAGTGCAAAGACACATCAGGGAGGCTGCGTGGAAATAGATCTCTATAATTATATGAACAATGCACTCGTTTTACAAGGAATAAATTATGTCCAAGTTTACTTAAAGGTCCCATGGCATGAAATTTTCACTTTCTGAGGTTTTTGAACGTTAATGTGAGCTCCCCTACCCTGTTTAGCCCCCCCATGGTTAAAAGTTGCGAAATGTCTAAACTGAGCATTTGCGATCCTTTTCTGCGTTACAAAAAATCGGAGCTCAAATGGGCGAGTTTGAACAAGGCACCTTATTGACGTCAGATCGAAAAAAGAAATGCAAATGCAGTTCCACCCCCGTCTGTCTGTACTCAGCGTCTCTGTAAATCACGCCCAGAGAGTTTGGACTGCGAATGCGCTAGGCAATGCGAAATGCGTTTTTTTTATTTGCCTGGAGGCACGTCCGAGTGTTTCTAGGCTCAGAAGTCCTTTATCTGAGCCTCTGGACCTTTGAACAGCAGTGGTTTAATTTTATTTTATGTGGAGATGTGTTTATTTTTCAATGGAACGCTTGAAATCTCTCCCCTGTGCAAAAACAAGGAAATGGATCAGAGAGCGCTCAGAGCAGAGAGCGGAGCGTTTGGCCACGCCCCCACCCTCTACTATTGGCCAGCTTTTTTCTCCTCATTTGCATTCAAGCAACAACGCCCATTATAGAGTGTTCAGAGAGAGAAAAAATACTCTTTCTCATCTTATCTCTGTTTCTCATGCACTGAGTGTTGATTTTGAAGAAGGATTCATTTACAGTATTAGGGAACCATTAAGGAGCCATATAAAAGCATCAAGAAGTACCATGTCATGGGATCTTTAACATAAATATGTATTAGTTACAGGCAGGGGTGGAATGTACTAGATACAAATACTCACATTACTGTAATTACTAGAGTAGATTATTGTGCATATTAAGCCATGAGTAGAAATCTTCAGTCCTCTGATACAAAAACACTTTCTGGTTTCTTGTATTAAAGATGTTGTGGTTTTGTAATCACAAAAAAAAACAATGTTTATAGTGAGGAACTACCTGCCAGGAGGTAATTGGGGTCAGTTATGCCCCAGACGGCCTGAGTCATCCACTTGTTGGTAGTTTCTTGTGCTGAGAGGGAGTATTGGTGGTTGAGGGTCAAACCGCCATGATCCACAGTGACAGCTCTGACTCCGGAGCCATGAAGCCGGGGGCAAAAAGCGTCGCAAATGTGGCAGATAATCGGCAACAACAATAAAGCCTGGTCTCGCTCCCCCTCGTAATCTCCATCAGTGTCTAGTGGCCCATCTGTGTGGCATGAGCAGCCCTGAGTGTGCGAGCAGGGTGACTCACTGACGCCAGCAGGATATCAAGAAGACTGCTCTATGACAAAGCTATGCCAAAGCAAGACGCAGGGGATGAACTCGAATGATTTAACACAGTCTGACCTTTTCATTTGGACATTTGGGATGTTAAAACGGGTGTAAAGCACGCAAAAAGTAGTGTGTCTCGATCACATAATGCAGATTTTTCTTCCAAGTGTTGCTGTTTTTTGTTTTATCAGCATTTGTCAACATATCTTATGCCATGCTATGTTTAAAATGTTCTTATTTGCAGTGACTTTAATCATTCACAATAGATAATTAGGTATGTTTGCTTGTAAAACTGTTCCTATTTGGTTTTCACTGGTCTTGAAGAGTTGGAAAATGTACTATACTTGTCAGTTACTAATTGCTCATGTTTCTTCTTTAGATAATTATTATTACCTCCCTGGTCGAAGGGACGCTCTGCTCTGTGGGAATGGCAGCGGTGCTGGGTAAGATGTGACATGTTTTATTTAAATGGCCAATTAAAAGTGATCAGTGCAGAATACTTAGAGGAGACACTCAAGCCGACACATTCACAAGTGGAATCTGCCGCTTAACTAGGGCTGCTTATGGAATGTTACATACATTCTAAACGCTATAGACCTTAACATACATACTTATAATTAAGGAGCACTATATAACTTTTTGGTTGCGGGTCCGTCACATGCTTGTTTCTGTGGCGATGTCCTTGGATTGTTCCACAGTATGACATTAAACAGCTCTACATTACATTTATTAAATTACAGCTGGTTTTATAGCTCAAAAATGCCAAGAAAAACAGGCATTCTGGCTGTGAGCGAGGTTGCCTCTCCACAGATCTGACCTTTAAAGTGGTCTGGTTTCGTCGTCCATGAAGATCGAAAGGTTTAATACCGTACTGTGAAGCAGTCCAGACAAAACGATAACATTTCCATGAAGATACGGAAGGAGATTGAAGCTTCCTCTGTGCATAAACGTTATGAGCACTCCTTCGTGCCCATATCTACGAAGCGACTTAACAACCAGAGGAGATAGGTGGTTGCCCGGAGAGATATGGACCCTTGTAGTTGGCATTTGGGGGGGTATTTTAGAGTGAATGTGTAGAAGGAGGGAACTGATCTTCTATTTATTTATGACAGGATGAATGTGTATATGTATATTTTATAAAGTGATTGCGCTTGGTTTGGGAGAAGGGGAATGATGGTGGGGATGGGGAATGATGTGGATGTTAGCGGGAATGCTGGAGCGGGTCTTTTTATCTGATGTCGTATATTTATATTCTATGTATTTCTGTCTGTACTGCAACCTTCCCTTACCTCTAAGACAAATTTCTCCCTGGTGGAGACTAATAAAGAAACCTAAACCTAAACCTAAAAAGCATTTACTTCAAATGGTTAATGTGAATATATATAACACCTGTAAAATTAAATAAATACAGTGGTACCTCACCTTACGAACGACCCAACAAACGAAAATTCCAAGTTACGAAACGCCTCCACGGTAAATTTTGGTTTCTAGATACGAAAGAAAATTCAAGTTACGAAATGCGAAAAATTCAAAAAATTCAAAAATTCAAATAATGCGCGCTCAGCCACACACATTATACGCTTTTCTCAGACTGGATTTAAACTTTTCTCACATTTGTCTCTCCTTTAAACACTCAAACTTTCATAGATTTTCAACAAAATTATTAATAGTGAAGTGTGGGGGGAAGGGGGAGGGGGGAGAAGACTGCGCGCGGACACGTGATAGCGCAGCATGACCCGGCGCGGGGCTGCCAGCAGGTCTAGACCTGGACTAAACCAGGACTGGACCAGGACTAAACCTGGACTAAATCAGGACTAAACCTGGACTAAACCAGGACTAGACCAGGTGGATTAAAGCGCCGCGTGCGGGTCTATTTCCTGGTTTTGTTTCGAGTCACAGCTGAGGCGAGGGGGACCGCACGCAGTCTGAGCGCATGAACGAACGCATGCAAGAGCCGCGGTGGTCTAGACCAGGTCTAGAGGTGGTCTAGAGGAGGCACGGTTTGAGCACGGGTCTCGTTCATGCGCTCAGACTGCGTGTGGTCCCCCTCGCTGCTCGCCTCAGCCGTGACTCGAAACGAAACCAGGAAATAGACCCGCACGCGGCGCTTTAATCCACCTGGTCTAGTCCTGGTTTAGTCCGGGTTTAGTCCAGGTTTAGACCTTGGTCTAGACCTGGTATAGTCCACGTTTAGTCCTGGGTCTACAGTCTCTACGCAGAACACAATGTTACACTATAAAAAAGTTACACTATAAAAAAAAAACTTGGATCGGGGCCTTGGAACGAATCAGGCTTTTTCCATTGAAATAGCTACTCAACTTACGAAAAATTCACATTACGAAACCACTTCTGGAACGAATTAATTTCGTAAGGTGAGGTACCACTGTATTTATATTGTATGTATTTCTGTCTGTACTGCAACCTTCCCTTACCTCTAAGACAAATTTCTCCCTGGTGGAGACTAATAAAGAAACCTAATCCTAAACCTAAAAAGCATTTACTTCAAATGGCTAATGTGAATATATATAACACCTGTAAAATTAAATAAATATAACAAAAATATACCAGACATATGTATAAAGTGCGGCCTAAAAGGGACATTAATACACTGTATGTGGGAATGCAACCAAGTAAAATCATTTTGGATAGAAATAAAAAATAATATAGAATAATATACAAAATCATTTTAAAAAATATCATTCTGGAACCTTCATTATTTTTATTGGCTCTTTACCCAAAGAAACATAACCTCAGTAAAAATGAGTGTACTTTTATTAATATCAGTGCCTTAATAGCTCAGAGGTGCATCGCTCTCACCTGGAAAAGTGTTAACGGACCAAGTGCCTTCCAAAGATTAAAGCAAATGCCACTGGAGAGAATAATATATATACAAAAGGCAAAACAAAATATATTTGAAAATATCTGGGATCCATTTATAAAATTTGTAAAAGAGCAAAACATAGAAGACGGCTTTGTTGACTTGTAAATCCCCTGCAGACAGTTTTGTACATGGAGAGATGCTGCTTTGTTTTCTGTTTGTTTGTGTTTTTATTATTTGTGTTCTTATTTTAGGTTTGATTTTGATTTGGGAGTAGATGGGGGGTTGTTTTGTTTTTGTTTTTCTTGCTTGAAATGGAATAATAAAATAAAATATATTTGGCAAAAAAAAAAAGCATTTTACAGAAGCCGACAGAGGCCATGTTCGTAATGATTATTTTTCACTTTAATAACGAGAAAATTAACTCGAGATCTCGAGAAAACGACACAATTAATTTGAGTTATTCCATGATCTAGAGAAAACACTATATCTCCGTTGGTAAAGATGAATCCGGGCCAGTCTTCTGCGGAGGTGCCGCGGACTAATCTTGAAATTATCCCAAATTAAAAGACGTAATGCAATCTCCCCCTGTGTCAACCCCTGATCAAAATATTGCCTTATCAGCTGATCGATTATTATTCCAGACATTCTAATGAGCAAAAACGCGTCAATTCAGAATGACAAATAGCCCTGAAGTCAGCCTGTTACAACGTGGCGGTAGAAGTTTCAGTTGTTTTCTCGAGATCACGGAATAATTGTTTTGTTTTCTCGAGATCACAAATTAATTATCTCGGGATAACAAGGAAGAAAAAATATTGCTTATGAATATGGCCTCTGTCGACTTCCGTAGCATTTGACTGACCCTCTACAAGAAAAGTCACACAATATTTCACTGTTCTTATTTGTGTTCTTTAGGCTTTGTCCAGAGGGCTTCTCTTGCGTCAAAGCGGGTCGTAATCCGGACTATGGCTACACCAGTTTCGACACCTTCAGCTGGGCTTTCCTCTCCCTGTTTCGACTCATGACGCAAGATTACTGGGAGAACCTCTACCAGCAAGTATGTTATATGGTTTTTGTCCATAAATCTAATTTCTAATATACTACTTAAACCTTCTGTCGACACGTTTCTAAATCAAACACACCTATGACAACACTAAGCCAATATTCGAACAATACCTGCGCAAACATTCACTAATAAGAGGGCTTTTCAAAGTAGTTCCTCATTGTGTAGTCATCGCTGTTACGCAAGTACGCTTTCTATGTTTTTTTTAGACGCACTTGACCATAACAAGATCAACAGACAATGAAAAGAAAACATTATTTACATACAATCTCCCGTGAAATAAACGAATAATTAAACTACCTTCTATTTCCCAGACTCTGCGCGCGGCAGGGAAGCCTTATATGGTCTTCTTTGTACTGGTGATCTTCTTGGGTTCGTTCTATCTGGTGAACCTGATCCTGGCCGTGGTGGCGATGGCGTACGACGAGCAAAATCAAGCCACGATAGAAGAGGCCCAGCAAAAGGAGGAGGAGTTTCAAGCCATGTTGGAGCAGCTCAAGAGACAACAGGAAGAGGCACAGGCAAGGACACTTTCTATCTTTTCTATCCACTTACTGTGTTTTTTATTAGATTGGTTTTGTTATCCAGGGATTAACAATCAATAGTTATGTGATCATAGCTTTTTGTAACATCTACAGACAACGTTCAAAACAATGTATGTGTTTATAACTATTTATAGTAAAAATACCAACAATCAATAGTTACAAAACAATGTACAGGACCAAACCAGGACTAAACCATTACTAAACCAGGGTTAAATCCAGGACTAAACCAGGGCTAAATCCAGGACTAAACCAGGACTAAACCAGAACTAAACCAGGTCTAAAACCAGGACTAAACCAGGACTAAACTAGGGTTAAACCAGGACTAAACCAGGACTAAACCAGGGTTAAACCAGGGTTAAACCAGTACTAAACCAGGGCTAAAACCAGGACTAAATCCAGGACTAAACCAGGACTAAACCAGAACTAAACCAGGTCTAAAACCAGGACTAAACCAGGACTAAACCAGGGCTAAAACCAGGACTAAACCAGGACTAAACCAGGACTAAACCAGGGTTAAACCAGGACTAAACCAGGGCTAAAACCAGGACTAAACCAGGACTAAACCAGGGCTAAAACCAGGACTAAAACAGGACTAAGGTGTGTGTGTGTGTGTGTGTGTGTGTGTAGTGTCCTATACTATTTTGTGTTGTATTAAATTGACAATACAGGTGATTTTTAACTTAACATATCTTGTGTATTATTGATTATTGAATGATTATATGGACTTTTTGTTATAAAAGCATTTCCATTTTAACAAAGTACCTTCTAATTCTGACCTGCCCTGAAACCCCACACCACAGTGATGGGGGAGGGCTTCGCTTAATGTCATGCAAATTAGTTCTGAAGGCCTGGACTTAGAGAATCTTAAACGTGTTTTTTCTCAGCTCATCAATTTCACAATGTGCTGCTTTCAAATGGCCACAAATTCTTCAAATGTTCTCAGATTTCCATGTGTAAGGCATCGTTGGAAAGCTTAGAATCTACACTTTTAGAATCTGTGAATAACTCAAAACGCCTCCGGGACGACTTGTGTCTGGTTTTGCTGCGGTCGGTCACATATTATAATGAAACAGTAATAGAATCAGTGCAAGAAAAACTGCCTTTGTCTGCAGGATCCAAAATCTTAAAATGACCTTATAATGACCTTAAACAATTCAAACCAAAATAATAAATCTTTTTAGGCTTGTCACAATGAATATTAAATCGGCTTATCGTTTAATACATGTAAGATGGGGAGGTCAATATTTATCGTGGGTACTTCTTCTTTGTATTAGTGGGGCTGTTGAGGGTTGAATAAGTAACTTCTATATCTTATTATAGATCAAAATTTTGCAGTTTATTTATTGCATTTCATGTTTTTAAGGATATTGTTATGTTTAAAATAGTTTTTAGGGGATAATCCTGCTTTAGGTTCATTTTGCCTGTAGCATAACATACTTTTATTCTTATTGTTCATCATCTATATTAAAGATAAATTGTGTAAATTGTGAAAAGTGCTCAAAATGGCGCCTAAAAAAAACAGAAGGCTGGAACCCATGAATAGTTTACTCTTACAAGCTCTCTGTAAGCCGCCTACAAATATACAGTTACTCAACACTAAAGGCTAAACACATGGGAGATGTCTTGTAAACAGCTTCTAATAATGAAGCATTTAGTAGTGAAAAGAGGAAGGGAAGAAAGAATGGGCGCCTTTTTTTTTTTAGACAATTGTAAGGACTGCTGATTCTTCATCACAAAGCCACTGCTAAAATCTGTGTAACTCATGGCAACAGAGGATTTACTGTCCGGGCGACTGACACCTCCGCGGTTTTCCCTTCGGGCTAGGAGTCCTCGTATGACCTTCCGGAAGAAAATTAACATCTGCCTTGGATACAAAAAGAATCAAACAATAAACAGATTTGATGGACTCTTTCTTTTACAAAGTATTATAATATTTCACTATCATCTTCCTCCGGGTGAAAACTGCTATTTCTTCAGTCCCAGCAATAATTCGTTTATCTTGTCTTTTCATTTCTCCGTTCAAGTTATTGTGTTGTAGTGTCATTTAAGATTATATTCCTTGAGCACCGCCACTTGTTGCAAACACACCGAGCGTACAGGTTTCCCATTCACCTCCGTGAACAAATAGGAATTAGTCCATTTTTCTTGGAAAATCCTGCACTCGGCGTCCACTTTTCTCATTTTTGACATTTTGCTGATGAGGGTCTCACGGTCGACAATCAAAACGATGGTTCTTTAAGAGCGTTTGGAAAGAGTCTTCATTTGTGCTGCTCTGGTGGGAGGGGCCACGCACAGAGGCGCTGGAGACGCTGCTATGCTCAACTGCGCAGAAAAGAAGCGCAGAAAATTGCCAATATTTTAACAGAAAATTAAAATATAATGAAAATATTTTAATAGAAAATCAGCCAAGGGCCAGATTAAAGGTCTTGGAGGGCCAGATCTGGCCCCCGGGCCGCATGTTTGACACCCCTGATCTAAACATTTAACAACACTAGGCATTTACGGCGCTCAGAGCCAGTTATTTTAGTACGGTGTGATTGTTGTCACAAGTGTTAGCAACTGAAAAAGCAGACACCTCCTATGCCAGGTTTATTGCTTTATAACCTGAGAAATGGACCAATAAAAGGGTGTAATCCTTTATATCAACAAGTGTAACCAACAGATGGCTTTTTAAGTGTTGTGTTATTTTAAATCACCTCACACTCACGATGTTTAAAGGTCCATTGCGTAACTTATCTTTGGGAGGGTACGCTACATGCTATGTAGATGTACTTATCTGTTCAGCCTAGAATGTTTCACAGTGAGGCATTAAACTTACAGGACTACAGAGAGACTCCAACAATGCACTTTCAAATCACACAGACGAAGCACACAGCACGCTGCCAGGGGAATCCCAGTTACGCACCAGGAAGGGAGTTCCCCTGTTACGCAGCGTGGTGTGTGCTTCGTCTGTCTTTTTCCGCACTGTAAAATAGTTCCCACCCAAAATGACCAAGTCAAGCTCTCCGTGTTGATTTGCACATTTATTTGCACTCGATATGAATGCGCACTACACAGAAAGTAATTGGGAAACGCATCGAGCAAATTAATTCCTTTTGGCCGAAATCTTTCTCTG
This sequence comes from Paratrypauchen microcephalus, assembly GCA_036785185.1. NCBI lineage: Eukaryota > Metazoa > Chordata > Actinopteri > Gobiiformes > Gobiidae > Paratrypauchen > Paratrypauchen microcephalus. The sequence continues at coordinate 5,309,535 of JAVJIX010000051.1, forward strand.
GCGCCGTTAGACTCCAGTCTAACGCGGAGTAGCTGCAGATACCGCGGCGGTCAGTGCTGACAGACCTGGACAATGGCTGGGTGACCAGGAAAACGCTTTCCACCACTTATTTTAGTCTCTGGACTGTGGGGAGATGCCCAAGTTTGACCTGGGGGTGGCATATCCTTTTAAAAGCAACTATTAAAATACAAATAGTTAAAAACAAACAGTAAAACATTTAAACAATAAACTGTACCTTCTGATAAACTACCGTTTATCTTGGAAACTATAGCCAATCAGCACTTCTGACTTACTTTTTCTTTATTAGTGACCTAAACCAAGAAAAATGTCACTACTTTTGTTCCGGAAGCATTTTGCCTGTAGACCAGTGTTATTATCGTTCATCGTCTGTACTTTCTGATATATTGCACTTCAAAATTGGATAAGTAGCGATTAACTTAACCTTTACATGATAATGAAATAAGCTTAGTTATTTATCATTGTCTACATTTAAAATCCAGTGACTGATTCCTACCATTTCAGCCTCATTTGAGAAAGGTCAGGATTTATTGTTTTCTCATCACGGCCGATGAGCCGTGTGTTCTTCCAATCTCCCTTCGCTTCCCCTGCTGGAGCTGTTTTCCTTCCCACACAACCGCGGTTTATCAGGCGGCTGCACATTTAGATTGGTAATGCTGATTGGACTGTAGCTGCCAAGACGCACAACAAAATACTGTAGATGCTACGCCTACTGTTTTGTTTATTTCTCCAAATGTAGCTCCCAATACAATGGAAAGAACTGTAAGAAACGTATACTGGTTTTATTATCGGAATTTAGCCTGTCCTGATATACTATATTATCATTCAATCCATGATACTGTACATGGAACATCATTTTTGGGGGTCGGTGACTTTTTCTTAGTACTAGTGGGGAACTTTTTTGTAATTTTTTTGATTCTAAGATCAAATCTGAGCTGTAGATAGATGAATTAATCATTTTTGTGACTCATTATAGATACAAACTATGCACTGAAGTGTTTCATTCTGCTGTATTTTCATTGCAGTTTGTGTTTTTTCATCATATTTTACATTTAGAGTTTTTTGGGGGATAATTCTACTTTTATTGCTATTTTGTCTGTGGCATAAATTAGTTTATTGTCTATATTTTCTTCATCAAATTCAAAATGACAAGCCTAAAGTCAATGCTAATAAAACTTATGAATCTATTATAGTAAGAAATAAGATATATAATGGAAATGTTTACAGTATTGTGCATGCAGATGAAATGAAGTTAAGACTAATAGTAGTGGATGATTCATTAAAAGTTTACGCAAAGCTGAAATAATCGAGAGAATTTTATTGTTTAGTTAAAAACATGGTCCATTTTTAGAAGGTTTCTCAGGCTCGTTTGGCTGCTCATGCCCTGCTCTCGGCTGCCAGGCTCTCCTCCGCTCTCGTCTGCAAGAAGCGCTGAGATAGGCACCGTTGCCATGACAACTGTGTTTGTGCTCCCATTGGCTGGCAGGTTGCCGCGGCAGCAGCCACCGAGAGCGGCGAGTACAGCGGGAGAGGGGGCCCCACCTCGGAGTCCTCCTCGGGGACGTCTAAGCTGAGCTCCAAGAGCGCCAAGGAGCGACGCAACAGGAGGAAGAAGAGGAAGCAGAGGGAGGAGGAGGAGGAGAGGGCCGTCCGAGACAAGTTCCACAAGTCTGAGTCCGAGGACAGCATCAAGAGGTCCAGTTTCCGCTTCTCCATAGACGCCAACAGGCTGTCGTATGAGAAAAGATGCTCTTCACCCAACCAGGTACAACTTTACAACTATTTCAGGAATAGTTTATATATACTCCACTCCTCAAAATAACATGAGATAAAAGTGGCTAAATCTCATTTATACTGATAAGATGAACTGAAAATTAATTGATAACTGTGCTGGTTAGCTAATGTATTCAAGATATTTAATGATATTGTTTTACATCAAAATCACATCTCAGTCAATCAATCAAACATTATTTATAAAGCGCTTTTCATACAAAACTGTAACACAAAGCGCCTTACAGTGATTAAGGATTAGAAGATTAGATTAGAAGATTGACTTTAATGATCTCACACAGGAGAAATCGGTTTCTGCATTTGAGCCGGGGACCATCCCCATGATTTTGTTGTTTAGTCTCGGTCAGGACCTAAGCTGGAGGATTTTATCTACGGCGCATGTTTTGGGTTGATGGGGGAAACCGGAGTGCCCGGAGGAAACCCACACAGACACGGGGAGAACATGCCACCAGCAGGAAAAACAAACAAACAAACAACAAGCAAACAAACATCTATTCATACAATAGACTTAGGCATTTTTGCTTAAAAATTATATTTATATTTTGAAAATATTTAACTTGCACTTCTTTATCCGTCAAGAAATAAACAAGAAATATCTTAAGACATCAGGTGCGCACAATTTCAAGGCATCTCTCTTATGTGAAATGCAGAAACATTTGATGTTAAAACACTTAAAATTAAACTGAATGTATGTGAATGTGCAGACAGACTTTCAGATAGAACTGTTGCTTGTAGACACACTGTACCTTCTGATAAACTGCCGTTTTTGCCTTATTTTGCATAAATTTACTTGGAAACTATAGCCAATCAGCACTTCTGACTTACTTTTTCTTTATTAGTGACCTAAACCAAGAACAATTTCACTACTTTTGTTTTCCGGAAGCATTTTGCTGTAATATAAAGTAAGTCAAAATAATGAAATTAAAATGAATTATATAAATGAACATGATTATAAAAAAGAAGGAAAGAAATGAGAATACATGATCAAAACAATAAAAAGTGGGCCAAGACATTACAGGTAAAATGAAATATTTCGAGAAAGAAAATGATATTCTGGACATGTGAAGTAGAATGATGAAAAACCTGCCGTCTGTGTGTGTCAGTCTCTGCTCAGTATCCGGGGCTCCCTCTTCTCCCCGCGGAGGAACAGCAGAGCCAGCCTGTTCAGCTTTCGTGGCCGGGCTCGTGACATGGGCTCGGAGAACGACTTTGCGGACGATGAGCACAGCACGTTTGAGGAGAGCGACAGCAGACGGGGCTCCCTGTTCCTGCCGCGGCGGTTGGAGCGTCGTTGCAGCGCCATCAGCCAGACGAGCTTGGGGGCGCCCAGAGTCATGCTGCCCGCCAACGGCAAAATGCACTGCGCCGTAGACTGCAATGGAGTTGTGTCTCTGGTCGGGGGGACGTCTGTCACTACCTCTCCTGTAGGTCTCCTGCTGCCTGAGGTGACTCGTCGCTTTCATGCTTTCATTTCCTTTATTTTCCCCATTTCTCGTTTCATTATATCACTCAAAGCTCTGTTTAAAGGTGCACTGTGTCACTTTTTTTGGTTGGGGCTCCGTCACCTGCTTGTTTCTATGGAATGTTCCACAGTATCGCAGCTTTTCTTTACATTTATTTAACTGCAGGTGTTTATATAGTTCAAAAATACCTTGAAAAACAGTTTTTAGTTGTTTTTTTTAACTTTTTATTTCAAGAGACAATATCCTCCTGGGACCTGAAGAAAAAAAGTGTATCTAAATTATTATTATTTTAATTTTAATTTTATATTTGGAGGTAAATGAACACCTTAGCATTTACATTTTGTTAATTTTATTTTCATTCATAATGTTCTAACATGTCCTCTGTAATGGACGTCGGGGACATTTTTTTGTTGAATCCACATGAAGTTAACAACCTAACAAAATAATTTTTTTTTGATGACCAAAATCCCTGACAAGCTACAGTCACATCAAAAAGTTCTTAGACTCCCTTTTAATTTCTTATTTATTTTTTTTATTTACATATTTATTTTTATTTTGTATGTATTTTTATTTTTTTTAGTTGAGTATTTATTTACGTCTTTATTTTTTATATATTATTTATTTATGTATGTATTATTTTTATTTTAATTTTTTAGTATTTACGTATTTATTTATTTTTATTTTTTATGTATTTATTTATTTTTATATATGATGCATTTTTAATTGATTTATTTGAATATTTATTTACATATTTATTTATTTTTATTGTTTATGTATTATTTATTTATTTTATTATTTTATTTTTTAATCATAGTGCAGCCACAAACTAGAGTATCAAAACAATTAAAAGATCGACCGGTTAACTCGATGTCCACTATAAAGGACACAAATGAATGGGCAGGTCTCAGGAGGATATAGAGACATTAAAGGTGCATTATGTGTCAGAACAGAAATAGATTACATAATAAATTAGATTTACAGAAAATTTACAGAAATAAATTAAATGCCATAACATCGGTCCTTGTGCCGTTTGTTCTTTTGCATTTCAATTAACAACGAAAAACAATAAAATTAATAAACAATCATTTCATTATTCCATTTTAGTGTTAAACCAAAATTTCCTCCATTTCCAATATTCAAATCAAAGTTTATTACAACAACAAAAAAACAGTCTCAAAGCCTATTTCAGTGTTGTTGTTGTTGTTGCTGTTGTTGTTATTAGGGGCCAAACACCGTAAACCTTATAGTGTTTGTACTGCGTTGCCTAGCGACGTTGCCTAGCGACGTTGCCTAGCGACGTTGCCTAGCGACGTTGCCTAGCGACGTTGCCTAGCGACGTTGCCTAGCGACGTTGCCTAGCGACGTTGCCTAGCGACGTTGCCTAGCGACGTTGCCTAGCGACGTTGCCTAGCGACGTTGCCTAGCGACGTTGCCTAGCGACGTTGCCTAGCGACGTTGCCTAGCAACCCTTTGATCTTTCCTTTGATGTGTCTGGTCTCCTGATTCTTCTTCTTATTATTTTATATTCTTCTCACCATGGGAGTCTATGGCAACCCCTAGAGCCCGGTAAAAAGTTGTGAAATTTTGCATGCACATTCCAGCCAGTCTCCTCATTACCCACAGCAATTTATAGGTCCCCAGCCCCAACCGTCTAGTGCCACCAGCAGGTCAAAGTTGCAGGAATTTTCAGGAATTGCCTAGCAACGCACCTAGCAACCGATCTGTCTTTGATGTGTCTTTGATCTGTTAAACCTTGTTAGACCCTGTTAAACCCTGTTAGACTCTGCTAGACCCTGTCAGATTCTGTCAGACCCTGTTAGACCCTGTCAGACTCTGTTAGATCCTGTCAGACTCTGTTAGATCCTGTCAGACCTTGTTAGACCCTGTCAAACCTTGTTAGACCCTGTTAAACCCTGTTTCTGGGTCTAACCCTGTTAGACCCTGTCAGACTCTGTTAGACCCTGTTAGACCCTGTCAGACTCTGTTAGATCCTGTCAGACCTTGTTAGACCCTGTCAAACCTTGTTAGACCCTGTTAAACCCTGTTTCTGGGTCTAACCCTGTTAGACCCTGTCAGACTCTGTTAGACCCTGTCAGACTCTGTTAGACCCTGTTTGACCCTGTTAAACCCTGTTAGACCCTGTTCAACCCTGTCAGACTCTGTCTATCTAAACCCCAGCACCTGCAACAAGGTTATTATAGTTTATGAAAACTGTCAGACTCTGTTAGACCCTGTCAGACCCTGTTAGACCCTGTCAGATTCTGTTAGACCCTGTCAGACCCTGTTAGACCCTGTCAGACTCTGTTAGACCCTGTCAGACTCTGTTAGACCCTGTCAGACCCTGTTAGACCCTGTCAGATTCTGTTAGACCCTGTCAGACCCTGTTAGACCCTGTCAGACCTTGTTAGACCCTGTCAGACTCTGTTAGACCCTGTCAGACCCCGTCAGACCCTGTTAAACCTTGTTAGACCCTTGTTAGACCCTGTTAAACCCTGTTTTCTGATTCTGATTCTGAGTCTGACAGGGTCTAACTACCCTGTTAGACCCTGTCAGACTCTGTTAGACCCTGTTAGACCCTGTCAGACCCTGTCAGACTCTGTTAGACCCTGTCAGACCCTGCATGCGGCCTACATGCTGAGGCCTACATGCACCTTCGGTGCTTGGCCCCACATTGCTACTTGCAGCTATATTTTTTACTGTGTATTTTGACTGTGAGCGGGGTCGCCTCTCCACAGATCTGACCTGTAACTAGGTCTGGTTTGGTCTCCATGAAGGTAGAAAGGTTTAATACCACATTGTAAAACATTCCTGACACTTAGACATTTGACAGACCCTCCACCAGAAAAGTTATGCACCTTTAACAGTTTTTATTGTTTATTTGACCACTAATGCATATTTTTCTTCATTTCAACTTCAACATAACATAATTTTACTTTAATTTGGGATAAACTGCTTATGAATCATCTTAAAGAAATTACTTGTTTGAGAGTGAACATTATGACAAAAGATACTTAATTTAAATCTACTTTAATTTTAGGGCACAACCACTGACACAGACCTGAAGAAGAGACGTTCCTTCCACCAGCCATCCATGGATTATTTAGATGAACCAGGGGGAAGACCACGAGCTATGAGTGTGGCCAGTATCCTGACCAACACCATGGAAGGTCTGAAAAACTTGTATAACTCTATAATCGCACCATATCTGATGTTCTGTGTGGAAATTTGGGGGTCGACATGTAAAACTCACCTACAGACATTATTTATTTTACAGAAAAGGGCTTTGAGAATTATCACCAACAGTCAGAGATAAACTTAAAGGAAAAGTAACGGGTTTTTTTTTTTTTACAATTTGAGCCTTATTTCGGTAATAAAATAAGTTGTTTTACTCACCCATATCACTTTGGTGTCATATGGAGCATTTCCGGAGATGTTTTAGATTAGCGTTAGCCTAGCGCGACTTATAGCCATAGCTCGGGGCATTCCCCGAGCATGTAATATGCCCCGTGCGGGCTCCAAATAACACAAACTTTAGCACTTTTCAAATCATAGAAGCTCGATGTCTTTAGTCTACGATTTCCTTTGGTCAAAAGTGGCCTGTAATCCGAGATTTATCTATAGTTTTGAGTAGATGAGGACGCCAGTGCGCATGCGCGGAGTGTGCTCTCAGCTCCCGGGACCCAAACATGGAACGCATAGCTGTAAACTATGGATAAATCTCGGATTACAGGCCACTTTTGATTCAAACGAAATCGTAGACTAAGACATCGAGCTTCTATGATTTGAAAAGTGCTAAAGTTTGTGTTATTTGGAGCCCGCACGGGGCATATTACATGCTCTGGGAATGCCCCAAGCTATGGCTATAAGTCGCGCTAGGCTAACGGCGTTAGCCTAACGCTAATCTAAAACATCTCCGGAAATGCTCCATATGACACCAAAGTGATATGGGTGAGTAAAACAACTTGTTTTATTACCAAAATAAGGCTCAAATTGTAAAAAACGTTACTTTTCCTTTAAAGTGTTGAAAAATGTGTGATATTGTTGAATTAAGTCTCCTCAAAGTCATGTTTAAAGCAAAGTGCAGAGTGTTTCCTGTAAATATTCAAAAACTGTTTGAGATCAGAACAAGAACTACAATTTAAAAGGAACCGACATGTTTAAAAAACCCAGATTCAGAATCGAGGTTATGGAGCGAAGTGTCGCTGTGAAAGGAGTTCATTTATGGAAAAGTCTTGACAAAGAAATCAAAGAATCAATTACAATAATGACATTTTAAAAATACATCAAATCCAGTGTAATGAAAAAAGAAAACTAAATTGTTGTGCTTAAAAATGAAGCTTTCTGTTTACAATTGATTAATAATTGTGATTGAAATGGAATGTATTGATGAAATGTTTCGGTGTTAACGTCTGGAAAAGGGAAGAGGGGCAGATAACATAAGATTACTCTTCTTTCTGCTCCTTTCATTCAATATTTTGTGCTGCTATCACACTGATGATGTCTTTTTATACTTTATGAATGAAATAAACAAACAAAAAAATAAATAAATGAGAATGATTTAAGGCTATCTTAAAGGGCCCTTACCCTAGTTTCTGATGTACAGTATGTTATAATGTTGTTTCCTCATCAAAAACAGACCTGGAGTTGTGTTTTGTTTCATTCACACATGTTTAGCACACAAACCCTGCATACTTAGAGTTTCTTTCAAACAGAAGACACTCTATTCTAGCTTGTGATGTCATGTGGTAATACAGGAAAGGCTCCATTGTGTTTTTAAACTCTATACAGTACATCTTCACTAGAATCATTTAGCTAATCTCAGCCATGGAATTGTCAATCTGTACTAAACAAAAAGTAGACGTTAACTTGAAAACTACAGCTTTGTGACATCACAAGGTGGAACAGAGCATTTTTTTGAGTTTGGGAGATGTTTGATTGACTGATTGGTTCGTTTATTTCGGGCATATTCGGACATTATTCCAAAAACAGTACTTTAAATGTAGCAAAACACAATTCCAGGTATGTTTTTGAGGATGTAACAACTAGGGTTATAACTTTTTGAACTTTTTTTCCCCAAAATCAATGTCCTGCATCATGATTGGATGAACTTTTTGGTATAATTGAAGAAACAAACTCCATTTTCAACACGCATTTACAGCCAATGATATGAAATGCGAAACTGTGCTAAGTTATCACAAGGGCCATTACAAGTCAATTTCACTGAAAATGGATCAATGATAAGTTGTACTGCCGTCATAATATACTGAGTATCAGTTTCTATTCTTGCTTTCACTTTATAAGCCATGTAAATTTGGGGAAATCTGTCTCGTTTAGTAGTGATATATTGTAGCCTACAGCTTTCCCATTTTTTGTTCAAATAGTGATAGATTAAAGGGATATGCCACCCCCAGGTCAAACTTGGGCATCTCCCCACAGTCCAGAGACTAAAATAAGTGGTGGAAAGCGTTTTCCTGGTCACCCAGCCATTGTCTGAGTCTGTCAGCACTGACCGCCGTGGTATCTGCAGCTACTCTGCGTTAGACTGGAGTCTAACGGCGCCAGAGAAAGATTTCGGCCAAAAGGAATTAATTTGCTCGATGCTTTTCCCAATTACTTTCTGTGTAGTGCGCATTCATATCGAGAGCCGAAGCACACACCACGCTGCGTAACAGGGGAACTCCCAACGTGTTGCGTAACAGGGATTCCCCTGTCAGCGTGGTGTGTGCTTCGGCTGTGTTTTTCCGCACTGAAAAATAGTTCCCACCCAAAATGACCAAGTCAAGCTCTCCGTGTTGATTTGTACATTTATTTGCACTCGATATGAATGCGCACTACACAGAAAGTAATAGGGAAAAGCATCGAGCAAATTAATTCCTTTTGGCCGAAATCTTTCTCTGGCGCCGTTAGACTCCAGTCTAAGGCGGAGGAGCACCAGATACCGCGGCGGTCAGTGCTGACAGACTCGGACAATGGCTGGGTGAGCAGGAAAACGCTTTCCATCACTTATTTTAGTCTCTGGACTGTGGGGAGATGCCCAAGTTTGACCTGGGGGTGGCATATCCCTTTAAGATTAAGATTAAGTCTTTATTTGGTCTCACACACAATGACACACAGTGACACATGGGAGAAATTTGACTTCTGCATTTGACCCATCCTTTTCAGGAGCAGTGGGCAGCCATGTATACCCTGAAGGGTCTTGCCCAAGGACCCACACTGGCTTTCTCATTTTTTGACTTTTAATGGCTTATTTAATATTATCTTTACCCTGATTATGTGTTTTGTTCCTGTGTTATTAAAGAGAAAATTACCTTTGGTTATTTTATGATTGAACAGATATTAACCTTCTAACAGTATTATTCTGGTTGTTGGTAGGCTTTACGAAAACTTCATTTTGAATCCGGGGGAAATTTTTTCAAAAATATGACCAAATGAAGGTCAATTCCTTTCATTCATGACAGGGACAATGTACAGGAGCATTAATCACAGCAAATGAAAAGATGCTTTGTACCAGACTTTAGCATCTGCAATCCCTGAGACAAACAACATCACAAACAATGAACATAAAGCATAAAAACAATGCAATTCAGAATATTTACAGTTGCAGTGATACATTTAATCAATTAGTAAAAAATAATTAAAACTCTTTCCCCGATACCTGTACCCCCTTCTCATGTCTAGTCTAACTTTAACGCTGACACATCTGCACTTTTAGAAACTGTTGTTTAATTTCCAGGCTAAATTTTTTTAAAGCATTTACATAATTTTAGCTCAGTTGGAAGTTTGTTCCATTCTGAGATTGTTTTAAATGAAAATGCAGATTGTCCTAATGATGTTTTACGTTTTGGTCATTGATCAGATGTTAAATGGATAAACTTTTTCAGTGGTGGTGATGCTACATTATTGATAATCTTGAATAATATTAGATTGGCCAGTTTAATTGTATTATCAAAGTTGAGCATTTTATGTTTAGTTCATATCTGACAGTGATGGTATTTCCATGGATCTAGAATCTTAAAGGCAAATTAACATTTTTTTTACAATCTGAGCCTTCTTTCGGCAATAAAACAAGTAGTTTTACTCACCCATAGCATTTTTCTGTCAATTGGAGCAGTATCGCAGAACTTATGTTGAGCCGTTCTGTTCTACTAATGATCCCGTATCCGTTAACATGGTGCTCGTATCATATGCTCGGGGCATTACTTTGCGGTGTTCAAATAACACAAACTTTAGCACTTTTCAAATCAGAAGCCCGATGTCTTAATGTAAGATTTCGTTTGAAGCAAAAGTGGCCTGTAATCCGAGATTTAGCCATAGTTTCGAGTAGATGAGGACGCCAGTGCGCATGCGCGGAGTGTGCTCTCAGCTCCCGGGACCCAAACATGAAACGCAAAGCTGTAAACTATGGATAAATCTCGGATTACAGGCCACTTTTGCTTCAAACGAAATCTTACATTAAGACATCGGGCTTCTATGATTTGAAAAGTACTAAAGTTTGTTATTTGGACACCGCAAAGTAATGCCCCGAGCATATGATACAGCACCATGTTAACGGATACGGGATCATTACTAGAACAGAACGGCTCAACATAAGTTCTGCGATACTGCTCCAATTGACAGAAAAATGCTATGGGTGAGTAAAACTACTTGTTTTATTGCCGAAAGAAGGCTCAGATTGTAAAAAAACGTTAATTTGCCTTTAAGTGCTTTCTTATAAAGAGATTCTAAAGGTTTTATTGTGGTTTTTGGCTTGTGACCAGCATGAAACACCAAAGATTAAGTGAGGTAGTATCATTGCATTTAGATTTTTACTGCTTGTTTTGTCAGGGAATTTCGTATGGATCTAAAAGTAGACAGATTATATTTTATTTTATTTTATGGCAAACCTTTCTAATGTGTTTTGTAAAACTTCTGTTAAGTCTGTTATCTAAAATGATGCCAAGGTATCTGTTTTCATCAACATTTTTAATAAATGGCTAAATGTTTTGTTTCAGAACTTGAGGAATCCAGACAGAAGTGCCCTCCCTGCTGGTACAGATTTGCCAACACTTGTCTGATCTGGGACTGTAATCCAGCTTGGCTTAAAATCAAAGAAATCGTAAGCATGGTGGTTATGGACCCATTTGTAGACTTGGCCATCACAATTTGTATCGTTCTCAACACCCTCTTCATGGCGATGGAGCACTACCCGATGACTACAGAGTTTGATAACGTCCTAAGTGTTGGAAACCTGGCAAGTGTTGTAACAGAGATTTAGAAATAATGGTTTATAATACAGTATACCACATTTTCTCTTCTTTTTCCAGGTGTTCACGGGTATTTTTACAGCAGAAATGTGTTTCAAGATCATTGCTCTGGACCCATATTATTACTTCCAGGAGGGTTGGAATATCTTTGACGGCATCATCGTCAGCTTGAGCTTGATGGAGCTCGGTCTGGCAAATGTGGAAGGCCTGTCTGTTCTCAGGTCATTTCGATTGGTAAGATTTTATTTGTTTTTAGTAATGAAACCATATAAAGTGTATAGTCTGTCTATTGATATGTCTGCCATATGTGTCATTGGGCAAGACACTTCATGCACCTTACAAAGTATGTATGTACAGTGGTACCTCACCTTATGAAAGACCCAACAAACGAAAATTTCAAGTTACGAAACGCCTTCACGTTAAATTCAAGTTACGAAACGCGAAATCTCAAAAATTCAAATAATGCGCGCTCAGCCACACACATTATACGCTTTTCTCAGACTGAATTTAAACTTTTCTCACATTTGTCTCTCGTTTAAACACTCAAACTTTCATAGATTTTCAACAAAATTATTAATAGTGAAGTGTGGGGGGAAGGGGGAGGAGGGAGAAGACTGCGCGCGGACACGTGTGATCCCGGCGCGGGGCTGCCAGCAGGTCTAGACCTGGACTAAACCAGGACTGGACCAGGACTAAACCTGGACTAAACCAGGACTAAACCTGGACTAAACTAGGACTAGACCAGGTGGATTAAAGCGCCACGTGCGGGTCTATTTCCTGGTTTTGTTTCGAGTCACGGCTGAGACGAGCAGCGAGGGGGACCACACGCAGTCTGAGCGCATGAACGAATGCATGCAAGAGCCGTGGTGGTCTAGCCCTGGTCTAGAGGAGGTCTAGAGGAGGTCTAGGAGGTCTAGAGGAGGCACGGTTTGAGCACGGGTCTCGTTCATGCGCTCAGACTGCGTGTGGTCCCCCTCGCTGCTCACCTCAGCCGTGACTCGAAACGAAACCAGGAAATAGACCCGCACGCGGCGCTTTAATCCACCTGGTCTAGTCCTGGTTTAGTCCAGGTTTAGTCCAGGTTTAGACCTTGGTCTAGACCTGGTATAGTCCACGTTTAGTCCTGGGTCTACAGTCTCTACGCAGAACACAATGTTACACTATAAAAAAAGTTACACTATAAAAAAAAAACTTGGATCGGGGCCTTGGAACGAATCAGGCTTTTTCCATTGAAATAGCTACTCAACTTACGAAAAATTCACGTTACGAAACCACTTCTGGAACAAATTAATTTCGTAAGGTGAGGTACCACTGTACTTCTGTCCAGTCCACTCCTGGGCAGCTGAGGCTATAGAACAGGGTTGTCAAACTCATTTTGGTTTGGGGGCCGTATCTACTTTGATCCCAAAGGGGCCGGATCAGAAAACTCATGGCAAATATACCCCAAAAATAGCAAAAAAGTCCAAATATTTGTGCAGAGAAACGCAAATCTATTACAGAAGTGTTTTTGATTTGATGAACTCTTTCTTTTACAAAATATTATAATATTATGAACAACCTGAAACTTAAAGAAAAATTCAATTTCAACACAAGCGTACAGGTTTCCCATTCACCTCCATGAACAAATAGGAATTAGTCAGTTTTTCTTGGAAAATCCTGCACTCGGTATCCACTTTTCTCATTTTTAACATTTTGCTGATGAGGGTGTCATGGTAACAGTCAAAACGATGGTCCTTTAAGAGCATTTGGAAAGAGAATATTACCAATATTTTAATAGAAAGTTAAAATATAATAAAAATATTTTAATACAAAATCAGCCGAGGGCCAGATTAAAGGTCTTGGAGGGCCAGATCTGGCTTCCGGGCCGCATGTTGGACACCCCTGCTTACAATTACCAAGTACAGGGGAGTGAACATATAATGCACAAAATTGTAAACTTTGAGCATAGAAGATTATTGCATTTCTATTATAAAATGTCACCATATATGCATACTCATGTCTAACTAATTTTCCTTGTTCATTCCAGCTAAGAGTCTTCAAACTGGCTAAATCATGGCCCACCCTAAACATGCTCATTAAGATCATCGGTAACTCAGTGGGCGCTCTGGGAAACCTGACCTTGGTCCTTGCCATTATCGTCTTTATTTTTGCTGTGGTGGGGATGCAGCTTTTTGGGAAAAGCTACAAGGAATGTGTGTGCAAGATCTCGCTGGAGTGTGAGCTGCCGCGCTGGCACATGCACGACTTCTTCCACTCGTTCCTCATCGTGTTCCGGGTGCTGTGCGGAGAATGGATTGAGACCATGTGGGACTGCATGGAAGTGGCAGGGCAGACCATGTGCCTCATTGTCTTTATGATGGTCATGGTCATTGGAAACTTGGTGGTATGGAATGTTCCTATAGTATTGTATGTTTAGAAATGTTACAATATCAACTCGATATCATTTCTGACTTTGATACCACAGTGATAATAAACACTTATGCAGACAGCATTAATAAAACCATGTCTAGATATTCTTTTTATTATTCATGTCTAGATATATTAGATATTCCTTAAATGCAAGTGTCCTAATGCTGATCATTTGAATTGTTTTTCTGTAGGTTCTCAACTTGTTCCTGGCTTTGCTTCTGAGCTCATTCAGTGCTGACAATTTGGCGGCAACAGACGACGACAGTGAAATGAACAACCTGCAGATCGCAGTGGGTCGGATCCAGAGAGGCATTGCCTTTGTCAAATCTTCAGTTCGCAGTTTTTTCCGGACCCTTTTCTTTGGTGGAGGTGGGAAAGGTTCTGCGCTGGCAGAGGAGAGCAAACCCCTGGATGAACTGCACAGCAATGGCAAAGGCAACTGCATCTCCAACCACACATCGGTGGAGATCACCAAAGACCCCAGTGGGGTGTACATGACAGAGGGCAATGGGCGGCCCGGAGGCCTGGTGGTGGCTGTTGGTGGGGACACAGGGAAATACCCCATAGAGGAGTGTGACTACATGTCCTTCATTCATAACCCCACACTCACTGTCACTGTGCCTATAGCTGTGGGCGAGTCGGACTTTGAGAACCTCAATACAGAAGATTTCAGCAGTGACTCGTCAGACATAGAGGGCAGCAAAGAGGTAAGATATGGTTGGTTAGTATTAAACTGTGAATAAGTAATTTACCATTTTGACTGAGGGAGACTGAATCTGCTGAGTCATAGCACACACCGCTACTGAGAGGTTCTCAATATAAAGAGCAGCAGATTGAACATAAATAGTGTATAAAATAGCTTTATGACTCGCTGTTTGCTAAGTGTTGCCAGGCTGACAGAGCACAGAGACTGTGTTCCCTGGTGATGTCAACCTGCCACTCTGGGTGTGGTGCCAATTCCCTCGTTTCAAAACAACCCATAGGACTATTTACAGCCCTGGCGCCGTATGCCTCTTTACAGTAGATAAGGGCACTCGTAGTAATCTTCACACCCTCTATCGAGGCGTTTGACTTTTCTACTTGATAGCAGCTGAAGTATTTATATATTGTTCTATCTACTGCAATGACAATGTGTTTGTGACTAACATTTCTTCCTATTGTGCCTTGTGGCTGATAATTGAGAGGAGACTTCTGGCTTTTGGTGTGTGACTTACTTTGTTTAACCCCGTTTGTTATTACAGCTGTGTTACAGACGCTCTCACGGTTTTCAGTGACAGGAGAATTGTAAGACCACTTTATTGTATGAGGACTGTCCATGTCATTTACAGATAAACAACATATTTTTTCTCATAATTTCAATGGATTGCCCATTTTCGTTTTTGCCTGGTCTGCCCTCCGCCCCTCTCGCCCCGCCCAACCTCTTTGCTTTCTCCCCTCTCCCTAAGACAGCAGCACACACAATGCTGTACTCTTGAGTTCTCCCTTCCCCCCTTCCCTCTCATAATTTATCTCTGAGCATCAGGCTGTATTGCAGTTACCAGCCATTAGGAATGAGCAACACCACCACATTGTCCATCATTAGACTACCTCATCGAACATGTTCTTTGCTTCCTACACCATTGCTTGTTTTATGGGACTTGATTGGCATCCTTAACACTG
The DNA here is from genome assembly GCA_036785185.1 of Paratrypauchen microcephalus. NCBI lineage: Eukaryota > Metazoa > Chordata > Actinopteri > Gobiiformes > Gobiidae > Paratrypauchen > Paratrypauchen microcephalus. The sequence goes on from JAVJIX010000051.1 coordinate 5,325,118, forward strand.
AGCTTGAGAATGAAGGAAGACAGGTGGCGATGGAGGAGAGCGAGGAAAGATTTGAGGAATGAATTTTGCTTTAGTTGTTGCCAAAATTCATTTGTTTGGATCATAGCCCGTGCATACACATACATGAAACACTCGTACATGTTTTCTGTGAAAACCAGTATTGGAATGATGAAAGATTTCTTTTGCAGAATTCTTAATTGTTTATTCAGTGACTTATAATAGTTGCATATCGGCAAAATAGATGACACATGGCATTATCTAAATTTGTATTTTATGGATCTTCTTTGAAAAGATACAGCTATACTACAGCAGATGCCACATTCCTACAACCAGAGTTATTTTGTTTTCATTAACACATTTATACACCTTTTGCATATGTCAGTTTCTACCAGAATAAGTCTGGTATAAAAGTAAAACAGTTACTTGCCTGTGTTGTCAACTTTTGCTCCACTACAAATATTAGTAAATTGGTTAAATTATATTTAATGATCTGCTCAATTCTCTATATCGTGGGGGTGTTTTGGTGATGGAGGCCAAGTCAAAGGAAGGGAAAACTCCCTTTAAGAAAACAATGCACTTGAGCAGCATGCTTCCATCATTCCCATGCCGTATTAGCTGGGTCCCACGGCAATCAGGGCTGCTGCACTGTCTAGGATGACATGTTCCATTTTGTACAGCTTTCCTTACCTGCCCAACAAAAACAGACAGAAAGACCCACAACATCCAAATCCCCCGTCTATGCAGTGGATTCACATTTACTGCATGTAGTTGTCAGGGTTCAAATTCAGTTTAACCTCAGCAGGGAGTCAAATGAACAGCTGAGTACAGTTTTGTGTACCTCCACGTGGACAGCGTATCTACTGTATGATAAAGCCCTATATGTTTACTGCATGGGCCAAACATAAGTCCTTTTACACATGGGATCAGACCACATGCTGTCTTATGAACAGTGCACAGTACTGGTGTTTGCTGGTAAGCTAATGTGGTTCTCCGTCTACTTCAACTCAAACAGAAGGAGCTTGTACACTGCTTTGAAGGAATGAAAAAGTGTGTGTTTTCATGTCACTGAGTAAAATGGGCCAGATATAGCTGGTACTTTTGAAAGAGCGGCTTTTTTTAGTAGGGATAATTTGGGGAATGTAATAAGTGTGAAACTTTTGAAGGGTCATTTGTCAGTGGACATGAAAATACGTGAGCACATGCCCTGCTTGAACTATTTCAGGCTTGGATTGATAATGCACTGGAATATTGCATGCACTCTACCTCAGACAGAGGTCACATCAAACGTACCTACAGAGCACGAAACTCCCACGATCTGAACTCAGCAGCTGATAATGCCTAAACACACGCCTGTAGGTACATTTGATCGATGCTGCATGTGAGGATGATGATTTAAAGAGCCCAACTCTATGAGCTACAGCAGTGCCCAGTCTATAGGGTAACCATGGCACTGGTGTATAGAGTAAAAGAGTGGAGATCACAGTAGTACCAGCTCAGAAGGTTGGCTCCTATGGCCCCCATGCTCTCAGGCTTTATGTGTGACTCTCTGCGTGGTTTCTCTCCTGCAGAAGCTGGACGTGGAGCCCCCGCACCTGAGCTCCTCGGAGGGGAGCACTGTGGACATCCGCCCCCCAGGAGGCGACGGAGTGGATTCAATCGAGCTCGAGCCCGAAGAGTCCCTCGACCCAGAGGCGTGCTTCACTGAGGGTGAGAGGAAATTACATTACATGAACATCTGATCTCTTGATACGATTTTTATAGAACACAATTACATAACACAAGAAACTAGACACTGTATTGCGTTGTTGTGTTGTGGAGCGATTTTTGCTGCCTCATGTCTGAACTCGACTATGATAAACTTTTAAGGATATTAAAAAAGTTCCTGTTGCTTTGTTGCAGGCTGTGTACGCAGGTTCCAGTGCTGCCAGATCAACGAAGAGGCGGGCAATTTCAAGAGTTGGTGGACACTAAGGAAAACCTGCTTCATCATTGTGGAGCATAACTGGTTTGAATCCTTCATTATATTCATGATCCTCCTCAGTAGCGGTGCTTTGGTGAGTATTTCTCTTAGAGCACATTTAAGAGAAATGCGTCCTTACCGCGTATAGTCGATATTAGCATTATTACAGTTACAGTGTCAGTGTTATGTCTGCACAGGCCTTTGAGGACGTTTACATCGAGCAGAGGAAGAACATTAAAACTGTGCTGGAGTACGCAGACAAAGTGTTCACGTACATCTTCATCTTGGAAATGCTGTTGAAATGGGTGGCGTACGGCTTTGTCAAGTACTTCACTAATGCCTGGTGTTGGCTCGACTTCCTCATTGTAGATGTAAGTTTGAATGAAGACAGTGATTGTTCAGCGCCAAAGGGCTCCATATCTCCCCAAAAAAACAATATACACACATAGTTCATATTGATTTCAAGGTGTAAATTAATTCATTTTAAGTTCACTTTTCTTTGTTAGTGAAAGGGCCTGTATTCTGTTTTCAACATACCTTATGAGTTATGTTTTTGTTTTTGTTTTTTAATTCAGATTGAGTTCATCTCTCAAACTGAAAACACTCTGTTCCACCTTGTGATGTCATGTGGTAATAATTAATTTTAAACTCCCTACACCTCCACAAGAATCTTTTGGATAATTTCATCCCTGGAATTGCCAGTATTTATTTATTTATTGGTTTATTTAAAGGAAAAGTAACGTTTTTTAACAATCTGAGCCTTCTTTCGGCAATAAAACAAGTCGTTTTACTCACCCATAGCAGTTTGGTGTCAATTGGAGTGGTATCGTAGAACTCATGTTGTAGCCGTTCTGTTCTACTAATGATCCCGTATCCGTTAGCGTGAGTGCTCGGGGCACTGCTTTGCGGTCTTCAAATAACACAAACTTTAGCACTTTTCAAATCACAGAAGATCGCTGTGTCAGGGTAGACTTTTAGTAGATTCCAAAACGGCCTGAAACCCGATATCGCAACAGAAAAGTAAAGTTCAGAGCGGTGTTAGCTTCTTTCGGACTAGCGGTGTTTACAAAACAGCTGAGTTCACGCATGCGCACTGTCCTCTCTGATGACATCATCAAATGAAACTATAGCTGGATATCGGGTTTCAGGCCGTTTTGGAATCCACTAAAAGTCTACCCTGACACAGCGATCTTCTGTGATTTGAAAAGTGCTAAAGTTTGTGTTATTTGGACACCGCAAAGTAATGCACCATGCTAACGGATACGGGATCATTAGTAGAACAGAACGGCTACAACATAACTTCTACGATACTGCTCCAATTGACACCAAACTGCTATGGGTGAGTAAAACTACTTGTTTTATTGCCGAAAGAAGGCTCAGATGGTAAAAAAAAAAAAAACGTTACTTTTCCTTTAACAGCGACAGTGTACATTAATTAACATATCTGTAAATGTACCAGAATTAGCCAAAAGGCAATTTTTCATCTGTTGTCCCTGGACAGATCTTAAAATGGTCTCCCTAAAAACAATGATAACAAAATAAGATTACACAGTGAACAATATACAATTATTAACAATTAGTAAAATTTTAGCTAAAACTATAAATCCAATTGACAAATACAGTGTACATAAAACTTTAAAATTATCGACAGTTAAAAAAATCCCACACACATCACAACAAGACACAACAAGACACAACAAGACAGCAGAGACACAAGAGGCAGCACAGTGGAGTTTGAGGAAAGAAAATAATAAACATTAGTGATGACAGTTCTGATGGGTTATGAACCAGATTTTTAGATGTTTTTTATACATTTATTTAAAGATTCCATGACATGGTACTTCTTGATGCTTTTATATGGCTCCTTAATGGTTCCCTAATACTGTAAATGAATCCTTCTTCAAAATCAACACTCAGTGCATGAGAAACAGAGATAAGATGAGAAAGAGTAATTTTTCTCTCGATGGAACACTCTATAATGGGCGTTGTTGCTTGAATGCAAATGAGGAGAAAAGAGCTGGCCAATAGTAGAGGGTGGGGGCGTGGCCAAACTCCGCTTTCGGCTCTGAGCCCTCAGCTGATCCATTTCCTTGTTTTTGCACGGGGGGAGAGATTTGAAGCGTTCCATTGAAAAATAAACACATTTCCACATAAAATAAAATTAAACCACTGCTGTTCAAAGGTCCAGAGGCTCAGATAAAGGACTTCCGAGCCTAGAAACACTCGGACGTGCCTCCAGGCAAATAAAAAAATGCATTTCGCATTGCCTAGCGCATTCGCAGTCCAAACTCTCTGGGCGTGATTTACAGAGACGCTGAGTACAGACAGACGGGGGTGGAACTGCATTTGCATTTCGTATTTCGATCTGACGTCAATAAGGTGCCTTGTTCAAAATCGCCCGATTGAGCTCTGATTTTATGTAACGCAGAAAAGGATCGCAAATGCTCAGTTTAGATATTTCGCAACTTTTAACCATGGGGGGCCCTAAACAGGGTAGGAGAGCTCACATTAATGTTCAAAAACCTCAAAAAATGAAAATTTCATGCCATGGGACCTTTAAGTAAAGACAAAAGGCAGTTGTTAACTTGAAAACTACCACTACATGACATCACAAGGTGGAACAGAGCATTTTGAGCTGACTAATAATAAAGGGTTACTATGTGAACTAAACAATCACAATTAGATTTTTGTCCTGCCCTACTCTGAGGTATCTGTTGTTGTCTGTTGATTTTCCACTCAGGTGTCCCTCGTCAGCCTGGTGGCCAATGCTTTGGGCTACTCTGAGCTGACTGCAATCAAGTCTCTGAGGACACTGCGAGCCCTGAGGCCACTGAGGGCCCTGTCTCGATTTGAGGGCATGAGGGTAAGCGCAACGAGACGGGACTCGAATGCCAGTTCAGCTTAATCATTTAACATGTACTGGCTAGAGCATACAGACATGCATTCATACATACAAATCTGCTACGTGGGTTTTAGCTTCCCTTTTAAAGCCACCATTCAAAAGATGTTATATTTTGTGTAGAATTGCTTATTTTTCATCACTGTGAAACTCTTGGATTGGTGGTTTTCAGATACTAGACTGTGATGATGTCTCGCAAATGACGGCCAAATGGGAGTCAAGAACTAAAATTATAATTATACATGTGACTTATATGGCACGAAGATGCTTTACAAACAATAGACAAGAATAAGTTATTAGTACATACAGCTCTGGAAAAAAATAAGTGACCACTGCAAAATGACCAGTTTTTCTGATTTTACTACTTATAGGTATGTGTTTGGGCAAAAGGAACATTTTTGTTTGAGTCTATAAACTACTGACTAACATTTCCCCCAAATTCCAAATACAAATATTATCGTTTAGAGCATTTACTTGCAGAATAAAGGTTTTCAGACCTCAAACAATGCAAAGAAACAAGATCAAATTGATTTTAAAACAACATAATACTAATGTTTACACTTAAGAAGAGGTCAAAAATTAATATTTGGTGCAATAACCCTCATTTTTCATCTTATTTAAGTCTTTCACATTGTTCTTGGGTGACTTTATTCCACTCCTGGTGCAAGAACTGAAGTAGCTCAGCTTTGTGTTTGTGTTGGAATTCAACAGACACTGGAATGGAATGGCTGTAATACATGTAGAGATGCTGATTTCACAAAAAAATGCGGTGGTCCCTTATTTTTTTCCAGAGCTGTATACAGTGGTACCTCACCTTACGAAATTAATTTGTTCCAGAAGTGGTTTCGTAACGTGAAAAATTCGTAAGTTGAGTAGCTATTTCAATGGAAAAAGCCTGATTCGTTCCAAGGCCCCGATCCAAGGTTTTTTTTTTTATACAGGTAGTGTAACTTTTTTTTATAGTGTAACAATGTGTTCTGTCCTGATTGGTTTCTCAGACTGGATTTAAACTTTTCTCACGTTTGTCTCTCGTTTAAACACTCAAACTTTCATAGATTTTCAACAAAACTTATCAATATTGAAGTGTGGGGGGAAGCGGGAGGGGGTAGAAAACTGCGCGGTCACGTGTGCGCAGCATGACCCGGCGCAGAGCTGACAGCAGGACTAGACCAAGGTCTAAACCTGAACTGGACCAGGACTAAACCAGGACTAAACCAGGACTAAACCTGGACTAAACCTGGACTAGACCAGGTGGATTAAAGCGCCGCGTGCGGGTCTATTTCCTGGTTTCTCACGAGTCACAGCTGAGGCGAGCAGCGAGGAAGGAGACCTCAGGGAGGAGGGGACCGCAGGCAGTCTGAGTGCATGTGAGCACGGCTCCTCCTGGTTTAGTCCAGGTTTAGTCCTGGTTTAGTCCAGACCACCGTGGCTCCTCTAGACCTCCTCTAGACCTGCGCTCAGACTGCCTGCGGTCCCCCTCGCTGCTCCCCTCAGCTGTGACTTGTGAGAAACCAGGAAATAGACCCGCACGCGGCGAGACAAATGTGAGAAAAGTTTAAATCCAGTCTGAGAAAAGCGTATAATGTGTGTGGCTGAGCGCGCATTATTTGAATTTTTGAGATTTCGCGTTTCGTAACTTGAAATTTCATTCGTATCTAGAGACAAAAATTTACCGTGAAGGCGTTTCGTAACTTGAAATTTTCGTTTGTTGGGTCATTCGTAAGGTGAGGTACCACTGTATATTATAAATATTTTACATGCCACCCTAGCCCTATAGTATGTAGTGATGTCAACTGAAACCCCGTAATATCTTAATACACAATAATACAATTTCTTCCCTCTTAAATGACGCACTGTTTTGTTAAATGTTCTCGATGATGATTAATGCATGTCCATCTTTGCTTCCACAGACTTTCTTTCCTCTCGTTCTTCAGCACTTCTGTCTTCTCTCTGCATGACGCTTCACATTGCCTCACTGGACTCTTCTATTCTTCTAAATGGCTCTTTGACATTGCTTTCTGCTGTTGCCTGTGCTGTGGCTTTGACCGATATTTTTCTGTTCTTGTCTGTCTCTGTTTTCATTTACAGTCAAACAAATGTGCCTCCATCTCGCCTCTATAAGGTTTTATTTCTGTTTTTGCTTTTCACATTAATACTCTTAACTTCCATGCTTATCCACTTTGGTCTTTCTAACTATTTTCTTTAGACTTCTGTAATGTTAAATTTGTAATGTAAAGCCCTCTTAAATGTGAAAGCAGCCCTTTAAGTTAATTTAGGAATGTACTATATAATAAAAGCTGGTCTATCAAATCAACAGCGCAGTTTCCCTGTTCAAGTTAAGTTGAGTGATTAGATGATTGCATTGGTCACTTACCCAGGTTGCTATTTTGGTAAACGCAAGAACCATTAGCTGACGTATAGAGCACTGATTTATTTTTGTTGGTCTTCAGGTTGTGGTGAACGCCTTGCTCGGAGCCATCCCCTCCATCATGAACGTGCTGTTGGTTTGCCTCATCTTTTGGCTCATTTTCAGCATCATGGGGGTGAACCTGTTTGCGGGGAAGTACTTCCACTGCGTGAACACCACCACGGGCGATATCCTCCCCACAAGTGTGGTCAACAATATGTCTGAGTGCCTGAGCATTGTCAATGACAGCGCTCGGTGGAAGAACGTGAAGATCAACTTCGACAATGTGGGCGCAGGCTATCTGGCTCTGCTGCAAGTGGTGAGTGGAATTACGTGATGTGTTAAGAGTATAAAAAAAAGATCATCTAAATAAAATGACTGTGTTTAAAGGTGCATTGTGTAACTCTTTTTGCGGAGGGTCTGTCAGTTGCTTTTCGCCATGGAGATTGGTTATTGCTTTGTCTGAAATGCTTCTCAGTATGGTTTTAAACCTATCTTCTTCTATCTTCAGACCAAACCAGACCAAATTACAGGTCAGAGCTGTGGCGAGGCGACCCCGCTCACAGTCAGAATGCCTGTTTTTCTAGATATATTTCAGCTATTAAACCACCTGTAATTGAATAAATGTAAAGTAGAGCTGTTTAAGGTTTAATACTGTCAAACACTGCAGGCAGAGCAGCAGGTGATGGACCCCCAACCAAACAGTTATATACCTTTAATTATATGCTCATATGCTTTTATAATAATACACCATACACACTATACATGGCCCAGGTATAATAGTCTGGCTGCCTGAACATGCAGACAGCAGGCATCACAACTAAAACCAGATTAGAATATTATTTGCCATATACTGTATTTTACACAGTGGGATATGGTTTTATTCATATTCCCTGAGGTCCTTTTTAACTTACTAAAATTGGTAACATTAAGGTTACAACCAATCCTGCAAACACAAAAAAATGTGCATTAAAATGGGACTATACATGGAAATAAACCTAGACTAGACCATGACTAAAAAAGGTTAAAAAAAATAAATTTAAAAAAAGTATACATCAGGACTATTGTACGGAAGTCGACAGATATTTTTTCTTCCTTGTTATCCCAAGATAACAAGATAATTAATTCGAGATCTCGAGAAAACGAAACAATTATTCCGTGATCTCGAGAAAACAACTGAAACGTCTACCGCCGCGTTGTGACAGGCTGACTTCGGGGCTATTTCTCATTCTGAATAGACGCGTTTTTGGTCATTAGAATGTCTGGAATAATAATCGATCAGCTGATAAGGCTGCGTCTTCTACGTGTCGTCTCCCGCCTACAAGGGGGCGTAGCAGTAGCTAGGCCTACATCTCAGCTGTTTTCTCGAGATCTTGAGATAACAGTTTTGTTTTCTCGAGATCACGAATTAATTGTGTCGTTTTCTTGAGATTTCGAGTTAATTTTCTCGTTATTAAGGTGGAAAATAATCATTACGAACATGGCCTCTGTCGGCTTCCGTAATATTGGGCTCAAACCAAAACAATGTCGTGATACTCAATGTGTAAAGATGTTCGTATCAGTGAAGAGTGCCGTTGAATTACAAACTGTTTCACAAATTCTTATTCTTTGTGCTCAAGGCAACATTTAAAGGCTGGATGGACATCATGTATGCGGCTGTAGACTCCAGAGGTGTAAGTATTTTTCTCACTCTTATCAAATCCTATGCTCTGCTTTCCTCGTAGACTCGTAACTCTGTAACTCTGCTACTTTTGTCTCTTCCAGATCGGAGACCAGCCGGTATATGAAGAGAACCTGTACATGTACCTATACTTTGTCATCTTCATCATCTTCGGCTCCTTCTTCACCCTCAACCTCTTCATTGGTGTCATCATCGACAACTTCAACCAACAAAAAAAGAAGATAAGTTACATTTAGAAGCATGATGACACAATGAACGTGTTTTAAACTTACTGTTATTACTCAAAGGGATGTGATAAAAAAAAATTAAAAAAAATACACTACCAGTCAAAAGTTTAAACACACCCTTTCATTCAGTGTTTCTTTCCTATATCTTTACCACGTTTGACAATTTATTTATATATATGTCTTCAACAAAGCAAAGGGTGGTTCATTTGGGGATTTTGTTATACTTTTAGTAGTTTACAGTAATCCCTCGTTTATCGCGGGGGTTAGGTTCCAGAAATAACCCGCAATAAGAGAAATCCACGAAGTAGGACAACTTTATATTTTACAATTATTCTACATGTTTTAAGGCTGTAAATGCCTCACCACACACATTATACGCTTTTCTCAGACTGGAATGAACCTTTTCTCACATTTTTCTCTCGTTTAAACACTCAAAGTTTCATAGATTTTCAACAAAATGTATTAATAGTGAAGCGTGGGGGGAGACATGGCTCCGGAAGGCCCGTGAGGGGAGCAGAGACATGAGTCACTGGATCCGCAGGAAGCACCGCGCTCATCCAACGGCACTTCCACGTCCCGGGACGCGACGCGCATCAACCCGTTGGAGAAGTGCGCGACACATGCACCCCTCATCGTGGTCAAATCCGTGACAGAGCAGCACGACCGGCGCGAGGCCGCGCGTACACCGGGGCTGCAAGCACGAGATTGATCCGCGGCGCCTGGACCGCGTCCTCTCAGCCCGAGCCACAAACCAGCCGCACGAAACCAGCAAGGAGCGGCACGTGGTGGTTTAATCCTGGTTTAGACCTGGTCTAGTCCCGGTTTAGTCCAGGTTTAGACCTGATCTAAACCTGGTTTAGTTCTGGTCTAGACCTCGTTTAGTCCACGTTTAGTCCTGGTCTAGTCCCAGTCTAGTCCCGGTCTAGTCCCGGTACCCCCGCGTCCCCTATCTATCAATCGGCAAACGTCTACAGTCTCTTAGCCAATCAGGACGCAGAACACAATGTTACACTATGAAAATTTGTTTACACTATTTAAAAAATTGAAAAAAAATTGGAAAAAAAAAATCTGCGAAACAGCGAGGCCGCGAACAGTGAACCGCGATAGAGCAAGAGACCACTGTATTAGAGACTTTTTTTTCCCTTTTCTACACAATTCCATAAATCTTACTTCATATATCTGATGTCTTCTGTATGTATATTTAATGTAGAAAGTAGTAAATATAATGAGAGTAATGAGAGGGTAAATAAAAACCTTTGACTGATAGTGGATATAATAAAAGCACTGTATTTAAAAAGGATCTATCCTTATAGTAAAATACATGTTACACGGGGAGAGCTGCTAAGTGTGACACAGAGGGTGCATGAGTCAGTGACATAGACCCAGGCCCACACATTACGTAGTCACCATGCATGCCGTCTGGAAACAAACTCAAACAAGCAGCACTGGACACGCCCAGGACAGAGGAGGAAGAAGAAGAGGAGGAAGAGGGAGCGGGGGAGGGGGCTATCGCTGTGTTGTCACTTTTCAGCAGGCCTATAGCGACAGCAGCACACAGATGGTGGTTCAGTGTTAACACCAGCGTTCCCTGAGGACACATCACTGACTGAATGAGCTGTGACTGGCAGAGAAGCATAAATGTAGCACATAGTATTAGAAAACTGGACTATACGAGTAAAAGCCACATAAAGAACAGGAGCAAATCACAATGAACGTGTCTCTGTAATGTATGTGATTGTAACCAGATTTGTTCTGCTCCCTTTACTTTGGAGGCCAGGACATCTTCATGACAGAAGAACAGAAGAAATACTACAATGCCATGAAGAAGCTGGGCTCTAAGAAACCACAGAAGCCAATCCCTCGGCCAGCAGTAAGGGACATATTTAAATATCTGCCCTATACGAACAACACATGTCTTAAACATCCCATGACATGGTACTTCTTGATGCTTTTATATGGCGCCTTAATGGTTCCCTAATACTGTAAATGAATTCTTCTTCAAAATCAAGCCTCAGTGCATGAGAGAGCCTCATGAACACAGTCAGAGTCATAAATATGTCTCTGAAATGCTTTATTCTGGGCGTTGTTGCTTGAATGCAAATAAGGAGGACAGAGACAGACCAGTGCAGCGTGTGGGTTGTGGTCAAATACGTCGCTGTTTCCTGGATTAGCAGTGCAATGTGCGCTGTCCCTACTTCCGTGTTTTAAGCGCTTAGGAAGATATGAGACGCGTCCCATGAAAAAAAAAATTCCACAGAGATTCAAATTAAACCACTGCTGTTTCAGAGGTTCGGAGGCTCGGATAAAGGACATCCGAGCCTGGAAACACTCTCACGTGTCTCCAGGCAAAAAAAAAACAAAACGCATCTCACATTTCGTAGCTCGTTTGCGGTCAAAATTCTCTGAACGTGATTTCCAGAGACAGATTGGACATCCAGACGGGGAGTGGACACCTTTCCCCGAGCGCGACGTCAGAAAGTTCCCTTGTTCAGAATCTCCCGTTTGGGCTGTCTTTTTTTCAAACGCGGAAAAGGATCGCAAATGCTCAGTTTACACATTTCGTAACTTTTAGCCATGGGGGGGGGGGGGCTGTAAACAGGGTAGGGGAGCTCACATTAACGTTCAAAAACCTCAGAAAGTAATAATAATAATAATAATAATAATAATAATAATAATAATAATAATAATAATAATAATAATAATAATAATAATAATAATAATAATAATAATAATCTTATTAATTTTATTTATTAGGTGCCTTTCTGGACACTCAAGGTCGCCTTACAACAAGTATAATATACATTATAGACAGTTAAAAGCAGTTAAAAGCAACAGTTAAAATACAAACTGTTAAATACAAACAGTTAAACATTTAAACAATAAAAGTGAAAATTTCATGCCATGGGACCTTTAAGCTGATTGCTTAATATTGATTTGACTGCACTACATGTGTTACCTGTCTTGATGTCTTAAGTCAGTCCAGGTTCTAGGGTTAAACATTTGTAGAATTTATGTCTTTTCTCTCTAGGATGTATTTTTTCATCACTCACATACTCTTCTGCCCCTGTTCCCAGAATGCATTTCAAGGGTGCGTGTTTGACTGCATCACGAAGCAGGCTTTTGACATTGTGATCATGATACTGATCTGCCTGAACATGGTGACCATGATGGTGGAGACAGACGACCAGACCAAGGACATGGACAACATTCTGTACTGGATCAACCTGGTCTTCATTGTCCTCTTCACTGGAGAGTGTGTGCTCAAGATGATCTCACTGCGGCACTACTACTTCACCATTGGCTGGAATATTTTTGATTTTGTTGTTGTAATCTTATCGATAGTTGGTGAGTGTCTATCTTTAATGAATCAGATCACCTCGTTATTTTTCTATGCAATGTCCTAATGTTCTTTTTTAATTTTTAACAGGTATGTTTTTATCTGAAGTTATTGAGAAGTACTTTGTGTCCCCAACACTGTTCCGAGTAATTCGTCTGGCCAGAATTGGTCGGATTCTTCGCCTTATCAAAGGTGCCAAAGGCATCCGGACGCTGCTGTTTGCCTTGATGATGTCGCTACCTGCCTTGTTCAACATTGGCCTCCTGCTTTTTCTGGTCATGTTCATCTATGCCATCTTTGGCATGTCAAACTTTGCCTACGTAAAGAGGGAGTCGGGCATCGACGACATGTTTAACTTTGAGACTTTTGGGAACAGTATGATCTGTTTGTTTCAGATCACCACGTCAGCCGGCTGGGACGGACTGCTGGCTCCTATTCTCAATAAGCGAGAGCCGGACTGTGACAGCCAGATGGAGCACCCGGGAAACTCCTATAAAGGCAACTGTGGCAACCCGTCTGTGGGCATCTTCTTCTTTGTGAGCTACATTATCATCTGCTTCCTCATTGTGGTCAACATGTACATCGCTGTGATCCTGGAGAACTTCAGCGTGGCCACGGAGGAGAGCGCCGAGCCGCTGAGCGAGGACGACTTTGAGATGTTTTACGAAGTGTGGGAGCGCTTCGACCCTGACGCTACGCAGTTTGTGGAGTACTGCAAACTATCAGACTTTGCAGATGCACTAGACCCACCTTTACGAATACCTAAACCCAACATGGCCGCGCTTATCTCTATGGACCTGCCTATGGTTAGCGGTGAGCGGATCCACTGCTTGGACATCCTGTTTGCATTCACTAAGCGCGTGTTGGGAGAAGGTGGGGAGATGGACGTGCTCCGAGGCCAGATGGAGGAGCGTTTCATGGCATCTAATCCTTCAAAGGTCTCCTACGAGCCCATCACCACCACACTGAGACGCAAACAGGAGGAAGTATCAGCCATAGTGATCCAGAGGGCCTTCCGCCACTATATGATCCGCCAAGCCATGAAGAAGGCATCGGCCCTCTACAAGGAGAAGCTGAAGGAGTGCATCCGCGACCCAGACAAGGACGTTATGGTCATCAGCAAATTCAACGAAAACTCCACATCTGACAAAACGGACATGACGCCTTCCACGGCCTCCCCACCTTCCTACAACAGCGTGACGAAATCAGACAAAAAGGACAAATACGAGAAGGACAATAGAGAAAAAGAAAACAAAGGCAAAGACTTGAAAGACAGAAAGAAATAGACAAAAAAAAGGAACAAAAATGCATTAGAGACTTGACGAGATTTTGTTTACAGTTTCGAAGGAGTAGATAAAACGTGCGTTCACTTGTGATTGGGTAAAAAAAAATGCCACGCCAAGAGAGGAGACGCGTATGTGAATCAAAGTGGGCACAAGACTAAACGGAGTTATCCAGCAGGCACTGCCAGACATGAGTGAAAAGCCTTTGCAAACGCTTGTGATTTTTCCATTGGTTGTTGTTCTATCTGACACAGTTGAGTGTACTGTTAAGTTGTCTGTAGCTAGTGCTGCTGCTACTATGAATCCAGTGTCTTGAATTTAACAATCGCTATAACAAGTACTCATTTTTGGGTTAATCCTTTTTTTATGAGAACGAATGTTTTATACTTTGCATCATTATTGTGCGAATGCGCTTTCACCACCAAGCCCAGAATGTCGCTGCTGGAGACAAGCGAAAACGCCACAGGATTTTTGCCAATTTAAACAGTATATACGGCTAAACCAGTCGCATCCCAGTGAGTCGCGACGCCGTACTCACTGGTTTGCCATTGCTGATCGTTTGAAGCTGTTTCCCCATTCATAATACTGAGAATGTATGCAAGCTGACTGATCCAGGCCCACTTACGGCAACCCACACTCCTGTTTTTGCAGTTGTCGTCCTCCTCTCCTCCTCCTTCAATCCAGAGCTCTTGTAAAGAAAATATTGTAATGAAATATACAGAAAAGAATCTTTCTAATACCCTCTTGCTGACAATATATAACAGAGACATTTAAAGGATATACTATCACAGATGTTTGTATGACATTCATGTTGTTGCAGTTGAGAAGCGAGTGAATTCATGTAGTGATTCAGTTTGTATATACTCTAGCTATTTGGGTCCACAGTATGCATCACACTTACAGTTGATGTAAGAGCACTTTTTAATTCCCACTGCTGTGTAAAACCACATATGGCAGTCAAAACGTAAGTGTAAGTGTGTGAAAGAGAAGAATGTGTCCTTTTTGTGTGTCTTTGTAGAAACAAGAGTACAATATGTGTGTTCAACTGGGGTCTGTGGGTTGCTTACCAATTATAAATAACATTTTTACTGTAGATACGAGTGCATTTTTTTATTTTGATTTCCATACTTTTTTAGATTTTGTTGGTTCCCATATCTGTAGATACAAACCATGAAGCAATCAGTAGCCATCTCTCATTGCGCTTGTGGTGTTTTGGTGAACTGCATGCAAGAAGTGACTACTGTCCGCTCATATGGTCATATCATTTTAAAGCCAAAAGAATAAAAGACGTATTTTTTTGTAAACGCTTCTTTATTTTCTCCATTGACCTTTGCTACGGTTTTGATTTCTCTGTGAGTGACATCTGTGACGTGGATCTGACGTATGATGCTCCAACATGACAGGAACTTTTGGTTGACAGGATCATTCATGTGTTACACTTAACTATGTATCGATTTGCAAAATGTGACATGTGAGTTTTCTTTTTGTTACAACCAAAGATGTGGCAAAGAAACACAAAACCCAGATTTCCAAAATAAAACATATTTTGGGAAGCGTATGTTGCATGCTAAATGCTTTCATTTTGTGGTGAGAGCTGAAGTGTTTAACTAAACAGATCAGTATACAGTGGTACCTCACCTTACGAATGACCCAACAAACGAAAATTTCAAGTTACGAAACGCCTTCACGGTAAATTTTTGTCTCTAGATACGAATGAAATTTCAAGTTACGAAACGCGAAATCTCAAAAATTCAAATAATGCGCGCTCAGCCACACACATAATACGCTTTTCTCAGACTGGATTTAAACTTTTCTCACATTTGTCTCTCGTTTAAGCACTCAAACTTTCATAGATTTTCAACAAAACGTATCAATATTGAAGTGTGGGGGGAAGGGGGAGGGGGGAGAAGACTGCGCTCTGACACGTGTGCGCAGCATGACCCGGCGCAGAGCTGACAGCAGGACTAGACCAAGATCTAAACCTGGACTGGACCAGGACTAAACCTGGACTAAACCAGGACTAAACCAGGACTAAACCAGGACTAAACCAGGACTAGACCAGGTGGATTAAAGCGCCGCGTGCGGGTCTATTTCCTTGTTTCCCACGAGTCACAGCTGAGGGGAGCAGCGAGGGGGACCGCAGGCAGTATAAGCGCAGGTCTAGAGGAGGTCTAGAGGAGCCGCGGTGGTCTGGACTAAACCAGGACTAAACCTGGACTAAACCAGGAGGAGCCGCGCTCACATGCGCTCCGACTGCCTGTGGTCCCGTCCTCCCTGCGGTCTCCTCCTCGCTGCTCGCCTCAGCTGTGACTCGTGAAAAACCAGGAAATAGACCCGCACGCGGCGCTTTAATCCACCTGGTCTAGTCCAGGTTTAGTCCAGGTTTAATCCTGGTCCAGTTCAGGTTTAGACCTTGGTCTAGTCCTGCTGTCAGCTCCGCGCCGGGTCATGCTGCGCACACGTGTCCGCGCAGTCTTCTCCCCCCTCCCGCTTCCCCCCACACTTCAATATTGATACGTTTTGTTGAAAATCTATGAAAGTTTGAGTGTTTAAACGAGAGACAAACGTGAGAAAAGTTTAAATCCAGTCTGAGAAACCAATCAGGATGCAAAACACATTGTTACACTATAAAAAAAGTTACACTATAAAAAAAAAAAAAAAAACTTGGATCGGGGCCTTGGAACGAATCAGGCTTTTTCCATTGAAATAGCTACTCAACTTACGAATTTTTCATGTTACGAAACCACTTCTGGAACGAATTAATTTCGTAAGGTGAGGTACCACTGTACTCTTGTTCTGGTGGAGGATCAGACAGCTGGGCTCCTCAGACACGGGAGGTAAACCATGGCAGAAGGTCAGACAAAGGCAACTGGTCTGCGGGTTGTAATTCCATTGCAATTTATCACACTGATTACACTGGTCTACAAGCAAAATGATTACGGTACAAAATAGTGAATTTTTTCTTGGTTTAGGTCAGTGTTTCCCAACCAGGGGTACAAGTACCCTTAGGGGTACGCGAGCACAATGCAGGGGGTACTCGGCAGTGTCGCTTTAATTCTAATTTGAGTAAATTTGAGTTAAATAAAAGAGAGAAAATGCCTGAGAATAACATTTTCAAATTAAGGAGATGAAATAAAATGATTTTCATTTAATAATCTGTTGTGTTTTACTTTTGGAGAATTATCAACACGTATGAGTGAGGGGGTACTCGAGGTGTGACAAAAAGGCTCAGGGGGTACACAAGACAAAAAAGGTTGGGAAACACTGGTTTAGGTCACTAATAAAGAAAAAGTAAGTCAGAAGTGCTGATTGGCTATAGTTTCCAAGATATAGTATTGGGTCAAAATAGGAAATTTATGCAAAATAAGGCAAAAATGGTAGTTTATCAGAAGGTACAGTGTGTCTACAAGCAACAGTTCTATCTGAAAGTCTGTCTGCACATTCACATACATTCATTTTAATATGTCTACAGTTTTAACATCAAATATTTTTGGATTTCACATCAGAGAGATGCCTCCAAATTGTGTGCACCTGATGTCTTAAGATATTTCTTGTTTATTTCTTGATGGATAAAGAAGTGCAAGTTAAATATTTTCAAAATATAAATATTTTTAAGCAAAAATGCCTAAATCTATTGTATAAACAGATGCGATTTTGATGTAAAACAACATCATTAAATATCTTGAATACATTAGCTAACCAGCACAGTTATCAATTGATTTTCAGTTCATCTTATCAATATAAATAAATAAGATTTAGCCACTTTTATCTTGGAAGCAGATCGAGTCCAAAAATTTGTAGACCAGTGATATTTGCCTCTTGTAAAGACAATTTAACTACTTAAAGCTTCAGGAAGTGCGTGTGTGTGTGTGTGTGTGTGTGTGTGTGTGTGTGTGTGTGTGTGTGTGTGTGTGTGTGTGTGTGTGTGTGTGTGTGTGTGTGTGTGTGTGTGTTTCTCATTCATTTGGTATACATTTTACATTTCTGTTGTGTTTGGTTTCAGAGACAGAGATAAAAAGTGACAACATGCCCCGGTCTCCCTTATATATTGATGGTTGTAATGTTCATGTAATTGTTTTATTAGATACAGATCAGAAGGTGCAGTATGGTTGTTTTGGGTGACCCGGCCCTCTGGACAAAAGCAGATAAAAAGTCGAATCTGCCTCCACCCCAGTCCCTCCTCCTCACCCTCCACGCGCGCAGATCCTGCATCTCCCTCCTGTTACCTAGCAACCGTAACATCACAGCTCTCCTGCCTGTGATTGATCAGCATTTCACTTACCCACCATACCTTTCGTGCATGGAAAAAAAACAAAAAACATGCAGGCATTCCTTCTTTCTCCAATATCAACAAACGAACAGAGTGGACTCAACTTACCACACGCATTATGTAAGAAAAGGAGGAGTCACATGCCCACTTTGGATCTTTAATTAGATCCAGGGCTATAGGCAACTACCTTAAACCCATAAATCTTTGTTACGCAGCTAAAAACCACAATCAGGCCTATGTCCAACCATTATGAAGCTCTATTGTGCCAACACCTGCTGCTGCGCCTGTTTGCAGTGTGGTTGCAGGGTGGACATGGACCACAGGCCTAATCCTATAGCCTGCATATATAAATAAATACCATTCACACGAATACAGGGGGTGTCATCAGCATCTATTCCAAAAAAAAAGACGCAACAGAGGCGACAGGTGCTCCAAAATCTCACCGGAACTCCAGTATAGGCCTGGATGCTCTTGGATTTGCGCGCATCCACGTCTCAGTGTCCCAAGTAGAGAACGTGCAATCAACAAACGACAAATGACGTCAGAAAATAAGAATAATTTTGCCTCCACGTTTTAAGCTTAGGGAAAAGTAAAGCCAATCGATAGGTCACTAGCGCCATCTGCTGGTTGAAATGAATGGATCGTGGATGTCCAAGGTGCGACTGAAGCAACAAAAAAACAACACTTCTGATGTATAAAAGACACTTTATTTGTGAATGGCGTCCTCTAAAGCAAGCATGTTATAATGGCACCATTTTTGGCAGTTTTGAGCGTCACTTTAACTGTAAGCTGTAAATGACTGATTTCCATGGTATTATATTATATTACAACATGGTGCTGAATTATACGGAAGCCGACAGAGGACATATTCATAAGCAATATTTTTTCCTTCCTTGTTATCCCGAGATAACGAGATAGTTACTTCGAGATCTCGAGAAAACAACACAATTATTCCGTGATCTCGAGAAAACAACTGAAACGTCTTCCACCACGCTATGACTTCGGGGCTATTTCTCATTCTGAATAGACGCGTTTTTGGTCATTAGAATGTCTGGAATAATAATCGATCAGCTGTAGGGTGACCATTCGTCCGGATTTCGTCCGGACAGTCCGGTTTTAGAGCTGTCTGTCCGGCCGTCTGTCACGTGTCCTTTTACATTTTGTCCTCCTTTCGGACTCTCGTCGGCGCACACCCCACCCATTATTTACACTTGCTACTCTGCGATGTTGTGTCGTATGCAAACATTCGCGATGCGCGCACAGCTGATACAGCCCCTGCAGCCCCTGATTGTCTGGAAGCTGCTTTCACCCAAAAGCTCCGCTCAGGCTATTGACTGATTTTTGCTCCTCAGATGCGCGCAATTTTTCATGTTTTTTTGCTTTTTGGCGCCATATGATGGCATGGCAAAGACTGTGTTTTTTCAGTGAATTGGTGATGATATTTTTTTTTGTTCATATCATCTTGACCATAATTTGCCACATTTTTGTTTTTAATGGGTGTTCCATGTTAATAAATATATGTTGACTTCATACATTATTCATAAGTTGTTTTTCTTGACCGAGAGAAAACAAAAAAAAAAAACAAGGTGTCCTCACTTTAGGGCCTTTGTCCTCCTTTTTGGACACAAGTGTCCTCCTTTCCTGTTTCATGCCGGTGGTCACCCTAATCAGCTGATAAGTCAATATTTTGATCAGGGGTTGACACAGGGAGATTGCATTACGTCTTTTAATTCAGGATAATTTCAAGATTAGTCCGCGGCACCTCCGCAGAAGACTGGCCCGGCTTCGTCTTTACCGACAGAGATCCGGTGTTTTCTCGAGATCACGGAATAACTCTTTGTTTTCTCGAGATCACGAATTAACTGTGTCGTTTTCTCGAGATCTCGAGTTAATTTTCTCGTTATTAAGGTGGAAAAAAATCATTACGAACATGGCCTCTGTCGGCTTCCGTAGAATTATTTATGCTTTGGCATTTATATAAACAATACAAAAATGACATTCTGAAATGCGGGCATCCCATCACTATCAACCTTGTATGGCTGTAAAATAATGTCATTTCTATTCAGTTCATATTGCTAGTAGTGAACTATTTTAAGTCAACTGAACACATGCGGTACAGACAGCCATTGAAAACAATTAGCAGCAACTCTAAGACATAGTGGCACTGAATGTAATGAGACTTCACAATGTTGCCAGAACCTCAGAACTTTTTGGACTTGTCATAGAAACTGGCTCAAGAAAACATGCTAATGATGTGTCTCAAGACTAGAACAACAATTGGACTATATGTAATACAGAATAACAACAAAAGGTTATTGACCAAGTATTTCGTTTAAAACCAACAAAGGTAAAACTGGATCATTTTGTGTGCCACTCATGGTCTGTTAGCTCCATATGGAAGTGCACTTATCGAGCATCGCATTCGTAAAGGATTCTAAGTTGTGTTTTGAACGGTTTCTTCCAACGTCTTTCCTTCTTCCTCCCCTGTCTGCTCCTCGGCCACACTTTCAGTTTGTGAGTCACACCAGTCTGGATTGTTCTGGAGCAGTGCGGAATGTTCACCACTAGAGGCGGCGTCTCCCTCACGTAGCTGTGCATGTGGGAGGTTTGAGGAGTCGGGGAGCGGGTGGGGAGGGAAACGGCACGGGACGCCCTGATCGGAGTTCAGAGCCGTGTCCACAGTGGGGAGTGTGGGGTGGTTTTCACTGTCTCTGTTGTACGAGAAGGGAGGACTTGTTAGTGCATTGTTAGAGTAGGTCAGTATGGACGGGAGAGGGACCGGGTACGGAGGTGCGTTTGTGCTTTGTAAAGGGCAGTCCCAGTCGTCCTCTTCCTCCTCTTCTCCATCGTCATCCTCCTCATCCTCCTCTTCCTCACTGTCCTCTCCCTCCTCCGGGTCATTGGTGTCTAAACTGTGCGTGCTACAGTCCGAAAGGCCACTGCAAACACTACTTCCGTCCTCCTCGTCCTCGTAGGCTTCATCCTCCTCTTCTTCATCTTCGTCGTCTTCGTCCTCATCCTCCTCCTCCTCCTCCTCCTCCTCCTCCTCCTCGTCCAAATGGGGGTCCGCCGTGTCGTTCTGGAGGTGCATCATGAGAGGGAACTGGAGGTTCGGCTGTTGCTGCGCCTGGACCAGAGAGGAGGGGTCGCTATGGAAACCGTTGCCGTTGGTTACGAGCTGCTGCTGCTGCTGCTGCTGCTGCTGCTGATGTTCTGGTGGCAGCGGCAGTTGCTGGTGGTGATGTGGTTGCTCCTCACGGCTCTTCTCCAGCTCCAGCTTCATGATGGTGTGGAGGAAGTGGGTCCGCACACGCACAGGGTTGAACTCCAGGCGACCCGTGGTGTTACTGCAGCCCTCTTTGGTGCAGCCACATGGGAAGGACATGCGGTCCACCTGGGCACAAACGTGGAAGAAAAAAGTCATTTTAGCCTTATGAAATGGTGTAAAGTTAATCAAACATGCATAAAGCAACTGTGTAAACACATTCTAGGGAAATCTCTTGAAGCAAGATTCAAGATTGTTTATTTGTCTTATGCAGGATCAACACAAGGTCAACAATGCAATGAAATGTTTAGGATCAGAAGAACCCGTTGACTCGCTAAGATAGTCGAGAAGTACTAAGCATGCAATAAAAATACAAGGGAAAAAGTAAACAATATAATAAAAAGGTAAAAAATAAGGTGTAAGTAGAGTATTTCACAGGTGGTAATACTGCTCAAATGAATTTTGTATTGCAATAGACTACTCTAATGATTTAAGAATCATGTGATGTCTGTTTCTTCTATCAATTAAGGAACTGATTGATTTCAACTGCCAGTCAAAAACAATTAAAGTCTACTAGATGCATTAGTGGTTGATATACCCACGTGCAACACTTATACTACACTATATCATGTGCAATCTGTGAAATACTCTACTTACACCTTATTTAACCCTACCTGCACCTTATATTTTATTACATTTTATTACATATTTTTTTATTATATCCTCCTGAGACCCCGCCCATGCATTTGTGTCCTTTATAGTGGACATGGAGTTAACCCGTCGATCTTTTCAGTGTTTTGAGATAGACTCTAGTTTGTGGCTACACTATGATTAAAAAATAAATAAGAAATTAAAAAGAAGTCTAAAAAAAGAAAAAGAGTCTAAAAACGTCTTGAGGCGACTGATGTTGGTCAGCAGAGATATTGGTCATTAAAAAAAGGTCAGTAACTTCACATGGATTTAACAATATTATAGTCCATTACAAAGGACAGGTTACAACGTTATGCATAAAAATAAAATTAACAAAATGTAAATGCTAATGTGTTCATTTACCTCCAAATAGAAAATCACAAAAAGAAATGAAATTGAAATACACTTTCTTCAGGTCCCAGGAGGATATTGTTTACTTCTTCCCCTGCACTTTTTGCAACACTTTTACTATTTACTATTATTGCATGTTATTAGTACTTCTCGACTATCTTAGCGAGTCAATGGTAGCGATTCTTCTGATCCTAAGCATTTCATTGCATTGTTGACCTTGTGTTGATCCTGCATATGACAAATAAATGATCTTGAGTCTATGGCAGTAAGGTCTGTGAACTGTCCACACGTGTTGGTTGGGCAGCACTGGACACTCACAGGTGAAGTCACTGGTACATGTTCATTTACAAAGGGATTATGGGTCTGCTCCCTCCATATCTATGTACATATATTCAACATAAATCAGATGGACATTATGCTCTGCCATCACAAAACTGCTTCTTTCTGTCCCAAGTGTCCGCACAGAGACCGGTAAAGTGGCATTTCAATATTCTGCACCTTCGACATGGAATAATTTACAAAAAGTCTCGAAATTACAAGAACTGACTTCAATAGTTCAGTTTAAATCTATGTTGAAAGCTTTGGAAATTAAATGTATGATTTGTAATTGCTTTTACGAATCCATATTGCGATGTGTTGAAATGTTTGTGAATAATGTAACTGTGCTGCCGTCTTGGCCAGGACTCCCTTGAAAAAAGAGGAAGCGGCAGTAGCTCAGTCGGTACAGCGTTTGTCCACAAGGTTGGCGGTTCAAATCCCGCTCTTGACATAAGAAAACATCAGTGGTTGAGTGGTTAAGTCACAGGTTGGCAGGTATGATTCCAGCTCCCACAGATGAATGCTGCCGTTGTGTCCTTGGGCAAGACACCTAAAGGTCCCATGGCATGAAATTTTCACTTTCTGAGGTTTTTGAACGTCAATGTGAGCTCCCCTACCCTGTTTAACCCCCCCCCTTCATGGCAAAAAGTTGCGAAACGTGTAAACTGAGCATTTGCGATCCTTTTCCGCGTTTGAAAAAAAGACAGCCCAAACGGGCGATTCTGAACAAGGGAAATTTCTGACGTCACACTCGGAAAAATGCAAATGCAGTTCCACCACCCGTCTGGATGTCTACACACCGTCTCTGGAACTCATGGCCATAGAGTTTGGACTGCAAACGAGCTACGCTATGCAAGATGTGTTTTTTTTATTTGCCTGAAGGCACGTGAGAGTGTTTCCAGGCTCGGATGTCCTTTATCCGAGCCTCCAAACCTCTGAAACAGCAGTGGTTTAATTTTATTTTCTGTGGAAATGTGTTTATTTTTCAATGGAAATCGTCTCATATCTTCCTCTGCGCTTAAACGCGGAAGTGGAGCCAGCGCACATCTCACCGCTAAAGAGGAAAGAGCGGAGAGTTTGGCCACGCCCCCGCCCGCTGCACTGGCCTGTCTCTGTCCTCCTCATTTGCATTCAAGCAACAACGCCCAGAATAAAGCGTTTCAGAGACATATTTATGACTCTGACTGTGTTCATGGGGCTTTCTCATGCACCGAGTCTTGATTTTGAAGAAGGATTCATTTACAGTATTAGGGAACCATTAAGGCGCCATATAAAAGCATCAAGAAGTACAATGTCATGGGATCTTTAACCCAGTGTCTGCGTACACTGGTGTGTGAATGTGTGTGTGAATGGGTTGTCAAGCGCTTTGGGTGCCTTGAAGGTGGAAAAGCACTATATAAAGATGGGACCATTTAGCATTTAATTTCACCTATGGTCATGAGCTCTGGGTAATGACCGAAAGGACGAGATCGCGGATACAAGCGGCCGAAATGAGTTTCCTCCGTAGAGTGGCTGGGCGCACCCTTAGAGATAGGGTGAGGAGCTCAGTCACGCGGGAGGGGCTCGGAGTAGAGCCGCTGCTCCTCCACGTCGAGAGGAGCCAGCTGAGGTGGCTCGGGCATCTGTTTCGGATGCCTCCTGGACGCCTCCCTCGGGAGGTGTACCGGGCATATCCCACCGGGAGGAGGCCCCGGGGAAGACCCAGGACGCGCTGGAGGGACTATGTCTCCCGGCTGGCCTGGGAACGCCTTGGGGTCCCCTCGGAGGAGCTGGAGGAAGTGTCCGGGGTGAAGGAGGTCTGGGCGTCCCTGCTTAGACTGTTGCCCCAGCGACCCGGCCCCGGATAAGCGGAAGAAAATGGATGGATGGATGGGGACTTTCATGGTTACATAAAGGTTAAATAAAAATAAATAAATAAAAAACACACAATAAGTGAGTGACAAAAGTAGTAGGGTATTACAGTTGGGCCTCACCACAGATCCATTTACCTGGCACTTAATGCCGGCCAGGCTGCAGGCACAGGTCTCCGGGTCACACATGCCCCTGCAGCGACACCCACACTCCTCCCGGGACAGCCGCAGGGCGCGCAGCTCGTGTTTCTCCTCCACGTCGATGCGCCTCACCCCGGAGGCGCGGAGCAGAGCGCGGCGCCGCCTGGTGGTCAGCGGCTGCAGGAAGAAGTAATCGTCCACCTCGGTGTTGTCCACGTCCAGCTCGTCCACGGAAATGTCGTCCAGAGTCAGCGTGTCCGCCTCCACAGAGGACTCCGTGCCGTTCTTGGTGAGCTGCGGAACACGTTAGAAAAGTCTTTGTGAAAATGCACGCCTACGCACTTATAAAACCCCTCAGGACACAACGTTTTCACTAACTCAACGCGCAAAGCTAGTCATTAGCATCAACTTTATTGAGAAGACCACCATATTCAGGAGCTCAAGTACATAGACAAGCTAATTAGGCTTTAAAATGTAGAAAAATATGATACAATATGTGAAATTGCCATGGTTTATTCTGCTAAGACTCAAAGACAGCTATTACCCCCAAGCTGTAAGACCACTCAACTCTGGATAATACTCTAAATAATACTGAACTCTCAAAAATACTGCACTAAACTACTTTTCGTTATGCATAATAATATATTTGCTGCTGCTGCTCTATATGAATGTGTCATGTTTGTCACCACCTCACTGTAAACTACTGTTACCTGTGCAATAACCTGTGCAATAACTCACGTGCAATACTTATACTACACTATATTATGTGCAATCTGTGAAATACTCTATTTACCGTATTTTCCGCACTATAAGGCGCACCATCGATGAATGGCCTATTTTAAAACTGTTTTCATATATAGGGCGCACCGCATTACAGTGGTCCCTCGCTGTATCGCGGTTCACTGTTCGGGCCCTTTTTTTGTAGTGTAACTTTTTTTTTTTTTTAATAGTGTAACATTGTGTTCTGCGTCCTGATTGGCTAAGAGACTACAACCAGGACTAAACATGGACTAAACTAGGTCTAGACCAGAACTAGACCAGGTCTAAACCTGGACTGGCCCTGGACTAAACCAGGACTGGACCAGGTCTAGACCTGGACTAAACCGGGACTAGACCAGGTCTAAACCAGGATTAAACCGCTCTTTGCTGGTTTCGTGCGGTTGGTTTGTGGAGGACGCAGTCCGGGCGGCGCGGTTCGATCTCGTGCTCGCAGCCCCGGTGTACGCGCAGCCTCGCGCCGGTCACGCTGCTCTGTCACGGATTTGTCCACGATGAGCACAAATCCGTGACAGAGCAGCACGTGTCGCGCACTTCTCCAAGGGGTTGGTGCGCGTCGCGTCCCGGGACGTGGCAGTGCTCCTCGCGCGTCCGGCGGGGCTTCCGGAGCCGTGTCTCCCCCCACGCTTCACTATTAATACATTTTGTTGAAAATCTATGAAAATTTGAGTGTTTAAATGAGAGAGAAATGTGAGAAAAGGTTAATTCCAGTCTGAGAAAAGTGTATAATGTGTGTGGTGAGGCGTTTACAGCCTTAAAACATGTAGAATAATTGTAAAATATAAAGTTGTCCTACTTCACGGAGTTCTCTTATTGCGGGTTATTTCTGGAACCTAACCCCCGCGATAAATGAGGGATTACTGTATAAGGTGCATAGAATAGAAGCTACAGCCCCCTGACTACGGTAGCCATTATTAACCAATATTGATCCATATATAAGGCGCATCGGATTATAAGTCGGCTTTTGAGAAAATTGAAGGCTTTTAAGTGCGGAAAATACGGTAGTCTACACCTTATTTAACCCTACCTGTACCTTGTATTTTATTCATATTTTTTATTATATTGTTTACTTCTTCCCCTGCACTTTTTGCAACACTTTTTACCATGTATTGCATCCTATTAGTACTTCTCGCGTTCTTCTGATCCTAAGCATTTCATTGCATCGTTGACCTTGTGTTGATCCTGCATATGACAAATAAACGATCTTGAATCTTGAATCTATATACTGATAGCTCACTTTGAGTTTGATGGCGTTGAGCTTCTCCTCTTTCAGGTGGTGTCGGAGCATGTTGCGGTGGCTGCGCTTCTGCTCCATGGCGAACTCCCGGAGGGTGAAGTTCTTGACGCAGCTGTGGCGGGGCGACATGCCCAGGGTGCTGCCCCCCTGCGTGGGCACACTGGTGAAGCCCTGTCTGCGCCCGAAGTAGTACACCGTCACGTTCTCGAAGTGCACGTTCCGACCGCGGAATCGCTTGGACTTTTGCTGCAGAGAAGCTGGGGAGGAGTGACAATACTTTAGCCTGCAAAATATGTGAACGTAAGTACGCAGAGACTAATCATTTAACGCCTCACGTGTAAGATAAGATCAGATTTATTGATCTCACACAGGAGAAATTCACTTGCCACATTAGCTCCAGGCAACTTAGTGCAAAGAAAAGTTAGAACAAAAAAAGTGCAGATAGACAAGATCAGTCATACACTCAACAAAAATATAAACGCAACACTTTTGTTTTTGCTCCCATTTTTCCTGAGATGGACCCAAAGATCCAAAATTCGCTCCAGATACACAACACTACCATTTCTCTCAAACATTGTTCACAAATCTGTCCAAATGTGTGACAGCAAGCACCTCTGCCCCGCCGAGACAATCCACCCCACCTCACAGGTGCGCCACATCAAGATGCCGATCCGACATCATGACCAGTGCACAGGTGCGCCCCAGACTGCCCACAATAAAAGGCCACCCCGAAATGTGCATTTTTTTTTGCTTTATTGGGGGTCTGGGGACTCAGAATCAGTC
The DNA here is from genome assembly GCA_036785185.1 of Paratrypauchen microcephalus. Classification (NCBI taxonomy): domain Eukaryota; kingdom Metazoa; phylum Chordata; class Actinopteri; order Gobiiformes; family Gobiidae; genus Paratrypauchen; species Paratrypauchen microcephalus. Next base: position 5,352,594 of record JAVJIX010000051.1, read on the forward strand.
AGTATCTGGTGTGACCACCATTTGCCTCATGCAGTGCAACACATCTTCTTCGCATAGAGTTTATCAGATTGTCAGTTGTGGCCTGTGGAATGTTGGTCCACTCCTCTTCAAAGGCTGTTATGGACGAAGAACACAGGTGCATTTTATTGATGGCATTTTGAATGCACAGAGATACCGTGATGAGATCCTGAGGCCCATTGTTGTGCCATACATCCATGAACATCACCTCATGTTTCAGCAAGATAATGCACGGCCCCATGTTGCAAGGATCTGTACACAATTCTTGGAAGCTGAAAATGTCCCAGTTCTTGCATGGCCAGCATACTCACCGGACATGTCACCCATTGAGCATGTTTGGGATGTGCTTGACCGGTGTATACGACAGCGTGTACCAGCTCCCACTAATATCCAGCAACTTCGCACAGCCTTTGAAGAGGAGTGGACCAACATTCCACAGGCCACAATTGACAATCTGATAAACTCTATGCGAAGAAGATGTGTTGCACTGCATGAGGCAAATGGTGGTCACACCAGATACTGACTGGTTCTGAGTCCCCAGACCCCCAATAAAGCAAAAAAAAAAAATGCACATTTCGGGGTGGCCTTTTATTGTGGGCAGTCTGGGGCGCACCTGTGCACTGGTCATGATGTCGGATCGGCATCTTGATGTGGCGCACCTGTGAGGTGGGGTGGATTGTCTCGGCGGGGCAGAGGTGCTCGCTGTCACACATTTGGACAGATTTGTGAACAATGTTTGAGAGAAATGGTAGTGTTGTGTATCTGGAGTGAATTTTGGATCTTTGGGTCCATCTCAGGAAAAATGGGAGCAAAAACAAAAGTGTTGAGTATAATTAGCGAAGCACCGATGTGAAAATTTTAGCCAATACCGATATCCTCTATTAATGTTGCTGTTATCAGCCGATACCGATATTTATTTAATAAACCAGGACTAAACCAGGACTGAACCACGACTGAACCAGGACTGAACCAGGACTAAACCAGGACTGAACCACGACTGAACCAGGACTGAACCAGGACTAAACCGGGACTAAACCGGGACTGAACCGGGACTAAACCGGGACTAAACCGGGACTAAACCGGGGCTAAACCGGGACTAAACTGGAACTAAACCGGGACTGAACCGGGACTAAACCAGGGCTAAACCAGGACTAAACCAGAACTAAACCAGGACTAAACCAGGACTGAACCAGGACTGAACCAGGACTAAACCAGAACTAAACCAGGACTGAACCGGGACTAAACCGGGACTGAACCGGGACTGAACCGGGACTAAACCGGGACTGAACCAGGACTAAACCAGGACTGAACCAGAACTAAACCAGGACTAAACCAGGACTGAACCAGAACTAAACCAGGACTGAACCAGGACTGAACCAGAACTAAACCAGGACTGAACCAGAACTAAACCAGGACTGAACCAGGACTGAACCAGGACTAAACCAGAACTAAACCAGGACTGAACCAGGACTGAACCAGGACTGAACCAGGACTAAACCAGGACTAAACCAGGACTGAACCAGAACTAAACCAGGACTAAACCAGGACTGAACCAGGACTGAACCGGGACTGAACCGGAACTAAACCGGGACTAAACCGGGACTGAACCGGGACTGAACCGGGACTAAACCGGGACTAAACCAGGACTGAACCAGGACTGAACAAATATCGGTTGTTAATATCAGCCCACTTTTACACATCGGGCCGATACTGATATGTTGTTTTTTTTTGTTGTTTTTTTCCCCATGGTCCCATGGCATGAAATTTTCACTTTCTGAGGTTTTTGAACGTTAATGTGAGCTCCCCTACCCTGTTTAGGGCCCCCCATGGTTAAAAGTTGCGAAATGTCTAAACTGAGCATTTGCGATCCTTTTCTGCGTTAGAAAAAAACACAGCTCAAACGGGCGATTCTCAACAAGGCACCTTATTGACATCAGCTCGAAAAATGCAGCTCCACCCCCCGTCAGTGTCTACTCAGCGTCTCTGTAAATCACACCCAGAGAGTTTGGACTGCGAATGCGCTAGGCAATGCGAAATGCGTTTTTTTATTTGCCTGGAGGCACGTCCGAGTGTTTCTAGGCTCGGACGTCCTTTATCTGGACCTTTGAACAGCAGTGGTTTAATTTTATTTTCTGTGGAAATGTGTTTATTTTTCAATGGAACGCTTCAAATCTCTTCTCCGTGCAAAAACGCGGAAATGGATCAGAGAGCGCACAGGCACAGCTGAGAGCTGAGAGCGGAGAGTTTGGCCACGCCCCCGCCCTCTACTATAGGCCATCTCTGTCCTCCTCATTTGCATTCAAGCAACAACTCCCATAATGGAGTGTTCAGAGAGAGAAAAATTACTCTTTCTCATCTTATCTCTGTTTCTCATGCACTGAGTCTTGCTTTTGAAGAAGGATTCATTTACAGTATTAGGGAACCATTAAGGAGCCATATAAAAGCATCAAGAAGTACCATGTCATGGGATTTTTTTTTTTTTTTAAATTAGCGATATCGGCCGATACCGATGTTAATGCCGATATATCGTGCATCTTTAGTTATAATAATAAATTAAGTAAATAAGAGATCATTGTTATTTAAAATGAGTAGAAAGTATCATCCTGTCAGTAGTCACTCTTACAGTTGAGCAGTCCAGATGGCACCGGATGGTTGAGGCTGTCGCTGCTGTTGCCGCTGTCACTGCAGGACACCTCATCGTCAGAGGCGGGCGTGGACAGATGTGAGGAGGGGCCCTCTTCGTGTTTCCTCTTCAAGATTCCACTGATCATGGTGCTCCACCCGCTGGTCACACCTGCACAGGTGAAGGCACACATCCCACTTTTCTTCACTTTCCTCATTTAAGAAGTGGGACTTTTTCAAGGCCAAACAAACAATATAGACTAATTTTAGCTCTTTGACTCATGGTGATGTGTCTTGGGAAACCTAAGGAGTACATTTTTACTGCTCATAGCATCAGGAAGTGACCTTGGATTACTCAGCATTAGGAATTAAATTATTTTATTATTTTTTAATTTGATAACCTCCTACTCTCCACTAGATACCATTATATCTCATGGATCCCTCTTGGAGCCTGAGAGAAAATACAGCAAACATTTATTGATATTTTATCGAACATTTTCTGAATTTGTATGAAATCTATAGCACGTCTTTGTGGTGGCTGCTTGGGAGCTGGACTGGTATAGGATTACATCATATGCAGTAGAGCTGAATGCCGGTCCAAGGCTCCACTTCCTACTTCTTCTATAAGCAAAGACCTCCTCTTTCTCCTGCTAGCCTGCTACCCTCTTACTTCTTTATTTTGAATCATCGCCATGTCCCTCCTTCAGGAATTAAAACTCTGCATAATTTCTGTACAAATGCATCATCTTTTAATTGTAGCCTCTTTCCTGGACACATCTTTTGACCTGTCTGCTTTAAATCAGCCCTCACGTGTCAGCATGCATGGACTACCTCCCTCAGCCTAGTTGCACATCCTAAACAGTAACAGGGGAATTCTTATTGACAAACCTCACACAGCATCAGCACAAGCATTGACATCATGCATAGACCAGACCCGTAGACTAATTGCAATCCTTTTTAGACATTGTCACCGACCTGTTTCGTGGTTTGGGTCTCCAGGAAGTCGTTGGTTATCTGTACTCTGCATCACCCAGCTTCCACTAGCAGCCAAACATCCCCATGTGTCGTGATGATGCAGTGAGCGCTGCCATGATGCTTGCCTTCCTCTCTCTCTCTCCCAATCTCTCTCTCTCTCTCTCTCTCTCTCTCTTATACTGCTACACTGTCTGCTTGCCCATTTGCTCACCCATTCCCTTCCTCCCTCTCCCCTCACAAAGACTTGTTAGCTGTTCTGCTGCTGCTGCTGCTGCTGCTGCCGACTGGAGCACTGAAGCCTGACTGAGGTGAAGCAAGCCCCCTTTGAGATCATAAAGAGAGGAAGGGGGAGGATAGGAGGGCTGCGTGGACTAGGAGGGGGGTGGAAAGTATAAATCTGGTCTGGTGAAACACCTTGAATAATATGAAACTTAACAGCCAAAACTGAATCACAATTGGAATTCTTCAAGTGGCACTAATTTATCTGAAAGCTACACTTTTTCTTTTCTTTTTTTTTACAGTTACGGTGAATAGATCCACCAAATGTTAGCTCAAAAAGGAAAGCTGTACTGTAAGTCATGAAAGATTGAACACGTGCAGTTGCTATGTTTAATTGGCGTGGATTATGTCAAAACCTCAGCCAGCCCGCTTCAAGTAAGGTGTTCAGGCGTTGAGTTTTAAGACTTTAACCTTGTTTGTTGAAGTGTTCTGATCACCTAAACACGGTAAACACGCACGAACATATGTAGACACAACAAAACGATGTGAAAATGAATGTTATCGCATCGTTTTTAGTGGATTGAGCCACTGCGGTGCACACAAGCTGCCCACTATGGATTAGGAGCCAATTTAATTAACAATGTGTGGTATGTCCTCAGATGATTGCACTGGCAGGATGAAGCAATATCCAACAAAAACTGTTTAGAAAATTTAGAAACATTCCAGCAATGAAAAAGGCAACACCAAGCTTTTGGTTTTATATAAATAGTTAAAGAAGCACCCCCACCATACGCACACACACGAGCCCCCAAACATTGTTGCTATAGCGATACTGAATGTTCTGCCTTTCTATTTCATCACTACTTGGAAAATATCAGTAATGATGCCCTACCCTTGAGCTTACATGTTCTATTCACATACACAGAGATTGCATGTGTGCTCCTTTTCATTTCTTCACCAGGCTGGATTTTTCCTCCTCCTAAATTCTCACTCACTCGTCTTAAAATAGTTTCAGCCTCTGATTAGCCACGGAATATTTTGGAGCTACTTATCGTCTAAAATGGCTTGCACCTTTTGCTCTCCTTTCCTTTCCCTTCTAGGTGGAACATATTTTACTGTGCATCAAATTTGGAAGAGGTAAAGAGAGGTAGTAATCGCGTAAAAGTACATAGGTAGCTTCACGTTTACGGCTTTTTTAAATGCATAAATCGCTGGACAATACAGCGGGCGTCATCACGGCCGTTTATACGCACGCACGGTGTGTTTACGGCGTGGCGAAAGTACAATTTCAGCTGGCTGTTATCTGCTGTGTTCAGAGTTTGCCTTGTTTTCTCTCGCCAAGGATGGAGTGGCAGTGCGCTGGAGAGACGGAGCAATCCTTCCAATCAGCTTCCATGGCAACGAGCCATGAGAGAGAGGGAGGAAGGGGAGGAGGAGGAGGAGGAGGAGGAACGGGGGGGTGCAGCCAGCTAGAGGGGTTTTGAGGGGGAGGTGGGGGCTGGGATGTGCTGGCTCTCCCTAATGGTGAAGCGAGCGAGCGAATGAGTGAGGCAGGGCTGCGTTTTCAGTATCGTGTGTGTGTGTGTGTGTTTGCAAACCTGAACAATGGGCGAAAGAAGACAACTAGTTATTTAAGTATATTCCATAAACCTCAACACATGGAATGGTCTTCGGACTATTTCTACATTCTGCACGCATGTTCTTCCTTAAGGTCAATAAAGGACATTGCCACCATCTGTACACGAACGCGACTGAGCTGAGCTTTTACAGCCGCTGTCTAGAAATCTCAGACCACTGCAGAGAATTCAGTTATGAATTATGAACTAAGCATCAAGATCTTGTCCAATTAAAACATGCTGGTGTTTTATGTCTGCAGAGAAAAGGCCAAAGCCAGTGCATTACACTCTATATAATTAGGAACATGGTCATATTACAGTCTGCCAATGGAAATGCCCTATGCTAAATTTCCCATGTTTCTAATTGGACCCAAATTGCATCTTATTAATGCTTGAAGACTTTTATGCTGCGAGTTAATTGGCTTAGTGAGGAGCTGCTGCAGTTCTCACTTGCGTCCAGTAGGAGGCGCCCTTTATTCACTTATTGTATTGTAATTGAACGAGCTGTCTCTGTGTCGGTCTGCAGCGCTCTGTCTGGCTATAATTGTGTCTCCAGAGACCTAAATAAATGGCCCAGCTGTCTTTGTATATGCTTTTCTTTGGATGATTGATCCTGAGTCTATCCATTAATGCTATGAACTGTGTTGGCTCTCTGTCCGCAGTTTAGCAAATAACTTAATGTAGATATAACAACTAGTAGCAACTGTCTATGCAACATATATTTTTGTGACTAAGTGCTAATAAACATACACATAAAGCATTGGTTAATGTATGTAGATATGCCTAAAGCTAAGCAGGGTTGGGTCTGGTTTAGCCTCGGATGGGAGACAGCTGGAATACCAGGGTCCGTAGCTCTAGTGCATAATGTCGTTGTGTCCATCTTACCTAGTTTGAATGTTGTGGGTGAGTCATTGGATGGCGCTAATTAGCAGTCTTGTTTCCAGCAGAAAGACCTGACCATCACCAGGTGTGGAGTAAATGAATAATGCAATGTAAAGCAAGTATTAAAAAAAAAGCCCTGTTACATGTCTCATTTTCATAACAGTTAAGTATAGGTATTGTAAGTAAGTACTGGTCTACAAGCATGCTTCCGGAACAAAACTAGTGACATTTTTCTTGATTTAGGTCACTAATAAAAGAAAAAGTAAGTCAGAAGTGCTGTTTGGCTATAGTTTCCAAGATATAGTATTGGGTCAAAATAGGAAATTTATGCAAAATAAGTACAGTGTGTCTACAAGCTGACAGTTTTATCTGAAAGCCTGTCTGCACATTCTAATACATTCATTTTAATATGTCTAGAGTTTAACATATCTATATACTGTATATCTATCTATCCATCTATATATATAAGATAAGATATAAGATAAGATATGCCTTTATTAGTCCCACAGTGGGGAAATTCCAGTGTTGCAACGCACAGATCAAGAACAGCAAGAAAAAGTAGCATACAACAGAACAATATAATAAATAAATAAATAAATAATGGCCTAGGATAATTTAAAACTAGACCTAAAAATAGACTCGAGTATAGCTGAATATTGTAGTGCAGATAAGTTGAATGACATGTTAACAGTGTTCGTTGTACAGTCTGACAGCAGCAGGAAGGAAAGACCTGCGAAACCTCTCCTTCACACAGCGAGGGTGAATCAGTCTGTCACTGAAGCTGCTCTCCAGAGCAGACAGAGCATCCTGCAGGGGGTGAGACTCATGGTCCAGCATAGAGGTGACCTTAGCCAGGACCCTCTTGTCCCCCACCTCCTGCACTGAGTCCAGAGGACAGCCCAGGACAGAGCTGGACTACACGAGAAGGTAGAGAAATACCAGGAGCTCAAGGAAGAGCTGGAGAAGGCCTGGAAGGTGAAGGCATCAGTGGCGCCCGTGGTGATCGGAGCACTCGGGGCTGTAACCCCCAAACTGGAGGAGTGGCTACAACAGATCCCAGGAAAAACATCAGACATCTCAGTCCAGAAAAGTGCAGTACAGGAACAGCAAAGATACGCAGAACTCTTAGGCTCCCAGGCCTCGTAGAGGACCCGAGCTGGATGAGAGTGAGAGACCAACCACCGTGGAAGGTGAGGAGCACATTTTTTATATATAATATAATATTATTATTATTATTATTATTATTATTATTGTTATTATTATTATTATTATTATTATTATTATTGTTATTATTACAGTATATGATTAAATATCTTGAATACATTAGCTTTAACCAGCACAGTTATCAATTGATTTTCAGTTCATCTTATCAATATAAATGAGATTTAGCCACTTCTATCTCGGGAGCAGATCGTTTTGTAGACCAGTGTTATTTAGCTTGTGTGAGCATCAATTAACATTCATACATTTCTCATTAGTTTTGTTGTTCTACCTCATTTTTATCATTACATAGTCAACATATTTATAGTGTATCACATTACCTGCTAATTTATTTATTAAAAATAACACTAATATTTCCTCCTGCTACTGCATGTACTGTTTGTCTGCTTAGTTGACCAGCAGAGGGCAGACTAAGCACAAACAACTACAGGTTAGTGGCACAGAGACACAGCCTTAATTGTAATAGCAATAGGATTGACAGTTTCTAAAAAAAAATATTGCTAGATTTAAAAATTAACTATGTCTACATAATTACTTCACTGAGTTGAATTCCTTATAGTCATTTATAGCAGAGGATCTGGTCATGTTAAAGCACCACTTTAAAGAGTCGGCTGTAACAGATGTGAAAAAGGACAAAGTCAGTTTTTCCTTTTCTCATCTGGATGGGGTGGTATTGGTCTAGGGAGCACGTGGCGTCTCTATCCGCCCTGGCTTTAAAGAGCTCTTCCAGCCAAACCCCAAACTGAAGTGACATAATAATACAGAATGATCTACCCAGGAAACATTTCCAGTAAAGCCCTCCACAGTTTATTGTAGCTTTATTTACAAGACTATTACTACAGCGTCAGCCTTAAGTTACTTCTCTCTGCAGGCGGACCAGACGCATACAGTGGTGCCCAGTGGCCCGATCAGATGACCTGGGCGTGATAATGAAGACGAGGTAGGAAGTAAAAGAGCAGTAATTGGAGCAGCAGTGTAGTTATATGACCCTGCCCGACTGTCTCTCCTGGAGTGCTTAGAAAGTGAGGAGGAATTATCATAATGTGCATTTTAGTACTGCGTTTCTTTGGCTTTTGGCTCTCCAGGGAAACCAGCCGAAAAGAGTTTGGATGAGGTGAGAAAATGTGACTTTATTGAGTTTCAAACGCTGAATAGAAAGAAAAAAACAAAAAAATTAAATGACCAATAAATCGCCAAAACGATTAGGAGTAACAAAGTGCTTCATAAAGTGTTATGGTACAATTAAAGTAAGAATCACTTAAACAAAGATTGATGTGTGTTGAAGTGAATAAAATGTCTGCTTGAAGCTAAATAAGTCAGTTTTGAGGAAATCGCATAAACATGTGTACGTGCCAAATTATGTCAATTAAGCTCATTGATATGAATGGCGTTTGATGAGTTGACAGTTTAAAAACGCTACATGATCAGATATTCAGTCGCGTGTGTTGCAGATTGTCATTAAAATATGACACATCCCTCTGAGTGCCAAGGCGTCGACAAAAAAGTGTAATGCTTAGTTATCTTTTGGACAGCGTTTCCCTGGCTCTTTGCTGAATCTGTGTCATAATAACTGAAAGATGTATTTTTACGTCGCTCCAGACTGTGGGAACAGAAGGATCCTTGCCAGAATAAAGTAGGTCCCATTTTAATTTGTTATTCTGTGACGGTGTGACGCCAGTGTCAGCGCACTTTTAATTTGCGATCATACATCAGATAGATTACTGTGTCTCCTTAATGAACAAAGTTATACGTCTTAGACGCTGGTGGTCCTGCATTCAAACACAGGGAAAGCAGACATTTTATTTCCCCCTGGTGAGTCTTTTCTGGGAAATCCGTTTAAGCCCCACTTGTGCTGATACATTGTCTTGTTCCATTAAACTAGTCTTTTCTGCAACTCTGTTAGCTTCCCCACTGAATCTGACTTAAAACACTGCTATTCTAAAGACACATCTATTCAACTCATGTAAATTTCCATTGTGCGTTGTTCTTTTTATCTATATTAAAGGGCCCATATTCATACATACTCTTATTTTCTGATCTATGTTGTTTCATTCACACATTTTTAACACACAAATCCTGAATATTTAGACCAGTTCTCAAATAGTGGGGCGGGCCCCCCTGGGGTGGCGTGGCGTGATGCCAGGGGGGGCGCGTATGACCCTGGGAAACATGTTTTTTTGCTGTATTGTACTAGAACTAAGTGTAATTGCACATCAACAACAGTAGTTGGCAGTGACGTTCTCACATGCGATTTACGCACAGTCTCACCATCAGCAGAACATCCTCTGTCACAGAAAAAACACGTATATTCCACTGAGTCGTGTCCTTTAGTCCGACAGAAGCTGACGCATCAGTGGCACAAGGAGAGAGCGTTTTTTTTTTCAGTGCTTTTAGCTTATGCAAATGAGGTGGTTTTAAGTTTCATTTCTGTAAACGTAAACAAATGTGCGCAAAGCATTAAAAACACATTAATATTTGAGTCCTCAGTGCAGTCTTTGTTGTAAGTTTCTTTCTTTTTTTTGTTTATAATGTTAATAAAAGGATACAATGGTGTTCTCATAACAATTTTCTAGACAAATAATACTATTTATAGTCGCGCGCAGGAAGGGGGGCGTGAAATTTTTTCTTCTTCCTAGGGGGGGCGTCACAGAAAATAATTGAGAAGCACTGATTTAGACCAAGTTCTTATCTCAAATGGAAAATACAAGAAGTGCTCCACAAGAAATAATATAAGAAGTGCTCCTCTCCACACTCCATACATCTTTACTAGAATCATTTGGATAATTTCGTCTGTGGAATTGTCATTAACTACTGAATAGAACCCAATAATACATCGCTATGGACAAATCTTTACAAAATTCCATTCTTTGTAACATTACATCCTTGAGATATGTTCAATATAGAAATCTACACAGAATAATTACTACAAATAAATTCTTGAAAACTATCAAAATACAAGAGAATGACAAATGTACATTCTGCAATAATGAAATAGAAACAGTCATCTATTTGTGGAATGTGAAAAAATAAAACCAATCTGGATAGACAGTGAACAATGGTTAAACAAATATGGAATTAAACCCCCAGAATCAGTTAAAGGTCCCATGACATGGTACTTCTTGATGCTTTTATATGGCTCCTTAATGGTTCCCTAATACTGTAAATGAATCCTTCTTCAAAATCAACACTCAGTGCATGAGAAACAGAGATAAGATGAGAAAGAGTCATAAATGTCACTCTGGAACACTCCATAATGGGCGTTGTTGCTTGAATACAAATGAGGAGGACAGAGATGGCCTATAGTAGCGGGTGGGGGCGTGGCCAAACTCTCCGCTCTTTCCTTTTCAGCTGTGCCCTGTGCGCTCTGACCCACTTCTGTGTTTTTGCGCGGAGGGAGAGATGAGAAGCGTTCCATTGAAAAATAAACACATTTCCACAGAAAATAAAATTAAACCACTGCTGTTTCAGATATCCACAGGCTCAGATAAAGGACTTCCGAGCCTAGAAACACTCGCAAGTTCCTCCAGGCAAATAAAAAAACGCATTTCGCATTGCGTAGCTCCTCCACAGTCCAAACTCTCTGGGCGTGATTTACAGAGACGCTGAGTACAGACAGACGGGGGTGGAACTGCATTTGCATTTCTTTTTTCGATTTGACGTCAATAAGTTTCCTTGTTCAAAATCGCCCGTTTGAGCTCTGATTTTTTCTAACGCAGAAAAGGATCGCAAATGCTCAGTTTAGACATTTCGCAACTTTTAACCATGGGGGGGGGGGGGCCCTAAACAGGGTAGGGGAGCTCACATTAACGTTCAAAAACATCAGAAAGTGAAAATGTCATGCCATGGGACCTTTAACAACAAAATTCTTTATTTATAAATGTAAAATAAAAAAAAGAATCCCATATTATATTGCTGTTAAAATGGATATAAAATATGTAATGGGAATAGAAGAACATTGCAAAAACAAACAACAAGATACAGTATTTTTTGGGGGGAAAATGGTCATCTTTATATCATGAACTCAGCAGAACGTAATACCATAAAATTAAACTATCACCGTCACCATTATCATCTCTTGTATTGTGATGTTGTATTTCATTTGTCCTGTTGTCAACAACATGTACACTGTATGTGAAATATGGAAATAAAAAGCATAATTAAAAAAACAAACAAACTACTGAATAAAAGGTAAAACAGACTAATAATAAATGATTACTCAAACATGTATGAATGAAACAAAACACAAGTGTTTTTGATGAAGTACCAGCATTATAACAATGCTGTTGTATGACTTAAAGCTCACGAGAGTCAAGTTTGCATAATATAGGACCTTTAAAGTTCATTTGGATTTGCTCAATAATGTAACTTGGCCTCTCTCGGTTCTTGAAAGCCGAGTGGTGGCTTCGGTGGACATAGGATCCAGTTGAAAGTGACACATACCTTTACATAATGCATGCCTTTCTGGGATAAACGAAGCGACACTATCTCCTCCCGAGTACTATCTGATGCATATATCATGACCGTTCATTCATTAACAGTGGATTACTCGGATTGTCTCCCCTGTTGTCTGCCTAGGCCCCCGTGTATTGGCATTTTGATTGAGGCTTTGAATGGGGCGTCCAAGGCTTACCTTTATTTCTACCTGATCCTGTAACTAAGCCGTCTATCACCAGAGAGTCCTCCAGTCATCCCCTCTCTATCATTTGATCCATGCTTTTCTTCTCCAAGGTAAAAACGCCTGATCACGGGATATGTAGGTCAATACAACGGGGCTAAAACGTTACAGGCTGAGTAGGAAACAGCTGAACCGTGACTCAGAATAAGCGTATTAGCTGTAGAGGAAAGAACTGCCCAGGAAGCAAATCTGAACAGTAAATGCAGCATCATCGACCCAGCCCTGGCAGCCAAGGTTAATGGTCTGAGCGCTTCCTGGCTTTGTTCAGGGAGAGGGGTCAGCTCTCACACCTGGAAAAGGGCTCATGAGTCAAAAGGAGTGGCAAGGCTGGAATATGCTTTATTTTAATATGATTAAACTGTTTAATATAAAAGGTGCACGGTGTAACTTTTCTGGTCGAGGGTCCACCACCTGCTAGACTCACATGTTGTTGTTTCCTTAAATGTTCTACAGTATGCGATTTAATTTACGGAGACACTGCTCACAGTAAGAATGCATATCTTTGCACTAGTTTTGAGAAATAATAACACAAGTAACACTGGTCAACAAGCAAAATGCTTCCGGAACAAAAGTAGTGAAATTTTTCTTGGTTTAGGTCACAAATAAAGAAAAAGTAAGTCAGAAGTGCTGATTGGCTATAGTTTCCAAGATATAGTATTGGGTCAAAATAGGAAATTTATCCAAAATAAGGCAAAAACGGTAGTTTATCAGAAGGTACAGTGTGTCTACAAGCAACAGTTCTATCTGAAAGCCTGTCTGCACATTCACATACATTCATTTTAATATGTCCAGACTTTTAACAACAAATATTTTTTGATTTCATATAAGAGAGATGCCTCGAAATTGTGTGCACCTGATGTCTTAAGATATTTCTTGTTTATTTCTTGATGGATAAAGAAGTTAAATATTTTCATAAATATAAATGTTATTTTTAAGCAAAAATGCCTAAATCTATTGTATAAACAGATGCGATTTTGATTAAAAACAATATTATTAAATATCTTGAATACATTAGCTAACCAGCACAGTTATCAATTGATTTTCAGTTCATCTTATCAATATAAATGAGATTTAGCCACTTTTATCTCAGAAGGAGATCAAGTCCAAAAATTTGTAGACCAGTGTAATTGAATAAATACAGGATGTATCGTATTTTCCGCACTATAAGGCGCATCAGATTATAAGGCACACCTTCATTGAATGGCGTATTTTAAAACTGTTTTCATATATGAAGAAGTGACTTTATTGATCTCACACAGGAGAAATTCTTCTCTGCATTTAACCTATCCTGTTATTAAGAGCAGTGAGCAGCACATTACTGCGCCCGGGGACCATCTCCATGATCTTCTTGCTTCAGTTTGGTCAGGACCTAAGCTGGAGGATTTTACCTATGGTGCATGTTTTGGGTTGATGGGGGAAACCGGAGTGCCCGGAGGAAACCCACCCAGACACGGGGAGAACATGCAAACTCCACACGGAAAGGCCTGGGCAACCCGGGGATCGCCCATACAGTAGTACCTCACCTTACGAAATTAATTCGTTCCAGAAGTGATTTCGTAACGTGAATTTTTCGTAAGTTGAGTAGCTATTTCAATGGAAAAAGCCTGATTCGTTCCAAGGCCCCGATCCAAGTTTTTTTTTATAGTGTAACTTTTTTTTATAGTGTAACATTGTGTTCTGCATCCTGATTGGTTTCTCAGACTGGATTTAAACTTTTCTCACATTTGTCTCTCGTTTAAACACTCAAACTTTCATAGATTTTCAACAAAATTATTAATAGTGAAGTGTTGGGGGAAGGGGGAGGGGGGAGAAAACTGCGCGCGGACACGTGTGATAGCGCAGCATGACCCGGCGCGGGGTTGCCAGCAGGTCTAGACCTGGACTAAACCAGGACTGGACCAGGACTAAACCTGGACTAAACCTGCACTAGACCAGGACTAGACCAGGACTAGACCAGGACTAAACCAGGACTAAACCAGGACTAGACCAGGACTAGACCAGGACTAGACCAGGACTAGACCAGGTGGATTAAAGCGCCGCGCGCGGGTCTATTTCCTGGTTTCGTTTCGAGTCACAGCTGAGGGGAGCATCGAGGCACACAGGCAGTCTGAGCGCATGAACGAGACCCGTGCTCAAACCGTGCCTCCTCTAGACCTCCTCTAGACCTGCAGGTCTAGACCACCGCGGCTCTTGCATGCGTTCGTGGGTCTCGTTCATGCGCTCAGACTGCGTGCAGTCCCCTCCTCGCTGCTCCCCTCAGCTGTGACTCGAAACGAAACCAGGAAATAGACCCGCGCACGGCGCTTTAATCCACCTGGTCTAGTCCTGGTCTAGTCCTGGTTTAGTCCAGGTTTAGTCCTGGTTTAGTCCTGGTTTAGTCCTGGTTTAGTCCAGGTTTAGTCCTGGTTTAGTCCTGGTTTAGTCCAGGTCTAGACCTGCTGGAAGCCCCGTGCCGGGTCATGCTGCGCTATCGCACGTGTTAGAGCGCAGTTTTCTCCCCCCTCCCCCTTCCCCCCACACTTCACTATTAATAATTTTGTTGAAAATCTATGAAAGTTTGAGTGTTTAAACGAGAGACAAATGTGAGAAAAGTTTAAATTCAGTCTGAGAAAAACGTATAATGTGTGTGGCTGAGCGCGCATTATTTGAATTTTTGAGATTTCGCGTTTCGTAACTTGAATTTTCTTTCATATCTAGAGACCAAAATTTACCATGAAGGTGTTTCGTAACTTGAAATTTTCGTTTGTTGGGTCATTCGTAAGGTGAGGTACCACTGTATAGGGCACATTATACGGCGCATAGAATAGAAGCTACAGCCACCAGCCATTATTAACCAATATTGATCCATATATAAGGCGCATCGGATTATATGGCGCACTGTTGGCTTTTGAGAAAATTGAAGGATTTTAGGTGCGCCTTATAGTGCGGAAAATACGGTACTTGTTAAATGCCATACTTTGGAACATCCCAGGCCAACTGATAACATCTCCATGGAGACAAGCAGATTGCGGACCCTCTACCAGAAAAGTTACACAGTGCACCTTTAAAGATGTGTTGTATTGACAACTGCTATGGCATTCATTTTAGGGGTGTACTTGACTAATTATTTCACTAAATACACAATCGGTTAGTCATCTAAAAGAGCTCTCAAAACGGTTAAGTATCTCTATGAAATGACCATTTATCTGAAACTGCACAAACAAGACCACAGCCTCAGGGGGTTCATGCAATAAGTAAGTAAACAAATCATAAATTAAAATCATGACTCACCCTTAAAACTCCTGCTAACTCCCTCCATGCCTTCTCCTTTCTGTTGTTGCCCTTATTAATCCTTTTTTAAGTCATGAATTTCTTTGCCAAATAAGACTGACTAAAGGCTGCATATTACACTGTTGATATGATATCATGTTTTCTCATCAAAAACGGACTTGTGTCTTGTTTCATTCACACGTGTCAACACACAAACCCTATTCAGGCTGAGTTCTTCTCTCAACTAGAAAACATCCCACCCTCTGATGTCATGTGGTAATAATGTGTTTTTAAACTCCATACACCTTCACTAGAATCATTTGGATAATTTCAGCTCTGGAATTGCCAATCTCTACTCAACTAAAGGTAAAGGGGAGCTGTTAACTTGAAAACTACCACTACATGACATCACAAGGTGGAACAGAGCGTTTTGAGCTTTGGAGATGTAGACAGACTAATATCACTGGTCTACAAATTTTTGGACTGGATCTTCTTCCGAGATAAAAGTGGCTAAATCTCATTTATATTGATAAGATGAGCTGAAAATCAATTGATAACTGTGCTGGTTAGCTAATGTATTCAAGATATTTAATGATATTGTTTTTTTTACATCAAAATCACATCTGTTTATACAAAAAAAATTAGGCATTTTTGCTTAAAAATAATATTTATATTTTGAAAATATTTAACTTGCACTTCTTTATCTGTCAAGAAATAAACAAGAAATATCTTAAGACATCAGGTCCACACAATTTTGAAGCATCTCTCTTATGTGAAATCTAAAAATATTTGATGTTAAAACTGTAAACATATTAAAATGAATGTATGTGAATATGCACACAGGCTTTCAGATAGAACTGGTTTCTTGTAGACACATTGTACTTCTGTTAAACTACTGTTTATGCCTTATTTTGCATAAATTTCCTATTTTGACCCAATACTATATCTTGGAAACTATAGCCAATCAGCACTTCTGACTTACTTTTTCTTTATTAGAGACCTAAACCAAGAAAAAAATGTCACTATTTTTGTTCTGGAAGCATTTTGCTTGTAGACCAGTGTAATAAAGAATTAATCAAACGTGTGAATCAAACAAAACACCACTCTTATGTTTTTGATGAGGTAACAGCATTGCAACATGACTTTTTTTTTTTTTGTAATATGGGACTTTTATTTGACAAGACCTACAGCTCTTGGTTCTAGTTACTTTGTGGGTTCCATACAGAAAATAGAAACTGTATGAAAAGTATAGAGTAAAATTAAGTGATTATGGGTTCAAAACTCCATGCACAGCTTCCAGGTGCTGGTAACAACAGGAACATTGAATAATTCCAGAAAAGAAGAAATTTACCGCACACTCGCTTGACTTTACTCTTATTCCTTTATTGGGCTTAGAGCGAACAACGCGTTTCGCTTCTACAGCGTCATCAGGTTCTTCTTTTCTGGAATTAAGTGATTATGTGTATTTGTTATGTAATGGCTATTTTATTTCCCATAACTTGATTATTATTTGGAGCTATTCATATGCGTTTTAAAGCTTTTTTCCATGCCTTACTCTGGAAAGTCGAGGTCAGTCTATGGGAAACATTGCTTCACTTCAACATACTTTGGCAGTCTCCCTTTTTTTCCTCTCTGTTACGTTACTTCTCCTGTCTAAAATGTGCTTTTCTAGTTAACTTACGTTGCTGTGAGTGTAATTACAGGGCATGAGAGGGGAGGGAAATCTTTGTCTGTGGACTTTTTTTCCCCTCCTCCTCTTGTCCCTGGCTGCACAACCCAAATCTCAGACCTCCAGAGCCTCCCGCATCCTCGTGCTGGCTTCCTGCGCCCTCTCATATGCCCCCTTCTGTCCCGCTCTTCCTCCTAGACCACTTCACAATAGGCGTCCCCTCCAAACACGGACCTGGAGGGGAAAGGGAGGCCAGATACGGTTTCTACAACAATGGAAATTCAATCAGGAAATGGAGAAGCCGGTGCAGTGTCAGCGCCTGCAGGCTTGGTTTCTGTCCGCACTCCCTCCGGGCCACAGGTGGAGGTAGCAGACAGCACGGCATTCACACAGGACCCACAGGGGACAAAGCACATAGAGAGGTTTGATATCCAACTAGACAGCCTCAAGAGGATGTTCGAGAAGCCGGCAAACTCGGTAAGTGCAGCCATTTGTCATTTTGTGTGTGACCTGCACTCCTATGGCGAAGAAAAGTTCAAAAGAAGAATATAGTAGAGAATTTCTTTGTGCCTTGACATTTCACTAGCTGGCTAGCGTAATGATGATAGATTTTAGTTTAGTTAACAAACGCATAAGGTCCAACTAGCCTCTTTGGCCTGATGAATGGTCTGCTTAGTCTTTACTCTCCTATATCTACATACAGAAAGTTTACATCAAACCGTGGTAACATTATTCACATCAGACATATTTGTAAAACAGTAACCAAAAGACTACAAATGCTTACGTTTCACACTATCTGATTTTTTCTAGATCTTTTGGTCAAGTTACTGTGGTAATCTAAAGCCAGTTTGTTGACTAGCATGAAAGAGATCCCGTTTTCAAATGGTGACTTGTAACTGTTTGCGATTTCACTCTTAACATAATAGCTTTAAGATAAGATAAGATAAGACTTTATTGATCTCACGCAGGAGAAATTGACTTATCACAGTAGCTCCAGGTAGGGACAGTTTGAACAACAAAAGAAAAGTGCATGCAGGCAAGAATGGCATAAAAATAAGTAATAATAATAATAAAAATAAGTAATAATAGAAAAAGTAATAATAATAAAACAGTAACAAGGAGAGTATTGAAAAATGATATTGCACATTGGACCATACAGTGGAGTTATACAGTCTGACAAAATAAGTAATAATAAGAAACAGGTTTAAGTCCTACTGTTTAAAATGATACTAACAGAATGGTCCAAAAGGATTTTGTCATCTTATTTGTAAACATATTTCTTCTGGGCTGAAACTGTAGTTTACTTTCTCTTGATACTGGCTCTCCTGTGAGTGTGAGAGGAAAAAGTAGGAAAGAGGAAAGTCTGCTGGAGCTGAGGTGACTCACTGTGGAAAGTCTCTCATTTACCCAAGTCTGTTAACACAAACAGTGACCTATTTTACCTTTGTTTATGGACAGTACTTAAAACTGAATCCCAATTTGAGGATAAGTCCATAATGAATGGTATCTGTTATCTGTGGTGATGACTTTATAACCAAAAAGGCAAAGCATTCTGGGAGATGGAGTCGTCTAGTGGCACACACCCACATGGCTGGCTGTGCACAGTGCTGCTGGTCGGGTGACATCCTACACCCTGTTATTTAAAGGCTATTTTGGGGAGGTTTATGGTTAAGCAGCATTTTATAAATAACCTGTGACTAGAAGCTACGCGAAGCTTCTTCAGAAGCCGAGGCTGTGTCTGCTTTAAACCTGGGACTCACATGAAAAGACAAACATTAGTTCAGTTAATGATCCTTATTATTACTGCACAGTCGAAGGGCTAATCTGTGCTGCGGATTAGACCGAGGAAGGCAGTGTTTTATCTGACACGTGTTTGTCCACTGTTGCATGAGGCTAATGGCTCAGATAAAAGGCTGGCTTTGTTGTTCTGCTGTTTCTTTGTCTGACTTTGTTCTACTCACCATTATCCATGTGCACTGTGTATATCGCTCTTTTGTACTTTCTCGATTAGGCTGAAACTATAGTAAGTACAACTGGATCATATTTCACTGACTAACCCTCAAAAAGAATTGTTTACTTTCTACATTCAGTCATTTAATTGCTGTTATGCAGTTAGCTGCTGAGCTATATGCAGAACAGTTGTGTTTAGGAACTCTAGTCTCCTATTTTCTTCTCTGTAACAGGTAATTGTTACTTTTCGTGTTTGTTTTTTGCTGCTGAATTGTTATTGTGTTGCTTGGTTGTATGGGCAGGTTCATAATTTGAGAAATAACGTTCCCTGACCTTTTGAAGTGGCATTTTAAATAATAACTGCTACTAATCAAGATTCATCAGACCTCCGAAGGTCTTGTTCTATCTTGTCTAAATCTTACCTTAAATTGTCACATGATATCTTTATTTTATTGATTTTTTGATCAGGTGTGCGGTGGATCAGAGACTGTATGTTCCCTCATTGATGTTGTGGCGTGGTGCCAGTTGTTCCTACCCCTGTCTTCTGTGAGATAAAAGCTGTGATAATGGAGTGTATGGGCAGCGGTCCAGAATCCCACCGAGAGCAAAGAGGCTCAGGCTTTGCAGTGGCTTGATTATCAAGCACGACCTTGCCTCTGACATGATCATGTGGGCTCCTCCTGGGCTTAATATTTGATGATGCTCCATATTTTTCTTTCTCTGGCCCATTTCATTATTTACGCCGCCCAGTCATAACACAGTGATGAGCTCCCAGGTGGGCATTCAGCTGTGGACAGGGTTTCAGACGTTCTCATGTGGAGGTTTGTCTGGAGTCAAGGAGCAGTGTTTTATTAGTGGAGGAGACTCAGGCTGCTGTCTCCTACGTGTGCTGACCATATGGAGGACTATAGAAACATTCACCCACACATTACTGCTAGGAGTGGGTGATATTGACAAAAACGAGTCCCAGTAACTATAATAAGATAGTTTGGGAATTCGACAATGTACTAAAATGTGTCTTTAAATCTATTACTTCAGGATTAAGTATCAGACAAAATTACCCACAAAAATATGCATAAATATCACTTTATCCTTACCTGGTACATTAACCTCCTGGGACCCAAAGAAAACGTGTATCTAAATTATTATTATTATTATTATTTTAATTTTCTATTTGGAGGTAAATGAATACCTTAGCATTTACATTTTGTTAATTTTATTTTTATTCATAATGTTGTAACGTGTCCTCTGTAATGGACATTAATAGTGTTAAATCCATGTCAAGTTAACAACCTGACAACCAACGTCTCTGACAAGCAATTTCTTATTTATTTATTTGCTTATTTACTTTTTAATGTATTTATTCATGTATTTTTATGTATTTTTTATTTTATTTATATTTTTATTTACTATTTTTGTTATTTGTTTATTTATGCATGTTTATTTATGATTTATATTTATATTTTTACGTATTAATTATTTACTTATGTATTTGTATTTATTATTATTTTATTATTATTATTGTTATTGTTATTATTATTATTGTTATTATTATTATATTTTTTATTAATTAATGTATTTATTTTCTCAATGTCCACTATAAAGCAGAGGTCTTCAACAGGGGGGTCGTGACCCCTAGGGGGGTCGTGGAGGTACTGCAGGGGGTCGCGAAATCTTTTTTTTTTTACTTTAAAATAATATAATTTTATATTTTATAGTGTAAAATACAGAATTAACCTGTGTATTATTTCCTTGTATTGGATGTACCATAACAGAGTAGCAATGTTTATACATGACACTAAGCTCAATTTAATATAAAACACAATTCTATGCCGTATATATAGTAGGGGGTCCCTGGCCCAGTTCGCCATCTGTTTGGGGGTCCCTGGCCTGAAAAACGTTGAAGACCCCTGCTATAAAGGACACAAATGAATGGGCTGGGTCTCAGGAGGATATATATTAAAAATAAATCAAATTTTGCATATTCTTTTAAACAACATTATCAATATTATTAGTTTAGCTGAGTCTTTATTTGAAAAGGGACTGAGACATTAAGCTCATAAAACAAAGATGATCTGCACCAGATTATCGCTACATCGCTAGTTTCCATCTGCAGTCCCTATTACATGAATAAATTACAGTGAAAAATCTCAATCAACAATAAGAAACATTCACACTGACACATTCTCACACAGATAAACACACTCACATAGTCACACATACATGTTCAATGCAAAAATAATTAGTATTTACAAAATCTTTTAAATTTCATATTGACCTGCTATTCTACATTTCATTTATATCAGTTCAGAGGTTTTCTTTCTTATTTTTTTTTAATGATCTAAAATCTTTTATCTCCACTTATCTCAATAATGCCGGGTATTCTTTTGTGAAATAACCCTTCTGCTCAACTGACTTTGATGATGTGATGCCTTCATTCTTCCAGTGGGGGGCAGTGTAGCATCTGCGAGCTTCTCCACCTCAGCCCCGTATGATCCAAAGTGAAGGTGGTAGCACCCCTAATCAGGGCACTTATCGCAGTGAGACAAATTACTAATCACCTTTGGTTAATGAGCCTAGTATTTTGCTCCTTGGGGGTCTCAGAATGACTTTAGTGTTCGTTATGAGTCCGTCAGATTATTGGGATTTGCATAATTAGGTAAATCTCTTATTCTGATATGGTATGGGAATTATAGCACTATATAATGCCTTAAAGCGGCTACGTGGGGAAGCATGCCACGCTTGATAATGCGTTTCAACTTTTTATAGAATGAACTTACTCAATGTTTTCGTCAGTTTTTGGTGGCAGTGTGTGGCCCTGTTTGATCTGACAGCTTATTTCACACCTTGAATCATCACTGGTATAAATTTGTTTTCCTTGGTCTACGCAGTATGGCTCCAGCTGAGTCTTTCTCTCTTCACATGCCCTCTGTGAATGGTCTGTTTTCCAAAGACAGCGCGGGTTTAAAAAAGATTAAATGAAGTGAGACGTTTGACTTTCCTCATTGCTCATCTCTATGGCGGCAATGACTCACCTTTCTCCAGCCTTTAAAAAGGAAGGTGTGAAATTTGTCATTTAAGTGTCCAAAGACAAAGTAGACTGCATTCTGCAAAGTTGTTACCCACGTTGAATAGGAATCAGTCAATAGGCTGCAGCACTCTTATAAAAGTAACTTAATTAAATCTTTAAAAAAGTCAGATCTGCAATGTGTCTGCGGGACATCGATCCAGATGCGATGACTACAGCGGTGCGCTCATTAGTGTCCATTGAGCTCGTAAAGAACCCATTACCTGTACCAGGCAAAGCTTTGAACTCTCTTTCACTGATCCACACCTTTTAATCGAGCTGGCACCGGCACTTTGTGTATGACGCATTTCGAGTCAACTGTGTGATCGGGACTTGTTGCTTTACACATTGGAAGTACTGCCATATGGAAGCCAAATGCAAATACTGTTTTCATCTTTCCTGTATTATTTGTTTATTGTTCTTTTGACTGTTTTAAAGGTCCCATGGCATGAAATTTTCACTTTCTGAGGTTTTTGAACGTTAATGTGAGCTCCCCTACCCTGTTTAGCCCCCCCCCTCCATGGTTAAAAGTTGCGAAATGTCTAAACTGAGCATTTGCGATCCTTTTCTGCGTTACAAAAAAATCGGAGCTCAAACGGGCGATTTTGAACAAGGCACCTTATTGACGTCAGATCGAAAAAGAAATGCAAATGCAGTTCCACCCCCGTCTGTCTGTACTCAGCGTCTCTGTAAATCACGCCCAGAGAGTTTGGACTGCGAATGCGCTAGGCAATGCGAAATGCGTTTTTTTATTTGCCTGGAGGCACGTCCGAGTGTTTCTAGGCTCGGAAGTCCTTTATCTGAGCCTCTGGACCTTTGAACAGCAGTGGTTTAATTTTATTTTCTGTGGAAATGTGTTTATTTTTCAATGGAACGCTTCAAATCTCTCCCCCCGTGCAAAAACACGGAAATGGATCAGCTGAGGGCTCAGAGCCAGAGCGGAGAGTGTGGCCACGCCCCCACGCTCTACTATAGGCCAGCTCTTTTCTCCTCATTTGCATTCAAGCAACAACGCCCATTATAGAGTGTTCAGAGTGAGAAAAATTACTCTTTCTCATCTTATCTCTGTTTCTCATGCACTGAGTGTTGATTTTGAAGAAGGATTCATTTACAGTATTAGGGAACCATTAAGGAGCCATATAAAAGCATCAAGAAGTACCATGTCATGGGATCTTTAATATGTGTTCTTGTAAAGCATCTTTGAGGGTCCTGAAAAGCGCTTTATAAATATAAGATATGATAAGATAAGATAAGACTTTATTGATCTCACACAGGAGAAATTCACTTGCCACATTAGCTCCAGGCAAGATAAGTAATAATAATAAAATAAATTAAAATGTAATGTAATAAAATGTATTATTTATTATTATATACAGCTGCACTGAACATGCTTAATAGCTTTACATGTGTAATTTATGATGTCACGATAACCACTGCTAGTATTGACTTAAAGGTCCCATGGCATAAAATTTTCACTTTCTGAGGTTTTTGAACGTTAATGTGAGCTCCCCTACCCGTTTAGGCACCCCTTCATTGCTAAAAGTTGCAAAATGTGTAAACTGAGCAATTGCGGTCCTTTTCCACGTTTGAAAAAAAGACTGAATCTGAACAAGGGAACTTTCTGACGTCACACTGGGGGAAAGGTTTCCACCCCCCGTGTGGATGTCCACCCTTTCTCTGGAAATCACGCCCAGAGAATTTGGACCGCAAACGCACTACGAAATGCGAGATGCGTTTTTTTATTTGCCTGGAGGCACGTGAGAATGTTTCCAGTATCCTTTATCCGAGCCTCCGAACCTCTGAAACAGCAGTGGTTTAATTTTATTTTCTGTGGAAATGTGTTTTTTTAATGGAAAGCACCTCATATCTTCCTCCGCTCTTAAAACACGGAAGTGGGGCCAGCGCACAGCGCACCACTAATCCAGGAAACAGTGGAGTATTTGGCCACACCCCCACCTGCTGCACTGGCCTGTCTCTGTCCTCCTCATTTGCATTCAAGCAATAACGCCCAGAATAAAGTGTTTTAGAGAGATATTTATGACTCTTACTGTCTTCATGAGGCTCTCTCATGCACTGAGGCTTGATTTTGAAGAAGGATTAATTTACAGCAGAGGTCTTCAACAGGGGGGTCGCGACCCCTAGGGGGGTCGCAGAGGTACTGCAGGGGGGTCGCGAAATCTTTTGATTTCATTTTAAAATAATATAATTTTATATTTTATAGTGTAAAATACAGTATTAACCTGTGTATTATTTCCTTGTATTGGATGTACCATAACAGAGTAGCAATGTTTATACATGACACTAAGCTCAATTTAATATAAAACACAATTCTATGCCGTATATGTAGTAGGGGGTCCCTGGCCCAGTTCGCCATCTGTTTGGGGGTCCCTGGCCTGAAAAACGTTGAAGACTCCTGATTTACAGTATTAGGGAACCACTAAGGCGCCATATAAAAGCATCAAGAAGTACCATGTCATGGGATCTTTAATGTCCAATATATGAAAGTTGGAACAATATATTTTGAGTTCAATATTTATTGTGTGTACACTTTCTTTGGAATAGTTGGGAGATTTTTGTCATTCTTATTTAACAAGATCAGATTTAAGCCGTAGAGGTTACAATAAATTACTTTGGCTAATTATTACTTCATGAACAGAAGTATCAGTGTGTAGAAAGTAGTAGTTTCTTTGGCGTGGGTTGGGTTCTATTTTCCAATTAGTGGTTGCAACATTAGGAAAAGTTAAAAGCCATAGGGCTGGATGATATGGTGATAAAAGTCAAATCCTGTTCTGATCCCTATGATTACATGGTATTTATATAGTTAATCACAGTTAAATGTGAGCTCCCAGAAGGAAAACAAAGCCCTAATAATGATTTAAAAACAGAACTTTTGAACTTTTATTCAACCTTGACATTTACTTGTACTTTCTACTGCTTATAAGGGAAGTACTATTTGCATATAACAACAACAAAAACTTGCCTATGGCTGTAGTCTGCTTTGCTGTTAGTTCATATTTTTTATTTGCCAGTGTTTCGGTGTTATAATATCCCTATTCATTACACGTTGTCATTTAATATAGGATAATAAATGCGCATCAGCTTTTCTCTAACATGGTTTGGCAGCCCCAGTCTCTTAAGAGCAAATGTGTTCAATATTATTCGAAGACCTCAAGGCTAGTCGTTCTAATCATTTATTGTAGGTATGGCATTATGTCAGTCATTACAGAGTTTACAAAAAACAGGAAGGTTTTCTATTTTTTCTAATATAAAACTATTGAAAGGTGTTGCGGTCTTTTCGAATCAAATATGACAAGCCTTGAAGCAACTGTAGTCACTACTTTCCCATTTTGACAGCAGCCTAGCAACCTATCCGCTTCACTAGAGTTATTTAATGATAGAGAAAGTAGAAGTTTCTGTATCTAATCATTATGTGATAGTAAACCTTTGCTTCCTCCTTCGATGTTTATTTCCTCTTTACGGTTAGGCTTCGTCATAACCAGTACGAGAATACAAACTTCCCCATTATGAGGGTATGTTTTGTACTTTATAATTAGAGTATACAGTGCATTCATTATATCCTCTCAGATTATAGATAATAACCTTGGTATCCTTCTTAGATTCAAATAATTGATTCAAGTGCTGTTTATATTGTTGTTTCCTTATCACAAATGTACAGCGTTGTGTTTTGTTTCATTCACACATGTTTAACTCACAAACCTGTCATGGTTCAATGTTTTTTGCTGTTATCATTTCATATTTTGTGTATCTTATTCCTTTGGTGTGCCCTTTAGCGTTTAATTTGGACATTTCTGGTCTGCTTGTTACTTTTAGTTTTACTCCCTGTCTGTTGATTGTTTTCCCCGCCCTGATGTGCTACACCTGTGTCTGTCTGCATTTATACCCCATGTTCTCCTCTGCCCTTTGTTAGTCCATTGTCATTAGCCGTTTCCCAATCCAGCGACGGCACACTTGTGAGCGTCCTTGGAAGGGGATGTGCGTCATATCCGGCGTTCCATTCGTTTTTTTCCCCTGCACCGTTAAGATGAGTTCTGAACGGCGCCGTCGTTTCCATGGAAATCAGGGCGTGGACCAAGCGTGCGAAAATGCACGCTTCGCACACTTAAAAGCCCCAGCATGCACAGCGCGGGAGGATATATGACTACAAAGACCGACTCGTCAGCGACATCCACATGTGACAGTTCGACGTCACTATAAAATATACGTACTGGTTCACCTCACCTACAACTATGCTACATGAAACTCTTCATAAACTACGCTAAACATGTGTGACGGTAGCCGTAACGGCATAGATCACGGCACCTGTATTACCGTTCACATGTTTTTCCCCTTACACTTCTATATTTCCTTTGCTGTTGTAATGCTGGATATTCTACAGTGTCGCCATGTCCAGCGTTTACTCTAAGCTGCGCACTGCTCGCACATTCTCAGCGCACAAGAAAACTAATGCAGTGCACTGTAAATCAGGGATGAAAGAGCTTTTAGCGGATCTCCGATTGTATTCAGCCGCGGGATCATTTTTTTAAATATCTGCAAAGTGCGAGCCGCGGGGGTATTTCGGATGTGGAGTTAGTGTGTGTTTGCTCAGACACATTAAAAATTAGGGGGAACATTGGCCATGTCCCAATTCCAAGTATTACTAGTCGCAATAGTATAATATTTTTGTCTTTAGGGAACAAGGAGCAGACCACCCGGCTCATTGAGCTGAGGCGGGACATGTTCCATTTCGCAGACGGCCATGTGAGAAACGTAGTGCACTAAGGACAGAGCGAGTGTGCGCCGTCTCGACGACAGACCGAGTGCACACTCACAAGCGTGCCGTCGCTGAATTGGGAAACGGCCTGTGTCTCGTCTCGTCTCGTCTTGTCTCGTCTTGTCACTAGTAGTCATATCTTGCCAGTTTGGATTTTTGGATTTTGGTCAGTTCTTTGTTAATTATTAAAGAACTTAAACAGTAGTCCTGCATTTTGGGTCATCCCTCCTGTTTCCACGTGACAAAACCATGCATATTTAGGCTAGAGCGCTTCTAAAAAAAGAAGAAAAAAGAAAACACTCTGTTTCAACTCGTGATGTCATGTGGTAATACAGAAAGTAGTCCACTCTGTTTTTACCCTCCATAAACCTTCATGAGAGTCACTTAGGATAGACGATTTTGCCAATCTTTAGTGAATAAAAGGTAAAAAGTAGCTGTTAACTACCTCTTCTTGATATCACAAGATGCAACTGAACATTTTGAGCTTTGGAGATGTAGCCAGATCAATAATAAAGGATTACTCAAACTGTGAATGGAACAAAACACGATATTCTAACATGGCTTAAAGTTCACAGGAGTCAATTTTGCATTATGTAGGACCTTTAGCAATTTATATTATTCTCTTGTATCTTTACCATAAACAAACTAATAGTCTTGAATGATCTTGACAGTAGTGAGTCACAGTATTAGTCATCTGTAGCATCACTCATATAGAATTGGATTACACAGCCGTATCACTGAGGCATGCAAAGCGTCAGACGATGTTAGTAGTTTTGGGCTATATTTATATTTGGACACAGTGAAAACAGAGCTTGGACCTTTGGAGTCGCCATGCATAAATAGTACTACCCAGTGATCATGCCCCGACCAATCAGTGAACATTAGGAGATGATGAAAGAGATTGAAATATGAAATACATTGAGTCAGGACAGAGATATTGTGGAGCAAGAGGAGGGGAGGAGAAGCCACAGGGTTGAGCCCGAGGATGATGAATTGCGCATGATAAAGATTCACAGTGGATCAGCAGGGGGTACCGCCGAGAATCAAAATGAAGGGTTCATTTTTTAGGAGGTGAAGCAGGTCAGACGCTGATTAACACATTATAATCATGTTTCAGTAATGATAAGCCTCATTAGATCCACTTCAGAACTGACACATTGCTGGCACTTTTCAATTTTTCTCTCTTCGTTTTTCCAGCTGATGGCAGCTGATGTCTGGCAGTTTTGAGTTCACTTAAGATCACTGATAATGGGGAGAGAAAGGTCTGGAATAGGCAGTCAGAACCGGAGACGTTCCATTACAATTAAGAGGAATTATTTGACAGTGAAAGAATAGTCCAGTCCAAAGGTCCTAAATATGTGGTCAGATTTTGAGAAATTTCAGAAGTGTTGCCGCTAAGAGAAAAGGCCAATATGGTCTTTTCACAACTACTCAAAATATATTTCTTGTGGAAATGGCAGACCTTTAGCACTTTGTCTTCATAATATAAATAGTTATGCATTAGTCTTGTGTAGAACTTTTCCAGACAGTCAAAATTGCTTGACGAGTTTGTGCATTAGTCATTCCGTACTCGGTGGTGGCAATCCACTTCGGTAGCCACAGGAGATCGACTGATTTGTGAATTGCTGATGCTGATACAGATTGTTCAACATCTGTGTTTGGCAGTAGCTCAGTTGGTAGAGCGTTTGTCCACTGATCCAAAGGTTGGCGGTTCAAATCCCGCTGTTGACATAAGAAACATCAGTAGTTGAGCGGTCAGATCCACTGACCCACAGGTTGGTTGGTACGATTCCAGCTCCCACAGATGAATGCTGGCGTTGTGTCCTTGGGCAAGACACTTAACCCTCCTCGCCCCCAGTGTCTGCGTACACTCGTGTGTGAATGGGTGATTGGTTCCTTGTTGTAAAGCGCTTTGGGTGCCTTGAAGGTGGAAAAGCGCTATATATAAAGATGTGACTATATTTTATGTAGGGCCTATTTTAGATTCTTTCCCCCAAATTCTGTAATTTAAATTATATTTTGGTTATATCTTAATGCATATTCTTTAGGCAGCAGATCGGTCAAAACAAAATATGGGCCTGTGCTGCTGATGCGCTAAAATTAGAAGATTGAATTATGTCTTTTGTTCAATTTATGATATATCCAGGCTTGGGGAGTAACGGAATACATGGAATGGCGTTAAGTAAAAGGATACAAAAAAGGTAACTGTATTCCGCTACAGTTACAAGGAAAGAAGACGTACTCAGATTACAGGTACATTTAGTGAAAATGGGGATTATTTAGCAGGATTACAATTTGAAAGCATTTTATGTTATTTAATTTTTTCATTTAAAGCTGGAGATGGAGGGAAAACAGAACAAACTGTCGTACAGAGATGCGCTCACACTATGGCAGTACTATGGAACAAACTCACACCTGGCGTGGCTTCGACCGAGAAGAACGCATTTAGCAGGTGGAAATTTTGACATTATTTTATTTTTAAAGAAGACAAGGGGATTTTTTTTTCTTAATAAACTGTACTATGTGGTCAAGACTTGTGCACGTTCATTGTAGGACTATAAGCTACTGTTCAAATTAGCTTTCCTCAGTTTCTTTTATAATACACAAAATGTAATCAAGATATATTTGTTTAATATTATGGTTTTTGGATTATGTTACTGAATACATACTTTAAGGGGGAACTAGTAACTGTACCAGAATACATTTCTAAAGTAACCCTCCCAACCCTGGATATATTGACAACAAAATTTAAAGTAGTGAAAAGTAGGGATGGGAATCGAGAATCGGTTCCTGTTGAAACCGGTTCCGTGTGTTTCAATTCCATGGAATCGATTAGCAGTTTATCTAACGATTCTCTTAACGATTCCAGCCAGCAGGAATTACGCACAAAAGTGGTGGGATCGATGCGTGCTTCGCCGGTTCACTGAGACGGAGTTTATATACTATTTTCGCGTGACGAGAAGAACGTTTGTGAAAATGGACTTTTAACTTCCACTTGGACACATGACACGTTCGGGAGACGTTCGGGACAGGTTCAGGACAGGTCCGTTTCTCCAGCGCTCGTGTACAAAGTGCGGTCGGATACTTAGCAGCAGAAAGTCCGGGGATATAAGCGAATACACGAATACACGTGGAGATACGCGAATTTTCTGACAACAGAGCGACACAGGGTGAGTCACATTATTATCATATTATTTCTGCATCGAATGGAGATATTAGGTGAAAGCAGTGACTTGTGTCAACATTAACCTGTGCACTAAACCGGGACTAAACCAGGACTAAACCAGGACTAAACCAGGACTAAAACAGAACTAAACCAGGACTAAAGCAGGACTAGACCAGGACTAGACCAGGACTAGACCAGGACAAGACCAGGACAAGACCAGGACAAGACCAGGACTAGACCAGGACAAGACCAGGACAAGACCAGGACTAGACCAGGACTAGACCAGGACTAGACCAGGACTAGACCAGGACTAGACCAGGACTAGACCAGGACTAGTGTAGTCTGGTTAACACCTGACCATATCACAAGTGAGATATGGGTCTGGAAACTCGCTTCGAAAAATCCCGTAGCGGAGGTGTGGTTAGCGATTGCCAACGGCCGTTTATTGGGCGTTATGAATGTCTATCATTGAGCGTATACGTAAGTCCATAGCCAATCATGTCAGTTGTCAGTTCAAACTACAAGCTTCCGTTTGTCATGTGGTACGCGTCACCGTCTTGCCACACCTCCCCCGCTCTCTGATTGGGGCCCTAAATCTGGGACTCTCGCTTGGACGAGTTTCCAGGCCGCCTTCCAGTTCGAAACGAACAGAAGCGGCCTGGGAATTCCCAGGCTAGGACTAGTGCTAATCTTGGTGCTAATCAAGCAGTTTGTTCTCCTTTTTTCCCCCAAATTAGAATCGATAAGAGAATCGATAAAGAATCGAATCGTTAAGCAGTATCAATAATGGAATCGGAATCGTAAAAATCTCATCAATTCCCATCCCTAGTGAAAAGTATAAAATTGTTGTCCACTTAAAGAGATTTTCCGCATTAGCAAAAACTGTTGAACGGGTGGGTTAGTGGACAGACCTGAGCCTCACGCATTATGAAAAGTGTATATAAACATTGATGTCACAGCCACATGTCCGCTCCTGTTCTAAACCTGTCCCATGAGCCCATTTAATAACCACAGAAATAGACCCAGGTTTAGCCCTAACCTTCAACCCGCCATGCCGTTAGTGCTTGCGGATAACAGCTGCTACCTCACCGGACTGCTTCTCAGGTGTTGATGTCTCCTGATCAAACTCTCAGGTATGTGGGTCTGACATCTTCTCTGGATATAGGCTCACTCTTCACTCTTCAGTTTTATTTTAACTCTACCTGTCATTTGCAGCGCAGCAAAGACAGCTTGACAGCCAGGGAGGAAATTTACTCTCTTCACCTCAATCCATCCAAGTCAAGGCCCTAATTACACCGCTCATTAATGATAATATTTGCCCTGGGTTTTCACCTGCTTTATGAATCACCCAGAAGTACAGCGGCTTGAATTAAGCTTTGTGTGCCGACTCCATGTGAAAAGTTTTTGACAGTACGGTGCCACAAATACCGCAGAGGGAAAACTCTTGACTAAACGTTACATCATCTGAAAACACCAACAAAGCCTTCATGTGAGCAGGAGATAGGATGAAAACACATTTTCCGATTTTTGTGTGTCAGAATGAAAATGGATCATGGTAACTGACCAGAGCGCCAATACACGTGTCCTTTCATCACATAGTTCTGGAGTTTCAGATGAAAAAATCCTATTTGCTGCAGACACTTTGAGTTTGTCGCTTGTGTTTGGAGCATTTGGGGGCTATAAATATAAATGTGAGCGTCCCTGCTGGCTTTGTTGGGCTCGTCGCATATCATCAGTCTTTTCTATTATGTTGCTTACTAGAGCTGGGAATCACAGAGTACCACATGTTTTGATTAGTGCTGTCAGGCGATTAAAAAAATTAATCTAATTACAGGATTTGTAATTAATTAATCTAATTAATCGCATTTTAAACATCCCATGACATGGTACTTCTTGATGCTTTTATATGGCTCCTTAATGGTTCCCTAATACTGTAAATGAATCCTTCTTCAAAATCAACACAATTTTTCTCTCTCTGAACACTCCATAATGGGCGTTGTTGCTTGAATGCAAATGAGGAGAAAAGAGATGGCCTATAGTAGAGGGTGGGGGCGTGGCCAAACTCTCCGCTCTCGCTCTGAGCGCTCAGCTGATCCATTTCCTTGTTTTTGCATGAGGGGAGAGATTTGAAGTGTTCCATTGAAAAATAAACACATTTCCACAGAAAATAAAATTAAACCACTGCTGTTCAAAGGTCCAGAGGCTCAGATAAAGGACTTCCGAGCCTAGAAACACTCGCAAGTTCCTCCAGGCAAATAAAAAAACGCATTTCGCATTGCCTAGCGCATTCGCAGTCCAAACTCTCTGGGCGTGATTTACAGAGACGCTGAGTACAGACAGACGGGGGTGGAACTGCATTTGCATTTCTTTTTTCGATCTGACGTCAATAAGGTTCCTTGTTCAAAATCGCCCGTTTGAGCTCCGATTTTTTGTAACGCAGAAAAGGATTGCAAATGCTCAGTTTAGACATTTCGCAACTTTTAACCATGGGGGGGGGGGGGGCTAAACAGGGTAGGGGGGCTCACATTAACGTTCAAAAACCTCAGAAAGTGAAAATTTCATGCCATGGGACCTTTTAAGAGTGTGAGAGAGAGATTGTGAGTGAGTGAGCGATTGAGCAAACGAACGAACGAACCCACTTTGCGATTGAGTTTGTCAGTTTTTCTGCGGTCGCTTTGCTCAGTTGTTTCACAAATTCTGCGAGGATGGTTTGGTAGTTTGTTGGTTTGGTGAAGTGCGCACTATCACCAGTAACGATGGAACTTGTCCGGACGTGTTTATCGTTCAAATGATCCGTCAGGCTGTAGCAGCTTCGGTGATCGGAAAATTCTTTTTGACAAAAGCTACAAATCACAGCGTTCTTGTCAATCGTCCCGTCTTCGTTCTTTTTATAAATAAACTTGCCGTTCACAGGCCCTGGCAGCGATTTGCTCGCTGTACGCCAAATTTAAAATGCACGCACATTGAATTACCACTCATAATTAATTACGTTAATTTTTATAACTCGTTAATTTGCAGTGTAATGAATTAATCTAATTAACGCGTTAAACTGACAGCCCTAGTTTTGATACTAC
The DNA here is from genome assembly GCA_036785185.1 of Paratrypauchen microcephalus. Taxonomy (NCBI): domain Eukaryota; kingdom Metazoa; phylum Chordata; class Actinopteri; order Gobiiformes; family Gobiidae; genus Paratrypauchen; species Paratrypauchen microcephalus. The sequence goes on from JAVJIX010000051.1 coordinate 5,385,768, forward strand.
AATAGTTATTGTCCATGAACTAGGGATGCAAATTATCGATTAATTCATTAATTGATAGTTGATTGACCTTATCGATCGATTAATGATTAACTGATAAGCGGCGTTTTTCACCTGAATTTTAGTGTTTCAATAGGGTCTTTAAGAATATAAGCTATAGTAACATAACACTGAGTCATAAATATATCATATTATTATTATATTGTATATTCCTCAATTATTCCTTAGTAAAACGCACACAAATGTATTGATGCTGAATAACAAAATACAGTAATCCCTCACTCTATCGTGGTTCGCGGATTTTTTTTTTTGTTTGGTTTTTTTTTTTCATTTTTTTTATAGTGTAACATTGTGTTCTGTCCTGATTGGCTAAGAGACTAGACCAGGACTGGACCTGGACTGGACCGGGACTGGACCGGGTCTGGACCTGGACTGAACCAGGATTGGGCCGCTGCTGGTTTCGTGTGGCTGGTTTGTGGCTCGGGGCCCGGGCCCATGCCGCGGGCCAGCCGTGCGAAGCTCGGGGCCCGGGCTGCGGGCCCAGCAGCGGCACGTTGCTGCGCATTCCTGGGCGCCGCGGTTCAATCTCGCCTCGCGCGTACACCCGGGGCTGCTGAGCAGTGCCGTTGGCGCCGGCGGCCGGCTGTGAGTCGAGCTTGGCGCAGCACGGTGTGCGGTTGCCTTGTTTCGTGACCACGCAGGTGCGCGTGTCCGCGATTAGCGATTAATTACTATTAATGCATTTTGTTCGACCAACGTCTTAATCGACAATTAATCGTTAATCGATTAATTGTTGACATCCCTACCATGAACCTTGGATACGTCACTCTTTTTAAAAGTCCCTTATTGTGCCATTTTGTGATCTCTGTTTTCATGTTCCTCATCACACATGTTTAACACACAGAATCTGCATATTTAGGCTGAGTTCGTCTCTCAGGCAGAAAACATGCCATACACCTTCACTACAATACTATAATAAGATCATTTCAGCCCTGGAATCATCTCTACTTATGTCTACTTATGTCTCTAGGTAAAGGGTAGCTGTTAATTTCCAAACTACAGCAAATACATTAAAAACACTCACAAAACAAGTTACAAAAGTCAATTTTGCATAAGATTGGACCTTTAAAAGGACAGTGTGTAAGCTTTTTACCCGTTAATTACTGAAATTGAAGATACCCATTCAAAAATACATTGTTTTCCAAACCTTTTCACTTCCATCATGAAATCAAAGTATTCTTTTGGACTTAGATATAGTCACATAAAAGGGGGATCTTCCCCATGCAGAGGCAGCCATTTTGAATACGAGAGCTGCAGAAGGACATTTGGGCTCCGCCTTCGCCTTCGGCAAGGCTTGTGGTTTTGGGTAAACAACACAAGCATGCTGCCGGATCAGACGTCGTATTGGATCTAACACGTGTTTTGGACTAAACTGTTTTACTGGATTTTATTCGCTGGATCCTTACGGACAAATTGAGAGCAAGTTTATGGTGAAATACAGAGTTTGACCTGTGCAAAGCATTCTAAGGTAAGCTAACCTTGTTTTGTGCTTTTCCGTATAAAAGCCCCATGTGCTCGGGGAGTGATTGTTGTGCAGGGAAATGAATTGCATAGTCAAAAAGAGGAGACTGTAAGGTTTCATTTGATGTGTAGAGTGTCATGGTACATGATCGGGAATGTGTGTTTTCATGAGAAAAGAAAAAAAGAAAAAATAACCGGGACCGCGTTTTATTTATACAGTAGCGGCGCGCGCAGCCCGGGTGACCCTCGAGGTCTGCCGTAGCTAAGACAGAAAGTGCAATAGCACCATCCACCTATACGCCACGAATCCTACACACTGGGGCTTTAAAGATTTTTAAACATGAAAATCTGTGACACTTATTACATCACTTTTCACATATCATCACTTATATACTATCACTTATTTCTTATTACATAACATGGTTTCCTGAGTACTCCGATGCTGCCATAACATATTTTTTAATCATATGCAAACCCGTATCGATTCTTGCAGTCTGTGATGTCAATGCACTAAATTAAATTATGTCTTTTGCATTGGTGCATTGTGTTCTGGGCAGCAGATCTGCTTGGACTGCTTCTCCCACAACCCAAAAATGGAGAAGCAGAAGAAGATGGATGGATGGATGGATGGGTTTTGTTTTGTTTTTCAAAGAGCCTCATTTGCAATACATGCTGTTCTTTCTGTATGCTGTCTTGTGGCTTCTGCTAAACCCATTCTGTACCTGCCGGCCTTCATAAAAACGTATTATTACTTGTTATTTTTACAATTGCATAGGCTTCTCTCCTTGTCAGCTTTATAGTGCAATTCGGTCTACCTTCTGACTGGTATATGCAATTCATAAACCCATCCCTCCAGGCCCGGCCTCTTTTCATTTGAGTTATAGTACCATCGCTAATTTCCTCTATTTCTGTTTGGCCCCTGGATCATATCACTCTTTTCAGCTTTCTTTTGTGCCCAGCAGTAGTTGAAATATTGATGTGGGTGGATCTTTCACTGCCTCTGTAACGTTGTAATGAGGCCAAGTTCATACCGGATTGTACGTATCTAGAAAATAAATAGGCTTTTTTGTACTTTCTTTCCCAAATTGCATTAAGGGAACACTTACGATACCCAGAGCACAGAAAAGCACACAGCAGCTGCCAGGGAGTTGGACAAGAAGAGAGAGGAGTGAAAGGGAAGGTTGAAATGCTGGATGACCTTCAAAGGAACAATGCCCAATGTTACGTAACACCAACAAACTGGAGGTGATGAAAGAAGGCAAGTGATTAGCTGTGAAATGCAGACACTTCAATGTACTCAATCTGTGCTATTTTCCCGCCGGTAAAGACATACTATCATTAAATCAGCTCGCTGCTTTCACAAGCTAAAGAGGGCTCGGTTTCAGATCTATGCTACATACTTAACTGCATACATCAGGTAGAACAAAATGGAAATCTGTATGTTATTGTGGTTACGAAATGCAGTTTTACAACCACGTCGATATGCTGAGCAGGCATTAACTCAGTAATTAATTTTTGTAAGTCCCCCACATGGCCTTGTTCCTTCTGGGCATGGACAAGATTGACAAATATTCTGAAAATATTCTTTTTGAGACTGTTTAATTTAATTTTTATTATTAATGGTCTGCAAAATTGACTGTTATGAAGTTTAAGTCATGTTAGAATGGTCTTGCCTCATCAAAAACCAAAATACCTGAATTGTTTTTTGTTTAATTTACATTTTGTTTAATTCTGGTTTATTGATCTACATCTCCAAATCTCACGATGCGATCTTCCACATTGTGATGTCATGTAGTGGTAGTGTTCAAGTTAACAGCCACGTTTTATCTTTAGTTCAATGGAGAATGGCATTTCCAGAGCTGACGTCATCCAAATGATTATAGTGAAGGTGTGTGGAGTTTAAAAACACAGTGGAGCACTTCCTGTACGTGACATCACAAGGTGGAACAGCGAGTTTTCTGTTTGAGGGAAGGATACAGCCTAAATATGCTGGACGTGTTGTGAAACAAAACATAGCTCAGGTATCTTTTTGATGAGGAAACTAAAATACAGTGGTCCCTCCTTTATCGTGGGGGTTACGTTTTTTTTTTTTATATAGTGTAACTTTTTTTTTATAGTGTAACACTGTGTTCTGCGTCCTGATTGGCTAAGAGACTAGACTTTAGGATTTTACAACTTATTCTAAACCATGTTTTAGACCAGGCTGTAAACGCCAGGTCTAGACCACACACACACACACTTTTCTAGACTGGAATTAACGTTTTCTCACATTTCTGGACTGGGCCTGGTTTAAACACTCAAACCAGGTCTAGATTTTCAACAAAATGTATTAAACTAGTGTCTAAATCGTGGGGGAGACACTGGCCCCGGAAGCCCCGCCAGGACTGCGCAGACGTCCTAGACCTGGACTAAATCCGTGACAGAGCAGCACGTGTCGCACACTTCTCCAACGGGTTGGTGCGCGTCTCGTCCCGGGACGTGGCAGTGCTCGTGCTCGCAGCCCCGGTGTACACGCGGCCTCGCGCTGCATTTTCTCATACTTCCGGGGCCGTGTCTCCCCCCACGCGTCACTATTAATACATTTTGTTGAAAATCTATGAAAGTTTGAGTGTTTAAAGGGATATGCCACCCCCAGGTCAAATTTGGGCATCTCCCCACAGTCCAGAGACTAAAATAAGTGGTGGAAAGCGTTTTCCTGCTCACCCAGCCATTGTCCGAGTCTGTCGCCACTGACCGCCGCGGTAACTGGTGCTCCTCCGCCTTAGACTGGAGTCTAACGTAGCCAGAGAAAGATTTCGGCCAAAAGGAATTAATTTGCTCGATGCGTTTCCCAATTACTTTCTGTGTAGTGCACATTCATATCGAGTGCAAATAAATGTGCAAATCAACACGGAGAGCTTGCCTTGGTCATTTTGGGTGGGAACTATTTTCCAGTGCGTAAGAATACAGCCGTATCACGCACCACGTTGTGCAACAGGGGAACTCCCTTCCCGGTGCGTAACAGGGATTCCCCTGGTAGCGTGCTGCGTGATACGGCTGTATTCTTACGCACTGGAAAATAGTTCCCACCCAAAATGACCAAGTCAAGCTCTCCGTGTTGATTTGTACATTTATTTGCACTCGATATGAATGCGCACTACACAGAAAGTAATTGGGAAACGCATCGAGCAAATTAATTCCTTTTGGCCGAAATCTTTCTCTGGCGACGTTAGACTCCAGTCTAAGGCGGAGGAGCACCAGATCCCGCGGCGGTCAGTGGCGACAGACTCGGACAATGGCTGGGTGAGCAGGAAAACGCTTTCCACCACTTATTTTAGTCTCTGGACTGTGGGGAGATGCCCAAATTTGACCTGGGGGTGGCATATCCCTTTAAACTAGAGGCAAATGTGAGAAAATGTTAATTCCAGTCTGAGAAAAGCGTATAATGTGTGTGGTGAGGCATTTACAGCCTTAAAACATGTAGAATAATTGTAAAATATAAAGTTGTCCTACTTCGCGGATTTCTCTTATTGCGGGTTATTTCTGGAACCTAACCCCCGCGATAAACGAGGGATTACTGTATTTCACAGTTCCTCTGATCGGGCCTCTTCGTCCCGGCGCCGCTCCGCCTCGGTGCAGGCGTCTTTTTTGCGCTCTTTTTTTCTTTTGGGCGAGAAGAGTCTTATAAACAGACATGCCACCTTCGATTATATTTGAGAACGTTTCGTCGACATTATGGATTTTGTCGGGGAGAAAACTTGCAAACGTACAGCACTTCAGAGTCACACTTCGATCGATCGAACATTTATATAAATCTGGCAAACTGAAAGTATTCTGTACTGTACAGGAGACACGGCACGCAGGAGAACGACTGACGAATCGGCAAAGGTCTACAGTCCCTTAGCCAATCAGGACGCAGAACACAATGCGCATTGATACACTATTAAAAAAATTGGAATAAAAAAAAATCCGCAAAACAGCGAGGCCGCGAAAAGTGAACCGCGATATAGCGAGGGAACACTGTACATCAGAAAATAGCACAATGTAGGTGTTTTAATATAATAACATCATATCTTCCCTGCAAATTTCTTGGGTCAAGTTCAAGTATCACACAAAACATGAGTAGAATGTAAAAAAAACTACACAAATATGCTGTAATTTCACTGCAATATTTTGTTTATCAATTGAACTTTGCATATATCTTCTGCAATTTTGTTTTTTACGCAATTTGAAACTTACTTACCACCATTTATTATACGTCTTAAGTTTGAAGACAAGATGTTCACTTAGTCGCTGCCTAATTTACCGTCTCAGTAATAGTTTCTTGATGAGCTACTTAACTTGTCCTTAGTCGCCGTGTTATGCCTGATCTCTCATTATGAACCCCCTGATTTAACCCCACTACAAAATGACTGATTTTGACAAATGTTTTAAATGGCTCTAAATGACTCTAATCCCATTTTTCAGACATGTATTTGCTTTAGTAATGGTAAATTTGTGCAAATGGATCCCAACAACAGCTTTGAAGATGACAATTATCTTGTATAATTAGGAAGGCTCTCTCAGTCAGGCACTCATGCATTTATTCACTCATCTGTTTATCCAGCAAGGCCCAGATGACAGCCCAGAGGTGGAAGGCAACAGCTGCACACGACACTGGCGAAGTTTTGTACAACTGGTACAAGATGGTTGCCATAGAGAAATTACAGATATGTACATAATAAGGCCAGAGGATAATTAAAATTGAAGTAGTGGCGAGCTGACAAGGTCCCGCGTTTGATATCTAGATGTAATTGTGAAAAAAATCTTAATTGATAACCAAATTTGTGCTTATTACATCTACTACTTTAATTTCATATTTTGATCTTTTTATTTTAAAGGGTCTATACAGGGGGTCCTCAGGTTACGACGTTGATCCGTTCTTAAGACGCGTCGTAAACCGAATTTCGTTGTAAGCCGGATTTTGCCTACCAAAAGCACCAATAACCTTTCCATCTCAATAATTAGACCACTACGCTGCTTGGTTATCACTGCCGCTTTCATAGAAGCAGATCAGAGCCCACATCAGGTACTTCCGCCCACATTGGGCACGCACACGAGGCCGTCTTCTTCTCCCTACAACCACAACAAAGCGTATTCTTCCGCCGTGCGCCGCGCGCCGTTCGCGTTTGTTTACATCTCCTACCACGCTAAACAGCGTAAGACGGAATGACGCGTAATATATACATATTTTTTTTAATGGGGGCGCGTTTGTAACCACGAAACGTCGTAACCCGAGAAAGTCGTAACCCGAGGACCCCCTGTATTACACTATTTCTTGATCTATGTTATAATGTTGTTTCTTCATCAAAAACATACCTGGAGTTTGTTTCATTCACACAGAAATCCTGCGTATTTAGAATGTGTTTTTCTCTCAAAACGAAAACACTTGTTCCACCTTGTGATGTACTGTGATAATACAAGAAGAGCTCCACTGTGTTTTTAAATGCCTTAATGCTCACCTTGCATGCAGACAGGCTAATAAACCAGTATTGCTCAAACGTGTGAATGAAACAAAACAAAACTCTGGGTATGTTTTAATGAGGTAACAGCATACTGACTTGGTTTAAAGTTCACAAGAATCCATTTTGTGTAATATAGGACCTTTAAGAACCTTGATGCCCCATGCTCATAATGAGAATATATATTTTTGTGTGTTACTACAACTGCTGTAATTACACAGGTCTACAAGCAAAATGCTTCCGGAACAAAAGTAGTGAAATGTTTGTTGGTTTAGGTCACTAATAAAGAAAAAGTAAGTCAGAAGTGCTGATTGGCTATAGTTTCCAAGATATAGTACCGGGTCAAAATAGGAAATTTATGCAAAATAAGGTAAAAACGGTAGTTTATCAGAAGGTACAGTGTGTCTACAAGCAACAGTTCTATCTGAAAGTCTGTCTGCACATTCACATACATTCATTTTAAAGGAAAAGTAACGTTATTTTACAATCTGAGCCTTCTTTCAGTAATAAAACAAGTATTAATAATCCGAGATTTATCCATAGTTTTCAGCTTTGCGTTTCATGTTTGGGTCCCGGGAGCTGAGAGCACAGTCCGCACATGCGCAATGGCCTCCTCATCTACTCGAAACTATGGCTAAATCTCGGATTACAGGCCACTTTTGCTTCAAACGAAATCTTACATTAAGACATCGGGCTTCTATGATTTGAAAAGTGCTAAAGTTTGTGTTATTTGGAGACCGCAAAGTAATGCCCCGAATACTCATGCTAACGGATACGCTACAACATAACTCTCACCAAACAGCTCCAAATGACACGAACGTGCTATGGGTGAGTCAAACGACTTGTTTTATTACCGAAAGAAGGCTCAGATTGTAAAATAACGCTACTTTTCCTTTAATATGTTGAGAGTTTTAACATCAAATATTTTTAGATTTCACATAAAAGATGCCTCGAAATTGTGTGCACCTGATGTCTTAAGATATTTCTTGTTTATTTCTTGATGGATAAAAAAGTGCAAGTTAAACATTTTCAAAAAATATAAATATTATTTTTAAGCAAAAATGCCTAAATCTATTGTATAAACAGATGCAGTTTTGATGTAAAACAATATCATTAAATATCTTGAATACATTAGCTAACCAGCACAGTTATCTATTGATTTTCAGTTCATCTTATCAATATAAATGAGATTTAGCCACTTTTATCTCGGAAGCAGATCAGTCCAAAAATTCGTAGACCAGTGTTATTAACTACTACATACGTGAAAAGTCCCTCAGTCGTCCAGGTAGAATCCATGATAAAAGGAGAAGTTCAGTTTGTCAACTGGACAAAGTTTAGTCCTTTGTCCAGTTGACAAGTTGAAGTTCAGTTGACAAATTGAACTTCTCCTTTTATCATAACTACTACATACTTATCTTTTACTTCACATTATTACTGATGACTGACTAGGCATTTGTCCAAATAAACTGTACAATCGATGTTATATACAGGGAGCAGATTTGCTTGATATTTGCTTGAATTAAACATGTCTATAGATTTGTCAAGTGCCATTTGCCTTACACAATTAATATGGCAACTATTGCTACCTTATTCTCTTGAAGCATTAGCTGTTATAATTATTTCAGTACTCTAATCTGACTGCCAACTATTGTAATGTGTGTCTGCACGGTAACAGTTTTTATTTAGCTGTAATACCTCCAGTGGCTTGGCCCGCTGGAGGGCTTTAAGTAAGTGGAGACAAATCCAGCGCAACTGGTGGCGGCTTTGGTCATCCCAGTGATGTGTTTACTGCACTGAATCCTCATGAGTCATGACTGAGAGCAGCCTCTTATGTGTTACGCCAGCAAAACCCTGTCATATGGCTCTAAAATGTTAAAATACAGTGTGGCTAAAGCCTGCGCGTATCCTGAAGACATTGCACAAGGATGCTGGTAATGCCTGAAGAGGTTTTAAATGTCATTTATGCATGTTTGGGTATTTTAGCGATCTTTTCCGGGACCTGTTCAGACCCTCCTTACAGTTAGATGTAAGATTGTGTGCAATGCTCAGCCCTCAAGCCTACGTCATCCACGCTCCCACATGACAATTCACCTTAAATATCCAAAAGCTTGATGCAAAACTGTACGCAAAAACTTGACAAATGTGATGTGATTTGCAGTAGTTTAATTTGTGGGATAAAGGTCGATTGTGTTAATAAAGGGTCTGAAGTGAGCAAATGCAAATGGGAGACTGTTAAAAAAAAATCAAACTGAAACTTATAAAACATGTTAAAGGTCCCATGGCATGAAATTTTCACTTTCTGAGGTTTTTGAACGTTAATGTGAGCTCCCCTACCCTGTTTGGGTAGTTGCGAAATGTGTAAACTGAGCATTTTCCGCGTTTGAAAAAATGACAGCCTAAACAGGCGTTTCTGAACAAGGGAACTTTCTGATGTCACACTTGCGGAAAGGTTTCCACCCCCTGTCTGGATGTCCACCCACCGTCTCTGGAAATCACGCCCAGAGAATTTGGACCGAAAACGAGCTACGAAATGCGAGATGCGTTTTTTTTTTTGCCTGGAGAGACGTGAGAGTGTTTCCAGGCTCGGATGTCCTTTATCCGAGCCTCCAAATCTCTGAAACAGAAGTGGTTTAATTTTATTTTCTGTGGAAATTTGTGCTTAAAATGAGGAAGTGGGGACAGTGCACCGCTAAACAAGGAAACCGCTGCGTATTTGGCCACACCCCCAGCCAATGCACTGGCCCGTCTCTGTCCTCCTCATTTGCATTCAAGCAACAACGCCCAGAATAAAGTGTTTCAGAGACATATTTATGACTCTGACTGTGTTCATGGGGCTCTCTCATGCACTGAGTCTTGATTTTGAAGAAGGATTCATTTACAGTATTAGGGAACCATTAAGGCGCCATATAAAAGCATCAAGAAGTACCATGTCATGGGATCTTTAATAAGTTGTTTTTAATTAATAAACAATAAGAGGTAACATGGTGATCTAAATATGTCGTGTTAGCAGTTAATACCCCATAGAAGTAAAATACCACTTTAAATGAAAGGACATAGTGAGTGACTGAACCTCTCCCTGGCAAACGTAGAACGTTACCCCTTGGACTAACAGCCACACACCACTCAGAGGCATTGAATTAACTTTAATTAAACTGAATTAATTCCTAAATTGCCAACAGGACACACACAGTGCTCTAATTAGAAAAGACTCCACTATGGGGCAGAAAAAGTAACTGAAATATGAAGATAATCAGCTTACAGAAATCATACTCAGTTTTTCCTCTGACGTTTCACAAATGAGCGGCTTCCAACTGATTTGCATTTTTATTTTCTTTCTCAATTTATCTGAGCATAGGGCTGCCATAAGGAGAGCTGATTTTTTTTATTTTGAAATCTACAACCAGATGGTAAAAGCAGTACAGTATGTTGGATTTTTCTGTTTTTTCCGTTGTAAATGTGTTCATATCAAATACTGATTTTCCAGTTAACTGAAATAATTGAAATGCTGATGTAAAAGTTTATACTTACATTTTTCGTTTTGGTTCTTATTTTATCAGAAAGTAAAATGAACCTCTCATTTCATAAAACCAGTCTGCAATAAGTACAAAAGAACCCTATTAGATAACTTGTCCTCAGCATATGGCAGCTAATTGTCTCCCTCCTTCAGTTGTGATTGTATTATGAAGCAGTAGAGGCACTTTGAGAGAAGATGAGGCAACATCATGAAGCAAAAATTCATCCCAAAATATCATTTTCAAAGCGTGCTTCCTTTTGAGCTGGACAACCTTACTCCTCCAAAATGTCACATCTGGTATGTAACCGGTATTGATCGCAGCTTCAGCGAAGTGCTGCCAAAAAGTCCTGCAGAGACATCACTTTTAAGTCATCAGGTGAAGCCAGGCCATAACAACACTGACGTAACCATGGTTATTTGCTCAGAAATAATTGTTCAAAGAGCGGCGGATTTGCTTTGAACATATGACAGTAACCTTTTAGAGTGACAGAAGGACAAATAACAACATAGAGCCAGAAATAACTATGTCCTCCTCATGTTTATCGACTTGTGTGCACGGGAACTGCTCCAACTATACAGACAGGATGTAAAAGACGTGTAAAACGATGCATTCTGTTGTTTGTTGTTGTTGTTTTTTTACTTCTTTTTTTAGTAGGGCCAAACCTATTAATGTTTTTCACTGAAAAAGTTTGTCAGGAAAGAGACTTATGATTACATTTTTAGGAATATAAAGTGATATGGGCTACCTTTCATTTCCTAACAGTCTTTTCATCAAAATACTCTTTCTTACAAATCTCAGCAACCCATGAAGGGCCAAGTTTGGTCTGCCCATGATTTATATTGAAGCATGAGTCATATATATTAGTACTTGGAGTAGCATTTTTTACTTGGCCTGTCATGATTACATATCGTCTTATTGTTCAGTACATGACAGATGGAACAATCATTTTTGGGTCACTATTTTTTGCACTAGTGGAGAAATTGTGGTTATTTTTCTTTTCTACGATCAGCAGTTTAAGCTGTAGAGGTTTGAATAAATTACTTCTGTGACTCATTATAGATACAAACTAACAACTGTTACTGTTAGTGTTGCATAATTTACTTATAGCAACTCATATTTTTTGAACAATCTCACGCATCAACATTTGTTATCATAATAGACCTACTTTTCCCATTTTACTACTTATATATTAAAGGAAAATTTACGTTTTTTTTTACAATCTGAGCCTTCTTTCGGCAATAAAACAAGTAGTTTTACTCACCCATAGCAGTTTGCTGTCAATTGGAGCAGTATCGCAGAACTTATGTTGAGCCGTTCTATTCTACTAATGATCCCGTATCCGTTAACATGGTGCTGTATCATATGCTCGGGGCATTACTTTGCGGTGTCCAAATAACACAAACTTTAGCACTTTTCAAATCACAGAAGATCGCTGTGTCAGGGTAGACTTTTAGTAGATTCCAAAACGGCCTGAAACCCGATATCCAGCTATAGTTTCATTTGATGACGTCATCAGAGAGGACAGTGCGCATGCGTGAACTCAGCTGTTTTGTAAACACAGCTAGTCCGAAAGAGGCTAACACCGCTCTGAACTGTTGCGATATCGGGTTTCAGGCCGTTTTGGAATCCACTAAAAGTCTACCCTGGCACAGCGATCTTCTGTGATTTGAAAAGTGCTAAAGTTTGTGTTATTTGGACACCGCAAATCAGTGCCCCGAGCACTCACGCTAACAGATACGGGATCATTAGTAGAACAGAACGGCTCAACATAAGTTCTGCGATACTGCTCCAATTGACACCAAAGTGCTATGGGTGAGTAAAACTACTTGTTTTATTGCCGAAAGAAGGCTCAAATTGTAAAAAAAAAACGTTAATTTGCCTTTAAGTAGTAAAATAGTAGTAATATTTATGACATTTTACTTCTTGAGTAAAATTTGTACTTTTTGCTGCTCTTTTGCTGTGGATCCTACCTGGACAAATGAGGGATTACTGAGTGCGTGCACATAGTAGGATTGGATTTCTCCCGTTACTCGGCGGGTGGTCTGTCGTCCAATCCGAGTGCACATGAAGCTCGCACAATCGGATTCAGGTCAGCGATCTGGCCGGCTCCGCAACGCTATGTGGCGCTGTAGTCCAACTACTTCCGGGTGATGGCTACTCAATAAAAACACAACAAACTATGTGGCGGTATACAAAGATGACGCTCGAGGAGTTTGCATTGGCGTACATGTTGTGCATTCTTTCTTCGCAGCCATGATTTCGTCTGACTTTTCCGGCAACAATCGCTACTTATGACGGCGTCGGCGCCTCCTGCCGCTTCCGGGTGAAATCCCTGGCGAAAATTCCCACGCATGCGCAGTACGCACATCCGATCCGAAATCGTGCACATGGCGGCACCAAGCGGATTACTATCGGCCTAAGCCAGGGGGTTCCAATCGGATTCTGGAAACCAATCCCTATACGATCCTTAGCCTGTGCACATGAATCCGATACGATCCCAATCCGTTTGCAGTCGGATTACACTCATCCATGTGCATGCAGTCATTGAGACATCCTACAGGCTTTCTACAAATACTGCCTTTCCGTGCTATTGACAGTGTATGTTGCTTTTAAAAAATGAAGAAAAAGTGTAGATTAACTGTCTTATTAAGAGTGGCATTTTAAAACAGGATGAGATAGGAGGGGACACCGAGGAGGACACTTGGTGAATACTTGAGAAGTGGACTGGAGACCGCCCTCCTTTGAGACCCCACTATGCCACAGTATGTCATTAAAGTCCTACAAGAGGGAGCCACAGCTGTTATAGGAGTGAAATGTCAACAGACGACACGAGACAATCAGTGTGAAATAGTGCGATCCAAGCTTACGCACCATTCTTCGCTCGTGGACTTTTTTCTTCTCTAATAGGCATCAATATGGACGTGGATGGTGCCACAGCGTCACCCCCGCAGGCGAGGAGTGCATATTACTACTCCCTGTTACCATGGTTCCTCTGTCACTGGCCTCTTAGTAGCAGGCTGTCACTTATCAAATGCTCCCCAGTGGCACAAATGGATTTAATTTAACTTATTTTATTTTTCTTGTGTTAGCCTGTCACATTAACTTATATTTTAACTCCAGTAAATGATTAATTATATTTTGGCTCAGTATGTACAGTGCCGTGAAAAAGTATTTGCCCCCTTCCTGATTTCTGTGTTTTTTGCATATTTATCACTCAAAACATTGTCAGATCATCAAACCAATTTTAATATCACACAGAAACAACCCAAGGAAAGACAAAATTCAGTTTTTGAATGATGATTCCATTTATTAGTGCACAAAAAAAATCTAAACCTATCTGGCCCTATGTGAAAAAGTAATTGCCCCCTTAATCTAATAGCCAGTTGAGCCTCCTTTGACAGCAATAACTGTAACCAAACGTTTGCGATAATTGGTGATGAGTCTTTCACACCGCTGGGGAGGGATTTTGGCCCACTCTTCTATGCAGAATTGTTTCAATTCTGCCATATTGGAGGGTTTTCTTGTATGAACTGCCCGTTTAAGGTCACACCACAGCATCTCAATCGGATTTAAATCCGGACTTTGACTTGGCCACTCCAAAACCTTAATTTTGTTTTCTTTGAGCCATTCAGAGGTGGACTTGCTGGTGTGTTTTGGATCATTGTCCTGTTGCATGATCCAAGAGCGCTTGAGTTTGAGGGCACGAACTGATGGCCGGACATTCTCCTTCAGGATCTTCTGGTAAACAGCAGAATTCATTTTTCCGTCAATCACAGCAAGTTGTCCTGGTCCTGAGGCAGCAAAGCAGGCCCAGACCATCACACTGCCACCACCATGCTTTACTGTGGGCACCATGTTCTTTTTATCAAATGCTGTGCCATTTTTACGCCAGATGAAACGGGCTGCAGACCTTCCAAAAAGTTCAATTTTAGACTCATCGGTCCACAAAATGTTTCTCCAAAAGTCTTGAGGGTCATCAAGGTGCTTTTTGGCAAAGGTGAGACGAGCCTTTGTGTTCTTTTGTGAAAGCAGTGGTTTTCTCCTGGGAACTCTTCCATGGATGCCATTTTTGGCCAGTGTTTTTCTAATGGTGGAGTCATGAACACTGACCTTAACTGAGGCCAACGAGGCCTGTAGTTCTTTCGATGTGCGTCTAGGTTCTTTTGTGACTTCCTGAATGAGCCGTCGTCGCACTCTTGGAGTAATCTTAGTTGGTCGACCACTCCTGGGAAGGGTTGCAACTGTTCCCAGTTTCCTCCATTTTTGAATAATGGCTCTGACAGTGGTTCGCTGGAGCCCCAGAGCTTTGGGAATGGCTTTGTAACCTTTTCCTGAATTATAGACTTCTATCACTTTTTTTCTCATTTGTTCTTGAATTTCTTTGGATCGTGGCATGATGTGTTTGTTCTTGAGATGTTGTAGCCAACTTCACTTTGTTTGACAGGAACTATTTAAGTGATTTCTTGATTCAACACAGGTGGTGACAATCAGGTGTGGGTGTGGCATGTAGAACTGAACTAAGTTTTCTCAAAACTGTGGTTAGTCACAGTTAGTTTGTGATTTAACAAGGGGGGGCAATTACTTTTTCACATAGGGCCAGATAGGTTTAGATTTTTTTTGTGCACTAATAAATGGAATCATCATTCAAAAACTGAATTTTGTCTTTCCTTGGGTTGTTTCTGTGTGATATTAAAATTGGTTTGATGATCTGACAATGTTTTGAGTGATAAATATGCAAAAAACACAGAAATCAGGAAGGGGGCAAATACTTTTTCACGGCACTGTATGTAAGGTAGCTTTATTTTGACTTCTTGAAAACGCTAACTGTGTCAACTTTTATTAGATTCGATGACTAAATCGTCACAATGATTATTGAAGTATACATTTACTCTGTAGACATAAGCAGCCATATACTGTAAGCATCAACACATTGGGGGTGTGATGCTAACTGTAGGCACTGCTCTGTCTGAAGGACTGTTACTCAAGTTAGTTAGTCTACGTCCACACAACAACGCTCCTGGATTTTTTTAAATGCGGGTCCACACGTGTTGGATCAGTAAATATTCACGTCCAGATGAAAACGGAGCGCTGAGAGAAAACGATGTAATACATATGCCACACCGATATGTGGCGCTGTAAACAGGAAACAGCCAGAGCCACCGGAAACGCAATACTACAAAGAGCGCATGCGCATAAAGTCCTTTCTCTTCCGCAAACAAGAATCGACGTAATCGTTTTCCAGAAGCTGCGTTTGGCTCGTCTACACGACAACAGGACCCCGGCGTTCTCAGATTTCTCCACTCTGGAACCTGGTTTCAAAAAACAGCGTTTTCACCCTCCCAAAACGCCGGTGCTGTGTGGACGAAAGGCCAAAATCAATACAAACTTCTTCGTTTCCACCAAAAAACATTGTCATGTGGACAGTCCCTTAGTTACATAACTCTTATCTTTGTGTCAACACAGTCTGACCAAAAGAACGGATTTAGCTAAAACTAAAACAGGTGAGCTGATTCATCCTGTTAAGTAAGTCCCTCTCTATCCTTTTTGTTGAAATTCAAACACCTAAACGTGACCCTGAACACTCGTATTGATCACGGGCTCCTGAAAATGTGTTGTTTAAACCCATTTTGAAAAATTAATGTTGTTTTTTTTTGTTGTTGTTGTTTTTTGATAAAAGGAGAAGTTCAATTTGTCAACTGGACAAAGTTTGACAAATTTAACTTCTCCTTTTATCATGGATTCTACCTGGACGACTGAGGGACTTTTCACGCATGTTGTTGTTTGTTTTGTTTTTTTTTTACAAAATATGTATGCTAAACTTTGTATTGTGTAACTGATGAACATTCTACCATAGACATCTATGCAGAACATCCCCAGACTGGTGTCAGAGCAAAGTATCAGTACACTTTACAGTTTCCTTTTTTGGAGCATAAATTGAATTGAAATTACAGATTGTTGCTTCGAAGATGGTCACGATGACATGTTTTTTTGTTCTTAATGTGACCACGTCTGAACAGCGCCCACAGTGAAGTGTTTCAAACCTCATCATAAGACCCACTTTTATTCTCTGGCTTTTAACACCGCCTGAGTTGTGTGGTCCTCTGTGGCTTATTTATTTAATTTATTTATTGCTATTTTATGATTTTAAACTTTTGCTTTTATTTGGTTGTTTACCGGTTTTATTGTTTTAGGACTAGTATGATTTTTAGTTACTATACCTTTTGTTGTTTATAAAATGTGGTATATAAATAAAATAGATTTGGATTTCGAAATGGATTTGAATATTCACTATAAGGATTAACCAAATAAATTTTTATTAGCTCTACTAATTTGCTTATTGAAGTTCCTCATTTTGCTATTTGTTTATTCTAGTTCCTGTTTATTTCAGTCTACGTGTTTTGTTCAGAAGTTTTGTAGGATTATTGTGTCCTAACATTTTTGGTCTGTCGTCTGCTTTTATGTGATTGCTCTGCCTGCACATTAAACAGCTTTACCTTTACATTTTTGATATTACAGGTGGTTTTACAGCTCAAAAATACCTACAAAAACAGGCATTCTGGCTGCGAGCGGGGTTGCCTCTCCACAGATCCATGGAGAAAAGCATTTGAAGGACCCTCCATCAGTAAAACACGGTGCAGCTTTAACGTATATCATATTTTGCGTAAGAAAACATCATCATGACACTGTCCCTTATAAGGAGAGAGAGTGCGCAGCCTCCACCACCTCGGCCTCTTCCCGTCTCCTCCCTCGTCTCTGAAGCTGGCGCCAAAGGGAACATATGGCACTGACTCAAAGCTTCACAACACTTTGAGATTGTTGCATGAGACGTCAAGCTGTTGTCATGCTGAGCTGCATCTAGTTATTTTATTTATAACAGGCATAAACACTGGCTTTGTTTATGATTTAAACACGCAATGCATCTGAGAGAAATATGAGTTTTTATTTCAAAAGTTTTCTATAGTAACTCAAATTTGTTCCTGCTTTTGGCTGGCGTACTTTGCAGCCTCTTTTGTTTGCATTTCCTCTAGCAGTTTTGATACCACGCTAAAGTTGCAATAGATAACGCTAACCTTGAATCGCTAAGCTGAAGCAAGAAGCTTATAAATCATTACGCCTTTAAAAAGTTTCCTTTTTTTCCCCCCTTAGTGCATTATGAGAGCTGTTTTTTTTTCTATTGCTGGCCTTGACAAGCTTTAATTTTCATCCATTCTTTTAACAGACCTGCACATTGGCTTTTTAAAGTCACTGGGTTAAAAACAGTTATTTCAACACTATTCACAACTCAGGGCTGTTTACTGTTAATGTATTTTTGTTGTAACTTTGTTTATGACATGCATCTCACATTTTATTGGCTCACTTCTGCTTTTGTACCAACCGCCGCGTGGTCTCTTCTCACATGGAAATGGAAGCAGCGTACAAAACGGCTAATTCACTTGTGTAAGCCTCGTATAAACATTCATTATAAGGTGGAAGTGCGGTCTTCACATAGCAGTCTTGCACTTAGTCGCCTCCTTAGCGCATTCACACCATGTTGCGGACAAAATGGAACAGCATGTCACCGGCTCGGCGTCTCTGATTGGCTTTGGTGTTCTCTGTTCAAGCCATTTGCAACTCCGTGATTTCAGCGTTATTTGAGGTGCGAGCTGCTTCAGTGGAGCCAGTGACAGTGACTGAAAAGCAGGAATATGACTGCACCTTACAGTGTTTGTGTGCGTCCTCTCTCTTATGCAAATGACCACACGCGCCTGTTGGGGTATTTGTAAAATGGGATTTCTGAGAGCAGAGTTTTGTCCTTCAGCACATTTTAAACGAAGCTTGACACCTTGAGAGAGATGAAGCGGCCCCATGCAGGTGTGTGTGTATACATATATATATATATACGCCAGTTGCATTCCTCGGTGGAGTGTTTTCGCTGTGAGACGCTGTTCAAGAACACTATGAACACATTTGATTTGCAAATGCAGAAACACACCCATACATTTGCACACGCTCAGACACAGGTGTACGTGTACCCTGCGGGGGTCATTTGCAACTCAATAGAAAAGACAGACTTGTGGGCTTTGGCAAAATGCTCTCAGGGCCAGAAAAACACAAAACTGTATACAGGAAGGACGTGGAATTTCTCAGAGTTACACCATATATCCCTTGAGGAACAATCGTGGTCACTGCTTGGGTAGTGCTGTTAAAATTCAACCAACTCGTGTTTGCCAACCGTTAGCCAGTGCCTCAGATTGGGAGCAAGGTCATTCTCACATATGCTCGGGTTTAACAACATTTCAGTTGTTAAAATTCACCAGACTGCATCTTTCGCGCTTCCTTAAACATGTGTGCTGGGCGAGTGAGTGGGTGTGCGCTAGAGTCTCGAGGCTGACCTGTAGCATTGTTTGTCCATCTACTTTTTCTCCAAAAAAGTACAGGTGTTTCTTTTGATAGCCCTTGCACTCACTCACTCATGCTCTCTCTTTCTCTTCCTCCCTCCCTCTCTTTCTCTCTCTCTCTGTTTGAACAGGAAGCCACACACACATCAGGAAAAGGGACCTCGAGTAGCCGTTCAAAAGCAGATCGGTCTACACATTCCACCATGGCCTCGGCGCAAGATATTTGTGAGTAATTTTTAAATACAAGTTCTCAAAAGTATTATTGCACATGACAAAAGGGCATTATGGTTATGATTGCATCAGCTCAAACAAACAAGCTGCTGGATAATGCAATACGCGCTGTCCCATTTGTTCTTTAAGATAAACATTTGGCACAAAGCTGTTTTTTGAAAAGTAGATTGTCCATCGCCAGATAAGACTCCCCTTCCTGGCAGCTTTTTTAATGGGAACCTGGGCCTGGCTAGATACTGCTTCCATTACTGCGATAGCGCTGTGCAGTTCTCTCCATGGCTACCTTTAGTTTACTGATAGCACTGTGCACATAGATGGAGTTTACAGTTTGGGCTAACTTTGCCTGTTGTCAATAAGGAGTGGACCACAAACAAGCCAGGCGATGATGGCCGTGAATCCCGAGTGATGGAAGCGGTCCCAAGGTGCTAAAGACACACGTATGCACATATCTGAACATAAACAAGCCCATTCTTATCCATACTGGCTTAACGTATGCGGACATGTCACGCTAAGAGGACAGAGGCTTTCCCCGTGCTAAATTGCTATTTGCGGGGTCTAAAATAGGCTCTTTCAGATTGAGTGATGGCTTTTGTCTCAACAACGACAACAGAGTAATCCGCCGGGGTGACGGATTGGCAGCAGCGGCAACATTGGTGTTAGGAAACTGCGCGTTAAAGGCCCTATATTACACACGATTCATGCTTGTCAGCTTTAAGCCATTTTTCAAGCCGTTTCTCGTTACCTCATCAGAAACATTTGTGTTTGTTTCGTTCACACATGAGTAATTCGTGATTATTTATTAGTCTGTCTACATCTCCAAAGCTCAAACTGCTCTGTTCCACCTTTTGATGTCATGTTGTGTTTTCAAGTTAACAGCTATTTTTTACCTTTAGTTCAGCAATTTCAGGGCTAAAACTTTACAAATGATTCTAGTGAAGGTGTGTGGAGTTTAAAAACAAAGCGTTTTCTGTTTGAGAGAAGAACTAAATTAGCCTAAATTAAATAAAAAATGTATGACTGAAATGATTTGTTTCACATGCCCTCCACTTCTATCAACATATTGTAATTATTGGTTTAGCTTCTGTACATAATTGTTGTTAAGTTGTTTATTTTAATAGTTTCTGGCTGTTAAACCTATCAGACAGCACATGCCCAGACGAATTAGATAAAATGTATAAATGATGCCAGTTGGACCTGAATATGCCAAGTATCTTTTTGTTTTAATTAATTTTCTACTTCATTAGCCTGCCAAATGGTGATGTCTTTATAATGTTATCCTAAGGAGTCTTTTCTCCAGCTGTCATTTGGGTTCCCACGTAAACACGTGCCTGAATAAAGCCGAGTTTTGGAGCTCTAATAGGCAGTGTGAGAGGATGTTGTTGTGGTCCTTGACATTTTAAGCTAATGTTTTTTGACCTCGGTGATAGAGCGTTTCTTGATTGCACTTAATATTTTCACCTTCACCTACTGATAGTGTTTACTCACAGCTATTTTAATTTCCTGGATTCATGTAATCAGTTACTCACTCAGGGAGACAGGTGCAACCTTTAAAAAGTGTCGAAAAATATGAAAGGAATTTTTTTTAGCTACTGTGCCAATACGACATGACATTCAGTGACACAACCAAGTTTTACTATTCTGTTTTTCTGTATGCATTTTTTTTTCTATATGATACAGTGTTTTGTTTTTTGTTTTTTGACAGTAGACTGTGGTGGTTCAAATACTTTTCATATTCATAATTTTCTTTAATACAGCTTGTGGTCTTTAAAGGAAAAGTAACGTTTTTTTACAATTTGAGCCTTATTTCGGTAATAAAACAAGTTGTTTTACTCACCCATAGCACTTTAGTGTCATTTGGAGCATTTCCGGAGATGTTTTAGATTAGCGTTAGGCTAACGCCGTTAGCCTAGCGCGACTTATAGCCATAGCTCGGGGCATTCCCCAAGCATGTAATATGCCCCGTGCGGGCTCCAAATAACACAAACTTTAGCACTTTTCAAATCATAGAAGCTCGATGTCTTTAGTCTACAATTTCGTTTGAATCAAAAGTGGCCTGTAATCCGAGATTTATCCATAGTTTACAGCTTTGCGTTCCATGTTTGGGTCCCGGGAGCTGAGAGCACACTCCGCGCATGCGCACTGGCGTCCTCATCTACTCGAAACTATGGCTAAATCTCGGATTACAGGCCACTTTTGACCAAACGAAATCATAGACTAAAGACATCGAGCTTCTATGATTTGAAAAGTGCTAAAGTTTGTGTTATTTGGAGCCCGCACGGGGCATATTACATGCTCGGGGAATGCCCCGAGCTATGGCTATAAGTCGCGCTAGGCTAACGGCTTTAGCCTAATGCTAATCTAAAACATCTCCGGAAATGCTCCATATGACACCAAAGTGATATGGGTGAGTAAAACAACTTGTTTTATTACCGAAATAAGGCTCAAATTGTAAAAAACGTTACTTTTCCTTTAAATGTGTCTTATTATTATAACAAAGTGAGATTTTGTTATGTCTATTCTAGTCCATGTTCTTTTTAGTATATTTTTGAGAACTGCTTGTACTGTTGTCTCTTCTAGTAATCGGAAACACAGTGTTAGAAAATTGTGCATGCTGTGGTGCTGGAAATTATGGGGGAAAAAATTGGGTCATAGTTGAAATCATGATTATTTGACAGATTTTTGTAGTAATTTGTAATTAAAGCATTTAAAGCCACTGTAGATTGGTAGGGAAGAACAGGAAGCCATAATGTCCTAAACAAAACTGAGTTGTTACAGTTTGTAATTGATTAGAGGAATATTTGTAATCAAGATTAACCAAGGTGCGTAACATTTCTAGTGGAGCGTCCGCCGCCGGTTTGTCTCCATGGAAATGCTATTGCTTTGCCAGAATGGTCCATAGTATAGATTAAACTTATCTATCACAAGGGAGACAGGCATGTTCCAGCACTACCCTACATTATATACATTATACAGCTCTGGAAAAAATAAGAGACCACTACAAAATTATCAGTTTTTCTGATTTTACTACTTATAGGTATGTGTTTGGGCAAAAGAACCATTTTTGTTTGAGTTTATAAACTACTGACAACATTTCCCCCAAATTCCAAATAAAAATATTATCGTTTAGAGCATTTATTTGCAGTAGGGATGCATTATCAATTAATTCATTAATCTAAAGTCGACTGACCTTATCGATCGACTTGCGATTAATTGATAAGCGGTGTTTTTCTCCTGAATTTTTGTGTTTCAATAGGGTCTTTAAGAATATAAGCTATAGTATACATAACACTACAAGTCAAAAATGTATCATAGTAGTATTATATTGTATATTCCTCAATTAATTATTCCTTAGTAAAAAGCAGACAAATGTATTGATGCTGAATAACAAAATACAGTAATCCCTCGCTCTATCGCGGTTCGCGGATTTATTATTTTTTTCCAATTTTTTTTTTTTTTTATAGTGTAACATTTTTTTATAGTGTAACATTGTGTTCTGCGTCCTGATTGGCTAAGACACTAGACCAGGACTAAACATGGACTAAACCAGGTCTAGACCAGAACTAAACCAGGTCTAAACCAGGTGTAAACCAGGTCTAAACTTGGACTGGGCCTGGACTCAACCTGGACTAAACCAGGATTAAACCATCACGTGCCGCTGCTGGTTTCGTGCGGCTGGTTTGTGGCTACGCATTCCGGGCGCCGCGGTTCGATCTCGTGCTCAGCAGCCCCGGTGTACGTACGCGCGAGGCCCGCTGCTGAGCCCCGGTGTACACCGGTGCTGCTGAGCAGTGCCGTTGGCGCCTGCGGCCGGTTGTGAGTCGAGCTTGGCGCAGCGCGGTGCGCGGTTGCCTTGTTTCGTGACCACGCGGGTGCGCGTGTCCGCGATTAACGATTAATTGCAATTAATGCATTTTGATCGACAATTAAGCGTAAGTCGATTAATTGTTGACATCCCTAATTTGCAGAAAATGACAAATGGTCAAAATAACAAAAAAGATACATGTTTTCAGAGCTCAAACAATGCAAAGAAACGAGATCAAATTCATTTTAAAACAACATAATACTAATGTTTACACTTAAGAAGAGTTCAGAAATCAATATTTGGTGCAATAACCCTTATTTTTAATCACAGTTTTCATGCGTCTTGGCATACTCTCCACAAGTCTTTCACATTGTTCTTGGGTGACTTTATGCCACTCCTGGTGCAAGAACTGAAGTAGCTCAGCTTTGTGTTTGTGTTGGAATTCAACAGACGCTGGAATGGAATGGCTGTAATACACGTAGAGATGCTGATTTCAGAACAAAAATGCAGTAGTTTCTTAATTTTTTCCAGAGCTGTATACATTACATTGCACCAGAAAAGTTGTGCAGTGCACCGTTAAAATGTATTAATTGTACAGATGTATGGTAAGGTAAGGTAGTTTTGATCTAATAAGCAAAAGTTATCATTTCAAAATCAGAATTAGGATTATTTTTCAAAAGTTTCCTCTCATGTAGCTATAACACTGAGTGTGTGAACCGATTCGCGTAACACCAGTGCAACTTAATAGAATCAATGGGACTGATCACCCATGAGTCTTATCCGCATAAATATCAGATCTGAACATGTGGGCTCTTCTCACTGCCTTCATTATGTATTCTATCTGGCTATGTTTATTTTCCACCTCAGGAACAGGAAATCCATGTGCAATTTCTTTGGGATTATCAGCAGAGAGCAGCCTCACCACCAGCACCGATAACTGCATCTTTTTCTTGTCAATGCAACACCATTGGCAGCTCACAGGGTGGGCTTTTGCAGGAGATAAACATGAGCACTGGCATCAAATCATATGGAAACAAAAGACATAAATTAACCCCGCTGGCTATGAAAATGCAGGTTAAAAATAGATAAGACTCCAGGCATAACTGAGACAGGCTGTAAGCAAGGGTTACTGTTTTATAGGAAGACCTTTAACATTTCCCAAGGCATCAAAGAGAAGAATACCACATTACTGACAATCAATAGGAGCTTTGAATTAGGTACATTCTTTGACAGCTTGCAATCACGGAGGGTTTATTGATCACAGTGTTTCGTAATAGAAAATTAGAAATCAATGTAATGCATAACAGTTCAGGATTTAACATACTCATTGCTAGTTTTTTTCGTAATACTAAAATTTCAAAATTTTCCAATTTTCTTACTAAGAAAAATGCTCAATACTCAATACCCATGAAGATAATTTAAAGGAGAATTAATGTTTTTTACAATCTGATCCTTGTTTCGGTAATAAAACAAGTTGTTTTAATCACCCATAGCACTTTGGTGTCATATGAAGCTCTTCCGGAGATGTTTTAGATTAGCGATATCCCTAACGCGAGTTCTCGGGACATAGATAGATAGATAGATAGATAGATAGATAGATAGACCTTTATTGTCCCCGAGGGGAAATTTGTTTCCACAGACGCTGTCAACAAAACAAACAAAAACACATATGGACATTACACACAGGACATCACACATGCAGATGAGGAGTGGATAAGATGATTACATATTATTATTAAGTGCGGCAATGGCAGAGGACACAAAGCTTTTACTGAAGCGTATAATATATGCCCCGAGCGGTCTCCAAATAACACAAACTTTAGCACTTTTCAAATCATAGAAGCTCAATGTCTTAGGCTACGTTCACACTGCAGGGCTTAATGCTCAATTCCGATTTTTTTGTGAAATCTGATTTTTTTGCGAGGCCGTTCACATTTCCAGTTAAATGCGAATTGTATGTGATCTCCAGTGTGAACGCTAAACTCCCCAAAAGTGTCCCGCATGCGCCTTGGAGGACACGATGACGTCACACGCAGTGAACGCGCTCAATGTTTACGGAAGTAGCCTCAAGTTGCTTTCGTACCGGAGCCAAAACATGTACAGCTTATTTGTTTTAAGGAGGAAACGGAGAAGGACGAGGTTTTTGGCCACAGCGTTTTGCGGGGCAGTGGCAGCAACGTCTGCAGAAAGGAACATGTGGGTGCGGAGTCACAGGCAGGAGGGGTGGGATTGCTACGTGCTTCGCCGCTTCACTGATACGAGTTTATATACTATTTTCGCATGACGAGAAGAACGTTTGTGCACATTTGTGAACGCCTACTTGTACCACTCTCATTGGAGGAAACACACTCAGGTCGGATGAATGCGACCTGGCCGTTCAGACTGCAGTCGCATGTCAAAAGATCGGATATGTATCGGATTTAGGACCACATATCCAAGTGGCCTGGATCGCATTTGAAAAAATTGGATCTGTGTCGTTCACACTGTCATTAGAAGATCAGATACAGGTCGCATAGAGGCAAAAAAATCGGATTTGGGTCGTTTCAGGCTGCAGTGTGAACGTAGCCTAAGTCTACACTTTCGTTTGAGTCAAAAGTGGCCTGTAATCCGAGATTTATCCATAATTTACAGCTTTGCGTTTCATGTTTGGGTCCCGAGAGCGAAATAAACTGTGACTCCGCACATGCGCACTGCCTCCTCATCTACTCGAAACTATGAATAAATCTCGGATTACAGGCCACTTTTGACTCAAACGAAAGCGTAGACTAAGACATTGAGCTTCTATGATTTGAAAAGTTCTAAAGTTTGTGTTATTTGGAGACCGCAAACATGTGCCCCGAGAACTCACATTACGGAGATCGCAAATCTAAAACATCTCTGGAAGTGCTCCATATGACACCAAAGTACTATGGGTGAGTAAAACAACTTGTTTTATTACCGAAATAAGGCTCAGATTGTAAAAAAACGTTAATTCTCCTTTAATAATATTAAACAGAATATTATGGAAATATTATCAGATGGTCCGATGCTAGTACTGATATAAAAAGAAATTCTAACGATTCATAAAAGGTTACATTTTGGTCCTTCTTATGTCATTTTTCCCAATCTTCATACTTCCTAGATGAATATCTAGTTTTGATATTAGTTTTAGTATTGCCTGGGTTTTAACTTTTTGATAACCCTACTCATTATTATTGGTTTGGGGAAATTGGTGTGTGAAATAAATAAAAAAATTGGTTGCGTAAATACATAAATCAGCAGCACATACAGTAAAGTCATTTCGTCTTGCTGTGTGTAAAGTGGACATTTTTACAACAACTTAATGAGTACTTTAATTCCAATCGACTTTATTGTGTCTCTCTGAATGAGCTTCGACGCGCTCTTAAAATCCACTTGTAATGTGAGTAGTAAAAGGCCATGATATTTACAGTCCCAACAGGACTTTTTCCAAATGCCTCCCCAGTCTCTTCTGTCAGACTCAAGGTGCGTTCAGCGTGTACTTCACAGTATGTGGCGTCTGAGAGCTTTAGTCCACGCTGACATAAGGTTAAGGGCATGTTTGGTACCTTGATACATGCTACTAAAATAGTCCAGCCCAATCCAGCTCCCCTCTCCCCAAGTGCATCCTGTTTTTTTTACGAAGGGGGATTCTAAAATAAAATCAGCTGTCATTGGATGCCTTGGCCTCAGTCGGCAGTGGAGCGCACTGCTGGAGCTGGTCTCCAAGCCTCCCTAGGTTACAACCTCAAGGCCTTTCTGTTTTGTCTTGGATCTATTGTATTTTAACGCAAACGGTCGACCCACGCGATTCAGAAGGTAAGCTATATCTGAGGACTATCAGCATGTCAAGGCTGACTTTTGTTACGCTCCTAACAGCCTAGGCCTATTGTCAGAGGCTGCTCGAATGTGATTTTTCACTAAACTCAAGAGGAAGTAGACAGATTGGAAACGCTTGATGACATTTCTGAAGATAATGAATTGATTTGATGTTCCCCGGCAGAGAAGGCTGAAGAAATCTTGCCTGTAAAATCATAAATAAGCCGAAGAGGATGGCTCTGTATTGCGCTGGGACATGAGGTGTTTATTAAGGGCGCGATGTGAGACCATTAGGATTTGGACCGGGTTATAAAACATGCATGGGCTCTTCCTGTTTCCTTCCTGTAGTCATAACCAGCAGCAATCTGATCTGGAATAATCTGAAAGCATTGCAAATTTCCGACAAAATGCTTAGCTTAGCGCAAGGAAGCACTCAAGGGCTATTCTCCACATACACCAGAGAAGTCATTTTGATACGTTTGACAGCTCAATTATTGTGTCTGTTTTGCTTTGAAATTGGCTTCCTAGGCTGACATTTCAATTAGTGTAGCTGTTTTTGCTTCTCGTGTCAAACCTGCAGAAGCTAAGGGCTCTGGCCTGTAAGTACTGAACACAAAATTGGGTTTCTTAAGGTTCCAGCGGTGAGAAAAGCCACTGACACTTCTGTGATTAAGGGACATCCTGTTACAGCAGCTACATAGACTTCTTCTCACAGTTAAATTACTCTCTTGTTCTTTCTTCTTCTTGACACAGTCCTTTGGTTACTACACAAACAGTTCATAGCGCGGTGGCAAAGCAGGGGCTCCCCTCGGAGGCATTGGTCAAGTTGGAGCCCCAAACAGGAGGTCAGGGCCTGGTCCTTGCTCAATATAGCCCCAGTACCGGCGTGAACTCCCCTCATGACTAACCCTGCGTCACCCCCCTTACCGTCTGCTACCATCCTCTGTTACTTAGACGTGATAAGTACCCCTTTCATTCATTATTACTCAAAGATAAAGGCTCTCTACTTCATTAAATGCTAAATGACTGGTTACAATCAGTGGCTAGGAAACTTTTTTTGTAAACAGACACTTGCCCTTGATTTATTTCCGCCGTCTTAACTAATGAGAATGCTAATTAAACACTCGGGCTAGCATAAAAAGGTTGCACTAACCTTTTAAAAGTGTTTCTAATGAGCTGTTGTTGAACTTTTTCACTTCCACTTCTGTAAATCATAGTGTTACAGAGGGGAACATGACTCTGCAGACAGTCAGTTTAAAATAGGTTGGTTTATTTTTTGTCTCTAGTGCGCTCTGCTGCGGTTACCTCACCTCTGGGCTATGGCAGCTTTGCATACATGGTTTGCATAGTTTGTCAGAAGCCTTAGATATCCAGTGGGGTCGTCACACGTCTCCAGACCATGACGCTCGGTTTATCTCCGGTGATAAATGACAGCATTATCCTTGCGTTTCTGTCATCGCATTGGGAGGTTACACTGTCAGGCCTCAGGTGTAGGATTTCTGACCCATATTTATAGTTTGCACTGGGTAAAAACCCGGGGTATTTTCAGATGTGGTGTATTTCTCTTCCTGACAGCTCCTACGTTTCATAGCTAAAAGCAGATGATGAGTGTGACACGCTGTCACATGGCATTCGGAATTACATCCTTTAGCTTTGGAAAACTCCTATATGCACATCCCCACCTGCCCTTTTGATTTATTGGTTATTTTGATAAAAAACATGGAATGAAAGCTGTATGAATAGGCATTAGGCGAGACAAAATTGAATACCTCCATAATCTTTTGGCATAAATCTTTTTTTTTTTTTTACTCAGTTTAGAAATGTGACTAACTGTACTGGTTAAGTTTCAAGTTTGCCACAGAAAGTTAAGGGAAGTTAATGCTCATATTCATTTCATACAATTTACCATCTTGAAAACAACATTTTTAAGCTACAGTAATCCCTCATTTATCGTGGGGGTTAGGTTCCAGAAATAGCCCGCAATAAGTGAAATCCGCGAAGTAGGACAACTTTATATTTTACAATTATTCTACATGTTTTAAGGCTGTAAATGCCTCACCACACACATTATACACTTTTCTCAGACTGGAATTAACATTTTCTCACATTTCTCTCTTGTTTAAACACTCAAACTTTTGTAGATTTTCAACACAATGTATTAATAGTGACGTGTGGAGAGAGACATGGCCCCGGAAGCCCCGCCGGTGTGCGAGGAGCACCGCCACGTCCCTGGACGCGATGCGACGCGCACCAACCCCTTGGAGAAGCTCCACACGTGCACCCCTCATCGTGGACAAATCCGTGACAGAGAAACGTGACCGGCGCGACGCCGTGAGCACGACATAGAACCGCCGCGCCCGGACCGTGTGCTCTCAGCCCGAGCCAGAAAACAGCCGCACGAAACCAGCAAAGAGCGTTTTAGACCTGGTCTAGTCCCGGTTTAGTTCTGGTCTAGACCTGGTTTAGTCCAGGTTTAGACGCAGGACACAATGTTACACTGTAAAAAAAAAAAAAACTGTTTTATTTTTATAAAAAAAATAAAAATTGAAAAAAAAATCAGCAAAACAGCGAGGCCGCGAAAAGTGAACCGCGATAGAGCGAGGCTTCATTGTAATTCTTTTTTTGATATATTTCCTACTTCTACATGAATGCACATTTTCACAAGAACTATACTTTATTAATTATATTCCTGTATTCTTTTTTAAGTTCTAAACACTATCACTCCCTAGAAGACCTGTTTTTAACTTAAGCCTCCCTTACTTGAGTTATTGTTTTATTGCCGTATGAATAGGCGTTGGACAATATTGACAAAAGTGAATACCTCCATAACCATCTGGATTCTTCCCATGACAATAATCAGATCATATTTTACAATCCATGAGAAAAGTGCTTGCCTGTAAGTGTCTTAATTGATATTTGATTACCGTACATGAATAGACAGTAAAATTAATCGCTTCTGTAATATTATACCCTTGTTTGCACTCAATATTCTCCTTTTCCATAATTACAAAACAATGAAAATATTATCTTGTTGCTGATACAGCTCACAGTTGTACAGTATGGAATATATAGATAACATTTGGTTGATGCTGTAGTTTTGTACACAATGGTATGGAATTTCAATGCAGCCTTTAAATCCTATTCAAGCTTCACATGAATTTAACCCAGAGCTGCAGAAAGATGCAAGCTTTTCAAATCCCATCAATCACATAATGACCTGTTTGAATCCACACAAACCGCATAGAACGCGCACTTTTGAAGCCGTATCTATATTGTACAGAGACATACAAAGCTGGATTCCCACGTGTCAGAAGCCGATCGCGTGAACGAAAGCAGATAAAATGACTTGCGCTAAAGATCTTTTCATCTCCCACTGCCATTGCCTGAGGAAGGAGAGGACCAGCCAACAACTTAAAGGTCCAGAGTGGGTGTACGCTTTGGTTTCTCACTTCGCATAATGATGCTTTGTAGCACAGAAAAGTCAAATGTAAAATCAATTATCTCCTCTAATTGGCGATCCACGGGGATGAGCTTAGTGAAATGAGGATTCATAAAGAGGAGTTTGTGATTGATGACGACTGCACTTCAGTTTAATGTCAACATTTGTCACTGACTGATTGGAGTCGTCTGAGGACCATTTAAAATACGGAGCAGACATGTTTACGGAGGACTAAATGGAGTTTGCTAATTAGACAGCAACATCTCTGAGACGCTGTAAATTGCAATAGGCATAAAAATGAACATAATCCAACCAGACATATTTGACTGGATTGTAATTTTGGCTAGAAGTATATTCACTCCCACGTACCATCTTGTTAAATTTCATGCATTAATTTTAACTAGCTCAGGTCTGCTTAGCTTCAGGCTCTATAACTCCACTTTATAGTTTAAACGTGCAATTTTTTTCTATATTCTCTTATTTACTTATTTTATTATTATGACTTATCTTGTCTGCGTGCACTTTTTTTGTCTGAACTTCTTTGCACTAAACTGCCTGGAGCTAATGTGGCAGGCGAATTTCTCCTGCGTGAGATCAATAAAGTCTTATCTTATTATCGCAAATAATTTAAAGGTAACTTTTCTGGAGGAGGGTTAGGTATGCCACCGGTTTGTCTCCATAATGTGGTTCTGCAAGTACCAAAATATATTGCCATTTTTGGTGTGAGCGGGCTTGCCTCGCAGGTCTGACTTTTAAATTGGTCTGGGTCGTCACCTGCTTGCGTCCGTGGAGATAGAAAATGTTTTAAACCATACTGTGCAACATTCCAGGCAAAGCAGTAGCATCTTTAAGGAGACAAGAAGGTGGCGTACCCTCCACCAGGAACATAGTCTGCTAGTGCAACTTTAAAGTTCCCATATTACGCATTTTTCTGATCTATGTTCGTCAAAACCAAAAGGTAAAAGGTAGCTGTTAACTTGAAAAATAACACTACATGACATCATAAGGTGGAGCAGAGCATTTTGAGCTTTGGAGATGTAAACAATGATACTAATGATTAGGGATGCACCGATGTGAAAATTTTAGCCAATACCGATATCCGTTATTAATGTTGCTATTATGGCCGATAACCAATAATAACCGATATACAGTATTTATTTATTTAATTCTGAGATAACATTTTATACGGACTGAAAATCATGCAAAATTAATTTTTGAATGTCTTCTTTTATTTTCAAAATGTGTTTTGACTCCATAAAGCTGAACTTATTTTATTCACAAAACCCCCTGTGAGAAAGTTTAGATTAAAAACAAAAACAAAAACACAAAACTCAAGGATGATAAATCACCATGTCACTCTTAATCTGCATTTCACATGGCTCCCATATCACCACATGTACTTCAGGTTTGGGGGCCATTTTGTGTATTACCAAGAAAAGGAACTGCAACACATTTTGTCAAATTACAATAAACTTAAACATGGACAGATACAAGATAAACACAACGTTTTATAACCAAGATCCCTGTACAGCTCGACCTTATTAAAGGAAAAGTAAAGTTTTTTTTACAATTTGAGCCTTATTTCGGTAATAAAACAAGTTGTTTTACTCACCCATATCACTTTGGTGTCATATGGAGCATTTCCGGAGATGTTTTAGATTAGCGTTAGGCTAACACCGTTAGCCTAGCGCGACTTATAGCCATAGCTCGGGGCATTCCCCGAGCATGTAATATGCCCCGTGCGGGCTCCAAATAACACAAACTTTAGCACTTTTCAAATCATAGAAGATCGATGTCTTTAGTCTATGATTTCGTTTGAATCAAAAGTGGCCTGTAATCCGAGATTTATCCATAGTTTACAGCTATGCGTTCCATGTTTGGGTCCCGGGAGCTGAGAGCACACTCCGCACATTCGCACTGGTGTCCTCATCTACTCGAAACTATGGCTAAATCTCGGATTACAGGCCACTTTTGACCAAACGAAATCGTAGACTAAAGACATCGATCCTCTATAATTTGAAAAGTGCTAAAGTTTGTGTTGTTTGGAGCCCGCACGGGGCATATTACATGCTCGGGGAATGCCCCGAGCTATGGCTATAAGTCGCGCTAGGCTAACGGCGTTAGCCTAACGCTAATCTAAAACATCTCCGGAAATGCTCCATGTGACACCAAAGTGATATGGGTGAGTAAAACAACTTGTTTTATTACCGAAATAAGGCTCAAATTGTAAAAAACGTTACTTTTCCTTTAAGGACAGCTCCCAGTGCTCTGCCTGAAGTGTGACAGAACTTTTATCTGTTTTTCAAAGCAAGGGATTTATAGTACTGACAAATATCAGTCGTCAATATCGGCCCAGTTTGACACATCGGGCCGATACCGATATGTTAAAATTTTGCCAATATCGGCCGATGCCGATGTTAATGCCGATATATGGTGCATCCATACTAATGATAAAGGGTTACTCAAACATGTGTGAATGAAGCAAAACATACAGTAACTCCAGGTATGTTTTTGATGAGGAAAGATAACATTTTTCATAGTGTATATTCTGTTTCTATTTGATTATATTCTTACATGCTTCTCTTTATCTTATTTATCTATTTTAATTTTTTTTTTGCATACTCTTGGCATCCAGTGTGGGCAGCGAAGTAAGAATTTCATTGTACAGGGAAACGTGTTTCTTCACTATGCATATGACAATAAAAGCTTTGAATCTTGAATCTAACATGGTTTAAAGCTCACAAGAGTAACTTTTGGGTAATACAGGACATTTAATATGAAATCATTGTTGCAAGCTTGTCTTATTCTTCACATGACATGAGGTAATGCATCAAGTTGTCAAAACAATAATTTGTGACTAGTAAAATTGTAAAAATAGAAACTTTTCAAAGTAAATAATTGCCTCAGCTATATTAAACTCACTTTCTCATAATTTAACTGAAGTCAGAATCCCCCGTAGACACCACCTGCATACATAAAGGTCATGGTGTTTTTGATGAAAGTGTGACTAATATTATATTTTGCTTTGTGATTGCAGCTGCAGGCAGCGGTGGCAGAACCAGGTCAACACATTTGGAGGACGGGCTGAATCAGGAGAACAGACCAGGGAGTGCGGACGATCCCGAGGCCGAGAGCGTGTCTGTGAAAGAGCGCATGGCCATGTATCAAGCTGCCGTATCCAAGAAGGAAGCCACTTCTGCTGTAAGACGCTACTACCACCACACAGAGCTACCACAAATGAGCAAACACATCGAGTATTTATGAAGCTAGATGTCTGGAATAAGCTGTAACATAGACTCAGACTTGGACAAACTTTATCGTTCAACAAGGGAAAACAAGGCAAAATAGCATGAGACTGGTGTCAAATAAGGCATAATAAGTAAATGTATTTGTACAATCCAAAATAAAATAGAAGTAATAAAAATATATCAGCAATACACAAAAGAAAACAAAGATGCAAGCAAAGATGAGATGATTAACTAGTGTATTTCCGTAGCAACCCTCCACAGGGACCTCGTTTGACAGGCAAAGTATTTGTCATAAAATAGGAAAAGAATACGCCTCGACAAACTTTAAAGGTATCATAATATATTAGAACGGGTGTAAAATTTAATGGGAAAATCCTAAAATGTTGGGGGGCTGCTAGCAACTCATAAAAACACACTTTAAGCTGGCATTAGTTTCCGTCAATACTTTAAATTTATTACTAAAATAAATAGTCAAGTAACACTGAAACTTAAGCAAATGCTGTACATATTAACCCATGTGTCAAAATGACTCTCGTAGTTTAACAGCAGTCATTAGACGCTATAGGGGACAATAAAACATCAGCAGCTTCACAAACCCAATACTTCCCCTGAGTGAGCACTAAGTCAGGCACGGCCATTACAGTGAGTAGGCTGGATTCAAATTAAAGTGTCAATGATTGTTTTCTACATAAAGTTTGTTGTACTACTATTTGCAGCATAGCATACAGTAAATCGCTTTTTTACTCTTCCGTTAACAATAATGCAGTAATGGCGAAGACTAGTAAACCCACTAAATCAAACAAATCAAAGCAAACAATATTTATAAAGCGCTTTTCATACAAAATTGTAGCACAAAGCACCTATTATGAAAGCTCAACTAAAATGGCAAAATGAACTTGAAATAGAACCCAATAATACATCGCTATGGACAAATATTTACAAAATTCCATTCCTTGTAACATTAGATCCTAATATGAGATATTTTCAGTATAGAATCCTACACAGAATAATTACTACAAATAAATACTTGAAAACTATTAAAATACAAGAGAATGTCAAATGTACATTCTGCAACAAAGAAACAGAAACAATAAGTCATCTAGTTGTGGAATGTGAAAAAATAAAACCAATCTGGATAGACATTGAACAATGGTTAAACAAATATGGAATTAAACCCCCAGAATCAATTAAAGGTCCCATGACATGGTACTTCTTGATGCTTTTATATGGCTCCTTAATGGTTCTCTAATACTGTAAATGAATCCTTCTTCAAAATCAACACTCAGTGCATGAGAAAGAGAGATAAGATGAGAAAGAGTCATAAATGTCACTCTGGAACACTCCATTATGAGCGTTGTTGCTTGAATGCAAATGAGGAGGACAGAGATGGCCTATAGTAGGGGGTGGGGGCGTGGCCAAACTCTCCACTCTTTCCTTTTCAGCTGTGCCCTATGCGCTGTGACCCACTTCCGTGTTTTTGCACGGAGGGAGAGATGAGAAGCGTTCCATTGAAAAATAAACACATTTCCACAGAAAATAAAATTAAACCACTGCTGTTTCAGATATCCACAGGCTCAGATAAAAAGGACTTCCGAGCCTAGAAACACTTGCAAGTTCCTCCAGGCAAATAAAAAAATGCATTTCGCATTGCGTAGCTCCTCCGCAGTCCAAACTCTCTGGGCGTGATTTACAGAGACGCTGAGTACAGACAGACGGGGGTGGAACTGCATTTGCATTTCTTTTTTCGATCTGACGTAACAAAGTTGCCTTGTTCAGAATCGCCCGTTTAAGCTCTGATTTTTTCTAACGCAGAAAAGGACCGCAAATGCTCTGTTTAGACATTTCGCAACTTTTAACCATGGGGGGGGGCCCTAAACAGGGTAGGGGAGCTCACATTAACGTTCAAAAACCTCAAAGTGAAAATTTCATGCCATGGGACCTTTAAAACTAAAGATATTATACTTGGAATTCCATATTCAGACAAAATTCTATTAAATACAGTTATTTTAACAACAAAATTCTTCATTTACAAATGTAAAATGAAAAAAAAAGAGTCCCAAATTTTATTGCTGTTAAAATGTATATAAAATATGTAATGGGAATAGAAGAACATATTGCAGAAATATGAAAAGTCATAACATAAAATGAAACCATCACCGTCACCATTATCATCTCTCTCTTGCTCTTTTGTATTGTGATGTTGTATTTCATTTGTCCTATTGTCAACAACATGTACACTGTATGTGAAATATGGAAATAAAAAGCATAATAAAAAAATAATAATAATGGAGTAACATTTCCATGGAGACAAGCAGATGGCGGACCCTTCTCTAATGTTATGCAGTGCACCTTTAACTTTCAAGTTTGCCACAAAATGTTCACAAGATTCCTCAAAAAAGATTCATTTCACACAATTTACTATACATATCTTCAAAACAACATTTTTAAGCAAATTTTTATTTTAATATTTTCTACTTCTACATTCAGGCACATTTTAAAGATCCCATGACATGGTACTTCTTGATGCTTTTATATGGCTCCTTAATGGTTCCCTAATACTGTAAATGAATCCTTATTCAAAATCAACACTCAGTGCATGAGAAACAGAGATAAGATGAGAAAGAGTAATTTTTCTCTCTCTGAACATTCCATTATGGGAGTTGTTGCTTGAATGCAAATGAGGAGGACAGAGATGGCCTATAGTAGAGGGTGGGAGCGTGGCCAAACTCTCCGCTCTCAACTCTCAGCTGTGCGCTCTGACCCATTTCCGTGTTTTAAGAGCGGAGGAAGAAAGGAGAGCAGTTTTAATGAAAAAAACAAAACAAATTTTCACAGAAAATAAAATTAAACCACTGCTGTTCAAACGTCCAGAGGCTCAGATAAAGGACTTCCGAGCCTAGAAACACTCGGACGTGCCTCCAGGCAAATAAAAAAACCGCATTTCGCATTGCCTAGCGCATTCACAGTCCAAACTCTCTGGGCGTGATTTACAGAGACGCTGAGTAGACACAGACGGGGGGTGGAGCTGCATTTTTCGAGCTGACGTCAATAAGGTGCCTTGTTGAGAATCGCCCGTTTGAGCTGTGTTTTTTTCTAATGCAGAAAAGGATCGCAAATGCTCAGTTTAGACATTTCGCAACTTTTAGCCATGGGGGGGGGGGCCTAAACAGGGTAGGGGAGCTCACATTAACGTTCAAAAACCTCAGAAAGTGAAAATTTCATGCCATGGGACCTTTAACAAGAATTAAACAACGCACTATTTCATACTTTCATATTCCTGTATTTTTTTTATCCCTCCCTATAAAACCTGTTTTTAACTAAAGCCTCCCTTATTTGAGCTATTGCTTTGTGTTGCTTTTGCCTTAACCTCAGCTGATCTCAGCATGGGGGCCGGAGCGCTGGATCTGTGCCGTTGGCGACTCCGAGACTCACCACCAGGCTGTCGCGGGATAGAGAACTTACTTTTCTTTCTAAGTTCAGCTGTTGTCTACTTGTCACCACATAAGAAGTTTAAAAATATCACCACATACATAAATAACATAGGCTATACTGGCCTGCTCTGAGTGCGTATACATCTGAATAAGACATGAAAACTTATATTTAGAGTTCTTGTACAGAAAGTTTAAAATATTGAAGAGATCATAACAAAACACGAAATGTCATTGACCTAAATTCGCCGCCTTAACTCGCAAATTGCGTTGTAGCCTTAATTTGCACTCAAAAGAAAAATATGTATTGTATTCAGTCTCTCTGCTCCATACCCACCGCGGATAGAAGCTCTCATATATTGCCGATCCCCAGAAGCTACACACAGAAATCTACTTATAAATGTTTTATTAGCAAAGTAATTGACAATCCCAAAAGGAGATTATTGTATCAAATAGTAATTTTGCACTTCTATCCAGATCCCGTAAAGCAAAGGCTATGTTTTCCATACAAATTGGATTTACGCAGTCCTTCACTCTCCTTCACTTTCTTCTTTGTGCTTTAAAGCAGCCATTCCCTCCATATGCCCTCAAAAAAAAAACAACAACACTAAAAAGCTTTTTATACAAATAAATCAAATAGTGAAAACATTCTATTGATGTTTTACAGGCAGTGGGAGGAAGGCTGCTGTAAGAAGAAACTGAAATTGGCAGAGTTCCAGTTTTATCAGGATAGAAAACAACAAATAAGCAAGAATAATTCATTTAAAGTAGGACTTGCTTACTGTTTATTTTATGTCCATAGAGATTTGAACTGCCCTTACCCCATCCACTGGTGGAATATAACAAAGTAAAAGTAGTAAAGCGCTGTATTTAAGTAAAACGTTGACGTATCTGTACTTTACCTAAGAAGATTTTACAGTGGATACTTTTTACTTTTATTTCACTACATTTGAGAGCCGGTATCTGTACTTTGTTCTCCACTACGTTGAGCCTGACAGAAAAGTAAAAGTATTTTTATTATAGTTTGAGACCTCTATTCTAAACATGTTTGTAGTTTGAGCAAACAAAAATACATTCAAGATTCAAGATTGTTTATTTGTCATAATATGAATCAGGATCAACACAAGGTCAACAATGCAATGAAATGATTAGGATCAGATGAACCCGCTGACTCGCTAAGATAGTCAAGAAATACTAATAACATGCAATAATAGTACATGGTAAAAGTGTTGCAAAAAGTGCAGGGGAAGAAGTAAACAATATAATAAAAAAATGTAATAAAATACAAGGTACAGGTAGGGTTAAATCAGGCAACTACGGCCCATGGGCCAAATATGGCCCTCAGACAAATTTTTCTTGGCCCCCAGGCTTCCAGGTGAATTGGCCCAAATTACCTTGAGCAGAACTTTTGACTGCAAGTTTTTTGAAAATCTACCTTGATAAGACAATATTTAAAGGTCCCATGACATGGTACTTCTTGATGCTTTTATATGGCTCCTTAATGGTTCCCTAAAACTGTAAATGAATCCTTCTTCAAAATCAAGACTCAGTGCATGAGAAACAGAGATAAGATGAGAAAGAGTCATAAATGTCACTCTGGAACACTCCATTATGGGCGTTGTTGCTTGAATGCAAATGAGGAGGACAGAGATGGCCTATAGTAGGGGGTGGGGGCGTGGCCAAGCTCTCCGCTCCGCTCTGTGACCCACTTCCGTGTTTTTGCACGGAGGGAGAGATGAGAAGCCTTCCATTGAAAAATAAACACATTTCCACAGAAAATAAAATTAAACCACTGCTGTTTCAGATATCCACAGGCTCAGATAAAGGACTTCCGAGCCTAGAAACACTCGCAAGTTCCTCCAGGCAAATAAAAAAACGCATTTCGCATTGCGTAGCTCCTCCGCAGTCCAAACTCTCGGGGCGTGATTTACACAGACGCTGAGTACAGACAGACGGGGGTGGAACTGCATTTGCGTTTCTTTTTTCGATCTGACGTAACAGAGTTTCCTTGTTCAGAATCGCCCGTTTGAGCTCTGATTTTTTGTAACGCAGAAAAGGATCGCAAATGCTCAGTTTAGACATTTCGCAACTTTTAACCATGGGGGGGGGGGGGGGGCTAAACAGGGTAGGGGAGCTCACATTAACGTTCAAAAACCTCAGAAAGTGAAAATTTCATGCCATGGGACCTTTAATATTTATTGTGTCATTTTGAGGATCTTAGCATGAATAAAGGACTGATAGCTCATTCTAACGTGTTAAACATGCAAATATTTCAATTATTCATTGTACTGAGCACCAGTCTGTGGCCCTCTGCTTCATCTGTGTTTACATATGTGGCCCTTGATGAAAAAAGTTTGGACACCCCTGGGTTAAATAATGTGTAAGTAGAGTATTTCACAGATTGCACATAATATAGTGTAGTATACGTGTTGCATGTGGATTTTGTATTGCACATAGTATAGTATAAGTATTGCACAGGTTATTGCACAGGTAACAGTAGCATTTACAGTGAGGTAGTAACAAACATGATACTTTCATACAGAGCAGCGGCAGTAAACATATTATGGATAATGAAAGTAGTTTAGTGCAGTATTATTGAGAGTTCAGTATTATTTAGATTATTATCCATATAAAATAAAATAAAATATCCAAATAAAAAACAACAACAACTATAATTTCAGTTGTTTCTGTTGAATAAAATTCAGCACTAATTAGGACATTGAATCTTTATTAGATCTCAAAATCTTTGAGAAATAGTATATTTTTATATTAGTAGTTTTACTTATTTTATATTTTTTCATGTGATACTTTTACATCAGTATTTTTTGCTCCAATATCTGTACTTTTACTGAAGTGACCTCATCGCAGAGGTAAAGTTGTTATGCCACCTAGAGGGCATCACAGAAAATGCCCTTGCCTTTCGTAATAGCTTGTTATATGTGACACCTTACAGAATGATACAAAAAAAGAAAATATCTATAATAAACCATATCTGAACTTGGCAATTCTTCTAAAGCAAGGTGGCATTGT
Organism: Paratrypauchen microcephalus; assembly: GCA_036785185.1. Taxonomy (NCBI): domain Eukaryota; kingdom Metazoa; phylum Chordata; class Actinopteri; order Gobiiformes; family Gobiidae; genus Paratrypauchen; species Paratrypauchen microcephalus. The sequence continues at coordinate 5,425,653 of JAVJIX010000051.1, forward strand.
ACCGATTTGTGTTTGTTCTGTGCTGTAAGGTGATGGATGAGTCAGAGCCCTGCTCGCTGCCCGGTGGCCTCGCAAGTGTAAAGAGACAGTTTGAGAGCCAGGAGTTTGCATCCTCCTCCCAGTCCACGGTTACACATGTGCAGTACCAGCAGAGATCAGTCCAGGTGAGTGAAGGAATCCTGTATTTCTAGACTGAAAACCTAGACTACAAAGATCTCAAGAATATTGTAATGATGTGACAATAACAATGTGCCACTTACACTTACACTTACTCTCAGCCAGTATTCCTCTAAAATATTAAATATCTAAATCAGAGGTCTTCAGCAGGAAGAAGGTGTAACAGGGGGTTGATTAGACTTTTTTATTTTTAATATTTCTTAATTTTTGAAGGATGAAGATCAAGTGGTTTTCAGTGGGTTCTGGCTGTGCACTCCTTCATCACATGTCTCTCTCTCTCTTCATTCCCTCATCTCTCGATCCCTGTCAAACATGAGAACATGTGAAGAGTTCTGTTATTGCTTCACTTTTACCCACAGCGGAACTTAAGCTCCACACGTACTAGCGCGCATCGGGAAGGGGTGAGGCAACTTCATTCCCCTGCCCACATTAACCAGACTCCGCACGCCGCACCCAGCCTCCTGCGGAGCGACCGGGAGAGGAGGGGGAGTCGTGTCTTTCCTCTCACTCCTCAGATCAGAATGAAAAGAAAAGCTCAGTGTTCCATGGCAAAAGGAGAAATTCACTTTTTCAACTGGACAAAAGTTTATTTAGACGAATACATTTCAAGCTGTTTCTTCAGTTCTGGTCAGATGCTGGTGGATACAGTCTTATATTATATTTGCCTGAAGGGAGGAGCTAATTACAGTTTCTGCCAACTAACAGAAACTGTAAACAAATTGGTGTGGTAGTTTCAGACTAATTTCATTGTAGTTAGCACCTCTTTTCAGGCAGATATAGGCAGTGTCCACCAGCGTCTGACCAGAAGTGAAGAAGCAGCTTGGATGAGCTGCGAAACGTATTCGACCAAATAAACTTTTGTCCATTTCAAAATTGAATTTCTCCTTTTGCCGTGGATTCTACCTGTACGACTGAGGGACTTTACACACTGTCATTGTCCCGTATCAAACTCTTGTCCATGCGCGCTGTGGGTCTTCTCTCTTTTAATCAGATTATTAAAAAAAAGTCACATTTTGAGCCCATTTTCTGTTGTTGCTCCATTGATTTGGCCTTCTCAGAGTCACCACAAGCATGAACAAAGTGCAGCTTAAACTTTAGGTCGGAATTAGCTTTCGTCAGACTTATTTCTGTCATGGAACGGCTTGAGGCTTAAACTGGAGATGGAGCTTCAGGATAAGACTTCAGGATAGACTTCGATGGAATACCCCCATATTATTGAATGTACAATAACAGAGTAGCTATATACACGACACGAGGCCTAATTTTATAAAACGCATATGCCATAAATATAGAAGGGGGTCCCTGCTCCAGCTCTCCATCAGTTTGGGGGTCCCTGGCCTGAAAAACGTTGAAGACCCCTGATCTGTATGTTGTATCTGACCATTTATATTACTGACGGGATGCAGTACACTGTTGTCTTCATATAAAACCTGCAGATTAACAAAACTCATTCAGGCAAAATGCAGGTAGCCTCCATTTCATTTAATCGTCCAGGGAATATTGTGATGTTCTCTGACAACCAGCAATTATACTTTATCAGGTGAGTGAGCTCCTCTTGTAAAATGTGTGCAGTGGACCGCATTAATTCAGCATTATTGAATATCATTTAACTAAAATGTTTGTAAATAGCCTCAATCAAATACTGAATATGTGGCGGTGTATGTAATTATGAATTGTTTTTACCTCAGATGCTACTCGTGATATATTCTAGTGTTGTTATGTTTGTCCTCGGTGCACAAATGCAAGGATATCTCTGGACAATTGATATTCCACTGTAGTAGTTTATTGGATAGACTTGGCGGCTGCATCGGAGACTTTATAGGTCAAATCAAAGAGGGCACCTTGAACTTTGTCAAGGCCCTGTCATTCGGCACGTGAGCAAAATGCCAGACAGCGTTAGCCGTCTGCAATGGGGCCAGATCTGTGCCAAGGGAGGTCAGCGCTGTCCTGCCATGTATGCTTCCCCATCTGCTCATTCAGGCAGGGAGCGGTGCAAAGTCATGGAGCTCACCTGGTCCTGTGCAGATGATAAATATTACATTTTGGTTTGTAAGTGGAAATGTCGGATTTGGTTTTGGTCAGGGGTTTGTTACGGCCTTAGGCTTTCTCTTCGAGTTTGCTTCTCGGGTGTGGCGGAACATCAGAGAACTGTATTAGACGCAAGTGTTTTAGGAGCACAGATATTCACTATCATCTATATTTAATTTCACCAGAAGACCACAAATCAAATGTTAGATTTTCTTTCCAAATCCCACAAATGAAACTGCTTTTCATTGTTAGAAATAGTTCATTTGATGTAATACGTTGCTCTCTCCTTCTCTCTAAAATATAAAGATATTCCCTGGGAAGCAGCTCTTTAATGAAAAATATTTGTAAGGCACCACACAGGCTTTATTAGGGTTTTAATATAAACTGTAAAATATATTCACCCTCCCCATTGTTTTTACAGCGTGCTGCCGCACAGCAATAAAGTCCCTAGTTTCTCCCAGTGTCAGAAATGTTGCATAGGGGAAAATTTTGAATTACTCAATCACGGTTATTTATTGTTTTGGCAGGAAATGTCAAGCTCCTCAGAGGTATCAGTAAGAAGCAGTGCCAGAGAAGTGGTGCCCACTGCAACCTTTTTCCACAATCAACAAGAGGTGAGTTCTAGTACACTTAAAAATGCAGCAAAATGGACACCTTGCTGGGTGTTTTCATGCTGTTGATGAAAATTGTCAAAGCCTGAGACAGCTGCCAGTCCCATACTTATAATGTATTTTTCACAGGTCACTCATGATCAAAGGGTGGCTGCTGGGTATGGAAACCATTACAACGAAGCAGGTAGAGAGAGAGCCTTACACTGTAATAATTTAATATGTAGACTTACTTAAAGGTCCCATGGCATGAACTTTTCACTTTCTGAGGTTTTTGAACGTTAATGTGAGCTCCCCTACCCTGTTTAGCCCCCCCCCCCATGGTTAAAAAGTTGTGAAATGTCTAAACTGAGCATTTGCGATCCTTTTCTGCGTTACAAAAAATCGGAGCTCAAACGGGCGAGTTTGAACAAGGCACCTTATTGACGTCAGATCGAAAAAAGAAATGCAAATGCAGTTCCACCCCCGTCTGCCTGAACTCAGCGTCTCTGTAAATCACGCCCAGAGAGTTTGGACTGCGAATGCGCTAGGCAATGCGAAATGCGTTTTTTTTTTTTTTTTGCCTGGAGGCACGTCCGAGTGTTTCTAGGCTCGGAAGTCCTTTATCTGAGCCTCTGGACCTTTGAACAGCAGTGGTTTAATTTTATTTTATGTGGGAATGTGTTTATTTTTCAATGGAACGCTTCAAATCTCTCCCCCCGTGCAAAAACAAGGAAATGGATCAGCTGTCGGCTCTGAGCGGAGAGTTTGGCCACGCCCCCACCCTCTATTATTGGCCATCTGTTTTCTCCTCATTTGCATTCAAGCAACAACGCCCAGAATAAAGAGTTTGAGAGAGATATTTATGACTCTTTCTCATCTTATCTCTGTTTCTCATGCACTGAGTGTTGAGTTTGAAGAAGGATTCATTTACAGTACAGTGAACCCTCGTTTATCGCGGGGGTTAGGTTCCAGAAATAGCCCGCAATAAGTGAAATCCGCGAAGTAGGACAATTTTATATTTTACAATTATTCTACATGTTTTAAGGCTGAAAACGCTTCACCAGACACATTATACACCTTTCTGAGACTGGTATTAACATTTTCTCACATTTTTCTCTTGTTTAAACACTCAAACTTTTGTAGATTTTCATTAAAATATATTAATAGTGGGGCGGGGGCACGTGACACGCGGGCACGTGCGCGCGGGCACGTGCGCGCGGACACGTGTGTTTGTTTTGGTACCACATATCCATGCCATGTGCGAAAGTCGAGTGGAAAGCGACCTGGATATCATTTTGGGCAAGACTCAAGCCAATGCTAACAGTGCCAAACCGCTAACAGACGCCTCTGAGCACCACAAGACCAGGTAAGACCAACCTGCACTCACAAGAGTTGGTTGCATTTCACCCCGGCTCCAAAATCAGACCGCTATCAATGCGTCGCCAATACTCCACAGCTCTCTAGGACGGGTCCTCTCGTCCTCTCACGGGGAAGAGCCACTGTCTCCTCTGTGCGCGCGAGTGTCCTCTCCCCGCTGCGGCTCCCCCGGACGCTCCATGTTGATTCTTGGCTCTTCCATGGTCCGGCTCGCACTCTCTTCCATGGCTCGTGCAAGTAAACAAAGGCCACACCTCCTGTCACCCAGGCGCTCTCGTGAAGGACATCAGAGACTCTGTCCCTACCATCCCTGGTCTAGACCTGGTTTAGTCCTGGTTTAGACCTGGTTTAGTCCTGGTTTAGACCTGCTTTAGACCTGGTTTAGTCCTGGTCTAGTCTCTTAGCTAATCAGGGCGCAGGACAGAATGTTACACTGTAAAAAAAAAGTTACACTATAAAAAAAATTGGGAAAAAAATTGGAAAAAAATTGGAAAAAAAAATCCGCGAAACAGCGAGGCCGCGAAGAGTGAACCGCGATACAGCGAGGGTTCACTGTATTAGGGAACCATTAAGGAGCCATATAAAAGCATCAAGAAGTACCATGTCATGGGATCTTTAAAATTACTTGAGCTGGAATTGTGTAGTTGCCTAGATGAGACTAGAACAGGGGTCGGCAACCTTTACCACTCAAAGAGCCATTTGGACCCATTTCACACCGTAAAGAAAACACTGGGAGCCACAAAACCCTTTTGAAATATGCATGTCTTTTTTTTGCCTTTGTGCCATAGAATTACATTTTGAAAATGAATGAACTAAAATAAAATACATTTTAATTAAATACAGGGGTCCCTCGCTATATCGTGGTTCACTTTTCGTGGCCTCGCTGTTTGGTGGATTTTTTTATTCACATTTTTTAATAGTATAACAACGCGCATTTCTGCGTCCTGATTGGCTAAGGGACTGTAGACCTTTGCCGATTCGTCAGTCATTCTCCTCCGTGTCTCCTGTACAGAATGCGATCAGTTTGCCAGATTTATATAAATGTTCCGATCGCAGTGTGACTCTGAAGTGCTGTATGTTTGCAAGTTTTCTCCCCGACACAGCGAAGCGGTGCCAGGACGAAGAGGCTCGGTCATAAGAACTGTGAAATACACACGAAATACACTTTAGTTTCGTTCTATAATACTGTGCTTTTTTGTTGAAAATCTACAGAGTGTTTAAACAAGAGAAAAATGTGCGAAAACCTTAATTCCAGTGTGAGAAAAGTGTAGAATGTGTGTGGTGAGGCGTTTACAGCCTTAAAACATGGAGAATAATTGTAAAATATAAAGCTGACGACTTTGCAGATTTTGCCTGTGATAAACGAGGGACCGCTGTACTGAGCCGCGTCAGAGGGATCGAAGAGCCGCATGTGGCTCTGGAGCCGCGGGTTGCCGACGCCTGGACTAGAATATTAATATTTCACTGGTGTTAGGACAGATAATTTAATTTATACAAGAAAATAAAATGTCTGTACTCCACTGGCAAATATTTGACTTGAAATAAAATGTACTGAGACAAGTCACAAGCATTTTGAAAGATGTTGAACTGTCATATACATGAAGTAAATAAATCTCATCTAGTCAAAACCTTAATATCCCTATCTAGAATCATTTGCACGGTGTACCTGGTCTGCTTTTTAATCCCCATTTACATGTTAAATCGCACCACTGCATCTGTCCTGTAGTGTATATTCATGCTGCCTCCTACTGAGACTGAATGAGAAATGTGCTATCAAAACGAGTCGGAGTGTTGATGAATTTCTATGCAGTGAAGAGCGGCAAATCTAATCAGGGCAAAGTCAGGAAGGTAAAAAAAAAATATTGGAAACTGGAAATTGGCCAATCACTACTGCATGGTTTGAGAAAATGAAAACTACTTGTGTTTTTAATGGAATGATTTATTTTTCCTCTTCAATTCCCGGAGCGTTCTCTCTGTGAATGACTTAATGAGGCGGCTTTCTTCTTGTGTCTAATTCAGTTAAGCTCGTCGGAGGAGAGGACCTACCAAAGGTTTCTACGCAGGCTTTGAAGCAGCACTATGAGAAAACTATAGAGGAAGCAGCGCCAGCCAAAGAAATCAAGGTAATGATGCTGTGGGTTTATCTAAATAGGCTGTGGTAGGGTGTTTATCAGCAATAAAGACGTAGTGAATTTCATTTCATCAATTCGGAAATGGTTCATTCCGTTGAGGCGGAAATAAACAAGTTTTGAAAAGACCTGTGTTTCTTGCTAAGCCACACATTATTAAACAGATGGGTAAAGGACATCATGTGCCGTCTGCTTACTTCTCATTTCCTTTTACCAAAGAATGTAATAAAGACAAGACTTCATTTTTTCTATGCACATGCAAGGGGCACCTCTGAAATTCTTGTACTGTAGTGGAGTATCACATTAACTTAAAGGAAAAGTAACGTTTTTTACAATCTGAGCCTTATTTCGGTAATAAAACAAGTCGTTTTACTCACCCATAGCAATTTGGTGTCATATGGAGCACTTCCGGAGATGTTTTAGATTTGCGATCTCCATCATGGGAGTTCTCGGGGCACTTATTTGCGGTCTCCAAATAACATCCAAATAATATCATAGAAGCCCGATGTCTTATCCTACGATTTCGTGTGGTCAAAAGTGGCCTATAATCCGAGATTTAGCCATAGTTTCGAGTAGATGAGGAGGCCAGTGCGCATGTGCGGAGTGTGCTCTCAGCTCCCGGGACCCAAACATGAAACGCAAAGCTGTAAACTATGCCTAAATCTCGGATTACAGGCCACTTTTGCTTCAAATGAAATCGTAGACTAAGACATCGGGCTTCTATGCTTTGAAAAGTGCTAAAGTTTGTGTTATTTGGAGCCCGCACGGGGCATATTACATGCTTGGGGAATATATTATATGCCCCGAGCTATGGCTAGAAGTCGCGCTAGGCTAACCGCAAATCTAAAACATCTCTGGAAGTGCTCCATATGACACCAAAGTGCAATGGGTGAGTAAAACAACTTGTTTTATTACTGAAATAAGGCTCAAATTGTAAGAAAACGTTACTTTTCCTTTAATATTTGTTTTTGTATGCCTGATACATTTTACGCTTGTCTTGTCTTTTCTTTTTCTTTACGCTTTACAATAAACTACAGGTTGACGTGGATTTAAACCAGTTTCAATGGGCTCCAATTAAACACTCTAGTGAAGCTGCAGTTATGACAAGCTGTGAGTCGTCTTCCACTGTCAAAACTTCATCTGCAACATTTGACGGAGAGGACAGTTTCCCTCCACCCCCTCCTCCTAACTTCGAGCAGGTTTCTGTGGAGTCCAGTAAGCAGACCTCACAAGATAAAGCTATTAAAGAGCAGTATTTTAAACAGAAGAGCATGGCTGAATTAAAGCGGCTCTACAAACACATTAACCCGGATGTCCGCAAGAACCTGGAGGTTGACTTCCAGAGTCAGCTCAGCGAGGCAGAGAAGCAGCATTTGGAGAGTGGAGAAGTAGCGGGGGATGTCCAGCAGGCCTGTTATAAGTTTGAATATGAGTGGAACAGCGAGTGCTCTAGCCCAGACAGAGAGTCTGTGGAGTGGGACGAGATTCTCAAGGGGGAAGTGCAGAATAGACGTTGGTTGTTTGAAAATCAACCACTAGATACAATAAAAGACGAAACACCTGACGAAGATGAAAGAAATGTAACTCAACAGGAAATTATTTCTGGTAAGGATGTCAGATTAACAGCTTGGATGTTTGAAACGCAGCCAATAGACTCTCTTGGGAATGAGACAACTGAATCAAATGAGCTAACAGAGAAAAATGGGGATCTAGCGAGAGGTGACGTACGCACTGCTACTTGGCTTTTTGAGACTCAACCACTCGACTATATGAATAAAATCTATCAAGAAGATGAGGTTGAGGCAGATGGTATGATGACTAAAGATATTACTGGAGGAGATGTGAAGACGGCGAGATATCTGTTTGAAACACAGCATTTGGATTCTCTCGGTAGAACTGAAACTATAGAGGAGAGTCACTTTCTCAATCTTAAATCAGAGCTGGAAGAGATTAAAGGGGACGTCAAGACCACCACTCGAATGTTTGAAACTTTGCCCATGTGTGTGATCAGAGGAGAGTCTGGGGAGATGCTGCAGATTACTACTATACGTCGGGAAGAGACTGAGAAGGGAGATGTGAAGACCTCACGCTGGATGTTTGAGACACAACCAATAGACATGATCAACAAGGACCCAGCGAAGGTTAAGCTTATCTGTGGTATTTCTATGGAGGACAACATCCAAGGGGGTGTTAACAAAGGAAGATGGCTGTTTGAAACAAAAACACTAGATTCAATTAAGGATGAGGAATGGGAGAGTTCAAAGAAAGAAAGGGAGGAAATAATTGGTGCTGATGTGAGGAGGCACTGTGAGGTGTTTGAGACACAGCCTATGGACACTCTGAAAGATAACACCAACGCTAGGCCACTACCATCTGAGGAGATTGTTGGAGGAGACGTTCAATCAGCGAAATATCTGTTTGAAACTGTCCCCATGGAAAATCTCAAGGAACTGCAGGAAGTGGGGAAACTGAAGAAAATGGTAGCCTCTGAGGAAGAGAAAGGTGACGTGAGACATCAAAGGTGGGTGTTTGAAAGTCAGCCACTCGAGAGTATACGAGAGGACAAGAAGGAGATCACACGGACCGTGAATATCGAGGCTCTCGACAAAGGAGATGTGAGCAACTTTAAAGAAAGGTTTGAAACTATGGATTTAAGCAAGTGTGAAGGTGCACAAAGAATCCAAGTCGAAGGCGTCACAAGTGGATCAGTGAAATCCAACAAAGTGCTCTTTGAATCAACTCCTATGTATGCGATGCAGGACAGCGCTGGCCATTATCACGAGGTGAAAACTGTGAGGCGTGAGGAGATTGTGAAAGGAGATGTGCGGAGCTGCAGATGGATGTTTGAAACGAGGCCTATTGACGAATTTGATGAAAGTATTAATAAATTCCAGATTATAAAAGGCATTTCAAAAGAGGAAATTCAGTCAGGGGATGTGAAAACCGCTAAGTGGTTATTTGAGACGCAGGCACTGGATACTCTGAAATTTGAAGATGAAGAGCATAAAACTAAAGAAGAAATTCATATTGAGAGGGGGGATGTGAAAACCTGTAGGTGGCTTTTTGAGACGCAGCCAATGGATGTGTTATATGAAAAAGGGGAAAAGAGCGAGACAGACATGGAAGTACAAAAGGGCGATGTGAAAACGTGCACTTGGCTGTTTGAAACGCAGACACTCGATAATATCCGTGATCATACAGAATCAGAAGAGACAATTTTAACCACCTGCACTGTGAAGCAAGACGATATACAAGGAAAGGATGTCCGCCTAGCTCGCTTCCTCTTCGAAACAGAAAATCTCGATCATCTCTCTGGCGCCGACTCTTTCCGCAGAATCACAAAAATTGACATCCAGTCGGGTGATGTTTCAAGAATGAAGTACATCTTTGAAAATCAGTCTTCTGATATCATGAGCTCAACATCAGAGGAAACGATGCAAAAGTTGAAAACAATGCAGGCAGAGGACATACAGCGTGGCAATGTGGTTAACTGCACGTGGAAGTTTGAGACGCAGCCAATCGATGCTATTCGTGAGGACGTGGATGAGACGAGAGAAACGCGCACTGTCACAGATGTGCAGGGGGGCGATGTCGACAAAGGCCGGTTTATTTTTGAAACATATTCCCTGGATCAGATAAAAGAGGAGTCAACAGAAACTGAAATATCTAAACTTACGAGTATTTTGAGAAATGAGAGCGAGAAGGGAGATGTGAAGAATTACACAATGATGTTTGAAACTCAGCCACTTTATGCTATTTGCGATAAAGAAGGCCATTATCATGAAGTAACAACAGTCACGAAGGAGGAAATTATGAGAGGAGATGTGGTGGGGGCCCGGTGGCTTTTTGAGACAAAGCCACTCGACTCAATTAGAAATTCAGAGGAGGTGTATGTTATAAAATCAGTGACCGAAGAAGGCATCAACAAAGGAGACGTCAGTTCTGCCAGATGGAGGTTTGAAACTCAGCCGCTTGATGAAATTACTGAAGAGATAAAAGAGAGGTCAAAAACAGTCGCAGACATCCAAGGCGGTGACGTTAAGACAAACAAACAACGCTTTGAAACAGACGACATTTCTCAAAAGTACATCAGAACTGTAAGTGTAAGCGAGATTCAGAAAGGGGATGTCAGGTCAGCAACATGGATGTTTGAAACGCGCACAATTGATGAGATCCGTGGAGATGGAAATGAATATTATGACATGGAGCGGGTGACAAAGGAGGAAGTGATGAAAGGGGATGTCAAACAGTCTGTGTGGCTCTTTGAAAAACAGCCCCTCGACAAAATCAAAGAGAATGACGGAGCCGGGCCTACTGTTACCAAGGAGGAGATTCCACAGGCCGACGTGAAAACAACAACATGGCTATTCGAATCGACACCTTTCCATGACTTCAATGAAAGCTGCGTGGAAAAGAAAGAAATTGTGGGCAAAAGTGTCAAAGAAACACTTGAAGAGCTGTATAGTCAGAAAATGGTGGAATCACAAGGCATTCTGATTGAGGCTGATGAGATCGGTGACGTGCGTATGGCCAAGTACAAACTGCTGAACCAGGATGCACCGGAAATTCAAAAGGAAGAGGTTATTCACGGGGACTTGAACAATATTATGATGAACCTCTTGAACCGCAGGGAAAGCACTGAGAGGGCTATAACTATTGACAAGGAGGAACGGGGGGACATCAACACCACAGTCAGACAGTTATTCAACCAGGAAAAAGGAATCAATGTAGAGAAGGAGGAAATTATCCGCGGTGACATTCAAGAGGCTATAAACAATCTGCTCAAAAGTGAAGGCTCGTCCAAGCGTGGCATTCTGATTCAAGGGGATGAGAAAGGAGACGTAAAGATGACTATCTATTCTCTGTTAAACAGGGAGAGTGCAAGCACTGAGAAAGAGGACATTATTCAAGGTAATGTTAGCAAAACATTACATCGTTTGCTTTCAAACTCGGGAGCGGAGGGCTCGAAGAAGATAAAAGTTTTAGATACGGAGAGAGGAAATGTTAGTTTCTACTCCACATGCATTGAATCAGGAGCACTGGATTACTTGAAGCAATTACAGTGTGACCCAGATGAGAGTGGGGAAAATGTGGAAAAGGAGCATATAATTGGCGGCGACATTGAAGAGACAAAAATATTGCTGCGAAAAAATCAGCAACAAATTGGCCGTACAGTAGCGGAGCATGATATAGTTCCTGGGGATGTACACAGCACTGTAAAAGTGTTTATGACCGAGCCTGCTGTTAGCTATAAAAACCTGGAAAAAATGGACATTGTTAAAGGCGACCTGAATGCAGCCTTGGATTCTCTAACACAAGCTATCAATCAGAAAGTAGTTATTGAGAAGGAGGAGGTGGTAAAAGGAGACCTTCCCACCACGCTGAGATCTTTAGAAGAAGCCCAGCATCAAGCCAAAGAAATGGAAAAGCCGGAAATTGTCAGGGGAGATATCAAAAGTGCCCTGGAGTCACTGGAGAAATCGGCTGCCGTTAAAACAGAAGTAACAGTTGATGACTTGGTGGCAGGGGACATTAAAGGAACTCTGCGATCCCTGGAGGAGGCGACTCAAGTTGTGAGGGAAGTGGAAAAAGCGGAGATTGTTAAAGGTGACATCTACACCGCCATGCAAAATCTGCACGAGGCTACAAGCGAAAAGAAAATTTACCAGCACCAAGTAAGTGAACAAGGGGATGTTAGGGGGACAATACAATTACTGTTAGAGCCATCGACCAGCCCGAGAATGCAGCGCAGAGGGAGCATTGAGGGGGATGTGAAAACCTCTATAAAGTCACTCTACGAGGGACAAGAAGCAGCACAGATTGAAAAAGAGGAGGTAGTTAAAGGAGACGTTCAAGGGGCAATCAAGTCTCTCATGGAAAGGAAACAATACACCAAAGTAAAACGAATGTACCCAAAGAAAACAAAAGTAACCATAAAAAATCCATCAAGTGAAAAGCAGCCAGAACAGGAAGTTAAGAGTGAGAGTGAAGCAGCAGTCACTGTGGCCCCTGCTGTGAAAAACCTGAGCGCTGAGTCACAGAAGCAGGTACACAAGCACAAGGAAAGCAAATTGGTGAAAACAGAGGTAATAACCCAAGAGGAGCACTCCGCAGCTGCAGCCAAAACAGACAGCATTCATGAGGCCTCTCAGAAGACCAACATAAAAGAGCAAAAACAGAAAACAACGCCCCCGCAGAAATCACAGGCCCCTAAGCCCATTATGATAAAGAATAAACAAATGGCTAATAAAACTCAAACAGAGATTAAAGCCACTGATGTGAATTTGACGAAAGAAGAGCACAATGTATCACAAGCAACCATTTCTACAAAGACAATCACCACACAGGTGAAAACTTCAGTCACAGAGAAGACGATCTCGCAGAAGCAAAATGTGAACGAGCAAATGTCAACGACGTCGCAAAAGCAAACAGAGGAGAAGGCTCTGGCACAGAAGCATGAAAAGAAAGTCAAAAACATGAAAAGTGATAACCCTAAACCTAACCCTAACCCTAATCCCAACGTGAAAGGCAAAATTCTGATCAAAAAGCCCAAACCGGAGATCAACTTCCCTCCACCACCTGTGTCTCCTCCCCCTCCTTCAGAGTCAGAGCTGTCCCTACCTCCTCCACCTTCACCTGTATTGGAAAACCCAGTGTTGCCCACATCTATGCCTGGTATGATGAGGCGGGACAGTGACCTACCTCCACCCCCTCCCCCTCCTCCGCCAGTCGAATGCACCAAGTCTGAATTTGATTTCTTTCCTCCTCCGCCCCCTCCACCTCCTGTGTCTGCTGTCTCCGGATCCGACTTTCTTCCTCCTCCTCCCTCACAGCAGGAACTAAATGCAATGCCCAAGCCTTCTATAGCCAAGTTCGGAAAACGCACTGGCAATCCCTTATTTAAAGTTCCCAAATCGGCAGAACCGCCTAAGCCCATACAAGTCAAACCAACATGGAATAAGAAACAGGAAATCCCTCATCCCCCTCCTCCACCACAGCTGCCTCCAGATCAAGAAATGTCAGTGGAGCGTAAAGAAGAAGCGACAGTTCAAGATGTAAAGAAGATTGAAACAAAACAGCAGACTGAAGCAAGAAAAGAGTTGCAGTCTGAATCGACAGTTGTGTCAACAACCAAAATACCAGCTTGCATCCAAAAGCAAATGCCAAGAGAAAGCCCACAGTCGCCTAAAAGAGTCTTTCCTCCTCCATTTAAATTGCCTCCAGCCCCTGAGCCCTCCCCAGAACCACCCAAGCCAAGACCCTACGCTCGTAAATTCAAAACTCCTCTCATGCTCGCAGAGGAGCGTTACCGCCAGCAGAGGATAGAGAAAGAAGAGTTAGATAAAAGTAGAGTTACAACTCCCACTTCGCCACCATTTAATAAGCAAACATTTTCTTCAGTAGCAAGTGCTGAGCAAACTATGGGACAGAACACAGAGAAGGAGTCTGTTTCACAAGTAACAACAAAGACAGAAGAAACCAAGGTCACTTCTAAAGAGGACGCAACTACACAAGAGAAAAGTGTTAAGAAAAGTCCTTCAGGTATACCTCTGGGTAAACCCTCTATTTCAATCGCAAATAAGAAACTTGCATCTCCAAATCTGTCCCTAGATAAGAAAATCTCATCTGAAAAAATACAAGTTTCATCTGATGTCATGATTAAAAAGAGCCCTACTCCTCCCTCACCCAAAACTCAAACAGTTTCAGTCTCAGAGTCCCATAGTGAAAGCTCCAATACAGAAGTCCAGTCATGTACTAATGTGGTCACTTCTTCGGTCACGCAGCAGCAGCACTTTATTAAGAAATCCGGCACCAAGTCTATCTCTGCCACACAGAGTGCTGTCCAGGAAAATGTAAATCTTCAAAGCCAGGCTCCGGTCACATTGAAAGCGGAAGATGTAAAGAATATTAATGTGCCTCTGACACAAGAGGTAAAAATTACTCCCTCACAACCCACTAAAATCCCAAAGGTAACTCCAAGTTTCAAGGTGAAAACATTTAAGATGCCCGTGGAGAAAAAAGAGGAGAAATCTGGCAGCGTGGCACAAAAGGAGTCAATGAAAAGTGAAATACAGCAAGAAAAAAGTCACATCATACAGAAAAGCGAGACAAGGGTGATTCAGGAAAGCAACCAGCAGAGCTCAGCAAAAAATGAAACGAGTAAAACTGAAGTCAAACTACAGGAGAAAAGTGATCAGGCAACCCAGCCTTCAAATAAAGTAGAGGTGGAGGTTCAAGTGAAAAGGGGGAAAGAGATGCATAAGAATGAGAAAGAGGTTAGGCTGTCGCCATCGGTTACAGTTTCGATGCCCAAGGTGGCTAAGATAACAGCAAGTCATCAAGGCCAGAGCCATACAGCCGCTGTCTCCCACAGTCAGCAGAGCGTGAAGGCCGAGCACGTTCAGAGACACGAGGAGGTGGTGGTGACAGAGAGAGTAGTGCAGAGACAAGAGGCTGTTCAAACGCAAAAACAGCAAATAAAGCAGCAAGGAGTGGGGGCAAATAAAATGCAGATCAAAGCAGCTAAGCTTAAAGGGGAGAGCAGGGATACTGGGATGAAAGGGGCAGAGAAAACGACTCCGAAAGTTGAAGCACAGCCGGTTGAAATGACAGATTCAGAGAAATGTAACGCCATGCACAAGCTGCTAGTTCAAATAAAAGAACTTGAGGGCGCGCCGAGTAAAATCGACTCCCACAGTGTCACCCTGATTATAAGCCAACTGCCCAGCTGGATGGTGAGCTCGGATGAGAAAAGGAATTTAGGAGAAATTGCCAAACACCAAAATAAAAAGAAACTAAGGGAGATGGTGGTTTACATAAAGAGTATTGTTAATGCTAAGCTCACGTTTTTTGAGGAAAGCGTAACGATTGAGATACAAAAACAAGAAAAAGAGGCCTCACCTGCACCTCCTCCACCGCCTCCAGTGCCTCCCAAACCAGAGAAAAGTTTCAGTGGAGCTAAAATTTCAAAAATCAGCATTGGCTCGGCGAAAAGTGAGAAAAAAATAAGTCAAGAGAAAAAAGTTGTAGCGGAAACAAAAGTTCATCAAGAGGTCAAAGAGGTGGTTAAGGCCGAACATAGAGTGTCCTCTCCTCTAGCCAGCATCCGCACTCCGTCTCCTACTTTCATTAGTATCGAATCTAGAAGAACAGACTCTCCCCTCCGAGTGACCCCGTCTCCTCCTCCTTACAAATCTGTTGGGACGCCCCCGCCGCCACCCCGTAAGACCTACACGCCCACGTTACTCAGAGCCTCACCTTCTCCCACCCTGAGTCGCTCCGAGAAACTGATGAAACTGAGAGACACCACCTCGAAGCTGTCCCGTGAAATCACACCTCCGCCTCCAGTGCCTGTACCCGAGTGTTTTACGGTGGAAAGAGAGCGCACCTCCTCGTGTAGCGACAGGGACACCCCCACAAGGAGCGAGCATGGACTAGTGGACACGACAGAAATGGGGGACTCCATGATGACTGTGAGAGATAAGAAAAGTTTTTTTGAGGAAGCGCAGAAGGCAGAAGTAAGTAAGATGTATGTTAGAAAGGATCCAATTGATATCCCTGAACGCCTTGGTCCTGATACGGAGGAGAGCAGTGTGTCTGTGCCCATTGAGATTTTTAAAGACGATCTTCCCAGAGTCGACTTGTCTAAACTTGTGAATCGATTTGAATCTCCGAAACTAAAAAGGTACCACAGAAAAGAGCCCATAGTGATTGCGGAAAGACTCGGGAGTGATCCAGATGAAGTAGAAACCGAAGTGCACACGCCTAAAACAGAGGAAATACCCACTTTGAATGTTAAAGCGATAAAAGATGTGTTTGAAACGGGAGAGCACAGTTCACAGGCAGCCAGAGAACTCCGAGAGCAGATCGAGAGGCGCGAAACAGAGCCAGCGGGCCACTCCGCCGCCACATCTGTCACCGAGCAATTCTGCAGCGTCGACGACTTTGGAAACGTGACGAGGGAGACGAGGGGTGCCGCGGCGATGCGCTGCGAGAGCTCGGTCACCCGCGGCAACCCTCCGTCCTACGCCGACGTGGTGAGAGGCAAAGTGGCAGAAGTGGCATTGCCCCAGGACGCCTCCACAGAAGAGCTGCTGAGGAACTTCCAGCAGTCATGGGCCCAGAGCCAGGGAGTTTTCCAGAATCTAGACTTCAGCGTCACACAGCAGAGGAGTTCCCAGATAGTGACGCACCATCAGCAGGAGACTGTTGTGACGGGTAAAACTGCCTCGAGCATGTGGACCAAAACAAGCTTGGAGTGAACTGAAGCGCATGATGTGAGAAACAAATAACAGTATTCACTTGTGACAGGGTTTGACGTGTGTTTTATTTGAGCCCAGCTTGATATTACATTTGTTTGACGCGTTTACAGGTTATGAGCTGGCTGCTGTGGGCTGTTTACATATCGAACTAATATTTCTCCTGCTTGAGTGGGCAATTTTGCCTTTTTTTTTACTATTTTTGATTTGATTTTTCTCCCCCTCTCCACTAAGATGTTCTGCCAACTTCAGAAAATTGTCAAAAGTGAAAAGATTATATTCACTGATCATATTTAACCCATCTTTTATGAACGGGATCAAACAAACTATTGCGTTAAACATGCAGCCCCAACATTTATGACATTGTTTTCAAAGCTGTCAGAACTGCATAAGCCCTACACATTTTCAATAAAAATTTTAATGCAAGAAAGTGGAGAAAATAACACTAATTTACGGTACTTTTCGGACTATGAGCCGCTACTTTTTTCTCACACTTCGGACCCTGCGGCTTATATTCAGGTGCGGCTTATGTATGGATTAATTCTTTATCAAGACTTTATCAAATAGGTGAGGAGAGTTCATGAATTATTGAAGCCTTGTTTTAGTCACTTAAAATCTCCTACAGGTATCAACAGTTCCGTGAGATTGAGTTCAGGGGGTTTACCCTTAAAGGAAAAGTAACGTTATTTTACAATCTGAGCCTTCTTTCGGTAATAAAACAAGTCGTTTGACTCACCCATAGCACGTTGGTGTCATTTGGAGCTGTTTGGTAAAAGTTATGTTGTAGCGTATCCGTTAACTTGAGTTCTCGGGGCATTACTTTGCGGTCTCCAAATAACACAAACTTTAGCACTTTTCAAATCATAGAAGCCCGATGTCTTTAGTCTACGATTTCGTGTGGTCAAAAGTGGCCTGTAATCCGAGATTTAGCCATAGTTTCGAGTTGATGAGGACCCCAGTGCGCATGTGCGGACTGTGCTCTCAGCTCCCGGGACCCAAACATGAAACGCAAAGCTGAAAACTATGGATAAATCTCAGATTACAGGCCACTTTTGCTTCAAACGAAATCGTAGATTAAGACATCGGGCTTCTATGATTTGAAAAGTGCTAAAGTTTGTGTTATTTGGACACCGCAAAGTAATGCCCCGAGTACTCACGCTAACGGATACGCTACAACATAACTTTCACCAAACAGCTCCAAATGACACCAACGTGCTATGGGTGAGTCAAACGACTTGTTTTATTACCGAAAGAAGGCTCAGATTGTAAAATAACGTTACTTTTCCTTTAAATTTAAACTTGAAACTTTATTTTAAGGCTTCCAGAGGATACAGGCCATTTTACAGTTGTTTTACTGCCGTGTTTCTGCCGTAGACGCTGTTCGAAAAGTATTTACGTTGATTACAATTTTTAAAAATCCTTTTGTGTACCATCTTTCTGTGTAAATATCTCAAGTTACAATGTGGGCACCTGCGGCTTATAGTTAGGTGCGGCTTATATATGTACAAATCTTCATTTAAAAAAAAATTTGGTTGGTGCAGCTTATAGTCAGGTGCACTCTATAGTACAAAAATTACAGTATTTGAACTTGAACTTTATTTGAACTAATATTTCTCCTGCTTGAGGGTAGGGCTGGGTGATTTTGCCTTGTCTTTTTGTCTATTTTCAATTTGATTTTTCTCCCCCTCTCCAATAAGATGTTCTGCCAACTATAGAAAATTGTCTAAACTGAAAAGATTATATTCACTGATCATATTTAACCCATCTTTTATGAACGGGATAAAACATGCAGCCTCAACATTTATGACACTGATTTTAAAGCTGTCAGAACTGCATAGCCCTACGCATTTACAATAATATTTAACAAATAAGACTAATTTATTTGAACTTCAAATTCGATTAATTTTCCCAGCCCTACTTGAGTGTGGCGTGTTTTTGTGAAATAACAATGGTTCTTGAAATGTCTCATTTGTAACTGTAAATTTGCTCTCTAATAAGGAACATGATGAGTGTTATTCTAATTGCTGTGATTACAGTTTGTCCTACTGCTTAAGTACTAATTATGAAATGAATCTTCAAACAAAGCCGTTTTATTTCAGTTACTAATTATATCATTAGTGCTGTGAGGTTGTTTTAATGATCGACTTGGTGGAATATATAATAGACCATTCTAATGCACAAACAATATAATTCCTTAATGTTTTTAATAAGAGATAGTAATTGTATTTTGTCTTTTTATCTCTCTTTGTAGAAAATTCGAGTTCCAGAGTCCGAACTGTGCAGGGCATGTCGGAAGAGAGTGTACCCCATGGAATCGCTGATCGCAGACAAACAAAACTTTCATAAGAGTTGCTTTCGCTGTGAACATTGCAAGGGCACTCTAAGGTACACAAGTTTTTATGTGCAATCTGTTTTGTTTAGTCTTTTTTTTTCCCTACAAGCCTTAATAACTTGTTCTCTGTGTTCATAGCCTTGGCAACTATGCCTCTCTCCATGGACGAATGTACTGCAAGGCACACTACAAGCAACTGTTTAAGTCCAAGGGAAATTATGATGAAGGATTTGGACAAAAGCCACATAAAGAAATGTGGAATAATAAGAACCAGCTAAATTCTGCAGAGATGTCCAAAGTTAAATCACCAACAACGCAAAGGAAACATGTGGATTCAAAATACTCACGTCATGCCCCCGCGAGCGTAGTCGGCCAGGAGAATGGTGTGAAAGCAGGGGATGAAAACAGAAAACCAGCCGCTAAGATTTCTGTGGTTTGGCCTCCTCAGACAGATGAGCCAAAGAAAGGATTTTCAGTGGAGGACGAGTTAAAACTGGTTAAGCCTTCGTGGCCCCCTAAAGAGGAAAACGCTCTAACAAATCAACCTGCTCAACCGTCATCAAGAGAGACACGGGCACAAAACGACAGCAGCACTGTAGCAGGGAAAGAGAAGGATGAAGATGCACCGGCAGCCCCTCAGAATGTAGCACCGGAACAAGTGAGTAATTCTACCACTCGGCAAACTTTAGACTCAAACAATCACAGCCAGACTGAAGCACAAGTGGTCTCCCAAATGGACTCTGAAGTGGTGCTTGGAGAAGAGGAGAAAGAACAAAGTAAAGTGAATGAGACTGGAGATGTGGTTGACAAGACGCAGGTGAAAAGCGAAGAGGAAGTACGAGTGAACGGACACGGAGGAGAGGAGCCCGAAAAGGAAAAGACGCAGGAAGTGACGAGCGATAGTGATGCTGTCAAAGTCACAGTAATAGATCAGAATCCAGCTAATGTTAATGCTAATAACAATAATAACAATTTGACCATGTCTGAATTTGAAAACCTGTTTGACGACTTCCCTGAAAGTGACAGTAACGAAATGCAGTCACTCTACATGACAAACAATAATTTTGATTTTTTCCAAACCATTGAATGTGATGACTCAAAATGGATGCCAACCGAAGTGCTGCAATTGGCACAGAGGGACGACGCCTTCGTGCCGGCTAGTGCCAAACACTCTGACGCCACAGACTGCTTTTCGCACTCTAATTTCTTCGGAGACACAGACAACGGAGGGTTCTTTTTCCAAAAAAACGAGGCCACGGAGCCAAAGATTAGCTCGCCCAACTTTCTGGAGGACATTTTCGCCGGCCTAAGTACAAGCAGCTCCGGCGCGCTATCTGATGCGACGCCCAACATCGGTCAATCCGCCGCCGAGAAGCCTAGTGTTTCCGCGCTGGACGACCTTCTGGACTTGGGGATGGATCTGAGAGGGAGCACAGATAAAGAGCAGGCTGTGAGGGGCAGAGATGACAGTTCAGTCACCGATGATGATCCCTTCGCTCTGTGGGCTGATGACAATAGCCTGACTGTGGAGGAGCAGATCAAGAGGAACAGATACTATGACGACGAGGACGAAAACTCATGAATTCTACCCATTTACACCTTAAATATTACGCTATTTTCTCATCTACTGTATGTTATAATGTTGTTTCTTCATCACAAACACACATGGAGTTTTGTTTTGTTTCTTTCAGACATGTTTAACACTCAAAACCTGTAATATTTACGTTGAGTTCTTCTCCCTCTGTTCCACCTGGTGATGTCATGTCGTAATACAGGTAGTGTTTTTAAATCCACACCTCTTTTCTAGAATCATTTGGATGATTTAAGGCCTGGAATTGCCAATCTCTACTGACCGAAGAGTTAAAAGTAGCTGTTTACTTCAACACCTGCCACTACATGACATCACAAAGTGGAACGGAGCATTTTGAGTAGTAGCCATTGTTTTTTTCCCCATGTTTCCGTGACTGCTCTTTGATTTGTCCGTGACTGGTCCGCGCAGATAATGAATCCCCCGCAATGACGTAGTCGACGTAGCCGTGAGCGGTGACGCCCCTCGGCAGCCTGTGTGAAAACCAGTTGCACTCCCTCATTTTTCCACCGGGAGGAGCTGTGATTGTCACACTAAAGCCCTATTCGGACGGGATTAGTTTTCCAGGGGGATGCAGAGTAATGTCGGTTTATTACAGGACCTCTGTAATATAAATGACCCATTCACACAGGACAAGAAATGTCTGTAATATTTATTTGACATGGGAGGAGTTTATTTACGCTCTGTCATCACGTATTCGTCGCCGTGCACGTCACTTCCGTAGATAGAGAAATCATGATTAGCCTATGTGAAATATTAGCGAACTATGTAAATATTATCCCATAATCAGGACTAATAGAGCATACATTACCTAAAACAAGCAGAAATTTCATGCCTCTGACGACTGATTTTGTTGCGTTTGTTTGAGAGTACCGCTTGCCGGCAAAACAAAGCGCTTCAAGTTCCTCCATGTTTGAAAATTGCGGTAAATTATTTCTTTAAATGGATGTGACGACATCTTTACCGAGGGTCGCATTCGCACGGGATTAATATTAATAAAAGGTCATTCCTCCAGACCGTTATACAGAAGTTGAAACTGTAAATTTCACAGACATACTCCGTTATGTTTATGGACATGGCGCGTTCAGACACGACTAAATTCCCTGGTAATTATTACTTCACCCCATGTCACCCCATAAAACTAATCCCCTCCAAATAGGGCTTAACTCAATAAATGCAGAATGGCAAATTTATTTCTCCTCATTGGAATAAGCTCCCCTTATGACGGCAGAATTTGGACCGGCCCTTGCGCAAACGAGCTACTAGCTACTAGCCGTAGACAGACTAATAATGCAGGATTACTCAAACATGCTTGAATATAACAAAACACATGTTTTTAATGAGGTAACAACATTATCACTAATCTATTGACCACATAACCACATACATGTCCATGGAGAGATCACATGCTCTGATTTTAACGGGATGTAGTTTTTTACTGTTCTCATTTGATATAATTGCCCTTTAATCTATGTTTAGCTGTTTGATGTTAACTGAATGCACCTGGTGTGCAGAGAATAACCACAATGGATGTACCTTTTATGTGCCTGGCTACATTTCTATATTGCTGCCTTTACAAAGCTTTCTAATCGGGGTATTTTCCATAAGGAATCCACATCAATTGCAGACTGCGTTTTCTGGCTTTGAACAAATAGCTCTCGGCTTTTCTTTGACTCTCAATAAAGGTTTTTCATTTATATTTTGTCTCCTTCTTGAAATAAATCTTGAATCCTTAGACAATATGACTTTTTAATCAGTAAGTGCCCAGACAGGGAAGATTTGTTGTGATGCTCGGCAGTATCAAGTCACCACGCCCGGGCAGTTTGATGAATGGCCTACCTAGATAGCATGGTCCAGCTCCGATCACTGAGATGAAAGGCGTATTGATTTCGTACTGATAGAGCAGGCGATGTAGGCGTTACAGATTTTTCCATTAGGTGGCTGGTGTCACTTCAGGCCGATATTTTTCCTCTCTGGTTACAGCTTCAACACACTGCGTAATTGCCTCCAACTTAAGTATATCCCCATGTTAATTACACAACTAAAATGAGTTAAATGTCAATATAGTGTTTTCTTAACTCTTAACTGCATAATACTACTAGTCCTTTTCAGTCTGGAAAGTATTGGAGCCTATTTGGTTCGGTAATTACGCACCCTCGCCCCAGCACACTTTTTGGCAGCTTTTTAATTGGCTTATTTTTCTATAATGCTCATTCACACAGTTGACGCAATATTATATTTCACCTCATTGCCAGGCGATTACATTTTCAGTCAAGTACCAGTTTTCTCGAGTAAAACTGCCCAACACGTCATAAAAGTGTATTTGCCCAGCTGTTATCTCCCAGATTATTATAGTCCAAAATGAATGGCTAGATTCATAAAACTTTGGGTGTTCTGAGAAAATTCACATTGCTTTTAACAGAATCACTGCATTCGCGTATCCTCTGAATAGTTTACAGTTGAGGTACATTTACAGCTCTGCAAAATGATAAGTTTTTCTGATTTTACTACTTATAGCTATGTGTTTGGGCAAAAGGAACATTTTTTGCTTGAGTCTATAAACTGCTGACAACATTTCCCCCATATGCCAAAAAAAAATATTATCGTTTAGAGCATTTATTTACAGAAAATGACAAAATAACAAAAAAGATACATGTTTTCAGACCTCAAACAATGCAAAGAAACAAGATCAAATTCATTTTAAAACAACATAATACTAATGTTTACACTTAAGAAGAGTTCAGAAATCAGTAGACTTAGACAAACTTTATTGATCCGCAAGGGAAATTGTTTTGGGTACGGTAGCTCACTCATCAAATATAATATATGATATATAACAGAGGGTAAAAAAGAAAAAAAGTAGATGGAAATGAAAAAAATAGATGGAATAGCAACCAAAGAGCAATAGACCAGTGTCAGATGAGACATAATTATATACTGTACATAAAAATAATGATAATAAATATATATGTACAAATCAGATTTAAATAGAAAAGTAGCAGTCAAATATAAAATACAATATCAAATTAAAGCCGCAAGCGGCGTTGGTCGGGACCTCGCACCTGCGTTTGTTCGTCTTACTGAGACGCACAGCCATACGAAATTTCGTGTGCCTGGCACAATTATCTCACTTCCTGTTGGGCGTGGCCATGACATTGTAGATACCCTGTCAGAACAGACCCTGTCAGACCCTGTCAGACCCTGTCAGACCCTGTCAGACTCTGTTAGACCCTGTCAGACTCTGTCAGACCCTGTCAGACCCTGCATGTGGCCTACATGCTGAGGCCTACATGAACCTTCGATGCTTGTCCCCACATTGCTGCTTGCAGCTATATCAGATCAAAGGTACAAAGATCAAAGACCTTTGATCAGGGCGTTGCCTAGCAACAAATACCTCCCATTCATAACTCATCACTTCCATTCAATAAATACCTAATTTTATCGATCCGCCGTATCGTCATATTACCGCCTATTTGAAAATCCTTTGCAATTTAACATCTCCAACGTCTTAAGATTATGTTCACCAAAATTTAAGCCTATCTGAGGTACGGTGTAGGAGAAGTGTTTCAAATTCCATACCTAACTTTATCGATCCGCCGTATCGTCATATTACCGCCTATTTGAAAATCCTTCGCAATTTAACATCTCCAACGTCTTAAGATTATTTTCACCAAAATTTAAGCCCATCTGAGGTACGGTGTAGGAGAAGTGTTTCAAATTCCATTCTATGTCCAATACCCAAAAATCACACAAAAGCCCAATTATCTCACTTCCTGTTGGGCGTGGCCATGACATTGCAGTGAGGCGTTTGTTCGTCTTATTGAGATACACGTCCCTACCGAATTTCGTGCGCCTATCTTAAACGGTATGCCAGCCCCGAAAGACAACGCGCTAGGGGGCGCTATCGAGCTCCTGGGGGTCACTGGGGGACGGGACTTTGTGTGGTCGTACTGGCAGCACTTTGTGATGCCCGTGCAAAGTTTCGTTCGTTTTGAAGCATGGGAACATGCTCAAAATTGCCCCAGCGAGTGTGAACAAGAACAAGAATAATAATAATAATAATAATAATAATAATAATTAAAGCCGCAAGCGGCGTTGGTCGGGACCTCGCACCTGCGTTTGTTCGTCTTACTGAGACGCACAGCCATACCAAATTTCGTGTGCCTGGCACAATTATCTCACTTCCTGTTGGGCGTGGCCATGACATTGTAGATACCCTGTCAGAACAGACCCTGTCAGACCCTGTCAGACTCTGTTAGACCCTGTCAGACCCTGCATGTGGCCTACATGCTGAGGCCTACATGAACCTTCGATGCTTGTCCCCACATTGCTGCTTGCAGCTATATCAGATCAAGGTACAAAGATCAAAGACCTTTGATCAGGGCGTTGCCTAGCAACAAATACCTCCCATTCATAACTCATCACTCCCATTCAATAAATACCTAACTTTATTGATCCGCCGTATCGTCATATTACCGCCTATTTGAAAATCCTTCGCAATTTAACATCTCCAACGTCTTAAGATTATGTTCACCAAAATTTAAGCCTATCTGAGGTACGGTGTAGGAGAAGTGTTTCAAATTCCATACCTAACTTTATCGATCCGCCGTATCGTCATATTACCGCCTATTTGAAAATCCTTCGCAATTTAACATCTCCAACGTCTTAAGATTATGTTCACCAAAATTTAAGCCCATCTGAGGTACGGTGTAGGAGAAGTGTTTCAAATTCCATTCTAAGTCAAATACCCCAAAATCACACAAAAGGCCAATTATCTCACTTCCTGTTGGGCGTGGCCATGACATTGCAGTGAGGCATTTGTTCGTCTTATTGAGATACACGTCCCTACCGAATTTCGTGCGCCTATCTTAAATGGTATGCCAGCCCCGAAAGACAACGCGCTAGGGGGCGCTATCGAGCTCCTGGGGGTCACTGGGGGACGGGACTTTGTGTGGTCGTACTGGCAGGACTTTGTGATGCCCGTGCAAAGTTTCGTTCGTTTTGAAGCATGGGAACATGCTCAAAATTGCCCCAGCGAGTGTGAACAAGAACAAGAATAATAATAATAATAATAATAGGGAAACAAAGCAACAACAATAGGGACCTTCGTCCCCCTTCGGGGCTCGGTCCCTAATAATTAAAGCCGCAAGCGGCGTTGGTCGGGACCTCGCACCTGCGTTTGTTCGTCTTACTGAGACGCACAGCCATACCAAATTTCGTGTGCCTGGGACAATTATCTCACTTCCTGTTGGGCGTGGCCATGACATTGTAGATACCCTGTCAGAACAGACCCTGTCAGACCCTGTCAGACCCTGTCAGACCCTGCATGTGGCCTACATGCTGAGGCCTACATGAACCTTCGATGCAGCTATATCAGATCAAAGGTACAAAGATCAAAGACCTTTGATCAGGGCGTTGCCTAGCAACAAATACCTCCCATTCATAACTCATCACTCCCATTCAATAAATACCTAAATTTATTGATCCGCCGTATCGTCATATTACCGCCTATTTGAAAATCCTTCGCAATTTAACATCTCCAACGTCTTAAGATTATGTTCACCAAAATTTAAGCCCATCTGAGGTACGGTGTAGGAGAAGTGTTTCAAATTCTATGTCAAATACCCCAAAATCACACAAAAGGCCAATTATCTCACTTCCTGTTGGGCGTGGCCATGACATTGCAGTGAGGCGTTTGTTCGTCTTATTGAGATACACGTCCCTACCGAATTTCGTGCGCCTATCTTAAACGGTATGCCAGCCCCGAAAGACAACGCGCTAGGGGGCGCTATCGAGCTCCTGGGGGTCCCCGGGGGACGGGACTTTTTGTGGTCGTACTGGCAGCACTTTGTGATGCCCGTGCAAAGTTTCGTTCGTTTTGAAGCATGGGAACATGCTCAAAATTGCCCCAGCGAGTGTGAACAAGAACAAGAATAATAATAATTAAAGCCGCAAGCGGCGTTGGTCGGGACCTCGCACCTGCGTTTGTTCGACTTACTGAGACGCACACCCATACCAAATTTCGTGTGCCTGGCACAATTATTCTCACTTCCTGTTGAGCGTGGCCAAAGACAGATCAAAGGTACAAAGATCAAAGATCTTTGATCAGGGCGTTGCCTAGCAACACATACCTCCCATTCATAACTCATAACTCCCAGTCAATAAATACCTAACTTTATTGATCCGCCGTATTGTCATATTACCGCCTATTTGAAAATCCTTCGCAATTTAACATCTCCAACATCTTAAGATTATGTTCACTAAAATTTAAGCCCATCTGAGGTACGGTGTAGGAGAAGTGTTTCAAATTCCATTCTAAGTCAAATACCCCAAAATCACACAAAAGGCCAATTATCTCACTTCCTGTTGGGCGTGGCCATGACATTGCAGTGAGGCATTTGTTCGTCTTATTGAGATACACGTCCCTACCGAATTTCGTGCGCCTATCTTAAACGGTATGCCAGCCCCGAAAGACAACGCGCTAGGGGGCGCTATCGAGCTCCTGGGGGTCACTGGGGGACGAGACTTTGTGTGGTCGTACTGGCAGCACTTTGTGATGCCCGTGCAAAGTTTCGTTCGTTTTGAAGCATGGGAACATGCTCAAAATTGCCCCAGCGTGTATGAACAAGAATAATAATAATACGGAAACAAAGCAACAACAATAGGGACCTTCGTCCCCCTTCGGGCTCGGTCCCTAATAATAATAATAATAATAATAATAATAATAATAATAATAATAATAGGGAAACAAAGCAACAACAATAGGGACCTTCGTCCCCCTTCGGGCTCGGTCCCTAATAATAATAATAGGGAAACAAAGCAACAACAATAGGGACCTTCGTCCCCCTTCGGGGCTCGGTCCCTAATAAGATGTACAATACCAGCTGTATACAGTTGTAGGGAGTATTGCCTAGGGAGTATTTATAGTAATCACTGGTCTACAAATTTTTGGACTTGATCTGCTTCCGAGATAAAAGTGGCTAAATCTTATTTATAGTGATAAGATTAACTGAAAATTAATTGATAACTGTGCTGGTTAGCTAATGTATTCAAGATATTTAATGATATAATAATAATAATATATATTACATATTTTTTTATTATATTGTTTACTTTTTCCCATGTATTTTTATTGCATGCTATTAGTACTTCTCGACTATCTTAGCAAGTCAACGGGTTCTTCTGATCCAAAGCATTTCATTGCATTGTTCAAAGATTCAAGATTCAAAGCTTTTATTGTCATATGCACAGTAAAGAGAACGTTTCCCTGTACAATGAAATTTTTACTTTGCCGCCCACCCTGGATGCCAAGAGCATGCAAAAAAAAAAAATAATAATAAAAATAGATAAATAAGATAAAGAGAAGCATGTAAAAAATATAATCAAATAGAAACAATCTTTACAGAATATACACTATGAAAAATATAGGCTACGTCAGGGGTCGGCAACCTTTACCAATCAAAGAGCCATTTGAACCCGTTTCACACAGTAAAGAAAACACTGGGAGCCACAAAACCCTTTTGAAATTTTAAATAAAATAACACTGCATATAATTTTTTTTTTACCTCTGTGCCATAGAATTACATTTTGAAAATGAACAAAGTAAAATAAAATATATTTTAATTAAATACAGTGATCCCCCGCTGTTTCGCGGATTTTTTTTATTTTTTTTATAGCGTATCAACGCGCATTGTGTTCTGCATCCTGATTGGCTAAGGGACTGTAGACCTTTGCCGATTCGTCAGTCATTCTCCTCTGTGCTGTGTCTCCTATACGGTACAGAATGCGTTTGCCAAATTTATTTAAATGTTTGATCACGAGCAGTGTGACTCTGAAGCAGTGACGGACTGAGCGGTCTGGCATTTGGGCACATGTCAGAAGGGCCGCGGCCGTGCGTCTCACCTGGGGCCAGTCGCGCCGGTCATGCTCTGTCACGGATTTGACCACGATGAGCAGGTGCACGTGTCCACGCGCACACTTCTCCGGGTGGTTAATGCGCATCGGGAAGTAGCGGCAATGTTTCCGCAGAACGAACTGGTGGAACCTGGAGTCCAGGCGGTGGAACCAGTCCTGAGAGCGCACTGATGCGTTCTCACTACAACAAAACCCGCAACAGTGCAGCGGTGCCAGGCGCTTCGGTCAGAGGAACTGTGGAATACAGTACATGCATATTTATACACGCAATATAAAGCTGACTACTTCACTGATTTAGCCTATCGCAGGTTATTTTTACAATGTAAACCCCGCGATAAATGAGGAACCACTGTACTGAGCTGCATCAGAGGGAACAAAGAGCCTCTGGAGCCACGGGTTGCCGACCCCTGGGCTAGGTGCTATGTACATATTTACAGATAATGTGCAACATTAGTTTTATGTGCAATTGTCAGAAGTAATAACAGTGTGCAAACATGGTTGATATAGTGCAAACAGGAAGTGTAAACATGGTTGATATAGACTATATCAACCATGTTTACACTTCCTGTTTGCACTATATCAACCATGTTTACACTTCCTGTTTGCACTATAATAGTGCAACCATGTTTACACTTCCTGTTTGCACTATAATAGTGCAAACAGGAAGTGTAAACATGGTTGATATAGTGCAAACAGGAAGTGTAAACATTCAAGCAGTTACATGTGCAGCTGTAATTTGACTCATGTGCAAAGTATCGGTCAATCAGTGTCCAGGAGGAGGGGCTATTGCTCAGCAGTTCAAGAGTCTGATAGCAGTTGGGAAGAAAGAGTTCTTAAGTCTGGTAGTCCTGCTTTTCACACTCCTGTATCTCCGGCCTGAAGGTAGGAGTGTGAATAGTCCATGTTGGGGGTGGGTGGGGTCTTTGATGATGGAGGCAGCTCTCTTGTGGACAATGTGGTGGTAGATGCTCTACAGAGACGGTTGAGGAGTCCTGGTGATCTTTGTGGCCATCTTAACCACTCTCTGCAGGCGTTTGCGGTCCTTCACAGTAGTGCTGCCGTACCACACAGTGATGCAGCTGGTCAGGATGGACTCGATGATGCAGCTGTAAAAGTTGCTGGGGATTTTGGGCGGAATGCCAAATTTCCTCAGTCTCCTCAGGAAGTACAGCCGCTGTTGAGCCTTCTTCACCACCTGTGTAGTGTTGTGTCCAGGTGAGGTCATCACTGTGTTGACCTTGTGCATATGACAAATAAACAATCTTGAATCTATATATTGATACATGTTAAAACTTAAACATATTAAAATGAATGTAATGGAATGTGCAGACAGGCTTTCAGATAGAACTGGTTGCTTGTAGACACACTGTACCTTCTGATAAACTACAGTTTTTGCCTTATTTTGCATAAATTTCCTATTTTGACCCAATACTATATCTTGGAAACTATAGCCAATCAGCACTTCTGACTTACTTTTTCTTTATTAGTGACCTAAACCAAGAAAAATGTCACTACTTTTGTTCTGGAATCCCTGCATGTTTCAGTAGGACTAAGTGACCAGATCATAGACTGTATATAAATGGACATCGCTAACCCACTAGCCACATTCCGAACAGGAAGTGAGCATGGAAGCGCTTTGGGCTCCATCAACTCTGGCTCCAATTCACTCTACATTGAAAAGCTGGTTTAGTCCTGGTTTAGCCCTGGTTCAGATCTGGTTTTGTCCTAGTTTAGACCTGGTTTAGTCCCTGTTTTAACCTGGTTTAGTCCTGGTTTAGGCCTGATTTAATCCTAATTTAGTCCTGGTTTAGTCCCTGTTTTAACCTGGTTTAGTCCTGGTTCAGACCTGGTTTAGTCCTAGTTTAGACCTGCTTTAGTCTTGGTTCAGACCTGGTTTAGTCCTAGTTTAGACCTGCTTTAGTCTTGGTTCAGACCTTGTGCTCTCCACAAGTCTTTCACATTGTTCTTGGGTCCTAGTTTAGACCTGGTTTAGTCTTTGTTCAGACCGAGTTTAGTCCTAGTTTAGTCCTTTAGTCCCTGTTTTAACCTGGTTTAGTCCTGGTTCAGACTTGGTTTAGTCCTAGTTTAGACCTGCTTTAGTCTTGGTTCAGACCTGGTTTAGTTCTGGTTTAGCCCTGGTTCAGATCTGGTTTTGCCCTAGTTTAGACCTGGTTTAGTCCTGGTTTAGTCCTGGTTCAGATCTGGTTTAATCCTAGTTTAGTCCTGGTTTAGTCCCATTTTTACCCTGGTTCAGTCCTGGTTTAGCCCTGGTTCAGTCCAAGTTTAGGTCTGGTTTAATCCTAGTTTAGTCCTGGTTTAGTCCCCCTTTTAACCTGCTTTAGTCCTGGTTCATCCCTGGTTTAGTCCTGGTTCAGACCTGGTTTAGTCCTAGTTTAGACCTACTTTAGTCTTGGTTTAGACCTGGTTTAGTCCTAGTTTAGACCTGGTTTAGTCCTAGTTCAGATCTGGTTTAGTCCCAGTCTTTCACATTGTTCTTGGGTGACTTTATTCCACTCCTGGTGCAAGAACTGAAGTAGCTCAGCTTTGTGTTTGTGTTGGAATTCAACAGACGCTGGAATGGAATGGCTGTAATACATGTAGAGATGCTAATTTCAGAAAGAAAAATGCAGTAAAATGCAGTGCTCTCTTACATTTATTTTCCCCAGAGTTGTTATTTTAGCCTGTGCCATCAGCTCAGCCGGGCATGGCAAACTGCCGCTGCGCTGCTTCAAAGTCGATCCCCTCTTCAAACAAAAGCATCATCATCCCTGAGCCCCTATCCCCGCCCCCTCCCGCGTCCTGCGCTCTGATTGGCCAGCCGCCTCTCCTCCGCACGCGGTCTCCTCGCGCGCGCTCCTTTCAGCCCAGACGAGGAATTCACGACGTGCGGAGCGGACGGACCACCGGGAGCATCTCTGCCAACTTACGGGACCGGAGGGGATAACACACAGGTACGTGTCGAGAAATGGAATGCCGTTTTCCCTTTTTATTTATTTTTTAAAAATTATTTTTTTTTTCTGTAAATGTCTTCACTGCGTGCTCACGTGCACTGATTAGACGCAGCTGGCTGTCTCGTGCGCTTGAATTGACGTATCATCCATAGTTCAATAAGTAGCTTCATTATTGCTTAAATATGTCGCACTAATCCTAAAAAATCCTTGTAAAACGCTCGCTTTGGGTTGTTATTAATCTTGTCACGTACTAACAGTTTGAATTTGGCATTTTAAAAAAAATATTTTTTACTTTTTCTGCATTGTGGGTGTCCTCTTTTTAAGCTAGCAACATGTAGCTGAAGTCCACTTTGTTATTATTATTATTATTATTAGCATGAATGTATGTGTGGTAGGAAAAACAAAAAGCGGTAATTGGCCAAATGTATTTATTTATTCGTTTATTTGGAAGGGACAATGCATATTAATGAACGCACAATTTGTATCAAGATCACACAAAGCGACGTAAATATGCCGGATTTAGCACAGTGCTAATTTCCATCCGCAGTCCCCCACACATAAAGATATAGCATACAATACAATAAATCCAAAACAAAAAAAAATAAATCCACATAAGCACTTGAGAGCGTTGTGCACTTTGCGGGCTGGCATCAAGCGCGATGATTAATCTGGCTGGCTAATCCCGTGTCACTAAACATGAACAAGTGAAATCCATCAGCCCTCTGTTTTATTGCATAAAGGGATGAGGGTCAGCATGGCGTGCTTTATCACTCTGTCAAACACTGCACCGCTTCTGCCTGTCCGTGCAGCCGCAAGCGCAAGGGATAGCAACTATATAAACAACCCAAGTGAAAATCTGCTCTTTTTTGTATGATTCCCACATGCTTTCTGCCTTTCTACAGCCAGGTTATACAGTAAGTCGTTATTACCTATACTGTGTGGAGTTTGCATGTTCTCCCCATGTCTGGGTGGGCACTCAAAACATGCACCATAGGTAAAATTCTCCAGCTTAGGTCCTGACCAAACCGAAGCAAGAAGATCAAGATGGTCCCCATGCTTCCCAGTGCTCATAATAACAGGATGGCTTAAATGCAGAGAAGAATTTCTGAAAAAACAAAACAAAACTGGATAGCAACTACTGTATACAACCAACCCACAGTGGGATTTTTGTTACCTTGTAGTCAAAAGGTCATAACAACAATTCATGTCCAGTGTCTTGTCTTGCTGTGAACAGTGTGCTTAAGCGAGCCAGAGACCCATTCCTCCAGATTTCCCTTGATTCTTTGCTTTGAAATGCGAATCCTACCCCCTGCTGCGTCGAGTCCATCCTGGAATTACGCACAATACTCCCTCACATTGTTTCGTGGAGTTGAAAGGAAGCAAGGAAGTGAAAATCTCCTCTTTTTTTGTATGATTCCCACATGGTTTCTGTCTTTCTGCAGCCCGGTTATACAGTAAGTCGTTATTACCTATATTATGTGAAGAATCCCTCAGTGGTCCAGGTAGAATCCACGGTAAAAGGAGAAATTCAATTTGTCAACTGGGCAAAGTTTATTTGGTCGAAAACGTTTCGCAGCTCATCCGAGTTGCTTCGTCAGTTCTGGTTAGAGTTCTGATGGACACTGCTTATATCTAGCTGCAGGGAGGAGCTAACTACACTGAAATTATTCTGAAACTATCCCCACCTCTTTGTTTTCAGCTTTCTGTCTTTTGTTGTTTTTTTTAGATATAAGCAGTGTCCATCAGCACTCTAACCAGAACTGACGAAGCAACTCGGATGGGCTGCGAAACGTTTTCGACCAAATAAACTTTGTCCAGTTGACAAATTGAATTTCTCCTTTTACCGTTATTACCTATACTGCAACACACCTGCCAAATTCGACTCATTTAACGACTCGTGAAGTCTGCCTGAAAATCCTACATAGACATTCCCCTGTTAATGCTGTAATCTCAACATTTTGCTTGAACATAAATCGTCACAGCGTTGAAGAAACACCCACACGTTTTGGGAACGCTCATACGCTCAAATCTTTTGGAATGACATATTCCCATTTGTGCATAAAAAGCTTGATACAAACCTACAGTTGAATATAAAACATGTACTTTTTGGTGTCTTTGAGAAAGGTATTCCTGCGAAAAAAAGATATGTGTTGAACTTCCTCACCCATATCAAAATTTCATATCCACTGCTGTAAATTTTCTAGCCAGAAACCCAAATTTGTCGTATTTCAGTCCCTCTTGTCCTCTTATATAAACTCTCTAAAGTATTGCACAAATCTAAAAGCACTTTGTTTGGAATTTAAAATATAAATTGTAATTGCATTGACATTATTCTATATATTTGTATAATGCATAAATTTGCACATGCTGAGCCCTATGTATTTGAACTCTTAAGCCTCGTTGTTATTGTTTATACTATTTATATTACATTGTATTTTTGAAATTAATTTTTTTTTTAAAGTTACGAGACCAGACGGTGAATGATATTGTATTGTATAAGGGTTTAATTTCAGAAATGTCCTATAGTGACCTGTTCATCTCGACTGGCTGACACGGAATACAGTGTTTTTTTGTCAATTAAGGAGATGATGAGTTTCAATGGGAGCCTTGTTCACGTGGAATTTGGTGATGGCACTTTCACTTACAACCAGTGAGGGCTGTATAGTCTCCAGTGGGATCTCAATGATTGCCGCAGACGTAATAGTTACCCCATTATAGCTTTATAATCTGATTACTCCTGGCCATACGTGGGATACATTTAGGCTATTGCTCTTTAGGTGCAACAGCCAACCACTTAAATTTATTGAATCGCCAATCCATCTGGTGGTAACTACTCTACGCCATTACACGCTTAACTGAAAAGATGTGTGCTTGCTCTTAAAATCGCGTATTTTCTGTTCTATAAATTGTACTGGATATGACATCACTGGGTCAAGGCTGGTCAGCCATTCTAATTCTGTTTATATTGATCTTATTCAAAGGGTTAGCTTGGTACAGCGCCTGTCGATGTGAGTTATTGTTCAGTGGCAGGACAGGGGCAATTGAATAGACATTTTACACAATAAGAGGAAAGTATGCTTAAGTCACAAGAATGAGCTCAGTCGTGGAAAAATACAAAAAAACAAAAAACAAAACGTGACTAAACAGTTATGAATGTTAAAGGTCCCATGACATGGTACTTCTTGATGCTTTTATATGGCTCCTTAATGGTTCCCTAATACTGTAAATGAATCCTTCTTCAAAATCAACACTCAGTGCATGAGAAACAGAGATAAGCTGAGAAAGAGTAATTTTTCTCACTCAGAACACTCTATAATGGGCGTTGTTGCTTGAATGCAAATGAGGAGAAAAAAGCTGGCCAATAGTAGAAGGTGGGGGCGTGGCTAAACGCTCCGCTGTCTGCTCTGAGCCTCTCTGATCCATTTCCTTGTTTTTGCACGGGGGAGAGAGTTGAAGACATAAAATAAAATGAAACCGCTGCTGTTCAAAGGTCCAGAGGCTCAGATAAAGGACTTCCGAGCCTAGAAACACTCGGACGTGCCTCCAGGCAAATTAAAAAACGCATTTAGCATTGCCTAGCGCATTCGCAGTCCAAACTCTATGGGCGGGATATACAGGGACGCTGAGCGGAGACAGAGGGAGGGGCTGGAGCTGCATTTGCCGATCTGACGTCAATAAGGTGCCTTGTCCGAACTCGCCCGTTTGAACACTGGTTTTGTGTAACGCAGAAAAGGACCGCAAATGCTCAGTTTAGACATTTCACAACTTTTAGCCATGGGGGGGGGCTAAACAGGGTAGGGGAGCTCACATTAACGTTCAAAAACCTCAGAAAGTGAAAATTTCATGCCATGGGACCTTTAATGTCCCTGCTGCGTCCCATTTCTCTGTTTTACCCCTTCGTTTACTCCTACCCCTTGGTTTTGCACGTTCATGTGAGGGCAAGGGGTGTCCCGATTCTAATTTTGATCAAGAGCCAGGGCCGTGACCTCGGGCTACACTGTACATACCCCTTGAAACGAAGTAAGCTCTCGACCAGACTTGGAACGAAGGGGTACGTCTACAAACTCAGGCAGGTTTTGGGATCAGGATGGCAGCGTCACATCGACCAGCCAAGGAGTCTCATAAATGTATTTTCAGCAGTTGTAATTATCATTTAACAGTTTAGCAGGTTTACAATTATGACGCTTATGTTCTACCGTTACTTTTAGTGAACTGTTGTTGCGGTTTTAACTGTAGCGATGTCTGTTTAGCCGACGTTATCGTTTTTATCGAACTTTCATGCATAAATAAGCAAGTTTTTTTGTCGAGCTGAGGTACCCGATAATCCTCGACATTTGTTTACGTTTGTTTGCGTCAATTGTTGTCGCCTCTGTAGATGTAGCAGCTCAGGTAGAGGCGAGGGATGATGACGCAAACGGTAATCGAGTGGTGTCCCATTTCGTACCCCGAGCCCTCTCAGCTCGGTATGGAGGGGCAAGACAAAGATGTAGATAAAGGGGTAGGGGTAGGGGAAGGGGTAAGACAGAGTAATGGGATGCAGCCTTAGAGTTAGAGTCTGGGTAAGGCATAGTAGGCTTACTGTGTACAGGATGAACATGGATCATATCTCCCTTTTCTTTGTTCAAAGGTACACTATGTCATTTTTTGATGGGTGGGAGGAATAAGCTGTTTTTATTTGCCTGGAATGTTTCACAGCATAGCATTAAACTGATATTGTCTTGTATTTGTGTCCCACCACGGAAGCTGAGGGCACATGTCGGCATCACAGATTCTCAGGGTTTTTTCTAAACTTGTGATTTTTGTTTTTTTGCATAATGTGCTAGTTGAGATCATGAAGAAGCCTCTCCATGTCTCAGATAACAGCATTAGTGACATTAAAAACATACATTTTTAATTTCAAAAATGCTTGTTGGGCAAGGAGGGCTGAAGAGACCAAACTTTGAGAGGCTGTTTCTGGAATTTCTGGGATCTGCTATGGCTGCTTTCAAATAGAGATAACTTTTTAAAATATTGTCAGATTTTCACATGTAAGACATCATTGGAAAGCTTAGAACCTGTACTTTCAGAATCTGTGAATAACTCAAAACGCCTCCGCGACGACTTGGTATTGGTTTTCCTGCGGTTGGACACATTTATTTAATTACAGGTGTTTTTATTGTACTACCTGTTTGTCTCCATGGAGATATACAAGTTTAACGGGAGGGGACAAAGAGCCTTAGGGCACTTCTGTGGACGGGCCTGAAGTTCAGTGCCATACAGTGGAACATTCTAGGCAAAGCAGTAACATCGTCAGAGAAAAGTTACATTGTGCACCAAGTAGTAATGGCCTCTTGGTTATTTGTTTTGTTGTATGTCTTTTATTGGTGCAATACTAAAGGATTTTAAAGTGACAAGAGCAGCTAGACTGCCTCCAATGTTTTCCTTACACAGCACTAGCGCTGTTCTCTTTCCCAAACAATTATGACCCTGATTGTGAATCAATGTAACTGCCGCTCAAAGATCCCCTGTAGAATTTGTTCCCTTCTGATGTCTGAAAAATCAATGATGGTCCTGCCTTTTTTTTTTTTTTTTTTTTTTTACAAAGTGGTCTAGATAAATGCTATTATCAAAGTGTGTCCGACCCCTCTCTCATCACTTACATTCTCTGTATAAAAGAGGCTTCTTTAGGTGCGCTGTAGTAAACTATGTTATTGACATGCTGTGAGGAAAGCTAGCCCCAAGTGTGCGTCTAATGGGTTCAGGTTTAACTCTCCTATTCCTCTCGGGGAGGTTTGTGTGAAAGCATCCCAGGTGTCATTGTAGCGCGCCATCGATCTCCGCTAACATGCTACACTAAATAATCAGCCACGCCACATACAAAATGGAGGAGTTTTTAGCCCCAAATGAATCAGCGCGAAAGCCCCGAAGCGTGAAGCCCATTCTCTTTAATTACATCATATTTTTGTCCTGGAAGTGATGGGAATTCGATTTGCGCTGGTACCTGGCCTCCCCACGCCATGATGAACTGAGCGTGACGTTGATGAATGGCATTTGTAAAGAGCACATTGGAAAATTATATTACAAACCAGCTTATTAACTTGTTCTCCATTCCAATGCTCTCTCTCCCGTACCCTAGCTTTTCTTGTCAACACAATTTAGCAGGAAAATCTGTCATTTTGTTCCTGGCATTTGGATGCCCCCAGGGGAAAGCTTTTTTTTTTTTACCCCTTCTACTACAGCTTAGTTTGTCAAATGTCACACTTGTTTTTTCATGTCAGAATCTATGCTTTAGAAAGCTTACGTCTGAGTGCTGAAATGAGTTTTTTTTTGCCTTTGGTCACTTTCAGTATTTGTCAAACATGTCTGCTGGTAGCCCTGTCACGATAACAAATTTTGAAATGTGAAATGCTGCTGAAGTAAATTTAGACGACAAATAATATTTAAATGCTACTGTCACAGTAACACAAGATCAGATTTAAATCATAAAAACTATTCCAAACCATCTCGAGCTGCAATAAATAAACAGCAGAATGAAAACACTTTAGTTAATTGGATTTATTCATTCTTCAATCTTCTACAGCTCAAATCTTATCATAAGCCAAAAAAACAACTATAAATCTCCAATGAATGCAAAGAAAATGGACACACAATAAATACTGAGCCCCAAAAATATAGTTCCATCTAACATATATTGATTGGTAAGTATATTATTTATCGTGACAGGCCTATCTTCAGTCACTCATTGGAACATTTCTATCATGAAGGGAGCGGAGATACCGATTTGGCCTATAGGTGAGGGGCGTGACCGCAATCTCAGACGTTCACGGTCCATCATACATGCCGTAACTGACATCCTGGACACTATACTTATAGCTAAAGGTTGGTTCAACTGTACAATACACATGGGATTGTATATCATTAAGATATTCATCCTTACTTCCACAAACTGTATTTACTGCGCTTCTCCGTGTTGTTGCCAAGATAATTTCCCTCTTGGGATCAGATCATTACTGTGGTTCGCTTGACCCTTTTCATAATAATTGATGGTTGTGTTATTTAATTTAGTAGCAACACAAAAAGCCACAGGAGGATGGCCTTGCACAGTGGCTGTTTTCATGTGCAATCAATGCTTTCTGGCTAACTGCTCATCATTCACTAAACCCTGGAGTTCATGAGAGTCTGTGACGCACATCGTAATTACAGTACATACCGTACAGGAGGAGTCACAGGATGGCCATCTTTGTCAGCTGTGGACTTTCTCTCAGGGAGCTAAAGGCTGGTTTGATGTGCTCTGACCCACGCTGCCTCTGCTGTTTCTCTCTCTCTCCTGAATATCTGTCCTCTCTCTCTTGCTGCCCTCTGTCTCCTATTTTCTGTCCTCTTATTTCTCTCCTCTGTCCGTCTGTGTGTCTCTGTCTCTCTTCTCTCCCACATAATTACCATTTCGACTTATTTTAATATAATTTATACTGTATATATATATATTTTTGTTGTTTCTTTTTGGGTATATTCTAAGATTTAAGGTTTATAACTTTGTGACTAAATACAGAAGGAAACTTGAGTACTAAAGAGTTTTTGTGTTTATTGCAGGTAGGGATGTCAACAATTAATCGACTTACAATTGTCGATTAAGACGTTGGTCAAACAAAATGCATTAATTGTAATTAATTGCTAATCGCGGACACGCGCACCCGCGTGGTCACGAAACAAGGGAACCGCGCTGCGCCAAGCTCGACTCACAGCCAGCCGCAGGCGCCAACGGCACTGCCCGGTGTACGCACAAGGGCTGCTGAGCACGAGATCGAACCGCGGCGCCCGGAATGTGTACTCTCGGCCCTAGCCACAAACCAGCCGCACGAAACCAGCAGCGGCACGTGGTGGTTTAATCCTGGTTTAGTCCAGGTCTAGACCTGGTCCAGTCCTGGTTTAGTCCAGGTCCAGTCCAGGTTTAGACCTGGTCTAGACCTGGTTTAGTTCTGGTCTAGACCTGGTTTAGTCCACGTTTAGTCCTGGTCTAGTCTCTTAGCCAATCAGGACGGAGAACAGAATGTTACACTATAAAAAAATGTTACACTATAAAAAAAAAAAAAAATTGAAAAGAAAAAAAAAAAATCTGCGAACCGCGATAGAGCGAGGGATTACTGTATTTTGTTATTCAGCATCAATACATTTGTCTGCTTTTTACCAAGGAATAATTAATTGAGGAATATACAATATAATAATACTATGATATATTTTTGACTCAGTGTTATGTTACTATAGCTTATATTCTTAAAGACCCTATTGAAACACTAAAATTCAGGTGAAAAACGCCGCTTATCAGTTAATCGATCGATAAGGTCAATCAACTATCAATTAATGAATTAATCGATAATTTGCATCCCTAATTGCAGGTCTTTTTTTTTCCATAAGAACCCACGGTGACACCAGTGTAACACTTTGAATGCCGCAGTCTTTTAGTCTGGTTAACACCTGACCATATCACAAGTGAGATATGGGTCTGGAAACTCGCTTCGAAAAATCCCGTAGCGGAGGTGTGGTTAGCGATTGCCAACGGCCGTTTATTGGGCGTTATGAATGTCTATCATTGAGCGTATACGTAAGTCCACAGCCAATCATGTCAGTTGTCAGTTCAAACTACAAGCTTCCGTTTGTCATGTAGTACGCGTCACCGTCTTTCCACCCCTCCCCCGCTCTCTGATTGGGGCCCTAAATCTGGGACTCTCGCTTGGACGAGCTGCCAGGCCGCCTTCCAGTTCGAAACGAACGGAAGCGGCCTGGGAATTCCCAGGCTAGCAGTCTTTTCCTTATAAAGCTTTATGTATGACCTTAACTCATTAAGTCCCTAAGCGACATAAACATCCTGGTATGATGACCATGTGACAGTCATGTGACTCTAACAGGAAGTGGGCTCTCCAAAATGCTGCTATATCCTGTGTGCAAATTTCAAGGAAGCAGCTAATTTCAAAAAGCTGTTTTTTGATACTACATACGGAAGCTAACAGAGGTCATGTTTGTAATGATTATTTTCCACCTTAATAACAAGAAAATTAACTTGATCTCGAAAAGGACACAGTTCATTTCGAGATCTCGAGAAAACAGTTATTCCGTGATCTCAAGAAAACACTGTATCTCCGTCGGTAAAGACGAAGGCGGGCCAGTCTTCTGCGGAGGTGCAGCGGACTAATCTTGAAATTATCCCAAATTAAAAGACGTAATGCAATCTCCCCCTGTGTCAACCCCTGATCAAAATATTGCCTTATCAGCTGATCAATTATTATTCCAGACATTCTAATGACCAAAAACGCGTCTATTCAGAATGAGAAATAGCCCCGAAGTCAGACTGTCACAACGTGGCGGTAGACGTTTCAGTTGTTTTCTTCAGATCACAGAATAATTGTTTCGTTTCCTCGAGATCTCGACATAATTATCTCGTTATCTCGGGATATGAATATGACCTCTGTCGACTTCCGTAACTACAGGTAATTTCAAACACATTTAACAGTTCCAATGGTTTGAAAACAGGTCCTATATCACATTCAACCTGGTCTGACCATATCTGTTGAAGAAAGTAATATCAAACCAGCTACGGAAATATCGCTGTAACATATAAAATAAGAATGAAAAACCTGATGTGACAGATTTGTCACAATAACATGGTCATGGACAATACTCTGGTCTGGTGGTCTGTGGTATATCCCATATAACTGTCCTTTAAGGAAAAGTGGGTCTGGATTCTTATGGGTTAAACCAGGGCTGCTCAACCTTTTTTTTAACCGAGATCTACTTTTAAGGTTGATGGTGTGGTGAGATCTACCAAGAGGGCGGGTCTGGGGGGGGGGGCATTCTAGTCCATTTTAGAATGACCTGTTAGACATGGCAAATATGGGCTTTTGGAGTGAAATTATTTTTAAAGTCGCATAGGGGCGCAAAAATCGCATTTGGGTCACTTCAGGCTGCAGGGTGAACGTTGCCCAAGATATGTGGTCCTAAAACTGATACATATTCTATCTTTTGGCGTGCGACTTCAGGCTGCACGGCCGGGTCGCATTCATCCAACCTGGGCGTGTTTCCTCCAGTGAGAGTGGTACAAGTAGGCGCTCACAAATGTGCACAAACGTTCTTCTCATCATGCGAAAACAGTATATAAACTTTGTATCAGTGAAGCGGCGAAGCACGTAGCAATCCCACCACTCTTGTCTGCGTCTCCGCACCAACATGTTCATTTCTGCAGATGTTGCTGCCACTGCCTCATAAAACGCCATGGCCAAAAACCTTGTCTTTCTCCGTCTCATCCTTAAAACAAATAAGCTCCGGTATGACATCAACTTTAGGCGACTTCTGTAAACATTGAGCACGCTCACTGCACGTGACCTCGTCGTGTCCTCCAAGGTGCATGCAGGACACTTTTGAGGCGTTTAAAATTCACACTGGAGATCACATACAAGTCGCATTTAATTGGAAATGTGAAGGACCTCGCAAAAAATCAGATTTCAACAAAAAAATCTGAATTGAGCATTAAGCCCTGCAGTGTGAATGTATCCATTCGCGATCGATTGGTTGGGCACCCCTGGGTTAAACGATACTGTAGCTTTAGAATAGTTTTTGTGGCTTAAATCTGCTTTTGGGTTTTTGTGTCTGTGGCAAAAAAAAAAAGTTTCAGTATTATCGTTTATCATCCATATTTACTTGTATATATTGACCTTCAAAATTTGTTATTGTGCCAGGCCTATCGCCCATTCCTGATATCTCTCTCTCCCTCCTCTCTTTCTGTTTTCTGTTGTGCTTTTTGCTTTCTATTCACTCTCTCTCCTGTTTTTTCTCTCCTTCTCTCTCCCCACATACCCTTTCTCTCTTCTTTTATGCCCAGGTTCCCTCTCTCTCTCTTTACTTTCTCTCTGAACTAAACTCTCCCCATTGGTTCCTCTTCTTTTGCACCCCTTCTCTGTCTCTCTACTCTTCTCTCTCTTCTCCCCTCCCTTTGTCCCCTTCTTCCCTTCACTTCTTCTCTCATCTTTAAGACTTGCAGAATCCCGCTCTGTGTGACGTGTACACATCGCGTCCTCTACACCTTTCACTGGATCTCACATGAGCTCAGATTTGCAGGCCAAGTGACAGCTGAGATGTTAAACTCCGTCACACACACAAATAAACATATTCAAGCAGTTTACGTATTAGATTAGCACAAAACAATTGAAAACCATCTTTTCATTGGCGGACCTCACACTTTGCGCAGTGATAATGAGTGTGGGACAGTGATCTGCTTATTGACGCTTATTGGCAGGATTGTACAAACACATGGCTGTTCTAGTTTTCCTTGGACTACAGCGCTGTGCCTTCTGTTATGTTACTCCAGGCATGGCAGTCGTGTGTTGTGGCAGTCTTCCCACTAGTAACATGCAGAACTCTGTCCAGTTCTGGCTTTAATATGAACTCGTTTGCTTTTATGGCGGTAATGATAACCGTAATGCAGCAGCGTATGTTGTATGTAGCAGACCCTCCTCTTCTCTGCGTCTGTCATGATAATTACCATTTTATTTATTGATTTAAAGTCGGACAACGCATATTAATCAACATGTCAGCAGAGAGCTTCAGTGTAAATATGCCGGAGTTAGCACAATAGCTAATTTACATCCGTAGTCCTAAGGCAGGTAAGAACAAAACACAGAGAAAACAAA
Source organism: Paratrypauchen microcephalus (assembly GCA_036785185.1). NCBI lineage: Eukaryota > Metazoa > Chordata > Actinopteri > Gobiiformes > Gobiidae > Paratrypauchen > Paratrypauchen microcephalus. The sequence goes on from JAVJIX010000051.1 coordinate 5,468,655, forward strand.
ATACACAATAGACATTACACCAAGAGCGTGTAGTTGCAATAGACGCATCTCCAAAAGTCAGAATAATCTACATGTTTGAGCACGTCTGGTTAGTTTTCAACCAATGTTTCAGAGCCGTTTTAAAGGCTGAATAGGTGCCACAGTTCCTGACGTGGGTTGGCAGTGTGTTCCATGTCTGTGAGCCTCTGATAGACGCCACCATTTGGCCAAATTTAATCCTATGACTTTTTATGTTACAGTCTCCTCTGGTCGATGCTCTGGTATTTACTTTTACCTATAAAATCCAGTAAAGGAGGAGGAGCGAGCCCGTTTAAAACTTTAAAAATGAGGCAAGCGTCCATAAATATCTGATAACTATCAAAATCCAAAATGTTACACTCACATAAGATTTTACAATAATGATACTGTAAAGACTTTTTGTCCAAAGTTTTCAGTGTTTTCTTGAAGAGAGACTTTAGTGGCTTCAAAACAGCCTCTGAAGTGTGAGACCATGTGGTATAACAGTGGGTTATGTGGCTAAATTATTAATTATGTGGCTACTATTTAAACTTTCCATGACCGATGGAACAATAATTTTGGGGGGCAGTATGTATAGTGTGTACTGTCAAATTTGTTGTTATTTTTTTGGCTATATGATACAGTTTGCAATGTAAAATGTTGAATTAATATCCTCTCTGACTCATTATAAGTGTTCCATCCTGCTGTTTATTTATCGTGGCTCATGATTTTTTAACAATATTGTAGATTTAGAATAGTTTTTGTGGTTTAAATCTGCTCTTGGGTATTGCATCAATGGCATATGTTCGTTTCAGTATTATCGTTGATCGGCTATACCCTTCTCTCCTCTGCACGTCTGTAATGGCGAATACTTGGCATGGTATGAGCGCAGCCTAAGCCTCCGCTCCCTGCTTCTTTTAATTGAGTTCTGATGATGGGACTCCCCTTGTGCCCATGCTGGCCGCTGTGACTCGTGATGTCTTTCGGTTCCCCCTGGATCAGAGAGATGATTGGATTTTCATTGCTCTGGTCATACTGTACACAGGCGTGGCGGTGTGGCGGCGTGCACATGGAGCCCGTCACCTACAGAGGAGAAAAGAGTAAGAGAGCGTGCGCCTTATCTCACACGCCGCACTGGTACCTCGTCACTTTCATTTGGAGTCTTGGGATGGAACCTTGTCCTGGATTAAGCGGAGCATGTTTGGAAGCTGCTGTGTGGCCTGTAAAACACATTCAACACCATCTGCACGCCAATACAAAAGCCAATGGAAAAAAGCTGTTTGAGTGATCCTCCACAAGGATTTTTAAACACATTTTATCTGTGCAAGACCCTCTCCAGACGGTTGGCAAAAGTATCAAAAATCCAATACTAATAACACTGGTCTACAAATTTTTGGACTCGATCTGTTTCCGAGATAAAAGTGGCTAAATCTCATTTATATTGATAAGATAAACTGAAAATCAATTGATAACTGTGCTGGTTAGCTAATGTATTCAAGATATTTAATGATATTGTTTTACATCAAAATCACATCTGTTTATACAATAGATTTAGGCATTTTTGCTTAAAAATATTTATATTTAGAAAATATTTAACTTGCACTTCTTTATCTGTCAAGAAATAAACAAGAAATATCTTAAGACATCAGGTGCACACAATTTCGAGGCATCTCTCTTATGTGAATTCAAAAAATATTTGATGTTAAAACTCTCGACATTAAAATAAATGTATGTGAATGTGCAGACAGACTTTCAGATAGAACTGGTTGCTTGTAGACACAATGTACCTTCTGATAAATTACCGTTTTTGCCTTATTTTGCATAAATGTCCTATTTTGACCATACTATATGTTGGAAACTATAGCCAATCAGCACTTCTGACTTACTTTTTCTTTGTGACCTAAACCAAGAAAAATTTCACTACTTTAGTTGCGGAAGCATTTTGCTTGTAGACCAGTGTAATCAGTACTAAAACTAGTATCGGAACTAGATACTCATTGGAACAAGTATCAATACTAAAAAGATCACATTCACAAGACAAAAATGAACATTTCCTGAATAGCTTTAGAATGCTCTAAAGTTGTATTAGGACAAGTATAAGACCACATATATCTGGACAGGCCACATGGTAAAAGAAAGCATTACTTTTCATGTTGAAAATGACATTCTACTGTATAACTATAAAGACTCTTTTTCTATTATATTTACATTTTGTCTACTCCTTTTTGAGTTTGCAATTTTTGTATTGTGACACTCCAGTGGTTCATATTGACTAGGGATGGGCATAATTAATCGATTAACCGATAATTGATCATTAAGAATTTCACCGAGCAAGTTCATTTTCGTCGATAAACCGATTTAAAAAAAAATAAAAAATAAAATAAAAAATCGCCTCAGTTGGCGCGCCTCAGTTGATATATGCGAGCTTCCGTAGGTCAATCGCCAAAACATGAAGAGGTCGCGGCGAAGTGTTGTGTGGGACCACTTTCATTTAGAAAATGACCAAGCGCACTGCAAGCACTGCAATGCAGCATACAAATATACCTCATCGACAACACAAATGATGTATCATTTGAACACTGCACATCCAAGTCTGGTAAAAGAAGGTGGCGGCGGTTCATCGTCTCTATCACAGGCTAGCCTGGACTCTGCGCTAGCACAGACCAGGAGGAGCTGCAGTGCTCAACGAGCAGAGAAGGTCACCGAACTGATAGCGAAGATGATCGAAACAGACATGCTCCCCATCAGTGCCGTGGAGGGCAAAGGTTTTCACAACTTAATAAAATATTGCTGCAGATACGGCTGGGTTGTGTGGAGGAGGTAGGACAGAGACAGCGGGCTAGCAGCGGTTAGCTCGGATCCCAAAGCGGTTAACTCCGAGCGCGCTAGCAGAGGCTTCAGGATGCGTGTCGCCTCGCTTTAATCCACCTCTACGCATGTTGATTTGCAGATTTACTTTCCCGTGGAGAAGCGCCTGTTCCCACAGCCTCGACAGACATAGTAAAAGCGGACACACATGAGTGAATGGTTGTTGTCTTTTTAATACAAAATATGTTAACGATTAACCGATTATTACTCATTAATTCTCCCGACGATCGACGAAGAAAACTTCACCGAATGCCCATCCCTAATATTGACTGCTATGTCCTTTACTTTTCACAACGAGTACCAACTAAGCTAAATATTTACCTTCCTGACTATACCAGGACTAATTAATACTGAAAAAAGATTAAACCAAGTAGTTCCAAATAATGAACAACTCGACAGAAGACACAAACATTAATAGACTTGTCTCTAAATAAAACAAATATTCAAACTTCAGGGAGCCTTGTGTACCACAGTTTGAAAATCAACTTTTTTGAGCTTGTACGAAATGGTTACCTTTTTAAAATTTAAACTATAGGAATAATTGGTGGCATTTATGTTGAGGACAATGGCATACTCCCTATACTTTTGTGATAGCATGTTTAGCTCAGGTTTGATGTAGTATTCTTCTTTCATGCTGAATAATTGCTTTTGGAGCCTATCTGTCGTGGCGCCCTACAGTTTTTATTTACACAGGCTGGTGCGCCTTTGCTCTTCCTCAGATTAGTCCACTTCAGTGTTTGGCAGCAGTGGGAGAGAGAGTTCACTTCCTGCTGTTTGTATTGTTTTAAATGAATCAAACTGCTCAGATTCGAGACGTAAAACGTTTTTGGCTGTTTTAGAGGCCAGGCTGAAGATTAGATATTAATAACTTGTCTTTTGCACAGCTGATTTCAATCTTAGTGTGAGCTGTCTTCCCTCAGTGGACATTTGCCCGTCTGAGCAGTGCCATGTTCCACTCTTAGCCCTAATTATAGAGCCACCACTGTTCTGAGCTCACAAACACATGGCAACATCATTAGTCTTCTCTCACCAATTATTTCTGCGATCTCGAATTCACTTGATGCCTGTTTTAAGATCCTCTTTCCATCTGAGACCTCTATGTAAATCTGACATTTGCTTCTCAAAAACGATGTGCGCCAAATTGATTTTGAAGGCGAGCAGATTTCATCCGCCACTCCGTCATCCCAGTAGGTCTTGTTAAGTGTCTCCAACTCATGAAAAGCACACAAACATACGGCAGACGTACGTGGTGCCAAGCCTTCTCAATATTTAACTTCGATGAGCAGCACCAGGATCAACAGATGTTTATGTTTGATTTAGATGAATGCAGACAGGCCCCACACAGAGACGGACCCACTCAGGACCAAACCCACTGTCCCAGAACAGCTGTGAGCCAGGTAAGATCCAGGATCCAGGAGCAGTTGTGGTCTGTAGTCCTTTAGTCAGTTTACTAGTCAGTGATGTTTCAGTTAGGCTAAATTTGTATTTGTTTTTTCATTAATTTATTTATAAGGTAGTGTAACATTTTGGGGGTCCTAAATACATTAACAAAAATAGCATTTACAGGAAAGAAGGAAAAACTCACAGCACATAAACATAATAATTTTATCTAGATTACGACCCAACAAACGAAAATTTCAAGTTACGAAACGCCTTCACGTTAAATTTTGGTCTCTAGATACGAAAGAAAATTCAAGTTACGAAACGCGAAATCTCAAAAATTCAAATAATGCGCGCTCAGCCACACACATTATACGCTTTTCTCAGACTGAATTTAAACTTTTCTCACATTTGTCTCTCGTTTAAACACTCAAACTTTCATAGATTTTCAACAAAATTATTAATAGTGAAGTGTAGGGGGAGGGGGGGAGAAAACTGCGCGCGGACACGTGTGATAGCGCAGCATGACCCGGCGCGGGACTGCCAGCAGGTCTAGACCTGGACTAAACCAGGACTGGACCTGGACTGGACCTGGACTGGACCTGGACTGGACTTGGACTGGACTTGGACTGGACTTGGACTGGACTTGGACTGGACCTGGACTAAACCTGGACTAAACCTGGACTAAACCTGGACTAAACCTGGACTAAACCTGCACTAAACCTGCTCTAAACCTGCACTAAACCTGCACTAAACCTGCACTAAACCTGCACTAAACCTGCACTAAACCTGCACTAAACCTGCACTAAACCTGCACTAAACCTGGACTAGGCCAGGACTAGACCAGGTGGATTAAAGCGCAGCGCGTGGGTCTATTTCCTGGTTTCGTTTCGAGTCACGGCTGAGGCGAGCAGCGAGGACTCCCCTCGGGACCGCACGCAGTCTGAGCGCATGAACGAACGCATGCAAGAGCCGCGGTAGTCTAGAGCAGGTCTAGAGGAGGCACGGTTTGAGCACGGGTCTCGTTCATGCGCTCAGACTGCGTGTGGTCCCCCTCGCTGCTCGCCTCAGCCGTGACTCGAAACGAAACCAGGAAATGGACCCGCACGTGGCGCTTTAATCCACCTGGTCTAGTCCTGGTTTAGTCCAGGTTTAGACCTTGGTCTAGACCTGGTATAGTCCACGTTTAGTCCTGGGTCTACAGTCTCTACGCAGAACACAATGTTACACTATTTAAAAAAAAACTTGGATCGGGGCCTTGGAACGAATCAGGCTTTTCCCATTGAAATATTCAACTTACGAAAAATTCACGTTACGAAACCACTTCTGGAATGAATTAATTTCGTAACGTGAGGTACCACTGTATAAGGATCTATATGGGACATTAGCAGAAGCAGCGTCAGAGTGAATAATGATTCCTGAATCTGCTCGTTCCATATAAATATACTCTTTTCTATTACTTTGATGTATAAATTGTGTGGTTGTAATGTTGTGAGTGCTGCTTGGGTCAGATATATGGTCAGAAAGGTTCAGTCGACCAAGATTTTCTTTATTTTTTATGCTCCACTTTGACAAAATATGTTGTGGACAAGTCGATATCCAGTTCAGGGATCTGCAGCCACATCTCAAATTAACAAGTTTTTTTTTTTTTTTTAATCCTTTTGGCTTTGAATATTGAGGCTTACAAACAGGATGAACGTTCAAAAGCCCAAACCCACTGCATACTGGATCTAATTTATTTTACCACTTCAGTACAAGGATCAGAAGAGCGCGCAGGAAATGAAACGGACAGATGGAGTTGGAAGATATCATCTCAACTTTTTTGATTAGAATCTTTTTGATAGATTTAATAAAGACGCGCTTGCAATTTAGCCTGATAAAGATATCAGTTGAAATACAGATCTCAGCGTTTCTTTGCCTGGCTGGGAACACATCTCCCAAATCCTGAACAGCATTCATTTCCTCCGTATCCTTCAACCCGGGGAAACAAATCTGTCATAGGGCCGTACCTTCTCTCTTGCGTGACCCATTTCCATCGCGTGGATTAGCGTAACTATGGCCAGCAGCAGAAATTGCTCCAAATGGCTCGTACGAAATGATACAAAATCACACCAGAAAATGTTGTACAGGAACGATGGCTTTTAGGCTGACACTGGACTGTTGCTATTTTAAGCACAAAAATAGGATAGCGAAAGTTTGAAAAAAGTTTGGTTCGATTTATCATCTGGGTTTTTTTTTAGTTGCTGTTTTTGTGTTGTTGCTGTAAAGGTCAAACAACACTTCTAATAACCAGTCTTCCATCACAGCCCTATTAAAATGTGTGTCACCTCAAACGCTCCATGTATCTGGGAGCAGCCACATAGCCTCCACCAGTGGTTTATCCGTCTGGCTGCTCCCTGCTTGGGTCCTGGGGGTACAACAAATAATTTTTCCCCTTGAGCAGCCAACAAGGCGCTGGAGGGATGGAGGCAAATACATGGGAGCCCTGTTTGCTCTAATCATTTCTTGCAGCATGTTTATTCAGCGGGCCTATTTTCCGTTGCCTGAGCACCCCCAGACAGCCCTCTCCTTGTAAATATTTTGTAAATTGAATCCTCTATGCCTATTGCTTTTGATTGCGTACACGCTCGTCGACAGGATTATGATAAATGACTGTGTGGAGCATTCACGAGGCTCTTATCGTGTAGACGGCGACGTAAAGTGTCTGTCTTGTCACGTCGGCCGCACTGGAAAAGTCCCCCTCTCTGTAATATGTGGAGCCCATGCATTTTTCACCACGCACTTGATTACATCTGCAGGAGGATCTTCTATATTTAATCAACACCAGCCACCAGGACATTCATTAATATTCAGGATAACATTTACTCTGTTTGCAGTCGTCTGGGAGAAGTTTTCCAAAGTTTGAGCTTGTGTTTGGTTTAATTGACCGCTCCCCTGTCTATATCCACAGATTATTACAGATAAGCCCCCCCATTATAGCCGTGATTCATCTCCTAATGAGACAGAGCCCATTTTACAGCAGGCTTTTCCCGAAACTCCTGTAATGAGGATCTTAACTGCACCTGAAAGCAGCAAACAAGGATGCACTGCAGCGAGGTGGAATAAAGGCTGTCTGCTGGAAACCCCGCTTTGTGTTCATTTGGCTGATTTATGCGCACAATACCGGGGTGTTTGGGGTTTTCGGCAATGCTGGGTGCTGATTGGGTGCGCACAGTCTCCCAAAACGCATCGCTAATACTCAGATGTGGGGTTTCAGAGCCTGCTGTCAGCCTCGTCCCACATGAGCTGCACCCACGACTTTACTCCTCTGACAATCTGCTGCCAACTCATGACATCAGCGCTTTTGTCGCTGAGTCATTCTCAGACAAAGCCCTGATCCATATTATTACCTTCATCATTAATCTTTATTTTTCCCCGTCACAAGAGCTCATCGGATTTCATGACATTTTTTTGGAAAGGTCACAAGCAGTAGCTAAGCAAAAAAGCCATTTCTCTACGTTTGACTCGTCTTTCAAGGACACTGGACGATCTCTTGAGAGCAAGGGAGACTCGGAGATTGTTTGTGCTGTAAGGCTACGTTCACACGTATCTGATCTTCTAATGACAGTCTGAACGACACAGATCCAAATTTTTCAAATGCGATCCAGGCCACTTGGATACGTGTTCCTAAGTCCGATACTTTTGGCATGCGACTTCAGTCTGAACGGCCAGGTCGCATTCATCCAACCCGGGCGTGTTTCCTCCAGCGAGAGTGGTACAAGTAAATGTACACAAAACGTTCTTCTCGTCATGCGAAAATAGTATATAAACTCTGTATCAGTGAAGCAGCGAAGCACATAGCAATCCCACCACTCTTGGCTACGACTCCGCACCCACACGTTAATTTTTTACGGACGCTGCTGCCACTGCCCCACAAAACGCCGTGGCCAAAAACCTTGTCCTTCTCCTTCTCCGTCTCCTCTTTAAAACAAATAAGCGTGTGACGTCATCGTGTCCTCCAAGGCGCATGCGGGACACTTTTGGGGCGTTTAACGTTCACATTGGAGATCACAGACAAATGGCATTTAATTGGAAATGTGAACGGCCTCGCAAAAAAATCAGAATTGAGCATTAAGCCGTGCAGTGTGAACATAGTCTTAGTTTATGGTTCATTTATTCTATGTAGTCACTCTATTAGTCAAAGCAAGAATTTTTTAGTCCACCACAGTGAAATATACTGTGTCATGTGATGATGTAAACAGCATAACACAGAGGCTGCCAATGACTCTTGGCCTGATCTCGCAGAATATTTTCCTGTGTTGCCTGTGGACACGGCCGCACTAGTCCAGCAGGTTCAAAGCCGAGCTCCCAGCTGTCCCTGCATGCCAAAGAGAGGGACGCGCCATAGATTTTTAATGGCTGTAGCTACAATTTACCGCTCGTTTATTCAGCTCTTATGATGAAAAGCCCTGAGAATCATTCATCACGTTAAAAGCAGCGCTGATAGATGCTGCAACTTCTGCCCTGCTCTCTGGACCTCCTGTTAAATCTTCAGAGGGGAGAAAGTCAACTGGGAGAAACTTCAAGAAAACTCACATTATTTAACATTTGTCAGACTGGTGTTGTTTGTGTGGACTTGGATACTGTGGTCATTTGGAAAACCTAATATTTCAAAAGTAAAATATGGAGAGCAGAGGGCAAAGAAGATTTCTGAGTGTAATTTATGTTGGAAGCTTGTCCTCTTTAATCTGAGCCGTTGCTCGTTCTTGTGTGGTCACTGGAGCTCACATCAGCTTTGCATTATACAGTGTTGCTACAGATGTGGTCATACCCTTAAACACTACACGCACATGTCATGGAGAAATTAGTCGTCACCCTTGGGCCATATTATGTGCATGTAGCTCCTAATTGCCTGTTAATGTTCAGCTCCAATGCTGACGCTGAGATTTCCACGCAGTGACAAGGCGCCCGAACACAGCAGAAAGGTCCGGTGATGGAGAGTTATTAGAGGTTTCCATCAGCACATCTGTGGCAGCGGTCCTACCATTTCCGACCAATTCATCACCATTAAAGCAGCAATCAGGGCTTTGGTGATCAGCTGAGGCTACGAGAAACTTAACTGCACACATGACAAATTCACCCCAACCCAACCACATCCCATCAGCCCTGCACCCTCAACTCCTTCTGCTTATCGACTCCTATGATCTACTGAAGGAGAAAGTCACAGCCGTCTTCAAATAAAAGCAATAAGTCTATGGCAGCATGGAGGAAATCATGATTCAGGTGTGTCGGGATGAGTCAGACACTGTTGTATATAGACTCCTCGTTCACTCACAGCCCTGCACCCATCTCACTCGAGTTTATCATCGCCCCGCTCGCCCAACTCGACATATTGCCTTTCCCAGCCTCATCTGCCCGGCCAGCTCAAGAGGCCTCCCAGGAAGAGATTAGCAATCCAATAACTGCTGGAGCCTCCACCTCACCAGCAGGTGCTCCCCAGAGTGAATGCTGATGAGAACTGCCAGGCCGCTATGATAACACACAGAGAGCCGGGCATCGGGGCCCCAGAAGACCCCCCGAACCTTAAACCTCAACTTCTAAAGCACACTCTTTTCACATGCTCTTCAAACAGAATCAAGCAGCATGGCAGATTTACTGTATAAACATTTCAAGGGATAGATCAGTGCTTTCAAGCTGGGGGCGGGTTCTCTCTCAGGGTGGTCCTAAGAGCTTTGTCTGCAGGTCGTCAAACTCGTTATTTGTGCAAATGAAATGATGAAATGGCAAAAATTTCAAACAAATAATTGGAGAATGGGTAGGCCTGTCACAATAACAAATATGAAGGACGCTATATTGTTCCAGAGAAATATAACATTCATTCATTCATTCATTTTCTTCAACTTTTCCATCTGGGTCGCGGGGGCAGCAGTCCAAGCAGTGTTTCACTGCCCAGAACACAATGTACCAGCCCTCATGAATCCTCCTGCGGGTGGTGGGTCCACAGGAGGACGGCTCACGTCACAACGGGCCTTGATGTATCTTCTGCCATGGGGGCTACCAGTGTCCACAGACACTGGGGGCGAGGTGGGGTTAAGTGTCTTGCCCATGGACACAACGGCAGCGCTCATCTGTGGGAGCTGGGATCACATGCGGTCCACCCGTCAAGAGCGGCATTCGAACCACTAACCCCTGGATCACGAGGCATATACTCTACCAACTGAGCTACTGCCGCCCGAAATATAACAATTAACGATATTATTGAAAATCCTTTAGGCCACTGACATCGTATCAATAAAGCAGGATTATCCCAGTAAACTTTAAAACTTCTTTTTTAAATAAACAGATTGCAGAATGAAGCAATAATTAGCCAAATAAGTTATTTATGCTATGGAAGTCGTCAGAGGCCATATTCATGAGCAATATTTTTTCTTCCTTGTCATCCCGAGATAACGAGATAATTGATTTGTGATCTCGAGAAAACAAAACAGTTATTCCGTGATCTCGAGAAAACAACTGAAACATCTACAGGGTCTGTCTACGTTGTGACAGGCTGACTTCGAGGCTATTTCTCATTCTGAATAGACACGTTCTTGGTCATTAGAATGTCTGGAATAATAATTGATCAGCTGATAAGGCAATATTTTGATCAGGGGTTGACACGGCGAGATTGTATTACGTCTTTTAATTTGGGATAATTTCCAGATTAGTCCACGGCGCCTCCGCAGAAGACTGGCCTGACTTCATCTTTACCGACAGAGATACAGTGATCGTTTTCTCAAGATCACGGAATAACTCTTTTTCCTCGAGATCTCGAAATAACAGTTTTGTTTTCTTGAGATCACGAATTAATTGTCGTTTTCTCGAGATCGAATTAATTTTCTCGTTATTAAGGCAGAAAACAATCATTACGAACATGGCCTCTGTCGACTTGTGTATTTTTCAGCCCTCTACAGCTCAAATCTTATCATAGTACAAGTAAAATAACAAAAATCTCCCCATCATTGCAAAGAAATTATACAAGCTATAAATACTGAGACCAAAAATATATGGTCCCAGCTATAATATATTAAAAGATAAGTCGATGTGAACGTATACGGGAACAAAACCATCCCATTTTCTGTTTATTTGTCTGAAATCAATGCCTGTTAGTAGTAATTTTTTTCAAATTATGTATTTGGGGGCTGCGGGGGGTCTGGCAAGTCTCTGGTTCATACATGGGGGGCTTCATAGAAAAAAGGATCGAGATTAACTACGGAAATAAAAGTCCTGTGTAACTCCAGTAATAATAAGAGGCTACTGAGGGATATTTTTAAAAAGGAAACAGCAGACAAAAAAGGCCACATAGCACGCTTAGTAGATAACAGAACAAGAGTTGATATGACACTTTTAGCCAATTCTCAGCAGGTTACTAACTTTTCATTCATTTCATTGAGAACTCAATCAAATATTTAACCCAACCTTTAGTTTAGATTGATTTGTCCTTTTTACTTCCCCTTTTCTGGGGTCTGACTGCTTTACTTCTCCATTTTTCCTTATTAATTTCTCTCTCTCTCTCTTCCTCTCCTCTCTTTCTCTAGCTTTCTGTCTCTCTCCATCTCCCTCTCTCCCTTTCTGCTTCCAGTAGTTAAGTGTCACCTGCTGTTTTATGGAGCGCCGCTGCGTTTTTAGTGAGCTCTTTGTGCTTTCTCTGTTATTACCCGATATGAATACTTGGACTCGGAATACCTAGCCTTAGTATTTGCTGTTATTTTGAAACATGGCCTTTCACATAAAGCATTATGAAAAGCCAGGTGATGTATTGGAAAATGTTTATCTAGTAGAAATTACAATATTTATACATGGAAAACTCTTCTTTTAAGGTTAACATGGGAAGATAGTAGCTAAAACTACGCATCAGTCAAACACATGCTCACTTTTATGCATTTCGTTCATGCATAAACATTTGTAGAAGCCGTAATTCGAAAGCAGACATTATCATTATCTGACTTATCCTTTTTTATTTGACGAAAAACGAATGCACTTTCTATGTCAGCACAAAATAGATAGCATGGGTGTATTTCCACTTAAAGTACAGGGCTTTAAAACTGTGTCTGGCCTGAGTGCACGTCAACTCCTTCTCGCTCATAAATCCCCCGTTGGCTCACTCCTGTCGAGCCCAAACCACATTCATCTACTGGGGCTGGATGGGGTTATCTGCACCTCCCGCCTCAATTTCACGGGCCTTGTACTGCCGATAAACAGCGCAGGGGTAAGTTACAGTCTACGTGGTGGTGGAAGGGGGGGAAGGGGGTATGTGAAGGAGGCAGAGAGCGCAGGTCACCCAAGAGTGTTTTTAAAATGTAAAAGGGGTTGTCTCTCACATTGAATTGAAGCGCCTCGTGCTATGTCTTCCCCTCGGCACCTGCCATCGCACTACTATTCACAGCATGATCTTGTGCTCCGGTGCGCCACGAGAGTCATTCAAAGTGTCTGTTTTCCATAAGAGAAAATCTGAGCACACGGAGGGATCACAAGTGACAACTCGAGGATAAAAGGATTGTCGTGGTCTAGCTATTGGAGGTTTGCCATCTTCATTAAGCTAAAGGCCAAAGCCCAGCCAGTGAATGGGGAGGCCCAGGTGCAGAGCAAGAGCCACACTAATTGCGTAAAGTACGGCAGCCCACTAGGGACACACACACACACCAGGTGCACGGATAACTAGTTGAGGGGTTAGCCGAGGTTCACAGCAAATGATAAGGACGCTTCCCCCATCGCTGTTTTGCTGTAATTGCTGTTAGCCTAATCTGTCCCACAGTGTAGAGAGGAAAACTCGAGGGGAGTCATCTGGCTTGGCATCCAGCTGACGACAAATGATTTTAGAAGCAATGAAAAGGCCAGGATTGTTGTGCAGCGCTGACGGTACAGGTGTCTGGAGGGCTGAGACGAGCCAAGAATGAGGCTTTGGCACCAACCGCTCGTCTTTTGTTCCAACACACTGCAGCGCGGAGTCGGGAAAAAATGAGAAAAATAGTGTCATATTAATTCTATCAGGAGATTCAGCCCCTTTTGGAACTGATGCGTTTTTAGTGGCGTGGCTGTCATTTTCACCTGAGTAATATTGTGTTAAAGAGCCACTCCGGGCCTGTCCCACTCTCCCCGCAGACACTTCTCTGACAGCTATTGGTGGTTTTCAGAGGCTAAAATGTGATGATGTCATACTCCCAGATTGGGGGCAATGTCCAGATTTCCCTTTTGATTACATTGTTCTTTGTCATGAAATATCCAAAAGGTATACAGTGAACCCTCGTTTATCGCGGGGGTTAGGTTCCAGAAATAGCCCGCAATAAGTGAAATCCGCGAAGTAGGACAATTTTATATTTTACAATTATTCTACATGTTTTAAGGCTGAAAACGCTTCACCAGACACATTATACACCTTTCTGAGACTGGTATTAACATTTTCTCACATTTTTCTCTTGTTTAAACACTCAAACTTTTGTAGATTTTCATTAAAATATATTAATAGTGGGGCGGGGGCACGTGACACGCGGACACGTGCGCGCGGACACGTGCGCGCGGACACGTGTGTTTGTTTTGGTACCACATATCCATGCCATGTGCGAAAGTCGAGTGGAAAGCGACCTGGATATCATTTTGGGCAAGACTCAAGCCAATGCTAACAGTGCCGAACCGCTAACAGACGCCTCTGAGCACCACAAGACCAGGTAAGACTAACCTGCGCTCACAAGAGTTAGTTGCATTTCACCCCGGCTCCAAAATCAGACCGCTATCAATGCGTCGCCAATACTCCACAGCTCTCTAGGACGGGGTCGGGTTCATCCTCTCGTCCTCTCACGGGGAAGAGCCACTGTCTCCACAGTGCGCGCGAGTGTCCTCTCCCCGCTGCGGCTCCCCCGGACGCCGCAGCGGGCCCGTCCATGTTGATTCTTGGAAGAGTCCATGTTGATTCTTGGCTCTTCCATGGTCCGGCTCGCACTCTCTTCCATGGCTCGTGCAAGTAAACAAAGGCCACACCTCCTGTCACCCAGGCGCTCTCGTGAAGGAAATCTGAGACTCTGTCCCTACCATCCCTGGTCTAGACCTGGTTTAGTCCTGGTTTAGACCTGCTTTAGTCCTGGTTTAGACCTGGTTTAGACCTGCTTTAGACCTGGTTTAGTCCTGGTCTAGTCTCTTAGCTAATCAGGGCGCAGGACAGAATGTTACACTGTAAAAAAAAAGTTACACTATAAAAAAAATTGAAAAAAAAAAAAAAAAAATTGGAAAAAAAAATCCGCGAAACAGCGAGGCCGCGAAGAGTGAACCGCGATACAGCGAGGGTTCACTGTATTTACAAATGTTGAACCTGATAATTTCTAGACACGAGAATGTCCCGTATTACAAGACAACATTGCATTTTAATAATTGCACTGTGTCACTTTTTGGTTGGGGGTCCGCCACCTGCTGCTTTCCATGGATATGTTGCACTGCTCTACAAATTTTTGGACTTGATCTGCTCCCGAGATAAAAGTGGCTAAATCTCATTTATAAGATGAACTGAAAATCAATTGATAACTGTGCTGGTTAGCTAATGTATTCAAGATATTTAATGATATTGTTTTATATCAAAATCGCATCTGTTTATACAAAAGATTTAGGCATTTTTGCTTAAAAATAATATTTATATTTTGAAAATATTTAACTTGCGCTTCTTTCTCCATCAAGAAATAAACGAGAAATATCTTAAGACATCAGGTGATTGAATATCTTATGAAAAACAAGCTAAAGTATCACATGTGTTACAACAATAATGTGGAGCCCAACTTTAGTCCTGATCTCCAACTTTGCGACCAAAGTAATGGTGTTCTGCCTTTTTAACCACTGCAGTTATGTTGCACTTTTGTGATGCAAAGGTCACTTCACCACAAACGTAACACAAGTTATCTGGATTGTTCACACAATTTTGAGGCATCTCTCTTATGTGAAATCCAAAAATATTTGATGTTAAAACTCTAGACATATTAAAATGAATGTATGTGAATGTGCAGACAGACTTTCAGATAGAACTGGTTGCTTGTAGACACACTGTACCTTCTGATAAACTACAGTTTTTGCCTTATTTTGCATAAATTTCCTAAGATAAGATAAGATAAGATAAGACTTTATTGATCTCACACAGGAGAAATTTACTCGCCACAGTAGCTCCAGGACAATTGGACAGGAGGGAAAAAGTGCATGCAGGCAGGGAGGGGATAAAGTAAGTAATAAATAGTGCAAATAGTAATATGTAATAATAATAATAATAATAATTTTTTGACCTATTTTGACCCAATACTATATCTTGGAAACTATAGCCAATCAGCACTTCTGACTTACTTTTTCTTTATTAGTGACATATAAACCAAGAAAAATTTCACTACTTTTGTTCCAGAAGCATTTTGCTTGTAGACCAGTGTTATTGCGCTGTCTGGAATGTTCCACAGCATGACTTTAAACAGCTCTACCTTATATTTATTCAGTTACACGTGGCTTTACAGTAGAGGTAAGATCGGGGTTAAAAAATACCCGGCCCGCGGGTATTAAAGCCCGACCCGGCCCGAACCCGACCAATTAACTTGATTTGCAGGCCCGAGCCCGAAGCAAACCCGAAATTTCATATTTTATTTGTGAGGACTCGGGAGGACTAGGGGTGATTTATGATAACAAATTAAAGCCTGTCTTTTGTAACGAAATCTAAGTTAAACAAGACTGTATAAACATTTACATCTTTTATATTTGTTTCTGCAGAAGGTACATTAACCGAAAATTTTCCATCATTGACAGATTTTTTTAAGAGTTGACGGGAAAAATTTAAGGCCGTCCGTCATTTTGACGGGTTGAAAATTGGGCCATAAACCACAGCAGCAGTACGTCCTTAAGAATCTAGCGCGGCTCTAAGAGAGAGAAGCAGAGAGAGCGGAGCGGAGGGGAAGATTATTAAGAGAGCTGCGTTCACGTGCGCAGAGCATGCTGTTTAGTAATAGCAATTACATTACAGCGCCTTCTCTGTTTTATCCAAATTATTTATTTTAAAACAAGTATTCCTTAGTTTAGTATCCACACATTGTTTTAGTATACATTTTTATAAACATATATTTATTTAAAAAAAGTCAGTGAGAGAGAAGCCCGGCCCAACCCGACCCGAAGCAATGATTGACATTTTAGGCCCGGGTCGGGTCGGGCTCGGGCTTAAGATCTTACCTCTACTTTACAGCTCAAAAACAGGCATTCTGACTGTGAGCAGGGTTTCCTCTTCACAGGTCTGACCTGTAACTTGATTTGGTTTGGTCTCCATCAAGGCAGAATGTTAAATATCACACTGTGAACCATTCCAGACATGGCAATGACATCTCTAAGAAGAAAGGCATTTAACGGACCCTCCACCAGAAAAGTTACCTGCCCTCCGCATCTGTGTTAAAAATGATTGGCCTATAGAATGTTCTGATGTCATCTGAAACCCAGCAGTTGTTGAGAAACGTCTCAGGCCGGTTCTGTTTGTATTTCTCCGTGTGATGTAAACGAGGAGCTTTCATAAACCTCAGTCACACGGCAGACTTTCCATCTGCAGATTATTAACGAGCGACTCCTCTTATGATGGCACGTTGGCCTTTCTCTCCCATTTGCGCAGGTGAAAAGAGCACTTTGTCTTTGCCAGGATTCAAACTCTGATAAGCTTTAATGTCAAAAGAGACAATACTCAGCCCCGCTCCACAGAGAATCAGATGCACTTATTTTTCTCCTCAATCGATTTAAATTGTGCAGCCTTTAGTTTGTGTGCAGCGGCCCCAGGTGACGGGGAGTTTTTTATGTCTGCAAATGTCACAGCTCACGTATAAGAAGAGGAAGGTTTTCTGGATATAAGTAAATATGCAAGCCTGTCACAATAAATAAAATTTGAAGTGCGCTATATTTCTTTAGAAGTTATAGACGATAAACGATAATGTTGAAACTAATTTATGCAACTGACACAATAACCCAAGAGCGATTTAAATAAATATACAATATTGTTAAAAAAAAACATGCGTCTGTAATGAGTCATAGAAAAGTTATTAATTCAACCTTCTACTGCTCGAATATTCAAATTATAATAAAAAATAATCCCAGATTTCTCAGTAGTGCAAAAAAAAAGTTTACATGATAAATTTGGATCCCCCCAAAAATATTAGTACTTATCGTGACTAGGCACGGGATGATATTTTGGTGTCATCATTATCATGGCCAAAATAATTGCGATTTAATGATAATATGATAATTATTAAAATTGCTGACTGGTCATTTTTTTTTATGGATATGGATCATTATAATTTTAATATTATAGATAAGTTCTATACTGAAACAACTGTTATGGGGTTGTATTTTGTTGTACAGTGGTACCTCACCTTACGAAATTAATTTGTTCCAGAAGTGGTTTCGTAATGTGAATTTTTCGTAAATTGAGTAGCTATTTCAATGGGAAAAGCCTGATTCGTTCCAAGGCCCCGTTCCAAGTTTTTTTTTTATAGTGTACCTTTTTTTTTATAGTGCAACACTGTGTTCTGGGTCCTGATTGGCTAAGAGACTGTAGACCCAGGACTAACGACTAAACCAGGTCTAAACAAGGTCTATACTGGACTAAACCTGGACTAAACCAGGACTGGACACCAGGATTAAACCACCACGTGCGGGTCTATTTCCTGGTTTGGTGCTAGCTCTGCCGGTGTACCTCACGAGTCACGGCTGAGGCGAGGAGGGAAAGGAGGGGAGGAGATGTGCCTCCCCTCGGGACCGCGCGCAGTCCGAGCGCATGAACGAACGCAGGTACACCGGTGGTTTAATCCTGGTTTAGATCTGGCTTAGACCTGCTTGTAGCTTTGTGCTACAATTTTGTATGAAAAGCGCTTTATAAATATTGTTTGATTTGATTTGGTCTAGAGGAGGCACGGTTTGAGCACGGGTCTCGTGAGTACACCGGGTCATGCTGCAGTCTTCTCCGCCCTCCCCCTTCCCCCCACACTTCACCATTAATAATTTTGTTGAAAATCTATGAAAGTTTGAGTGTTTAAACGAGAGACAAATGTGAGAAAAGTTTAAATCCAGTCTGAGAAAAGCGTATAATGTGTGTGGCTGAGCACGCATTATTTGAATTTTTGAGATTTCGCGTTTCGTAACTTGAATTTTCTTTCGTATCTATAGACCAAAATTTAACGTGAAGGCGTTTCGTAACTTGGAATTTTCGTTTGTTGGGTCTTTCGTAAGGTGAGGTACCACTGTAACTGAAAACAACAGTTGTCTAGCAGAGAACTTTATGGTTAAGTATCTGTTTTCTGCACATTCTGGTGATATTATGGCGATTATTTTTGTTTGCCATTATCACAACTGTATAAAATGATTATTGTCTACCCTTTTTATCCCAATAAACAATATGATTGTTCATTGTCCCATCCCTAATCGTGACAGGCCTACAAATATGTCCGCTGTTATTGGCAGAGTCCTGCTGTGTGTAGGGGCTTCTTAGAAGCTCCCCTCCCCACAGTATGCTTTTGGATTATAGATTGGCCTTTAATAATCAATGACAGTGCGCTTGTTCAGATCAGATTAGCAGGCTTAATCTCCAGCGTATGGTTTTATAATGCTCTTTACACTGTTGCGCGCCAATGCAATAAAAATGCCTCAGCTTTATCCGTGGCCACGACTAATGTTTGTGGCCAAATTGGTTTTCATCTAACAGCATTGTGCCGAGTTCAATACTTAAGCGCTTGCTCCAAGGATTCTATTTAAGGTTTCTTTTGAAGTGACGTTTTGGGGCAAACGCAACATTTTGATCCAACTGATAAAAAGGCCTTTTTGACAGATAGATTTCCATACAATCTAAACATCATAATGGAGTCTTGCATTTTCAGCTCACATTTTGCAACAGGTCACCATCTGCTTTGAAAAATGGGCCATACATTTACGTTAGGGAAGCAGCAATCCAGCGTTTTCTTTTCCAATACCGATGTCGATACTCTGGCTTTAAGTATCTGCTGATATCCAATATTAACCAATACTAGGGCAGAGACAGGAAATGTGTTTTGTAACTGTTCTATCCTTTAAGGGTCCTATATTAGGCAAAATGGATTCTTGTGACCCAGAGTTGTTTTGTTTCTTTCACACATGTTTGAGTAATTCCATCTGTTCACATCTCCAAAGTTCAAAATGCTCTGTTACGCCTTGTGATGTCATGTAGTGGTAGAATAGGTTAATAACTACATTTCCCTTTTGTTCAGTGGAGCATTTCCAGGGCTGAAATTCTGAAAGATTCTAGTGAAGGTGTGTGGTGTTTAAAGACACAGTGGGGCACTTCATGTATGACTGCTTGACATCACAAGGTGGAACAGAGTGTTTTCCTTTTGAGAGAAGAACCTAAATATGCAGGGTGTGTGTTAGGGTTGGGCGGTAATACGGTAATACGGTATACTGCGATATCTAAAAATAGCAACGGTATCAGATTCATTACCGTCATTTAAAAAAAAAAATCTTGCCCTAATATAATATTAACTATAATTAATTTAATGCCTAAATAAAGAGTGTTTGTCCAGCACTTATGTATGTGTGTTTGTGTTTGTTAATTTAATACTATTACAGTTTAAAACTAATATTACTATCGGAGAGATGACGTTCAATGAAGTTCCTGGATGTTGCGTCGTCACGTGACATTACCGCTCAGAAGGAGGAGGAGAAAAACAAGACAACATGGCAGGCCGCGCTGAGTTGGTCCCAAAGTAAAACACAACGTCTGCAATTTGGCAGCATTTTGGATTTCGGCCAAATGACAAGGGAGAGTGTGAGAAGTTTTCGGGTTTCTTATTTCAAACGCAACTTCCACACGAGGCTGTTATTCTGGGAGATGAAGACCCCCTTCTTTGGTGGAACGAGGGTTGCCCGAAAATACCTGTGCTCTCCATCGGAATGGGTCTTCAGCACCGCGGGCAAAGTTGTCAATCCACAACGTGCCTTACTCAAGCCGGAAAAAGTGAACATGCTGGTTTTGCATTCAATAGCTTAATATTTTTATTTTCAATAAGGAGTAGCTTTTTCTGACGGACGAAAATGGTTTGGGATGTTATATAGTTCTACGTTTAATTTATTTGATTCATGTTAATAGATTTTAAAAATATACAAACGAGCAGTATTTTCCACTGCGTTCTCAGGACAGGGTTATATATGCACATTTTCGGTTATGTCTTGTTATTTATTGTTCAGATTTTCTTATTTGATAAGATCAAGTATTTTATTTATTTGATTCCTGTTGGTTTGTTAGCTTTAGCCCACAGACAATTTGTTATTTCGTTCCGTCGGTTGGCTGCTGTATTTGCACTTTAAACATTTGTTAATAAAAGTTACTAATTTTGTACATGTTTTGTTATGTTTTCAGTATCATTAGGCCTATGTAATGCTTGCTATTCTGTTTCTGAACGGTATAGGTGCAAGCTGCCATTTGGCGAGGCGACTCCACGGTAGTGCTATGAAGTGTTTTTTTTGTTTGTTTGTTTTTTTTTGTTTTTGTTTTTTAGCCTTAGCAACGGTAATACCGTATACCCCGGGAAAATGTGGAGACGGGTTAACGGTATCAAAATTTGGATACCGCCCAACTCTAGTGTGTGTTAAACATGAGCGAAACAAAACACAACTCCTGGTATGTTTGTGATGAAGAAACAACATTATAACAGTGATCAGAAAATAGTGTAATATCGTCCCTTTAAAGTAATTACAGAACAACTATGAAAAAACATCCAATAATTCAACCAGCAAAATGTCTAGTTACACCAATTTATAGACCAAAATAAGATATTAACTGAATATCTTGAAACCGATACCTGATCCATCAAACTGTTCAATATCAGAATCGATATACCAGTTGCATCCCTAATTTACACCTAACCGTGTTTATTGGGGTATGAGATTCTACTATGACATTGCTCTTAGGCTATGTTCACACTGCAGCCTGAAGGGACCCAAATCTGATTTTTTTTCTGATTTTTTTTTTTCACCCCTATGCGACCTGTATCTGATTTATTTATTTATTTATTTATTTTTTTTTTTAAATGACAGTCTAAACGACACAGATCCAATTTTTTCAAATACGACCCAGGCCACTTGGATATGTGGTCCTAAAACCGAGACATATCCGATCTTTTGACATGTGACTTCAGTCTGAACGGCCAGGTCGCGTTCATCTGACCTGCCCGTGTTTCCTCCCATGAAAGTGATACCCATACATGCGCCATAGGTAAAATCCTCCAGCTTAGGGCCTGACCAAACCTAAATAACAAAACAAATTATGGGGAGGGTCCCCGGGTCAAATATAGAAACGACTTCTCCTGTGCGAGATCAATAAAGGTCAATCTTCTAATCCTTAACCACTGTAAGGTGCTTTGTGCTACAATTTTGTATGAAAAGCGCTTTATAAATATTGTTTGATTGATTGATTGAAGTCGGCGTTCACAAATGTACATAAATTATGTTCTTGTCATAGGAAAATTTTGTATGAACTCCGTGTCAGTGAAGCGGCGAAGCACATCGTAATCCCACCACTCTTGGCTGCGACTCCGCACCCACACGTTCCTCTGTGTGGAGGTGGCTGCCACTGCCCCACAAAACGCCATGGCCAACAACCTCGCTCTTCTCCTTCTTAATCTCCTCTTTAAAACAAATGTATTGTACATGTGCTGCTCCGGTAGGACAGCAACTTTAATAAAGCCAGATGCTCACTCATAGTGTCCATGTTTACTTCTGTAAACACTGAACACGCTCACTGCGTGTGACGTCATTGTGTCCTCCAAGACCCATGCGGGACACTTTTGGGGTGTTTAATGTTCACACTGGAGGTCACATACAAGCCGCATTTAACTGGAAGTGTGAATGACCTCGCAAAAAAATCACATTTCACAAAAAAATTGGAATTGAGCATTAAGCCCTGCAGTGCGAATGTAGCCTCATTCCCCCCTCCCCTGGCTGATGCCTCAAGCCTGTCTGCTGATGGGGTCAATCTCGGAAGACGACGGACTGCTCTCTGCGGGCAACAAGTACCAGTAAGCCCAGTAATTATGGACAGCAATCAAGCCCGTGTGTAGCCTCTTAGTTTCTCAGCAGTGTGTTTGGAGGTGTGTGGGAACCAGGGCTTTGAGGGGGATTGGAGCAGGATTGGCAGCAGGATTTAGTGCACCAGTTCACACAGAGAATATATTTGGAAGGTGAGGGGAAGAGTCAGACCTTGCCACTTTATTGTTTAATCAAAAGCCTGGCTGGAGGTTTGAAAAGCCGACACAATAGCTATAAATATAATCTGCATGATCTTTCTTTGCGTACTTGAAGCTGTCGTATCTGTCACGCACGCCTGCTTCTGAATATGTCAATCACAAGAAAGCAGCCACTACGTTCTTGACTTAAATGAACAAACGTGCTCAAAGTCCTGGAATAAAATGTTTTCGTATAGAGATTAATGGGGATAATTTAGCAGAAACCTCAACCATTGTCTATTCTGTGTGTGCTCTATCTATCCTTGAAATAGAGACAGATTGCACTGCACTTACACTGTAGTTCTTCACCATTCCCAGGACTTTGTCAGTGCCAGAGAAACTTGTATTTGTTAGGGGCCGAACATTGTGTTTTCAGGTTAACTGGCCGCACATTGGCACTCAGGGGAATATCTTGTTTGTTTCTCTCTGTTGTATAAGAGCTGTGGGAGCTGTTGTCACATGCCTTTGCATGGGCTTGGATTGTGTACAGGCTTTCACTGCCACCAAAACAAATCATCAACAGTAATTTTAGTGTTGTCATTATACTAAAATTTCAAACTCAATTTCGATACTAAGGAATAGACTCGATGCTTAATGCTAATTCTAATACCACATTATTTAGACAATAGAATGTGTTTTTCACCATTTTTTTAAAAAAGTTTTAGTATTGATTTGTGTCTGATTTTATATGTATTTGTATTAGTATTTAGTAGTTTTTGTATTGGTACAGATCGAATTCATGCCTTCCCGTACATGTTTGGTAGACTGATTTGGTTGGCTGAATTTTAGCTGAAAATCTGACAAAATAAAACCCATGTGGGAACACTGCTCTTACAGTTTAAGAGTGAAACAGGTCTGTAGTGGAGGTCTAACAATCATTGGTCAGGTATACTTTGGCAGATTTGAGCAATGTATAGACGATGCCAGAGAAAATTCTGTGTCATCGTTGGCCATGAAAAATCAGTCAGTCTCTGGTGTTCATTGGTATTCAGTCATTACCTGGCCAGCCAAATGATATCTCTCTGTATTTGCTATACAGCGAGATACCATTTGGACACCCTCGCTCCACCCTCGCTCCCCCGGTTAACAACGGACTCTGCGATTCTGATTCGTTCAAAGATGGTGACGTCAGTGCACCCGCCTTTGCCCGCAACGTCACTCTTAGGCAGCGGAAGTTCCTCCTCAGTTTTGAACAGTGTTGTATAAAGTACTGGAGAATCAAACTCAAGTAAAAGTATTGGTACCCCTCCCAAAAATGACTTTGGTAAAAGTCGAAGTCACTGACTGAAATATTACTTGACTAAAAGTCTTAAAGTATCTGGAATTTCATGTACTTAAGTATGACAAGTACTGTAAAAATAAATGTACTCAAGTAATGTAATTAAAAGTACAAGTAAAAATATCAAGCAAAGGCAGTCTGAATTTGTAATATTTTTTAATGTTCGTTTTATTTTATTTTTTTAAATAAAGGTTTTGGGGGAACAAGAGTGCTGAAAATTAGGCATTTGGCCCTTAACTCAACTGTAAAACACCATGTTCTACTCACCCATGGTAGTTTTGTGTAATTTGGAGCACTGTGTGTCATTTGTAATTTATTAATTATGAGTCTAGACCAGGTTTAGACCCGGTCTAGACCTGGTCTAAACCGGGACTAAACCTGGTCTAAACCTGGACTAAACCGGGTCTAAACCTGGTCTAGAGTCTAGACCAGGTTTAGACCAGGTTTAGACCGGTCTAAACCGGGACTAAACCGGGACTAAACCGGGTCTAGACCTGGTCTAGACCTGGTCTAGACCTGGTCTAGACCGGGTTTAGACCGGGTCTAAACCTGGTCTAGACTCTAGACCCGGTTTAGTCCCGGTTTAGTCTCGGTTTAGACCGGTCTAAACCTGGTCTAGACTCTAGACCAGGTTTAGACCCGGTTTCTAGACCAGGTTTAGACCGGGTCTAAACCTGGTCTAAACCGGGTCTAAACCGGGACTAAACCGGGTCTAAACCGGGACTAAACCGGGTCTAAACCTGGACTAGACCAGGTTTTAACCTGGACTAAACCAGGCCTAGACCAATTCTAAACCAGGATTAAACCACCGCAACCTTGTGCGTGTTCACGTGTCCGCGGGTGCACGTGTCGGCGCGTGCCTAAACAGGTTGAATAATTGTAAAATATAAATCTGTCCTACTTCGTGGATTTCCACTTTTACGGGCTATTTCTGGAACCTAACCCCCACGACAAACGAGGGATTACTGTACAACATTAAACTTACCTCTATGTGTTTCTTAAGGTTGGACGGGGAGTTTTTGTAAGATAAGATTTCTATTTTTTTTGGAAGGCATAAAAGGCACTTCATTCTGTAAGACGAATCCTTTACATCAGTGTAAGAAAACATCGTGTTTAAGTAGGGCCAGGGGTGCTCATCTTGAGGGTCCCCTTCATTTCTGGCCAGCGTGGTTTCTGTCTCCTCTTCCATCAGATGCTGATTGCAATTAAGCTAGCTGCGTAAACCAACAGGTGCTAGCTGATTGTCATGCGCAAGAGGCGAACAAGCCCAGGCTTGTCCCAACTTCGTTGCAGTCAGACTTTTTTTTTTTTTTTTTTTTTTTTTGTAACGAGTAACTAAACGGCACATTGAAAATGTATCGGAGTAAAAGTATGCAATTAAATTCGGAAATGTAGTGAAGTAAAAGTGAAAGTTATCATTTTTTTAAAAACTCAAGTAAAGTACAAAGTCTCCGAAAATGTACTTAAGTACAGTAGTGAAGTATTAATACTTCGTTACTATACAACACTGGTTTTGAATCAAGATGGCGCATCGGAGAACTGAACGTCCCTTCCATTCAGCTGTAAAATTGGTCTTAAATGACCTAAAACGCATCGATTCCTTAAAACCACAGCAGCTGACAGCTCTAGAGGCCTTTCTTTTCTTTCTTTTCTTTTGTTTGATTGGTTCACGTCGCTGTCCGTTAACTGTTCTCTGATTGGTTCACGTAGCTGTCTGTCTACGCGCAACGGCAGCGCATTCTGGACCAAGCATTACCAGACTCGCCGCTGGTACAGCGATGAGTCATGGATTCTTCCAGGCAAATTCAGTCATTTATTCAAAGCTAAACTTTTTACCCTATTAAAATGTGTTCATGCAAGATCACGAAAAGAGCTAAATGGGACCAAAATGGTTCAAAATGTGAGCCCCATCTCCTTGAAAAGTAAATGGCAGTGAAACTTTGTTATCTGAGGTTAACATAGTCATTAGGATGCAGCCCACAATCCTACTCATTTATACTCAAAGTGGGAGCCTTCAGTTATGTATCTCCTTCATATTTAGGCCGAGATTTCCATAGTGCAATGACATTAGGAGGAAGGACATGTCTAATGAGAGCACTTGCCTCTTTGTCTTTGATTCACAGGCCTAGGATTAACCCTGCCTATTACTGGAGCTGTCAGTCAAACCGGGAGCAACCCATAAGTGACACCCAACATGGAAGGTAAGGAAATAGTTCTTTTCAGCTCAAAGACACAAAAAGCAACACATGTCAACCTGATGCACAAACACGCTTTATGTCGCCTATGTTTCCCTGCTGATTAATGGCTAGAGGTGGAGGACCCATGGTGCGGCTTTGATGAGGCAATTTGTACGGTTTTGCAGGAAAACAATGGCAGTTCATTTTATTGCAATGTGTCTCCGGGGAAACGTCAGCCACGCCGCGCCGCCGTACAGTGCTCAGTTTGGCCCAATCGTAAATCAAAAGACGCCGCGTGTTGCCAGGAGGGGGCGGCGTCACGGCTTGCTATAATGGCCCATGTGCTGTTTGAGCTGCTTGATATGAAGGTGTGAGGTCCATGTCTTATTCCCTGTGACTACAAAGATTGCATCTTCTTATATATGCTGTTGCTTTTGATCCGGCTCCACCATCACGGCCTGATCATTTAGGTAATGTGTCGTAAAGTGTACATTTGCAAATGAAAAGGGAGTAAACGGAGGAGGCTACGACACACCTGAGATTTATAATGAAAGCTCAATCTCAAAATAACACAACACTTCTATCTAATTAATTCTGCCCATTCATCAGGTAATAGTAAGGAGAAATAAATATGTAAAGAAATATAGTTACACACAAACGCATGTTGGGTTTCTATGCTTTACATTTCCTGGAGACTGATCCTGCCCACAACCATAACACTGGTCTACAAGCAAAATGCTTCCGGAATAAAAGTAGTGACATTTTTCTTGGTTTAGGTCACTAATAAAGGAAAAGGTTGCTGATTGGCTATAGTTTCCAAGATATAGTATTGAGTCAAAATAGGAAATTTATGCAAAATAAGGCAAAAACGGTCGTTTATCAGAAGGTACAGTGTGTCTACAAGCAACAGTTCTATCTGAAAGCCTGTCTGCACATTCACATACATTCATTTTAATATGACTAGAGTTTTAACATCAAATATTTTTTGAATTCACATAAGAGAGATGCCTCGAAATTGTGTGAACAACCCAGATAACTTCTTTTGGTGAAGTGACGTTTGCATCACAAAAGTGCAACATAACTGCAGTGGTTAAAAAGGCAGAACACCATTACTTTGGTCGCAAAGTTGGAGATCAGGACAAAAGTTGGGCTCCACATTATTGTTGTAACACATGTGATACTAATCTTCACCAGTGGCTCATCAAGAAAAGAAAATTTGTTGTTTATTTCTTGACGGATAAAGAAGTGCAAGTTAAATATTTTCAAAATATCAATATTATTTTTAAGCAAAAATGCCTACATCTATTGTATAAACAAATGCGATTTTGATGTTTAAAAAAAAAATCATTAAATATCTTGAATACATTAGCTAACCAGCACAGTTATCAATTGATTTTCAGTTCATGTTATCAACATAAATGAGATTTAGCCACTTTTATCTCAGAAGCAGATTGAGTCCAAAAATGTGTAGACCAGTGTAATTATTACTTGCCTGACCTTTACCTAAAGCATAACCTCAACCTACTTTAACCTGACCTTTATCTAAGTGAATGTATAGATTTCAGTCTTATATGTGATAGTACCATAGACTGGGCAAAGTAGTGGTCTAAGGGAGTGTGACATCACCTATAGTGTTCAGCTCCAGTCAAATGAAGCTCACCGAGGCTGGCAGTTATAGGAGCAAAAAAGGAGCCAGGTCCATATGAGGAATAGGAATTTATTTATGTTCAAAATAGCAAAAAATAGGGTCATGTAGGATCAAGTAGAGTGGGTTAATACACACATTTTAAGACTAAAATGACGAGGCTCACTGCAGCAGTTACAGAGACGGGGTGACAATTTTCCAACGTAAAGTCAATTGGAAACGGTTGAGTCGATGGAGCTGGAAGCGCCCCCATGTTCACTTCATATTTGGAATGCGGTGGCTAGCGGGTTAGCTATGGATAGTACCCACACACATATTGCAAATCCAAGGCCATCCCAGTATTATTTACTTCATTGTGTGATCATCAGACTCCTTCCACGCACTTATTATTGTATGTCCTTATAGTGGTGTCTCCATACATTTGCATAAAGGACCTCGTCTACGTGTTTATGGCTCTTTAATTGCCTTTGTTATGATGATTGAGCTAATGAGAGCGGTTGGTGGAGGCGCTCACCTTGGTAAACTGGAGCAGTGAAGGTGACTAATGAATTAACTGCAGTAGTATTAGCGTTGACACACAAACCGAGCATTTAGAGTTTAGCTCTGTCATTGGCACTGCTGCATAATTAAAGCGAGCATCCGTGGCAGCTGATCAGGTTTAAGGTGATAATGAGCTGCATGTAGGTGTCTTAATGCAATCTTCTGTTTCATTAGATATGAACTACAATTTAGGGCCCGACCAATATATCGGTTGGCTGATATTATCGACCGGTGTGGGCACTCGGAGACTTAAATCTAGCCGATATGGGCCAATAGTCGACATGGGCATGTTATACCTCGTTATAAAGCTTAGACTCTCTATATTATGTCCTTTTAATTGAATTTACAGAGAGATCAGTATCCTAATATGTCGCCGCATCAGCATTTATCAGAGGAGTATTTTGGCTGTGTCTGTGATGCTGTACTGCCCCTGAACGCACCCCCAGAGGCTTGTCCCTCACATACTCTTGTCTACACCTGTGGGCAGCACTGAGGGACTGGAGTTAAATCCTATTCTGTCTGATCCAGGATACTGACTATAAATAAAATGAATTTCAGCACAGTTTAGGCCAGCAACAAAACTACTGCTTGTTTTTATCAAAGTGTGAGTGTGGAAAAGAGGACTGTCCCACATACAGAGGACTGTCCCACAGACAGAGGACTGTCCCACATACAGAGGACTGTCCCACAGACAGAGGACTGTCCCCACAGACAGAGGACTGTCCCACAGACAGAGGACTGTCCCACAGACAGAGGACTGTCCCACATACAGAGGACTGTCCCCACAGACAGAGGACTGTCCCACAGACAGAGGACTGTCCCACAGACAGAGGACTGTCCCCACAGACAGAGGACTGTCCCCACAGACAGAGGACTGTCCCCACAGACAGAGGACTGTCCTACATACAGAGGACTGTCCCACATACAGAGGACACATGAAACTGCTGTCAACATGCTGGATTACATTCTTTTTTACGGCTGATCGTTTTACGTTAGGATTAAAAGGATGCTGAAGACTTGTAATCTGAGAGGTGCCTGTGTGAGCGGTGAGTGTTGCAAATATGTCACTTTTAGAGATACTTTTCCTTCTTTTTCATTGGTTAGCACTTACCATAAACACACATAAACAGCCTGTTTTCTGGCAAAAGGAATTCATTTTGTCAACTGGACAACAGTTTATTGGGTTGAATACATTTCGAAGCTCATCCAAGCTGCTTCTTCAGTTCTGGTCAGAGTGCTGGTGGATTTGCCATAGATTCTACCTGGACGAGTGAGGGATTTTACACACACATCTGTTTTCTCTTACACTGGCCTACTGTAAAGTAGGCACCCACCTGGATGACTGAGGGATTACACAGATATACTAGTAAGGCTATATGGTAATATTTAATGTTGAAATTCACCTCCTGTTGTCTAAATAAAGACTTTAAAATTATCATCGTCATATCTGGATCAGTACTGAGTATCATGTATATTCCTTAGAATAAAAGTTTGAACATTTATTATTATGGCAACACTACCAAACAATGATGCATCTTGTTCATACTATATCTACATGATGTTCCATAATAGAGCTTTACTACTGATTTGGTCATAATACATGACTTGTCAGCGTTTATGGTGGCCCCCCATAGTCTAGAAACAACCTGGACTATACATTGGCATCACAAAATCACTGTGTTACCTACTGTCTTAACATTTAAAAGCACAAATTGTATACAGTGAAATTACTAAAATCTTGTGCCACCATAGAATCAACCCAGAATCTATGAGAAATACTGCTTTGTGACCGCCGCTGTTAGTATGAGTAGGCGCCCTATATGCAGTTGTTTGAAAGTAAACAATAGACCCTTTAAACCCTATGCCATCAGATGGTTAACAATTCTGCAATGGAGGCAAAATGAAGCTTACATAATATTTTCAGTGATTACCCGATTAATAGATCTAAGTGCTAATGGTTTTATGACATAACAAAAACAAACTTCAAATTGAAATTTCCATGGTTCTCTCTTAACAGGGTTGGAAAATGGTTTTCTAACCTCAAAATTGTATTTTGTCTATCTTATTCTCTTTGTAAGTTAACAAATAGCATAAACACAATTGAAAATGTTTTTAAACCAGGATCTGATATCACTCACATGTAACGGCGTTTTTTGTTTGTTTGTTTTTTTGTAATTACAGTGAACCCTCGTTTATCGCGGGGGTTAGGTTCCAGAAATAGCCCGCAATAAGTGAAATCCGCGAAGTAGGACAATTTTATATTTTACAATTATTCTACATGTTTTAAGGCTGAAAACGCTTCACCAGACACATTATACACCTTTCTGAGACTGGTATTAACATTTTCTCACATTTTTCTCTTGTTTAAACACTCAAACTTTTGTAGATTTTCATTAAAATATATTAATAGTGGGGCGGGGGCACGTGACACGCGGGCACGTGCGCGCGGGCACGTGCGCGCGGACACGTGCGTTTGTTTTGGTACCACATATCCATGCCATGTGCGAAAGTCGAGTGGAAAGCGACCTGGATATCATTTTGGGCAAGACTCAAGCCACTGCTAACAGTGCCGAACCGCTAACAGACGCCTCTGAGCACCACAAGACCAGGTAAGACCAACCTGCGCTCACAAGAGTTGGTTGCATTTCACCCCGGCTCCAAAATCAGACCGCTATCAATGCGTCGCCAATACTCCACAGCTCTCTAGGACGGGGTCGGGTTCCTCCTCTCGTCCTCTCACGGGGAAGAGCCACTGTCTCCACAGTGCGCGCGAGTGTCCTCTCCCCGCTGCGGCTCCCCCGGACGCCGCAGCGGGCCCGTCCATGTTGATTCTTGGAAGAGTCCATGTTGATTCTTGGCTCTTCCATGGTCCGGCTCGCACTCTCTTCCATGGCTCGTGCAAGTAAACAAAGGCCACACCCCCTGTCACCCAGGCGCTCTCGTGAAGGAAATCTGAGACTCTGTCCCTACCATCCCTGGTCTAGACCTGGTTTAGTCCTGGTTTAGACCTGGTTTAGTCCTGGTTTAGACCTGCTTTAGACCTGGTTTAGTCCTGGTCTAGTCTCTTAGCTAATCAGGGCGCAGGACAGAATGTTACACTGTAAAAAAAAAGTTACACTATAAAAAAAATTGAAAAAAAAAAAAAAAAAAAAATCGAAAAAAAAATCCGCGAAACAGCGAGGCCGCGAAGAGTGAACCGCGATACAGCGAGGGTTCACTGTAATCTGTAATTAATCCTGGTTTTCTCATGGAAATCACATTATGTTCCATTTCACTGTTGCCTCTGCAAGAGCTCGAGGGTCAGGCACAGAACACACAACCAAATTCAAAAGTTTAAGGCTTTCATTTATCCAAAATAATGTTCAAAATGAACTTTGGTCCATAAAAGAGGTCAAAATAACAATGTCAACTGAAGAAACAAAATTTCATTCCAGCATTTAGAATGTTTTTGTGTACAGTTTTTTAAAGGTCTATAGCACTAGTCCAAATGCCGGTGTTAAATTTGCAGTGCCCGTTGTGTCCACCCTTCACGTGTGTGCAGAGCAGCTATAATGTTAACAAATGTGGCGTGGATTGAGCATTGGGGTCAGTGCCAGAGCCGTCATTAGCGCATTAGAGCCAGAAGTACAGGGCATAAAACAACAGCATTTGATTGGCCTCACAGGGTTTAGTGGACCCCACTAACACCTCAATAACTACTGACACCTTCAAAGCACAAGGCCAAAGTCACAGCTCCTTTCCACTATTAGTACATTTATTTTTACTCATAATTGGCCATAACACAGGAAAAGTGCTCCGCAGTCCTTCCTCTTTGCATCATTTAGTTATTACCCCCCCTCAGCGTAATTCCTCTGAACAGTGGGTGGCTCTGGAACGGCATTAGAACATGCTTTCCACCCTGGTTTTGCAATCCAGCTCTAAAGACCTTTTGAAATGAGCACCTTATGGACATTTTTGTGCTTGTAGTGAAATCAAAACACCAAAGGCAAAGAAGGAAGCATTAGAGAGAGAAGAACGCTAGCAAGAAGGAAACATCCAGTTTTGCATGGCACTCATCTCCCCATGCATAAATGAATACAGATAGCTGCGCGAAATCAGCGTGGCTAAGGAGCAGCTTGGCACAAGATGTAGCTGCTAATCAGTCCCCTCTGCAGTGTCCAGCGTCGCATACCAAACCACCTCCTAAACAATAACTTGGCTTCACAATGGCTTTTCTCCCATCCATTCATCACCCATACAATCCCAGTGCGCGGTTGGCAGCTTATTACACCACACAAGATATTGTTTTGCATATTGACAATTTTCTGACTTGGTAATATGCACTGTGCTATTGCAGGATCTTTTAAATGTCAAGAAATTCATTCAGCTGCAGAAATTGGAGTCAGGTAAAGTTAAGCCAACTAACTTTTTCCAATAGACACAATGTAGGAAAGAAACATCTGCTCGGCTCAAAACAACTGTCTGGCTCTGCGTATGTGGACTCAGTTTGTGCAGAAAGTAAATCGCGATGGTTTAAATAAAATGGATAGAAATTTTGCGAGCAGCTGTAAAAACAACTTGTGAGCTG
The DNA here is from genome assembly GCA_036785185.1 of Paratrypauchen microcephalus. Lineage (NCBI taxonomy): Eukaryota > Metazoa > Chordata > Actinopteri > Gobiiformes > Gobiidae > Paratrypauchen > Paratrypauchen microcephalus. Next base: position 5,501,359 of record JAVJIX010000051.1, read on the forward strand.
CAGCGGACTTGTCAGCCGTCTTGACGTCTGTGGTCCTTAATTGGAATCGAAAGTGCTGACACGCGACAGCCCAAAAGTTGATCTGTGAAAGAACACCTCAGTCTCTCTTTGAGGAGTCGACTCGGTAGCACAGCGACCTGTCATCGCGGTGACCATCGGATGACCTGAGAAAAACTCACACAGAATAGTGTTTACAAAACTTAGGCTGTGGAGAAGTGAAGTTGAACAATGAGTCTAATTGATAATTTGAAAAATTGACGAAAGCTGGAATATGTTTTTGCTCTCAATGAATGAAAAGTAATTTAAAAAGCAACTCTTACCAAACACAGTTGCACTTTCAGGAGTCAAGGGCCCACAACAAACTAAATGAAAGGAAATTGTGATGCACTCTGAGCACCTGAGAATAATAAAAAGTTTAATTTGATTCCAGAGATTGAATGCTTTTTCCCGTAATGCTGCACAAAGGCTGGTTTTCTGCAGCCAGACCAGTAACAAAACAATTTTACACAAGTGCCTGCCTCGTCCTCACATTTACTTTTTATTACTCACAACAACAGATAATGAGCCTTGCACTTCAACGGCATAACTCCACACTGCAGTTGGAGAAAGCACTGAAGCAGAATACATAAATAAGTGTAAAGTGTCCTAATGACGCCTTAGGTTTTTCAAAGTTTCAAACTAGTCCCACCGGTGAATGGACTTTTTTGAAGATTTGAAATAAACATGCTCAGAAACAGAATACTTATTAAAGAGCAGTTTTTAGTAGGGATGCACCAGCTTTTTCAGTTACAATACCGATTCTGATACTATAGCTTTAAAGGTGCACTGTGTAACTTTCTGCCACCAAGTATAGTATGATATTAGTGTGATACAAGTGTCTATTTCCATGGAGACAAACACCAAGCCATGTTACAGGTTTGATCTGTGGAGAGGTAGGCCTGCTTATAGTAGAATACATTTTTGTAAGGTTTTTTATTGTAAAAACACATATAATTGAATAATAAGTACGTTTAATGCCTCACTGTGGGACATTCCAGCGAAGGCAATCTCTCTAGCATATCTCCATGGACACAACCAGGTGCTGAATTTGTAGAAAAGTTACACAGTGCACCTTTAAAGATTCCATGACATGGTACTTCTTGATGCTTTTATATGGCTCCTTAATGGTTCCCTAATACTGTAAATGAATCCTTCAAAATCAACACTCAGTGCATGAGAAACAGAGATAAGATGAGAAAGTCATAAATATCTCTCTCAAACACTTTATTCTGGGCGTTGTTGCTTGAATGCACATGAGGAGAAAAGAGCTGGCCTATAGTAGAGGGTGGGGGCGTGGCCAAACTCTCCGCTCTCCGCTGTCAGCCCTCAGCTGAGCCATTTCCTTGTTTTTGCACGGGGGGAGAGATTTGAAGCGTTCCATTGAAAAATAAACACATTTCCACAGAAAATAAAATGAAACCACTGCTGTTCAAAGGTCCAGAGGCTCAGATAAAGGACTTCCGAGCCTAGAAACACTCGGACGTGCCTCCAGCCAAATAAAAAAACGCATTTCGCATTGCCTAGCGCATTCGCAGTCCAAACTCTCTGGGCGTGATTTACAGAGACGCTGAGTACAGACAGACGGGGGTGGAACTGCATTTGCATTTCTTTTTTCGATCTGACGTCAGTAAGGTGCCTTGTCCAAAATCGCCCGTTTGAGCTCCGATTTTTTGTAACGCAGAAAAGGATCGCAAATGCTCAGTTTAGACATTTCACAACTTTTAACCATGGGGGGGGCCCTAAACAGGGTAGGGGAGCTCACATCAGAAAAGTCACACCTCAGAAAGTGAAAATTTCATGCCATGGGACCTTTAAAGGGATATGCCACCCCCAGGTCAAATTTGGGCATCTCCCCACAGTCCAGAGACTAAAATAAGTGGTGGAAAGCGTTTTCCTGCTCACCCAGCCATTGTCCGAGTCTGTCGCCACTGACCGCCGCGGTATCTGGTGCTCCTCCGCCTTAGACTGGAGTCTAACGTCGCCAGAGAAAGATTTCGGCCAAAAGGAATTAATTTGCTCGATGCGTTTCCCAATTACTTTGTGTGTAGTGCGCATTCATATCGAGTGCAAATAAATGTGCAAATCAACACGGAGAGCTTGACTTGGTCATTTTGGGTGGGAATTATTTTCCAGTGCGTAAGAATACAGCCGTATCACGCAGTACGCTACCAGGGGAATCCCAGTTACGCACCGGGAAGGGAGTTCCCCTGTTGCACAACGTGGTGCGTGATACGACTGTATTCTTACGCACTGGAAAATAGTTCCCACCCAAAATGACCAAGGCAAGCTCTCCGTGTTGATTTGCACATTTATTTGCACTCGATATGAATGCGCACTACACACAAAGTAATTGGGAAACGCATCGAGCAAATTAATTCCTTTTGGCCGAAATCTTTCTCTGGCTACGTTAGACTCCAGTCTAAGGCGGAGGAGCACCAGTTACCGCGGCGGTCAGTGGCGACAGACCCGGACAATGGCTGGGTGAGCAGGAAAACGCTTTCCACCACTTATTTTAGTCTCTGGACTGTGGGGAGATGCCCAAATTTGACCTGGGGGTGGCATATCCCTTTAAGTATCTGCCGATATCCAATATTAACCGACTGAAAACTACACTTATTTACTTGAGACAAAAATGAAATAAGACAAAACTGATCCAAATGTGTTGTGTAGCTGTTATCGTTGTATAAATAAAACAAAGAAAATGTTCTGAGATTTAATGGGCTGTGATCAGTAAATATTCTCAAAACCCTTCCTTGAATAGAAATGGAGGTCTCAGACATCATTTGTCTCCCATCTATAACTCTAACCTCAAACCTAAATCAAAACAAAGAAAACAAAAGGGTTAGCCAGGTCAGGTCAGGTCCAGAGGTGTGAAAATGCCCGTTATAGTTCTGCTATGGTTCTGCTAACAAGATCCCACATAGAAACTGAAATAAATAGGTGATAGTTTCATAGTTATTTCATTGTAGTTAGCTCCTCCCTGCAGCTAGTTGTAAGCAGAGTCCACCAGCACTCTAGCCAGAACTGAAGAAGCAGCTTGGATGAGTTGAGAAAACATATTCGACCAAATAAACTTTGTCCAGTTGACAAATTGAATTTCTTCTTTTGCAATGGATTGTACCTGGACGACTGAGGGATTCTTCACACTTTCTCAAAACATTAATTTATATGTCCAATTAGGACTGTACCGATATTTCAAAATTAAAATGATTTCAATGTACCATGAAGTCACTTGTAAAACTAAATATAACACAAATCGTGTGTCATTATAGTGTATAGTATAGTATAGTATAGGGGCGTAGGGCTGGTGTGTTGAAGAGCAGTTTGCTTCATATACTGAAAGGACTCATTATTCAAACGTCAGGGTAAACAAATGTGTGGCTCTTATCGCAATGTTGTTTGTGATGGCAGGTGAGAGAGTGGAGGAAATACCACAACTGCAGTGGAATAGGCTTTATCTGCCTACTTTAAAGAAACCACTCTTAATATAATCAAAACAAATGCCTTATTTATGAGCTATGAGCTACAAGGCTGTTTCAAAATGCAGGCTTTACTATCTCTTTGTTTATCTAATATTCATTGAACATATAATGCCCAAAGTAAACAACTATTAAAAAAACATCTCGGAGTCACCACTTCCAATTTTGATTTGACCCGAAGCCATACATTTGTTTATATGAGCTGTCTGCTTGCTTATTCATGTGGCATTACCGTCAATTTATTGCAAAACCAGAGGAGCTGGGTATCATTAGGTTAACAAAACAACCCCAAACAACAACAACATTAGAAGGACATTCACCTCCTCACAAGCACAGTCAGATCCGACTCTCTTCACACATCAAATTATTCTCTTGCTTTCTTACTTATTGTCTGTAATTAAAAACACCCACAAGGCTTTTTTTTCCCTTTTGCTAGAGTTGGATTTGCTGTGTGGGATTATTGTGATCTGACACGTTACGCTAATGCCTAAATTACACAAACTTTTGCTGAGGTACTAATTGTATTCGAAACCAAGGAAACAACAACTCTTCCTTTTCTAAGTTAAGGGCTCGTCCACACGATGTTTTTTGGTGGAAACTGAGAAGTTTTTATTCGTTTTGGCCTTTCGTCCACACGGCGCCGGCGTTTTGGGTGGGCGAAAACTGTGTTCTTTGAAACCAGGTTCCACAGTGGAGAAAACTGAGAACGGCGGGGGTCGCGTTGGTGTTGTGTGGACGAGCACAACGCAGCTTTTGGAAAACGATGACGTCGCAATGCCGTCATCATCTGCTTTGGCAGGACTCCCAGTCGAAGTTCTGCTGATACTGACATGTTTTGTAATCCAACGTAACTCGTAGAAGTAACTCCACTTCATCTGTCCAAACGAGAGAGTCGACTTTTGTACGTCTGTTTGCGTTTATTATCTTCTTGTTTGTTTGTTTGCGGAAGAGAAAGGACTTTATACGCATGTGCTCTTTGTAGTATTGCGTTTCCGGTGGCTCTGGCTGTTTCCTGTTTACAGCGCCACATATTGGTGTGGCATATGTATTACATAGTTTTCACTCAGCACTTCGTTTTTTCGTCTGGACACGAATATTTACTGATCCGAGATGTGTGGACGTGATTTTTTTTTTTAACACGCATTTTTAAAAATCCAGGAGCATTGTCGTGTGGACGTTGCCTAACTCTTATAATATGTTGAGGTCAGTACATGCTCATTTATTTATTTGTAATATGCACAGTATATTTTGAATGACACCACTCAATTGATTCAAAACCATACAATTTACAAATAATAAGAAATAGAGCTGGGCATTTAATCAAATGAATTAGTAATTTGGGTTTTTAATAGAGATTTGGACTTGGATTTGGATTGGACATCTGCAAATAGGTATTTATTTATTTTTTTGCACTGCTTTTAGATTTTAGATTTTTGTCTTAGAAGTTTTTTGTTTTGTCTTTATAGTGTATTTTGGACACTGTCTTTTTGCACTGCTTGGCCAGGGAGAAGTAAAATTTTGATTGACTGTATGTTGAACACATAGGGCAGAATTGAAAATAAAGCTGAGTTTGAACTTTTGAACTTTGAATTGAGATTTTGAAAAATTGCAAAATCATGGATTATTATGAAACAAGTTTACTCCTGACTTTCTTACTTGTGCAGTTACAGTTAGATATCTAAATGTACCTGAAGGCAGTTTACAAGCAGTTTAGAAGTCCTTGGATAGACTACCAGCCCTACTGAGAGTCTATAGCAGATTTTTACATATAAAAAAAATAGCAGTTTATGTTTTTGCTACAGTCAACAGTCTCCATCTGCCCCCTCCATCACTCTCTGAACACACACTTTGACTGTCTCGTGCGTCACCCACCTGGAGCGAGTACATGGATGCTACTGTGTCACCCAGTTTGCAGTTGACAGCTTCAGGATAATCACTCCCACACTCCCATCAAACCTCCTTATGAGCTACATTCAATGCCTGCCAGTCTTTTACCTGGTGAGATAGAATGCACAGTTTGCCTTTTTGGCTCGTGTCTCCTCCCATGCTGCTCATTTGGCTAGAGGATCTGACAGCTGCTAATCTTCATTTTTCTCCCTGGCTATTTGGAACAGCGCCATCTCCTGGTGAAGAGAGAGAGAGAGGGCTGCCCTGGTGGCACAAATACTGAAATAACACACCTGGTCATTGACACAATCACTTCCATTAGAGACCAGTAAATGTGTTTTACAAATGCTGCTATCGGGATACAGCTGTCGGCTTCCTCAGGGCACTGTGATCAGCCCCAGCATTGCCACAACATTTCATCATATCCCCCATAGGAAGCCCATTCATATGTGCAACAAGGGACCTGGAAATCGCTTTCTTGTGCAAGTGCAAGGGTGGGGTGTTTTATACAGGCTACACCAACACTGACTCGTAGGTTGGCGGTGCGATTCTAGCTCCCACAGATTAATTTTGAATGTTGTTGTTGTTGTGCTCTGGTAGTTTTCCTTGAAATGTTCAGTATTCTTGAGAAGGAATTTCATAAAACATTATTTTCCTCATATTTTGATTTAAAAATTGAGTATCATCCAAGGTTACAGTGAATAATTTGGCACATATCTTGTACATATCCTGTATATCTCTGTGTTATAGTTCATCTGGTACATATACTGTACATATCATATTTATTCACTTACATATTTATAGCACACCTGTATACTTCATATCTCATCATATATATTAATAGCTCTACTGTACTTGTTTATGTTTATATCCCCTACATAGACTAACAACAAAGTACTCCCACATGTTCATATTGCCCTATTTGCACATGATTGTACAACCATAATGTATATACAGTGAACCCTCGTTTATCGCGGGGGTTAGGTTCCAGAAATAGCCCGCAATCAGTGAAATCCGCGAAGTAAGACAATTTTATATTTTACAATTAATGTTTTAAGGCTGAAAACGCTTCACCAGACACATTATACACCTTTCTGAGACTGGTATTAACATTTTCTCACATTTTTCTCTTGTTTAAACACTCAAACTTTTGTAGATTTTCATTAAAATATATTAATAGTGGGGGGGGGGGGGGGGGACACGTGCGCGCGGACACGTGTGTTTGTTTTGGTACCACATATCCATGCCATGTGCGAAAGTCGAGTGGAAAGCGACCTGGATATCATTTTGGGCAAGACTCAAGCCAATGCTAACAGTGCCAAACCGCTAACAGACGCCTCTGAGCACCAGTCCTCACCACAAGACCAGGTAAGACCAACCTGCGCTCACAAGAGTTGGTTGCATTTCACCCCGGCTCCAAAATCAGACCGCTATCAATGCGTCGCCAATACTCCACAGCTCTCTAGGACGGGGTCGGGTTCGTCCTCTCGGCGTGACGGGGAAGAGCCACTGTCTCCTCTGTGCGCGCGAGTGTCCTCCCCCCGCTGCGGCTCCCTCGAATGCGGCTCTCCCCGCTGCGGCTCCCCCGGCCCGTCCATGTTGATTCTTGGCTCTTCCATGGTCCGGCTCGCACTCTCTTCCATGGCTCGTGCAAGTAAACAAAGGCCACACCTCCTGTCACCCAGGCGCTCTCGTGAAGGAAATCAGAGACTCTGTCCCTACCATCCCTGGTCTAGACCTGGTTTAGTCCTGGTTTAGTCCTGGTTTAGACCTGCTTTAGACCTGGTTTAGTCCTGGTCTAGTCTCTTAGCTAATCAGGGCGCAGGACAGAATGTTACACTGTAAAAAAAAAGTTACACTATAAAAAAAATTGAAAAAAAAAAAAATTGGAAAAAAAAATCCGCGAGGCCGCGAACAGTGAACCGCGATACAGCGAGGGTTCACTGTATTGTGTATATTGTACTGTATATTGTACAGTATATACTGTATATATCGCACTTGCTGCTCCTTGCACTTCTGATTAGATGCTAAACCTCATTTCATTACCTGTATTTATACATGTGTAATGACAATAAAGTTGCGTCTAATTTATTTTTGAGAACTGGATCAATGTGACCATTGTGAGACACAAGGATTTGTGGAATTGTGTGAGTATCCTAACCCAACACACACATTTTTCTCCTTAAAATTGTTTATCTTTGATTCAAACTCTGCCCATTTTCTTTCCAGCTATGAAATTCTCTGATGGCATTAAAAAAAAAACCTAGTGGAATTCTGAATTGTCCATGTGTATCTAACAGCCCATTTCCTCGCGCTCTGAGCCGCTTGAGAAAGTTGAAGCTGCGTTTGGGCCCCTTGAAGCATCACCTAAGCATTTGAGACAGTAGACTTGTTGTTTGGCAGGAACCAATTACTGCAGAGCTGGAGCAGGCTGCGCAGATGGAGCTTCCTGAGCCTATTTAAACATGTTTCTTTAGCCTCCAGAGGTAGATTCAGAAGAAAGGCGGGCCAATTACATACAGACTTTTCTATCCCAACGTCTCGGAGAAGAAGAGATTCCTATTCTTTCTCAACACTGTGTTTTCCTAATGTTTTAGCTGTGGGGATCGTGGTTTCTGTCTTCCAAATACAGCTTATTTGTGCTTGGAATAACTGTTTGTTTTGGTTCTAAGTACTGTACACTGCCCCCTGCTTCTCCCCCCTTTCTGTGTCTGTAGTTGGGATTCACTCTGATGGAAGGGTTAACGACCGCTTTAATCCTATTGATCCAGAAAACTGATCCTCTCCTAATCCCGTAACATGAATGTTGCTCCATTGTGGCATGTGCTTATCCCTTCACATACTTTACCATAGCCTTTCTACTGTGAATGAGTGGTCCCCGCCCGGAACCCGCCCCCAGAACTGCCTTATTGACACAAGGGTGCAGCCGAAGAGCACGCAGAGTGAAAGTACTTTTGTGGAGGAGGTGTGTTATTGTGGATTTGGCAGACAGCGAACACAAGACCAAAGAGCGTTTTGTGCTGAGCCTGGGGGAATGAATGAGTCAGCCTCTCTCTTTTTCACACCTTTAGTGTTAGGAGTTTGCTCCTGCTTTGTCCTCACTCTTACAGCTGCTTTAAACACCCCTTCATCCGCCTTGTCTCTTGTCTCTCCATCTTTGTTCCCCCCGTAGTCCCTGGAGACTGGTCATGTGACTGGCCTCAACCCGTGCCTGTCCGCGCCCCTTAACGACGCCTCAGTGCTCCTGCCAAGCCCGCTACAGCTGATTCAGCAAGTTGCACGCTGGCACAGCTCCCGGCTCTGCTACTGGAGTTGACGGAGCAGAGGCAGACGGCGCTTTACCACGCTGTCAATAACATCTATTCTCAACCTGCTGCTGGGAGAGGACTGCATGGGAATATTTAGACACTCATAACTTTGTGTTGTAGTCAAACAGCATAGGAAATTCATGGCCCGCGGAGAGACAAAACTGATGCCATTTCAACACAAACCGTTCCAAATATTCCTGCTGTGTTCTGCCCTCTGGTTAAGAAATAAAATCAAAATCCACAACACAATGCTATAGAATGTAATGAGATGTATATAGTGTATGTATACATACGTAGATTGACAAAATGTGTGGTTCATTAAGATTCAAAGCTGTCAGTTGTACATTACTAAGGCTGGATAGTTTTGAGGGGAAAAAAAATCTTTATTCTGCTTTGTCTGGCAAGCACTGCTTTTGCGATTTGATTTTCAAATTAAGATTCAGTTCATTGAGCACAAATATGAACGGCTAAACTAATACAAGATTCCTATACATTTCAGAACATGCCTGGTGGTATTATTATTTTCATTTGCTTGTTTTTCACACAATTGAATATTTTATCATCCTGTTAACATTCCATTTGTATCATTATCACACACACAATTCAAGGTATGCAGTTTTAAAGGTGCACAATGTAACATTTTGCTTGTTTCTACAGACATGTCATTGTTCTGCCTGGAATGTTCCACAGTATGACATTAAACAGCTCTTCCTCAATAAATTTTATTAAATTACACTTGGGTTTTATTGCTCAAGAATACCTAGAAAAACGGGTATTGTGACTGTGAGCGAGGTTGCCTATCCAGAGATCTGACCAGTAACTTGGACTTGGTCTCCATGAAGATAGAAAAGTTTAATGCCATACTGTGATACATTCCAGATAAAGCAATGACCGCTCCATGGAGAAAAGCATTTGAAGGACCCTCCATCAGAAAAGTTACCCAATACACTTTTCAATCAATCAATCAAGCATTATTTATAAAGTGCTTTTCATACAAAAAATTTAACACAAAGCACCTTACACAAAGCATTAAAAACAATCCCATATTTCCTTCCACCCACCCAACCAGCCCCACAGCTGCCCGACACCACACAACCAAACAACCCAAACAGTAACACGCACACACATGCTAAAATACTACTACTACTACTACTACTACTATTACTACTACTACTACCGCTGATACCACCACCACCACTACAGCTATCCTTAAATTTAATACTATCACTGCATCGCAAGTATGACTGCAATATACTGCTATGTGCTAATACTGCTAACAAGTAGTATAATTTCTACCTTACCACCACTAATAATGATCATTACTACCACACTAGAACTGCATACTATTGATAGTAATGGTACAATATACCTAAAATCAATCAATCAATCAAAACTTTAATTATAAAGCACTAATCAAACCAAATGGTAACATACGCACACACACCATTTTTTTTTTAAATCAAAGGCCAAGTTAAACAGGTGAGTCTTGAGCCCACTCTTTAAAAACATGAACGTTCTCTTTGGCCCTGAGCTCCTCCGGCAGGCAGGTCCATAGACGAGGGCCGTAGTACTGAAAAGACTCCTCTGTGAGTGTGTGTCCTGACTTTGGGAATGACCAGGAGCTGCTGCCGGAAGAGCGCAGGGTCCAAGAGGGTTCGTAAGGTAAAAGCAGTTCTGAAAGATAAGAAGGCCCAAGACCATTAAGACATTTAAAAAAAAAACAGTAAAATAATTTAAAATCGATCCTGACACTCACAGGGAGCCAATGCAGTGATTTTAAAACCAGTGTAATGTGGTCCCGCCCTCTGGTTCTAGTCGGGACACGTGCTGCTGAGTTTTGTAATAATTGCAAACCTGAAATACTCTTTTTGGGAACACCAGAGAGCAGGGCATTACTTTTATTGAAGTGAAAATTCCTGGCTGTGTTTATCTTCATTACAGCAGCTCCATTTTACACATTTTGCTGGGCATATCTTTACTATGACCTAAACCTTGACATCATCATAACGAAGCTGTGAGTGTGAGAGCTAGTGAAAGCTGCAGGAGTCCTTGTCTGTAAGAACAGTACATACATGTAATACAATTGGCTGTGCACGTGGAAGTGAGTGGGCTCCGTGTTCCTCTCTGTGGGCTGATGTGATATGGCATATGGATAGAGCCGGGTGTATAGAAATCACAACACTTCGCTTGTACGTTGGTCCTTCGTGAGCGCTGGTGCTTTACCAGGTGCACAGTCGCGTGGGACCTTTCTCTCCACTCTCTCCTGCTAAGTGCTGCCACGCTGTTTTAAAAGTAGCTTTAGTCACCGCCACACTGCGAGTAATGAAAGCTGACCCCCTTCACACCTTCTATCTGAAATCGCACTTTCAATCAATCCCATCCAATGACTTCCTTGACTGTTGCCGCCGGCGATGTCAATACCACGAAAAGTACCATTTTGCTCATGATCACACACACACAATTCAATCTACGCAGAATTAATCAAATGACAGTCCTGCTTCCTCTTATAACAGTCTGTGTAGTGTTATATGAACGTTTTTACACCAACTTGTTTGATTTTAGGTCAGAGCTTGATCTGCTGCAGTCGGGAGAAAAAGCAATTTAGCCTCAGTGGAGATTATTAAGCAGCCGCAAACTTTCAAGATACTAAAAGCCATCGATTTTGCCCAAACATGTAACAGCCTAGCATGGAAGAAGTGAAGTGAGAAGGAGAGGAGTGAACTACTTGCAGAGGTGTAGGCTGCCGTTCTGTGCTGCATGTGTTCCTACGGCAACTGCCTCTTTTTGTTTGGAGAGGTGGGAGTCAGGGTTGAGTGGCGATCAACAGTGTTACATGTGGAGAAAGAATTTAGGGAAATGTATAACAACAGGGTAATGGGGAGTTAAGAGGATGTGCTTTACAATTCAGACTCCTTTTAGTGAGTGGTGGATTTGTAAATACTGCTGTTGACTGTTTTGTAAACATCAAACATTAATCCATTGTGGGTTTAACTATAGGCTATCTGTCACAATATCCATTTGGTACTAAAAGAAAAATATGGTAGGTGATGGGGTAATGAATATGTGGAGTGTGGAAGTCCATACTGATGGTAAATAAATTTCTCTTGTATTAGACATCCCAAAAGTCTCGTCCCATTTCAATTATCTTTCTAACAACAAATAAGACTGGAAAATTAAAATGTGTTTAAGTGATCGTCCTCTCAGTTTAGGGCCTGTTTACACGAGAACGCTTACGGGTAAAAACGGCAAAATATTTTATCGGAAGTGCCTTTCGTTTAGACGGTGACGGCGTATTGGGGGCTTAAAAATGCAAAAAACTGAAAACGCCCTCCAAAGTGGAAAACTTGAATACCCTAGGATTTTCGTCTGCACTGCCCAAGACGCAAAACTCTGGTCAAATCTGCTGACGTCGCTTACGTGTTTACATCACGTCGGTCCATATATCAGTGTATATCATATATCGGTGTACTTTGTTTGGCAGGACCTTGTTGCGCCTTCGTTGCTTTGTAGTCTAACATGGTCTGAAGCAATAGTTGAAGTTCTTCATCTGACCACACGAAAAAAAAAATTGCTACCGGTAGCCATGTTTTGCTTTTCACAGCGCAGATGAGAAGAAGGAAGATTCTACGCATGCACGCGGACATAGTGATAATGTATCACAGCTAGGGTGACCACCGGCATGAAACAGGAAAGGAGGACACTTGTGTCCAAAAAGGAGGACAAAGGCCCTAAAGTGAGGACCTTGTTTTTTTTTGGGGGGGGGGATTATTTTTATTATTATTATTATTATTATTATTATTAACGAGGTCCAACGTGCTCCATAAGCATAAGAAATCCAGGGTTCTCTACAAAGGCGAATGGTAAGTCACTCATTGCTATCATTTGTGCTCCTGGCTGTGTTCTCCTGGGCCTTCGCACTGTCAAGGGGCATTTTTTTGTTTCCTTTTCAAACTCTTCTGCAGCGTGAGCTGACTCGTCTTTGGCTGGGTTGCCTGTAACTCGCTGTATTGTGTCGGGTGTTTGTTTTTGAGGTGCCGTATCGGTTTGTTGTATTAAATGTAGCCCATTCCTTTCCACCCCTCACAATCCCAAGTTTACATATCCCACCGTTTGCTATGTCATCAACTTTATAGTATTTCCAGACCGCAGACATACTCGCCAAACATAACGTTCTTATAGCGCTCATTATAGCGCTCTTCTTATCTCTTCTCTGTACTCGCGCTTTGCGCTTCGAGCTGCTTCCGTGTATTTAACCAATAGTGTGTCATGCCGCACACGTTGATGTTTCTGTATGAAGTCTCACTCTGTGCCACCGCATAACCATAGATCTCATTTAGGATATGTTAAAAAATAATAAGAATGCTTGCTACTAGCAAGTGTAAATAATGGGTGGGGATTTATGACGATTTATGCAACGGTGGGCGATGAGGGTCCGAAAGGAGGACAAAATGTAAAAAAGGAGGACACGTGACAGACGGCTGGACAGACGGCTCTAAAACCGGACTGTCCAGACGAAATCCGGATGAATGGTCACCCTAATCACAGCACCACCTAGCCGCCTGGCATACATACCCAATTGAATTCCACACACTTTTGCGTCACCGTATGCACGCAGATTTCCTCCCGAAAACGCTTGTCTAAACGTGAAGACGCTACGCCACTTTTGTGTCTTCTGTTCAGACCATCATAGTCCATATTATTTAGCTTTGATTTGGTCTTGCCTTTTGCTGGTGGGGTAGTGTTTTAAAACTTTGCCCATTTTTATTTGTCGATCAGCACTGTAGGTTTGCCTTGTAGCCATGACTGTTTCTGCTTTGGACTTGTCCAGTGAAGCCTTTGGCCCAGAAATGAACTAACCAATGTAAATGGCGCAATTTTCAACACTTTTAAAACATTGTTGTAATTAGGGATGCACCAATCTCGCTATTCCAGCTCTGATACCAATATCTACCAATACTCAATATTAACCAATATAGGGACTGAGAGTGGCTTTTCCCCCCACATTATTACATATTTTATCCAAATGTGTTATGTAATTGTTATTTATCCTGCAACTAACTACTGCACAGCTTTGTTTGAAGTAAAGTTCAAAGAATATGAGATGTCCTAGACCTACATCAGCCAATAGATAGTCTTATTACATCAGATAAAACCCAACCAGGATATTGGCTGAACCAATATCACGGGACTGACATTTGATGCAGCAAAGTTTCCTGTATATTTTGTATTTCACTGCTGCAATAATCTGCAGAGAAACAGACAAAGTAAAAGCAGAGGAATACTTTGTACCTTTCGGACACAATTGAAAACACATCACCATAATACTGCCATTTCTTCTCCATCTATAATGTGTAATTTACTCTTTTTTAAGTATCTCAAAAGGCGATTTTCTCCTGCGACCCTCCGTGCATCAGTCATTCCTTCGCTCAGGAACGCTTTGTTCTTCCCGCGACATTAACCTCCACCAGCTCGTATCCTGCGGCAACAACAACCTGGATCCAATCAACTCATATACCCAGTCACACCCACGGGTCTCCTCCCTCTGAGAATGAGAGGAGAAATTAGCGCCCACATATTCATCACCGCTGCCCACTAAAGACACTGTTTAATTGAATGTATAATGACAACAGGGAGGGGAGGGCTAGGGCACAGTACATTGGTGAATCATTGGAGCAATAAAAGTATTCTACCAAATACTGTTACTGTTATATCAATGTACCCATTTCAGTCAGAAGGTTAACAGTAGATTTTGTACTTTTAAAATTGACTACTACTATGTTTATTACTACCTCTACCACCACTGCACTATTCTACATCTAGGCCTAAAAAAAATAAATGTTGGTTTCCGATTTGTTGACAGTTCTAGACATGGGTAGGTAGGGAATTTATTTTATTTTTATTTTTTATTTTTTTTCATGTGGGAATATGGACATTTTGAAATTTTATTTTATTTTATTTCCTTCCGCAGCAGTACTATTTCAATAAAGACTATAATTGAAATTGGCATAATTTCCCAAAGCTATCTCAATGCTAAGAGCATATTCTATACTTAAGTATAGTCGAACGAAGCTCCAACATGCCATGCGAAACCAGGTCGTTGACTGTACCAGAGTACATGTAGAATATATCTTACAATGTTACAAAAATACATGCTGATTTTGTATTGTTTTTTCTGTTCTTCTTTCAAATGGCAGTCATTAAATTTAGAAGCAGTAAACAATTTTGAATACTACATTTATTTAACACGGTGTTGACGTTGGTCAACTTAAAACTGGCACTGTATAATCTTAACAATTCACCGTGACCACGCATATGTCCAGCGATGCCGTCGCCATTGTTTTTATGGGTACAGACAGAGAATTTTACAGATCACAGAAAAACAGAAGCACATTACAGGGGGGTCCTCGGGTTACAATGTTGATTAGGGTGACCATATTGTATTTCACTGAAAAGAGGACACACTTCCAGCTCGCGCGCAAAATATATATATTTTTTTAGAGTTTTTTCCCCCATTTTTAGGGGTTTTATTTACCTGGCCAGCCAAATGATATCTCTCTGTATTTCCTATACAGCGCGATACCATCTGGACACCCTCCATCCACTCTCGCTCCTCCGGTTAACAACGGACTCCGCGATTCTGATTCGTTCAAAGATGGTGACGTCAGTGCACCCGCCTTTGCCCGCAAAGTCACTCTTAGGCAGCGGAAGTTCCGCCTCAGTTTTGAATCAAGATGGCGCAATCTCTGATTGGTTCACTTAGCTGTCTGTTTACGCGCAACTGCAGCGCATTTTGGACCAAGCGTTACCAGACTCACTCGCTGGTACAGCGATGAGTCATGGATTCTTCCAGGCAAGGGTTTTATGTGGGTCGGGGGCTTACTGTGCTTCTGAATTCCCCAGAAAAGAACACTTTACCTGGATATACTGAAAAATAGCCCAAAACACTCACAAACAGTTGCTTTATAAATAATATATTTATTAATATAAGCAATCTTAAGGCTGACACTTACACCTTAGTTAAGAAAAAAGAAAAAACAAAAAGAAAAAGAGAGTTAGCCTATCCTTCAATGTTCAGTAAGCCCATTCTTCAAAATAATGTGTCTAATGGCTAATGAAAAAAATATACAAATAATAGAGCGCCCTCGCTTGCATTCATCATATCTTCATTTTTTCCAGGTCGCACAAAGTATGTCGTGAGTTTTGAACTCGAGCTCTCACCCTGCACAGCTATTTTGTGTTTTGTTGTGGCGATATGAGCTTTCAGATCGTTGGACCCCTTATTCGCCACAGAGACGCAAGTCCCAGCTTTGCACACTGTGCATTCTGCCTCCCACTTGTCACGCCCCGGGCGAAAACGGGTACTTTTTTTGCAATTCATCCGTGAAACTGCATTTGCGTTTCGGCATTTTCTGTGTCTTCGCAGTGCGCCTACCTGCCTGTCAGCCTGCGTGTGAGCGAGTGAGTGAGTGAGTGAGTGAGCGAGCGTGCGTGCGTGCGTGTGGAGCGTGGCGCGCTTGTTTGTGAATGAATGAATACACGTTCCGGGGTTCGACTCGAACTGGAGCGCGTTTCCAACGGAATCAAAAACCCGGACATTTGAAGGATTTTATAAACTCCGGCCGGACAGCCCGGACAGCCTCTGAAAAGAGGACATGTCCGGCCAAAAGAGGACGTATGGTCACCCTAAGTTGATCCGTTCTTAAGACTTCGCCCTACAACCACAACAGAGCGTATTCTTCCGCCGTGCGCCGTTCGCGTTTGTTTACGTTGCTTACCACGCTAAACCGCGTAAGACGGAATGACGCGTAATTTTTTTATTTATTTTTTTTACCGTCGTAACCCGAAGACCCCCGTACACATTGCCCCGCGGAAATTGAAAAATACAGTAGGCTATTAGTTTTCTTTCTTTTTTAACCGAAGCTTGTAAAATTAATTTGAGTATCAAATTTATTTTATTTTATTAAGTCCAATAAAATAATTTGGGTCGCATGCAAATCAACAGGGTCGGTCGGCAACCGGAAACTTGGATTTATTTTTTTTAGGCCTTATTGAAACTGACACATGTTGCTGCTACTAACAGGATTTAATACACGGCGTTACTGCTTCTCGTGCTACTTTATGTGTAAAGAGTAAAGGTCTAAACACTACTACTAATACTACTAGTACTACTACAAATACTGCTCTTCATCTATCACTGCTAATTGATACTTTGCAGCTGATGTCATATGGTTATGATGGTTATGATGCTAACTATAGGCACTGGTCTGTCTGAAGCTCTGTTACTGAAAATAGCCTTCAATCTCAGCTTTGTTTTAACACAATCTAGCCATAAAAATGATTTAACTGGAACTATAAAACAGGCGAGTTGATTTGTGCTCCCTTACAGTGGAGGGCCTTTTTTGAGCAATTGTCCCTAAAAGGACCTCTCCAAATTAAAATCATTCCTGTTATTGAAGTATATGGATTATATACAAATGTTTGGTCTCTGTGTAAAGGGAACATTCTCTAGTTTTACCCTCAGCATTTACATTCACTCCAAATGTGATTGGAAAAAAGTTATACACCTTGGAACACCAAAAAAAAAGTGTTTTTTTAATCCTCGCCTAATTTTTTTCTAAATATAAAAGGTGTCTATAGCTGCTGTTCATAGCTGAGGCCTAAAATACACTATCTTTCAATACAATAAGTTGTTGACCACTCAAATTTCAAATTGGGAATCAATAGCTGTAAAAATAAACTTTTTACTCCACTTTTTGTTATACTTTGTCCAGGCGTTTTATACAGGGATCATGTCTTTATCCAAACCTATCCAAACCTATCCAAATTGGAAACATTTAGAAAACGTTTAATAACTTTTGACTCATTCAACCTACAGACATCATTGAGGGCTCTACTGAAAGCTTACAACTAGAGGAATCCATTTCTGCACACAAGGTCACTATATTATGTCCCTGAGAATTACATTCTATAAAAAAGTGTTTTTTTTCTATCAAAAATAGACCAAACAAGTGTTGAAAATGAAAATATGTATTGAAAAATTCTATAACACTGCACACTGTATACATTTTCAAAAAACCATGGACACTAAACGTTACACACATATTTACAGGTATTTTACACACTAAGAGTCTGGTGTGTTCCACTGACTGTAGCAGTCCCTTGTTTGAATAAAGCAGAGTGCAGTGTCACAGGTAGAACATTTTACAGCCGTCTTTGACTGACATCTTCTACACTTCAGCCTGCCATTTGTGCGGTCACCACTGCTGCCCATCCGTTCTTTGTTGCTCCGGTCGTGGTAGGGCTCCTTATCTGCAGTTGGGCTTTATTGGTACACAGTGATGACACTAGTAAGAAAAACACAAAAATATAACAGGAAATAAGCTCATGCTTTCTAAAATTTTATTTTCAAAGATCAAAGTCAGCTTTATTGTCAATTCTCCCATATGTGTTCAACATAGTGAATCGAAATTTTGTTTCTCTCTGGCCAAGTAGTGCAAAAACACAGTGTACAAAATACAATAAAGACAAAACAAAAACTATCTAAGACAAAAATCTAAATCTAAAAACTAAAATCTATTCTTATTTATTTTCTTATTTATTTTATCTAAACACCCAATAAATAATAGTAGGTCTATTTTACAAAAAGTGATCTAAATGCACAAAAAAAATCTAATGTTTATTGTTTTATTTTTATTCAAATACTACATCAAATACATAATAAAATGATACTTACACATCCAGAAGTACATCCTTCATAAACAACGCCTCCTCCACACAGCCCATATGTTTCCTGATTCTCCACCTCCGACTGCTCCAGAGCTGAAATCTGCAGCCTCCAAACTTAAATATTTTCTCTTTCCAGTCCTTTTAGCCATATTTTCAATCAAGGAAACTCAAATCAACAGCAAAGGCACAAGACGCATGGCTGCGCGTAAATTACGCACAGTTTACGCACGGACCGCAATTTCGCGTTACGCAGCTGTTTCACGTGGAGCTTGTTGTGAAAGGCCTAACAAACTATATGTCTCCCTGTTCAGCGCCTCATTGGCTGTTCGCCTGAACTGTCAATCATCCTGTGTAACCTAACTTGTTGACTCGGCAAGCGTGAACGTCGTACTTGATATTTACCGGAGCGTCACACATGATTGGACCTTTATAGGTCTAGCCCAGCCCAGACATCTTCTTACTGGCCGGTTTATGTGTCAATTTTAAGTATACTCTCGTGTTTAGCTGCTGTGAGTGCGGTTTTAGCGAGGAAAGATATATTTTGCTTGATTTAGGCTAAAGAAGTGGAAAAAAAACACTGACGCTTATGTAAGTTGGGAAGACTTTCGCCATTGTATTGGATTTAACACGTGTTTTGGACTAAATTGTTTTACTGGATTTTATTCGCTGGATCCTTACGGACAGAATGATACCAAGCTTGTGGTGAAATACAGATGTTTGACCTGTCCAGAGCCTTCAAAGGTAAGCAAAGTAACAAACCTCGTTTTGTGCCTTTCCGTATAAAAGCCCCATGTGCTCGGGGACTGATTGTTGTGCCGGGAAATGAATTGCATAGTCAAAAAGAGGAGACTGTAAGGTTTCATTTGATGTGTAGATGTCATGGAACACGTTCGGGAATGTGTGCTCTTATATGGAAAGAAAAAAAAAACAGTGAACAAGCCGCGTAAGCGTAAGAAGTTAAACAAGTCCCTCTCAAATAATAATAAGTATAAATACCTACTTGTCAAAGCCTGATCTCGTTCAGATCTCAGAAGCTCAGCAAGGCAGGACCTGGTCAGTACTTGGGAGACTGCTGGGAATTCCAGGTGCCACAGGGGGGCGCCAGTCGCCAAAACTGTCGTTGTGTCCTTAGGCAAGACACTTCACCCACATTGCCTAGTATGAAAGTGGAGTGTGCGTGAGTGTTGGAGGTGATCGGAGGGGCCAATGGTGCAGATTGGCAGCCTCACTTCTGTCAGTCTGCCCCAGGGCAGCTGTGGCTACAGCATGGGGTGAATGAACAATGAACTGTAAAGCGCTCTGGGTGTCATGAAAGGCGCTATATAAATGCTATGAATTATTATTATTATTGCTATACTACTATTACCTCTATTATTAATACATAGTTGTTTGTGCAATTGTGAAGGTAATCATTATCACTACCAACTACTGTTCCCAATACTACATGGTTAAAATCCCTGTACTTATTGAGAAACTTATAACAGCTTTGTAAATATTCTCTTTAATATTTTGCTCTCAGAGAAAGTATATCATTTGAAATTCAGTTCAAGTTGAAAACTGTGCTTAGAGATGTGCAGATAGGAGGCGGCTGCTGTTCTCTGGTGAATTAATAGATTAAAAGCGGGGCTGGAATTAAAAAGGCTCCCTCTGGACTAGGATTGATTGGGCGATTGAGCACTGACAGTGCCGTGAATAAACCCAAAGACGAGCCTGCTAAACGATTCCACTGTTTGTGCTTTGCCCTGATCAGTGTAGCGTGATCAGAACTGGCACCATCACAGACACCACAACAATTAGCCCGTAACATTGAGGAATGAACCATCAGTGCTAGCTAATGGTCCAAGTTTGTTGGCGGAGGCTTGGGATAAGAGGGGAAGGGTCAGGATCATGCTGTGAACATGGCCTAAGTTCTTGTGGGACCTCGACAGGATGAAAGAGGACAGAGGAGAGACAGACGGCGTAGCTCTGACAGTTCTCAGCAACCAGAGAACAGAGGAAGGAGAGGAGGAGGAGGAGGAGGAGAGGAAGGCAGACATCAAAGGTGCACTCATCAAGGCTCGTCTCGGCTCTTCCTTCAGCCAGCAGTCAATAAAATCAAGACACATGCTGTTGGCGTATAGAACAATCGCTATGACAACGATTGTGCAACTCCATTTTCATGACATCTAAAGGTGGAACAAAGTATTATGAGTTTTGAAGCTGTGGACTAATAATAAAAGGTTACTCAGATATGTGAATGGAAAAAACACAAAACAAACACACTTTAATATTTACAGAAGCCGACAGAGGCCATGTTCGTAATGATTATTTTCCACCTTAATAATGAGAAAATGAACTCGAGATCTTGAGAAAACAACAATTAATTCGTGATCTTGAGAAAACAAAGCTGTTATTTCGAGATCTCGAGAAAACAAAAAATTATTCTGTGATTTCGAGAAAACAAAACTGTTATTTCCGTGCCAGTCTTCTGTAGAGGTGCTGTAGACTAATCTTGAAATTATCCCGAATTAAGACGTAATGCAATCTCCCCCTGTGTCAACCCCTGATCAAAATATTCCCTTATCAGTTGATCGATTATTATTCCAGACATTCTAATGACCAAAAATGCGTCTATTTAGAAAGAGAAATAGCCCCGAAGTCAGCCTGTCGCAACGTAGCGGTAGACGTTTCAGTTGTTTTCTCGAGATCTCGAAATAACTGTTTTGTTTTCTTGAGATCACAGAATAATTGTGTTTGTTTTCTCGAGATCTTAAATTAATTATCTTATCTCGGCATAACAAGGAAGAAAATATATTGCTTATGAATATGGCCTCTGTCGACTTGAGAATGAGAATGTTGGATGTAATTAAGTAGTCTACTTATTCTTCTTCTCAATTTGGTATAACATATTACTCTCTCGTTAAAAAATAAAGATTCAGGCTAAGGGAGTGAGAAATAGTAGCGAAGAGAAGTTTTCAGGAAGTGCACCATTGCTGTTTCACGCATTATAACACTGCATATGGACTGCTGTCTGAAAATTTGCACCGCTATTTCCCCATGCATGTTTGAGCCGACCAGCGGTAATTTGTGTTGTCCATCAAAGTGAAGCCTGGACAAAGCTGTTCTATCCATCAGCGGCTCTTAGGACACTGGAACTGACTGTCTCCAACCTGACAGTAGCCTCCTCTCTCTATAATTGGTCTGGCTGTTTTTTACACTTGAGTCACTTGGTTTTTGGGAGTACATCGCCTAGGAAATGGTGGCTGTAAACACGGTCACCAAAGAGTCGTTTAAAAGTCTCCTCCACACGATGGATAAGAGGTATATGCTTCCCCTCTGGTGTTAGCATAAGGCTAGTTTAACATTACAAACCCTACCGCAATTAGCATCACTATATTTAGCATCGCTATATTTAAGTTTAAGTTGCGTTGTATTTTATATGCTTGTTATAAAATACAACAATCAAGCTCTCTTGAGCCATAAAAGACTGACCTTGCACTACTTTAAGTTAAAAGACTTTTTTTGCTCTACTTAAAGATCCCATGACATGGTACTTCTTGATGCTTTTATATGGCTCCTTAATGGTTCCCTAATACTGTAAATGAATCCTTCTTCAAAATCAAGACTCGGTGCATGAGAAAGAGAGATAAGATGAGAAAGAGTCATAAATGTCACTCTGGGACTCTCCATTATGGGCGTTGTTGCTTGAATGCAAATGAGGAGGACAGAGATGGCCTATAGTAGGGGGTGGGGGGCGTGGCCAAACTCTCCACTCTCAGCTGTGCCTGTGCGCTCTGACCCACTTCCTTGTTTTTGCACGGAGGGAGAGATGAGAAGCGTGTCATTGAAAAATAAACACAGAAATTTCCACAGAAAATAAAATTAAACCACTGCTGTTTCAGATATCCACAGGCTCAGATAAAGGACTTCCGAGCCTAGAAACACTCACACATGCCTCCAGGCAAATAAAAAAAACGCATTTCGCATTGCGTTGCTCCTCCGCAGTCCAAACTCTCTGGGCGTGATTTACACAGACGCTGAGTACAGACAGACGGGGGGTGGAACTGCTTCTTTTTTCGATCAGACGTAACAAAGTTGCCTTGTTCAGAATTGCCCGTTTGAGCTCTGATTTTTTTCTAACGCAGAAAAGGACCGCAAATGCTCAGTTTAGACATTTCACAACTTTTAGCCATGGGGGGAGCCCTAAACAGGGTAGGGGAGCTCACATTAACGTTCAAAAACCTCAGAAAGTGAAAATGTCATGCCATGGGACCTTTAAGACATAGATGCTCTTTTAGTTCTTCAGTTGTAATAACTGCGGTTGCTCGAGCGCTCAATGTAGCCTATGTATAGCATGTTTCTTTTTAATAAACAGGACTACATTTGAAATTATTGACTTTAGTTTTCATTCTTGCATTACAGTTGAGTGGAATTTAGGGTTTGAATGGTGATGTTTGCAAATGTTCATGTGCACTGAAACTTAATTTGAAAAAAAAAAAGTGGATGAAATCGAAATCGCAATATCTGCCAGAAAAAAAAATCGCAATTCAATTTTTTTCTTAAAATCGTTCAGCCCTAGAGTTGGGTAAAAACTGGCGGTTGTTTTTTGGTTCCTGTACACTTTTCATAATTCATGTTGATCATCGTGGGCGGGTAATTTGTTTGCTCGTTCAAGTGTCACAAGCAATATGCCAGACTCCAGTGAGCCAGTGAGACTAAACCTGAGGAAAAGATTAATCTCTAATAAAACTGATTGGAAAGGCCGCCTCCAACCAATTTTGCTTTGACTAATAGTTTCACAGATTATCTCCTTGTCATTGCAAATTTACTGTAATCCAGCACTGCGGTGGGTACAAAATTAGATTTTTTTATGGCCTTGGAAAGTGAAAATGATTTTTCACTCATAGTTTCATTATGGGAGTCAAAACTAATAAAACGCTCTGCAGGTAGCCACGCTAATGCTAGAGATTTAATTGAAAGTTGGATCAAGGTGAAATCTTTAGTGAGGGTTTGAATACAGTAGTTTCTATGGTGAAAAATACAGCCATTATTTTCTGAATTTTTATTATTTTTTTTATATTTTTTTCAAGTAATATTTTAGAAAGAAAAATGTATTTACTGTGTGACAGTAGCTCAGTTGGTAGAGCGTTTGTCTATTGCCCCAGAGGCTGGCAGTGTGATTTCACTTCCCACAGATGAATGTTGAATGCTGTCGTTGTGTTCTTGGGCAAGACACTTAACCCACCTCTCTCCCTAGTGTCTGAGTACACTGGTGTATGAATGTGTGTATGAATGGGTGAGTGGTTCTTTGATATAAAGTGCTTTGAGTGCCTTGAAGGTAGAAAAGAGTAGAAAATTGCAACGTTTTGGAGTATAATGTGAGACTGCAGTGGTTCTAAGACTACGTTCACACTGCAGGGCTTAATGCTCAATTCCAATTTCTTTGTGAAATCCGATTTTTTTGCGAGGTTGTTCACATTTCCAATTAAATGTGATTTGTATGTGATCTCCAGTGTGAACGTTAAACGCCCCAAAAGTGTCCCGCGTGCGCCTTGGAGGACACGATGACGTCACACGCTCAATGTTTACGGAAGTAGCCTATAGTTGCTGTCGTACCAGAGCCAGAACATGTGCAGCTTATTTGTTTTAAAGAGGAGACGGAGAAAGAGAAGGACAAGGTTTTTGGCCACGGCGTTTTGTGGGGCAGTGGCAGCAGCGTCCGTAGAAATGAACGTGTGGGTGCGGAGTCGCAGCCAAGAGTGGGGGATTGCTACGTGCTTCGCCGCTTCACTAATACGGAGTTTATATACTATTTTCGCATGACGAGAAGAATGTTTTGTGTACATTTACTTGTACCACTCTCGCTGGAGGAAACGCGCCCGGGTCGGATGAATGCGACCTGGCCGTTCAGACTGAAGTCGCATGCCAAAAGATCGGTTATGTATCGGATTTAGGACCACATATCTAAGTGGCCTGGATCGCATTTGAAAAAATCGGATCTGTGTCGTTCAGACTGTCATTAGAAGATCAGATACAGGTCGTGTAGAGGTGAACAAATCGGATTTGAGTCACTTCAGGCTGCAGTCTGAACGTAGCCTAAGAGTAGTAGTAGTAGTAGTAGTAGTAGTAGGTGTAGGTGTAGGTGTAGTGGGTGTAGTGGGTGTAGTGGGTGAAATTAGGGCTGTACAATTAATACAATTTTAATCAAACTGACATTCAGAGATTTCATATTGTCATTGACCATCTTGGTGCTTTTTGACACTAATAGCATGTGGTTTGAAGCAGAGGTCACTCTTTGGACTTGATTTTTTTGAGTCTGACTGATTAAAAAGTCCACCGTTTCTATTTAAAAAAAAAAAAAAGAAGAATATTGGTTCATTAGTATTTATTGAAATTCATTCAAAATTAGGAAGACATTTGTGTTTTTTCCCTGACATGTTGCCTAGGTGTACTTAAATGTAGTAGTAGTAGTAGTTATTGTTGTTGCACAGTTAGTCAAAGTGGCAGTGAGTACACAAGTAGACGTTTTTCATGCCCGATGCCAATACCGATTGTTTAGAATTCATACCAGCAGATGGCCAACAGGCTTTGCTAATATTTTTTGGGCCGAAATGTAGGGGAGATTTTTACTATATTCCCCAACTTATGTAATTTCAATTTACTACAAAGTCATCCACATCCTTAATTCAATGTAAACTGGTTATGAGAGCAGTTTAGATACATTTAGTGCTGTGTGCTCTTTGCAATGAAGTGTAAAATTAAAACTCTTTGCATATTCTTTAAGCAGCTGGTTAGCCCAAACAAAATATTGGCATCTGCTTTAGATTTAAGGCCTAGATGCAATGAGCTGAAAAGTGCAAGTATCTGCCTGATATAAGAGTTTATCTCTGTACATGCCGTAAATGATGCTTTCGTATGCATTTCTTCTTATACTTTTGGGTATATTATTCAGTCCCAACAGTACAGCCCGATCAGTATTCTGTGGGCATTGCTCGGCTGCAGAAGGTGTGGGACTGTGAGCAGGTGAAATAGTGTATCCAGTGGATGAAGAATGCCTGGAGAGCAGCCTCCTCATTAACTCTGGTGATTATGAAGAGCCGAGTTCCACACTTCCTGGGAGATGTGACCTATTTCTCCCCTTAGCACAGCTGCGCCCTCACTTGCACGACTCTTATGTTATTTATGTCATTTACCATGCATCAATAGACAAGAGACATTAACACACTAAATAGTCCTGCCGTCACTGTCCGCTGGTTAGGAGAAAATGAAATGCAGATGCTGTATGAATACTGTATGTTTAGCCCGACACTTTACATAGCACTGAAATATTGTAGCACAGAATGGAAGAAACAATGGGAGGATTGTGTTTACTCACCTCAACAGGAGAGACTCACTGACACTAGACTAATGTACTCTGTCAGTCACAGGCTGAGAAATCCATGTGTTTCTACGCCTTTTTTATTGACACCTCTTTTTATTTCAGCCAACAAGGTTAAGGTCAAGCCAAAGAAGAGATTTGCTTTGAATCAGAACACTGTGAAAGTGCAATATACTGTAGAATAAAGGCGTGTGAAGATTTAATTAGTTGATGAACCTTGCCTATTTGACTGGTTATGCATGTTTTTCCTATGTGGCTTTTAACTACAAATGGCTACTCTATAATAAACTACCCTGACCTTGTATTTCAAGTTAACTTATTTGTCAAAACAGTTGACTGCACCATCATTGGTAAATTTATTTCTAATGTCAAGCTAATCTCGAAACCAATCAGAAATGTCATGAATAGTTGAAGCCTTGCCTCACTTCCAGATTCTGAATTCAAGTCATTTTAAAACATTTTATATTTCTTTTTGACATCTCGACATAAACATCATTGGTTGAGCGATCATATCCAGTGACCTCCAGGTTGGCGGTGCGATTCCAGCTCCCACAGACGAATGCTGTTGTGTCCTTGGACAAGACACTTAACTCACCATGCCTCTAGTGTCTGTGTACACTGGTGTGTGAATGAGTGAATGGTTCTTTGTTGTAAAGCCCTTTGAGCGCCGTGAACGTGGAAAAGAGCGATATAAAAATGTGTCCATTTACCATGACCATTTACATGTAGGATTTTGTATTGTGGGATAGGGTCAAAGATAGTGATTGTGGTCTGCACAAGATTACTTTTCTTACAGATTTTTTACTATAATAAGTAATGTACTGTGTGGTTCAGCGGATACATCATTCACTGCGTGCACATGGACGAGTGTAATCCAATTCCAAACGGTTTGGGATCGTATCGAATTCATGTGCACAGGCTAAGGATCGTATAGGGTTTGGTTTCCCGAATCCGATTGGAACCCCTGACTTAGGCCAATGGTAATCCGCTTGGTGCCGCCTTGTGCACGATATTGGATCGGATTGGCATACTGCGCGGGAATTTTTGCCATGGATTTCACCTGGAAGTGACAGGAGGCGCCGACGCCGTAATAAGTAGCGATTGTTGCCGGAAAAGTCAGATGAAATCATGGCTGTGAAGAAAGAATGCACAACACGTACACCAATGCTGCTCCGTCAAACTCCTCGAGCGCCATCTTTGTATACCGCCACATAGTTTGTTGTGTTTTTATTGAGTAACCATCACCTGGAAATAGTTGGACTACAGCGCCACATAGCGTAGCGGAGCTGGCTAGATCACTGACCATTATCCCATTACACGAGTTTCATGTGCACTTGGCTCTAAGGACAGACCACCCGCTGAGTAACGGGGACGGATGTGGAGAAATCCAATCCGATTCTACCATGTGCACGCAGTCTTTTACCCCTGAACTAAAATTCTACCTCATCTCAGTTTCTCTGTTCTTTAATAATTCTGACATTTGCCTCTAAAGGTTGTTCTCAAGAGTCCTCATTCAACCAAATCTTGGTGTTTAAGGACTTAATAGCGGAGATCTCCTGTTGTAATGGGCCTCTTAATAAGGCCTTTATTAAAGCTACAAGCAGGGGAAAGGTCATACAATTAAACATGCATTAATGCTCAGCTCAACACTTGTCTCCAGGTGCATATAACAGGTGTTAGGCTTTCACCACTTGGTTTTGGTCACTTCCAAAAATAGACTCTCTAAAAAGTTTCCAAAAGTTCAGAGTAAATTCTTGGATTTACTGAAAAAAACTTTTTTTTGCTTCTCCTCAACCCTCTCATGCATAAAAATTGTCCTAATTTTCTATGGTCTGGTCAGTCACATTATTATGTTGGAGATCAAATTTATTCTTGAAAATTAGCACACAATTTTGTTAAGTAAAAGTACAGATACTGGTACAAAAAAATAGTCAATACTCATGAATAAATCTACTTAACTAAAAGTGTTTTGTGAGTTTGCAGTAGGAGTTTAAGAGCAGAAAATATTGCGTCTAGAGTTAATTATCTCAGTTTCCGGGGAGCATATCAGTGCACCTGACATTATCACCGCCACCTTTATGACTGCGCAGTGACAAGCTTCGAACTGAGCCCATCCACATTTCATCAGTCATCATTGTTACTTGAGTGGCCATAGATGACAACTGGCACCTGCCTCTATAACGCCTGTCAGATCAATCCCGCGCACAAACAGAGATCCCAAAAGTCATTACCTGCCATTTTTCCTCACACAATGGCGCAATAAGACGCTCATTTTGTTTCTCCATTTTCTCCCGAAGAACAGGGGTTTATGGCTGTAATCACCTTGTCTCTATTACAGCGGAGTAAATTTGACGGACAGCTGACTGGAAAAGGTCATAGCAGCCCTGCAGTGGTGGGGAATTGTGGTTATCAGATCAAGGCTGAAGAGACAGTGTAATGAATATGACCTGAGTAACCTGCAATAACCACTCTTTTGGGGGAGCTTATTTTAAATGCCTTGAAAAAGAAGAAAGAGGTTAATAGAAACAGGATTAACAAAAAGGCTTTTGTTAATCCATTGAGGTAAAAAAAAATCCTTATATTTAGGGTGGCTGAATTGTATAACTGTTTTGTTTGTTACCATTGACCAATACACAAATCAGTACAGCTTGTTTACAATGTAGACAAATGGCCATCTATTCTTTGTTTCACAAGGCTCACTTATGAAAGCTAGTTTGCGTCGATAACCACAATTCTTAGTCCTTGAATCAAATAGAAGCTTGTACTTCTGGAATAACTATAATCTCAGCAAATCATAGAACTCCCCACACTCAGCCTTACAGATCTTAACAACAGGGCCAATGGACGCATTGCACTCTCCATAGAACAGGACCCCACTCATAGGGATGGGGCCAACCCGATCCAGTATCGGTATCGTGTTCGGATATCAACGTAATTCAAGGATTGGAAATTTCCGATCCAACCTGTGAAAATTTTCGATCCATGAGCTATGTCTGTATATACACATTATCTGCTGAAATGACTCCACGAGTGATTCCCTGTCGGCTGCTCTGCTCCTGCTGCAAAATGTGGAATGGATTTCCTGAACAGAGGCGTATCTCAAAGAGACACAGAGTAATGAGACACGCCTCCGTTCTGGAAATCCATTCCACAGTTTGCAGCCAGCTAGCAGGCAAACTAGCAGGCGAACCAAATTTTCATCACATGTCCGCTGTGTGGAAATACTCTGCTGGATTTTTCGTGGACAACTGTTTGGGATGCAAATATATTACCTTTCGGACAAATGTTTTGTTTTGAGAAGAAAAACAAGCTTTATTAACTGTCCTGGCTAACTTACCGGAACTACCTTCACGAGGTACGTTACCGGAGGAGAACCGGGACCAGATCACGCTATCATGGGTAAATCAGTGTTACCGCACGAAACTTTTAGAAGGAAACCCATACAGATTAACATAAAAAAAAAAACAACACACTATCCCTTTAACTACATCGTACTGGATGACCAACCGTTGTCAGTTGTCGAAAACGAAGGATTTGTTTTGGTATCGGAATAGTATTGGTATCGACAGATATCCAAATCCAGGTATTGGGATTGGAAGTGAAAAAATGTGTGGATCGGTGCATCCCTACCCACTCACCCACTACAGGAACACCTCACCCTCTGCTCTCAGGACGGAGGTACAGGACACTCAGGTGCAGGAGGGCACGTTTTGGCAGAACCTGATATCCTCAGCCATCACATTTCTGAACACCAGGCCTCGCTGAGTGTGCTGTAATGCCTGTTGTAATGGTTCTGTGTTTCTTGTGCTGTGTTGTCGCTGTATATGTCAAAGAAGCTCTGTGTGCGTGAAAATGAATTTCTCCTTGGGGACAATACAAGTCTAAAGTCATTATAAGGGCTAATGAGGTTAAAGTAAGAAGGAAAAACCCAATAAATGTGAAAAGTTCATTCATACAAACCTGGGACTTGCATAATCATATGAACCCACTAACTCCTGCTTCATGCCTTACTGCTAATTTCTAAATAGAATAACAATAGATTAACAAATCCCTCTACATTAACGACAAACCTTAGCAATTAATGAATTATGCATGGAGAAAACTGTTATGCACACATTTTATTTGCCTCTTATGATAATCTATGCACGCTTTGTCAGACACAACAACACCAGTGGAAGGTGCTGGGTAAAAACAAGCTCATCTGTCATTTCAACTTTCAGATGATTCCTGCAGTAGCGCCGTGCTCCCAACGGCCCACACAGGCAGGTCTATAATCACTGTTGTTGGCAATACAAAATAAAGGTGCATTCTTTCTCATTGTTGAATAATTAAGACTATTGTTAGAGCTTGGCCACACATTATAATGAAGGCCATATTTCACATCACACTGATTAGCACTGCGACGAAGGAGGCACAGCAGCTTCAGAGCGTATCAGAAATATTATGTTATTCACAATAGGTTTCCATGACACGAGTGCAAAAAAACACCAAAAGGTTAGGATTAGTTTGTGTAATGTTAAAGCCTGATTGTCCGCTGAAGCATGTTTGCAATGCACTAATGGGGATTTCTGCACGCCGTAAGCCAATTTGTGACTCGATTGCTTATCTATCTCCAGTGTGGTCCTCGTCTGAGCGCCCGTGAGCGGTTTTGTTAATGGGAGGGCTGCGATTACTACGGGGCTAAGCTGACAGCTAAGTGTATCAAGAGCTAGCATCAGGTTAGCCACGTCACGCGCTCATGTCACTCAAGTCCGAGGACGAGGATGCTCACGTCAATTATGGGCACGTGGCGGAACAGCTATAGTGACAAGGGCTGACGAGGTGTCTCCACTGTCTGCTTCACCTTAAATAACGCTAACTCTGAATCCTACTGCTGTGGTTTAGATCACATCACAACAGAAGAATGTTTAAAGGGATAGCGCGTTTTTAAAAAAATGTTAATCTGTATGAATTTCCTTCTTAAAGTTACATGCGGTAACACTGGCCTACCTCTGACAGTTTGCGCTCAGCCCGGTTCTGCTCGCGTTCTAGAGCTCAGGTAATTAGGTCCGGTAAGTTCGCGGGGACTCGTAATAAAGCTTGTTTTTCTGCTCAAAACAAAACATTTTTCCGAAAGGTGATATATTTGCGTCCCAAACAGTTGTCCACGAAAAATCCAGCAGCGTATTTTCGCATTCGCATATCTCGTCTCGATTCGTATCACTGCGCGCCTATTACTTATTATTAGCCTGTTAACCTTTAGCGGAAGTGAACAACTGATGCGGTCCGCCGTAAGGGGAAGTTTACGAGTGAACAGGCAGCTAATGTGAGCGCAGTGATACGAATCGAGACGAGATGCAAGTGCTAAGTATGCTGCTGGATTTTTCATGGACAACTGTTTGGGACGCAAATGTATCACCTTTCGGACAAATGTTTTGTTTTGTGAAGAAAAACAAGCTTTATTACGAGTCCCCCCGAACTTACCAGACCTATTTACGTGAGCTCCAGAACGCGAGCAGAACCGGGCTGAGCGCAAACTGTCAGAGGTAAGCCGGTGTTACCGCATGTAACTTTAAGAAGGAAACCCATACAGATTAACATTAAAAAAAAGCACTATCCCTTTAAAGAATGTTTAATACAGATGGGGGCAGCTAACATTAAGGGGCCCATATTATTATTATTATTATTATTATTATTATTATTTTATATCCTTTATTTATCCCTGTAGGGAAATGATGTTTGCAATGACACACATTTAATTATAGACTTTAGGACATGTTTAAATACTAATTCAGCTTTCGTGTGGATCACATTTCATGACGGCCGCTGCGGTCAGCAATAAACTTTAACCGGTGTGCGCGCAGCCTAGCCTATTTCTGCTAGGACTTGACCAGGACTCAACCGGGACTCAACCGGGACTCAACCGGGACTAACAGGACTAAACCAGGAGTAAACCAGGAGTAAACCAGGAGTAAACCAGGAGTAAACCAGGACTAAAGCAGGACTAAAGCAGGACTAAAGCAGGACTAAAGCAGGACTAAAGCAGGACTAAAGCAGGACTAAAGCAGGACTAAAGCAGGACTAAAGCAGGACTAAAACGGGGGCAAACCAGGACTAAAGCAGGACTAAAGC
The DNA here is from genome assembly GCA_036785185.1 of Paratrypauchen microcephalus. Lineage (NCBI taxonomy): Eukaryota > Metazoa > Chordata > Actinopteri > Gobiiformes > Gobiidae > Paratrypauchen > Paratrypauchen microcephalus. Next base: position 5,533,266 of record JAVJIX010000051.1, read on the forward strand.
AGGACTAAAACAGACTGGACTAAAGCAGCTTCTAATTCTGACCTTTCCTGAATGTAAACACCACACCACAGTGATGTCACTGATGGGGGAGGGCTTCGCTTAATGTCATGCAAATGAGGTCTGAAGGCCTGGACTTAGAGAATCTTTCATGTGGAATTTCTCAGATTGTTGTCGTCACAATGTGCTGCTTTCAAATGGCCACAAATTATTGTCCTCAGATTTCCATGTGTAAGGCATGGGATGGGATGACGTGTCTGGTTTTGCTGCGGTCGGTCACAAATGAGTTCTGTGCCTTTGACCCATCCTTTCAGGAGCAGTGGGCAGCTCATCGTTCAGGCGCCCGGGGGACCCATCTCCATGATCTTATTGCTAGGCTTTGGTCAGGACCTCAGCTGGAGGATTTTACCTGGAGCATGTTTTTGGGTTGATGGGGGAAAACAGAGTACCCGGAGTGCTAGCCACTCAGCCACTCTAGCCACTCAGCCATCGTGCCACCCATATTACAGTATTTTGTGATTGATGTTATAATGTTGTTTTCTCATTCAAAACTTTTGCAGGGAACACTAGCCTCACCTAGAATAGCCAGTATACCCTCATAACTTCCCCAAAGATTTTTGCCCTACTTTCATATCACATCCAACCTCGACTAAAAATGTTCAAAATGGTAAGCACAAAATGTTGAAAATAAGATGTGGTAAAAAAAAAAAAAAAATCCACATTTTAACTACATTTAAACAGCAAAGCATACATAATAGGAAGTGGGGGTGGTTCTCCATTGTTTAAAAGCTCCCCCATTGAACACCTTAGAACCCCATGAGCTCCTCCCCCCAGGCCCGTTAACAGGAATTTTACAGAAATTTTGGGGTCCAGCCAGGGCAAGAAGCCTCACATGGCCCTCCCCTCTAATATAAATTAACAGGCAGAATTGGGAGGGTTACTTTAGAAATGAATTCTGGTACAGTTACTAGTTCCCCATTAAAATATGTATTCAGTAACATAATCCAAGAACCATAATATTAAACTAATGTAACTTGATTACTTTGAAGTACTTTTGGATGATTTTAAGACCAAATATCCTATAAAAACAAGAAAACAATAACATTTTGTGCATTATAAAAGAAACTGAGGAAAGCTAATTTGAACAGTAGCTTATAGTCAGTCCTACAGTGAAAGTGCACAAGTCTTGACCACATAGTACAATTTATTAAGAAAAAAATCCCATTGCCTTTAAAAATAAAATAATGTAGAAATTTCCACACGCTAAATGCGTTTTTCTCGGGCGAAACCATGCCAGTTGCAAGTTTGTACTGCCAGACGATGACGTGAAGTGTCACAGTGTGCACAGTTTGTTCTGATTTCCCTCCATCTACAATTCTAAAGGGATATGCCACCCCCAGGTCAAATTTGGGCATCTCCCCACAGTCCAGAGACTAAAATAAGTGGTGGAAAGCGTTTTCCTGCTCACCCAGCCATTGTCCGAGTCTGTCACCACTGACCGCCGCAGTATCTGCTGCTCCTCCGCGTTAGACTGGAGTCTAACGTCGCCAGAGAAAGATTTCGGCCAAAAGGAATTAATTTGCTCGATGCGTTTCCCAATTACTTTCTGTGTAGTGCGCATTCATATCGAGTGCAAATAAATGTACAAATCAACACGGAGAGCTTGACTTTGTCATTTTGGGTGGGAACTATTTTTCAGTGCGGAAAAACATAGCCGAATCACGCAGCACGCTGCCAGGGGAATCCCTGTTACGCACCAGGAAGGGAGTTCCCCTGTTGCCAGCGTGGTGTGTGCTTCGGCTATGTTTTTCCGCACTGAAAAATAGTTCCCACCCAAAATGACCAAGGCAAGCTCTCCGTGTTGATTTGTACATTTATTTGCACTCGATATGAATGCGCACTACACAGAAAGTAATTGGGAAACGCATCGAGCAAATTAATTCCTTTTGGCCGAAATCTTTCTCTGGCGACGTTAGACTCCAGTCTAACGCGGAGGAGCAGCAGATACTGCGGCGGTCAGTGGTGACAGACTCGGACAATGGCTGGGTGAGCAGGAAAACGCTTTCCACCACTTATTTTAGTCTCTGGACTGTGGGGAGATGCCCAAATTTGACCTGGGGGTGGCATATCCCTTTAAATAAAAAAAATTAAATAACATAAAATGCCTTCAAATTGTAATCCTGCTAAATAATCCCCATCTGAGTACGTCTTCTTTCCTTGTAACTGTAGCGGAATACAGTTACCTTTTTTGTGTGTGTATCCTTAACTTAAGGATGTATACTTAACTCCGTTCCTTGTATTCCGTTACTCCCCAAGCCTGTTAATAGGAAGAAGAGGGTCCAATTCTGGGCCCCTAAAACCTGGAACACGGGACAACAGACCCCTTTGTCCTCCTCTGTCTACTGCCCTGCCTTCACCCAAAAATGTTTGCCCCACCCTGGTTCTAGCATCTAGTCACTTATAGAAATGATCAGGTTCAATATTTTGTGAATTTTCCTTTTAGATATTACAATAATTATCATTAGTGGTGGTAAGGTAGAAATTATACTACTTGTTAGCAGTATTGGCACATAGCAGTATATAATAGTCATACTTGCGATGCAGTGATAGTATTAAATTTAGGGATAGCTGTAGTGGTGGTAGTATCAGTGGTGGTAGTAGTAGTAGTATTTTAGCATGTGTGTGTGCGTGTTACTGTTTGGGTTGTTTGGTTGTGTGGTGTCGGGCAGCTGTGGGGCTGGTTGGGTGGGTGGAAGGAAATATGGGATTGTTTTTAATCACTTTAAGGCGCCTTGTGTTACATTTTTTGTATGAAAAGCACTTCATGAATAATGTTTGATTGATTGAATGTTATAAATAGGAAAAACTGGCTCTTGCCCCCCATGTGGGAGTATGGCATCAACACAGTCACCCAGTAGAGTTTTCACGATGTCATTTTTAGAGGACACTTGTTAAGAGTTTACAAAGGGAGGATGACATTGTATGGGAGGTGTAGACCTTTTTCTAGGTCTATGTTTAAGGTTAATTTATCTTTGTAATTACTAGGCCTATCACCCTTGAAACAAACTCTCTGTCAGCACAGCTTAATTAAGGCGAACTTGTCCTTTCTATATAATGACAAAAGGTTAAATAGTTATTCAGAGTTATTCAATCACACAGACATGACTGAAATCCCTAAAACAGCATCACTACTTTAATAAGTCCTCCTGATAAAAAGTTAAGTCTGTTCAACAACTGTGGGTTTTAACTGTCCCTTATGTCCTCCAACTAAGACCTGATTGCTCCTTGCCTGTCCCTGAGGATTTATCTCTTTTAATCAAACCTCTTGGAAAAGCAGAGTTAAGAAGTTTAATAAACCACACTTTATTATGCAAAATCGACTTTTTTTTTTAAACCATGTCAGTTTACTCTCACCCAACACTCACCCAAAGTTGTATTTGTAGTGATTTGTGTATGTTTGAGCGATCAATTATTTTCAAGACCATTTTGCCAATCAACTCCTGTTTTCACCGCCACTGGCATACGCCCACTGCTGTGTTCTCTAGTTTTATTCTCTTAATCAGTGATACGCGTAGGATTCAGCATTGAGTAGTCGTTTTGGTACAAGTGAAAAATCTGTAGCTATCCATGGGAGGTGACGACTCTTAGGGTGTTTTCACACTTGGTCCCTTTGAGCCATTTAAACAAACTCAGACCGATGACTCAGCATTTTTTACGCATATATGAACACTCCAACCGTACTCAGACCCCTCTGAAACGACCATACCACTGACTTTTTAGCAAGCCGTACCTCCTGAGAAAGGTCTCAGTCTTGGTACAGTTTGCTAAAAAGTCAGTGGTACGGTTCGCCTAATCTGTGCATTGTGATCAGAAAGCGCACCGGGTTCTGTGAGTTCTAGGTAAAGGGATCGTAGAAAGGCATAGATGCAAGATTGAGGTTATCAGCATTTAATGTTGAATTAGGCCAGTGCTTCTCAATTATTTTCTGTGACGCCCCCCCTAGGAAGAAGAAAAAATGTCACGCCCCCCTTCCTGCGCGCGACTATAAATAGTATTATTTGTCTAGAAAATTGTTATTAGAACACAATTGTATCCTTTTATTAACATTATAAACAAAAAAAAAGAAAGAAACTTACAACAAAGACTGCACTGAGGACTCAAATATTAATGTGTTTTTAATGCAGCTTTGCGCACATTTGTTTACGTTTTACAGAAATGAAACTTAAAACCACCTCATTTGCATAAGCTAAAAGCATTGAAAAAATACGCTCTCTCCTTGTGCCACTGATGCGTCAGCTTCTGTCGGACTAAAGGACACGACTCAGTGGAATATACGTGTTTTTTCTGTGACAGAGGATGTTCTGTTAATGATGAGACTGTGCGTAAATCGCATGTGAGAACGTCACTGCCAACTACTGTTGTTGATGTGCAATTACACTTAGTTCTAGTACAGTACAGCAAAAAAACATGTTTCCCAGGGTCATACGCGCCCCCCCTGGCATCACGCCACGCCCCCCCAGGGGGGCCCGCCCCACTATTTGAGAAGCACTGAATTAGGCAGATATACAAACGTAAATGGTGACATCTTCAGTTACATGTTGTCTCCTTGGCCATAATGGTATTCCCTGGGCACACCACACACTGGTCATCGCGTCGGCCCTTCAGTCCCCATCACAGACAGAGAGATCATGTCCCTTCAGCCTCCTCTCTCTCTCAGCACATAGGCTGCTGTCTTTAAATACAAACATGCCATGACATAAGCTCCCACAGTTACCCAATCACAGCGGGGGAGTTTACCAACAGTTTGAGGGATTGGGGCAGGTGGATATCCCATTACATCCATCAAATAAGTTGTTTACCACGTCTAGATTGAGCAACAGTTTTGACAAAACACTTGTACACAGAGAGATTACAGTTTTCATATGTAAATACACATGTAAATTAAAGAATGGAATCCTACAGTTCTCTTCACCTTTTTCAGTGTATTGCAACCTCCTTCGCTTGCCGTAGATATGTCACGTGACTGTAACCGGGAACACTCTGCTGTAAACGTGGCTGGCCGTGGTCATTGTCGTGGCTATGTCAACGCAAATGCATCTCATATGTAATCGGAATAGCTCTATTTTCCCATGAATGTGAGCAAATTTGATCAAAAAACACAAAACGAAGTGAGTTTTTTTTCTGTTGGTTCACTTTTTGGTCCACTTACAGAGGACTGAGTTAACTTAAAGGGGACTATATGTGAAAATGCCCTTAATCTCTTTTATTTGAATACAGTGGTACCTCACCTTACGAAATTAATTTGTTCCAGTGGTTTCGTAACGTGAATTTTTCGTAAGTTGAGTAGCTATTTCAATGGAAAAAGCCTGATTCGTTCCAAGGCCCCGTTCCAAGTTTTTTTTTTTATAGTGTAACACTGTGTTCTGCGTCCTGATTGGCTAAGAGACTGTAAACCCAGGACTAAACGTGGACTAAACCAGGTCTAAACAAGGTCTATACCTGGACTGGACCAGGACTAAACCTGGACTAAACCAGGACTGGACACCAGGATTAAACCACCGCGTGCGGGTCTATTTCCTGGTTTCGTGCTAGCTCTGCCGGTGTACCTCACGAGTCACGGCTGAGGCGAGCAGCGAGGAGGGGAGGGGATGTGCCGCACGCAGTCCGAGCGCATGAACGAACGCAGGCAAGAGCCGCGGTGGTTTAATCCTGGTTTAGATCTGGTTTAGAGGAGGCACGGTTTGAGCACGGGTCTCGTGCTTGCAGCCCCGCGCCGGGTCATGCTGCGCTATCACACACGTGTCCGCGCGCAGTCTTCTCCCCCTTCCCCCCACACTTCACTATTAATACATTTTGTTGAAAATCTATGAAAGTTTGAGTGTTTAAACGAGAGACAAATGTGAGAAAAGTTTAAATCCAGTCTGAGAAAAGCATATATAATGTGTGTGGCTGAGCGCGCATTATTTGAATTTTTGAGATTTCGCGTTTCGTAACTTGAATTTTCTTTCGTATCTAGAGACCAAAATTTAACGTGAAGGCGTTTTGTAACTTGGAATTTTCGTTTGTTGGGTCTTTCGTAAGGTGAGGTACCCCTGTATTGTGATTTAAAATGTGCCTTGGCTGCAGCTATACACGCACAATAGGTCTTCTTTAACGAGAAAATCTCAATTTGAAATGAGGATTCAGTTTGACCTTTTCCTGTGCACAAGTGCATTTGAAATGTTCTCATGAAAGCTGCAGACATCAATAGTTTGTTTCCTTCGTTAGCAGACAGGAGCGTGCCAACAGAATACAGATGAGCTATTGTGTGATTAGCCTTAAAACGCGCCGCATGGTCCGTGTCAAGACACATTTAAGTCCTCTGGGCAGCAACCTCCTCTCCTCTTATCCACTGACAGAATGAGTCCACGCGCTCACAATTAAAATGTATTCATTCCTCTGTAAAATGTGCTTTTACACATCTACAAAGCATGTTTATTTAAAGGTCCTATATTACATAAAATGGGTTTTTGTGAGCTTTAAATCATGTTATAATGTTGTCATCAAAACCATATTGTTTATTATTCCATTCACACACATTTGAGGAATTCTTTAGTCTGTCTATATCTCCAAAGCTCAAAATGCTCTGTTCTATCTTTTGATATTACGAGGGCCATTCAAAAGGTTCTAAGACAAATGCCATAAATTCAAAATGAATCAAACTAGTTCAACAAAATGACCTTGAATCGTACCACTGATGACTTATAAACACATTTGACAGGTTTTGGCATTCTAGCTTTGTTATTCAGAGTTACGTTACATATCGCACAACCCACTTTTTTGACCATCCAAAATGAGCCAATTTGAAGTCCGAGCAAACATTAAATTTCAAAACAAAACTTCAATGGAAACCTAAACCTTTGCACAATGTTTATGGATGTTTTTTTCCTATTTCCAAAGTTGAAGGAACATTTAAAAGGAACAAGATTTCAGTCCATACTTGAAGTGAAGAGGGAGGTTGTGACCTGGTTGACTAGACAAGCTCCAGAATTCTATCAAGAAGGAATTTTTCGGTGGAAACATCGCTCGCAGAAGTGTATTGTCTTAGGTGGATGTTATGTAGAAAAATCATTTTGTTACTTTCAAAAATAAAGTTTTTTAATTTGTCTTAGAACGTTTTGAATGACCCTCGTATTTAGCATTAGTTTTCAAGTTAATGGCTCCTTTTACCTTAAAGGAAAAGTAACGTTTTTTACAATTTGAGCCTTATTTCGGTAATAAAACAAGTTGTTTTACTCACCCATATCACTTTGGTGTCATATGGAGCATTTCCGGAGATGTTTTAGATTAGCGTTAAGCTAACGCCGTTAGCCTAGCGCGACTTATAGCCATAGGTCGGAGCATTCCCCGGGCATGTAATATGCCCCGTGCGGGCTCCAAATAACACAAACTTTAGCACTTTTCAAATCATAGAAGCTTGATGTCTTTAGTGTACGATTTCGTTTGAATCAAAAATGGCCTGTAATCTGAGATTTGTCCATAGTTTACAGCTATGCGTGACCAAACGAAATCGTAGACTAAAGACATCGAGCTTCTATGATTTGAAAAGTGCTCAAGTTTGTGTTATTTGGAGCCCGCACGGGGCATTCCCTGAGCTATGGCTATAAGTCGCGTTAGCCTAACGGCGTTAGCCTAACGCTAATCTAAAACATCTCCGGAAATGCTCCATATGACACCAAAGTGATATGGGTGAGTAAAACAACTTGTTTTATTACCGAAATAAGGCTCAAATTGTAAAAAACGTTACTTTTCCTTTAAATTCAGTAGAGGATGACAAAGCTTTTTAAATCCAGACTCAAGACCCATCTTTTCAAAATAGCTTACCCCACTTAATCATTTTCCCCTGCTGACTGTTTCATTTTACTTGTATTGCTTTGTCCATTCTCTTTGTTTTATTTTGTATATACTGCCTGTTTTAAACTGTTTTTAATTGTCTTTGTGCGGTGTCCTTGAGTGTTTAGAAAGGCGCCTTGAAATAAAATGTGTTATTATTTATTATTAATTCCAGGACTGAAATCATCCAGATTATTCTAGTGAAGGTGCATGGAGTTTAAAAACACAGTAGAGCACATCTTGTTTTCAGTTTGAGAGACAAACTCAGCCTAAAACAGGGGTTTGTGTGTTAAACATGTTTGAATGAAACAAAACACAACTCCAGGTATGTTTTTGATGAGGAAACAACATAATAATAGATCAGGAAATGGCGTATTATGGGTGCTTTAAGAGTCTTTGAAGTCGGCTTTCGTATTTTCTGACTGTTTCGTGTCTTCTTTCATAGGAGTGCAGTGAGGAGCTGAAGAGGAGGATTGCGCGTTGCCTTGGAGAAGAGTCAGGTATGCTACATTGACCGTAACATTGTCTGTTTGTCAAGCCACTGCTCACTCAGGGATGCAGCCAATTTTCTCTCTCTTAAAAAGGCCTTCCATTGCTTGTTCATCTCACAAACAACTACAATAAACTCTAAATAGACTTTATTGTTTCGTCTAAGGTTCACTGCTCCAATAGGATTTAATGAGGCGCGGGCTTTATCACTGCAACATTCTCTCTGTCATCAAGTGGAATTAGCAGATAAATTATAGTTATGAGCATCTCCTCTGTGCAAATCTTTCTTTTCAAACCTGTGCCGCGCAACTCTTGATGTTCATTTCGAACGATGACATCAAACGAGTGAAGATGGATTGTGTTGACTCAAAAATACATCCTTGTTATTACCTGTGAGTCTTCTGGAGGGAGAAGGCTGATGTGTCTAGCCTTGAATGCAACTGTCTGGAGATGTTCTGCTGAGTGGAGCTGTTTAAGATCTGCTGCAGCTTCTCACAAGAGCAGATAGGGATGAAAGACTGCACTTTAGCGACGAGAGGATGCGCTGGGATGTTATTGGCTACAGAGCATATAGCCTGTAACATATTGATCATTTCAGAATGTCAATCAGTTACCATGGTGACACAATGCACCCATTAGCAATAACTAGGCTAACAAGAACATTTTAAGAAATAATGCAAAATGGATTTTAACAACATTAATAACATTTAACAACATAACAACTGTTGCTAAGGACTACTGTTGCACTGTTGCACATTTACTACTGGAATTTACTACTGTTGTACCATTGTTTACTACTGTTGTTGTACTGGAATTACTACTGCTGCACATTTATTTATTTTTTTTATCTTTACTTTCAATGCACATTCTATTGCACATTACTGCACATTTCACTGCTGCATCTTCCATTGCACATTTTTGATGCACACTGCACAATTTGGACATATGTAAATAGGTATTCATGTATTCTTTTGCATTGCTTTAGATTTTAGATTTTTGTCTTAGAAGTTTTTGTTTTGTCTTTATATTGTATTTTGTACCCTGTCTTTTTGCACTGCTTGGCCAGAGAGAAACAAAATTTCGATTCACTATGTCGAACACGTATGGCAGAATTGACAATAAAGCCAACTTTGAACTTTGAACTTGATATTTTCATGAGTCTGTGACCAATACGAGCGTTCATGGCTCTGTTTAGGTGTTTAATTTTCAGTAAAAAGGTTATTTGAGACGAACTTGTCTAACAGCACACATCAGCTCACCTGTTCGAAGTTCAAACTTGGCTTTATTGTAATTTCTGCCATATGTGTTCGACATTTTTTTTATTTTTTATTTAACCTTTATTTAACCAGGAAAGTCCCATTGAGATTAACTCATTCACTGCCGGCCTGTTTTCAGAATTCTAACCCCAGAGTGCCACAGGTTTCAGTAGAATTTCACTGATTTTCCAAGACCCACAGAATACTGAGTTCTTTGACTATATAAACATGGGACACATCAAAATAAAGTGTCGACTCTCTTCTTTCACCTGGAAAAAAAATATGTTTCTAACCTTTTCGGTTCTCAAATAACTGATAGTAGAACATAGGGAAGTTTCAGCAAAAACACTGGTTTTTGAGCAAGAAATGGAGAAAACGAGCGTTTAGTTCAGAGAAGGATTTCGAGCAGATCAGTGACTTTGACATCAATATTTATCGATTTAGTGACACCTCAAACATCTAAAATAACAGAGAAAGAGATTTTTGATGACAAAGTACATTTTTTATTTACAAATATAAGAATATAAGGCTCTGTGAATCCTTCAACTCAATTGTGCCAAGAGATGTTTACAGGATATAATATCTTTTCATATAAAATAGAACTTTGTCACTTCACAACAATATTGAGGCTCAGAGTACACACTCATATACACACACACACACACGCACCTACACACACACACACACACACACACACACACACACACACACACACACACACACATATATACGTATATGTACATACACACAAGCCCATGCATAAACCTTTACACACACACAGCTACACACGCACATACACACACGTGCGCGTACACACGCACGCACACACACACACACACACATATAAACTCAATTCTTCTCATCTCGTGCCTCTTTGGAGAGCAGAATCCAAGTCAGTAAACTTCTTTGGCACTGTCGTAGTTCTCAGAGCAGGGAGTCCCCCTGCTCCGCGCAGCGCGATCAGGACACGCCCCCTGCCTCAGCCAGAGCAGATCTCTGCCCCGACATCGCTGCGTGTCTCTGTGATCCTCTGATCCGGGATCTTGGGTCCCAAAAGCGATCAAACCGCTCCGTAGGCGCTGATCAACAGTTATCTGCTTTTCCGGGTTCACTCGCCTCACCATCTTACTCCATTCGCCTCCACTCGCACTCCACAGTACACACACACTACACTCCTCTCCTCTCCCGCCTCTCCGATCGGCAGATAATGATACAAGATCGCCACCTACAGGTTGGGAAGTGTGAATTACACCTTCAAAGCTGCTCCAGGTCGTATCCTAGCAACCCCCGCTGAAAAACATCCTTGACGAGTTTATTCGTCACGGCACTCAACGTTCGGATTCAACATGACGAGAAAACTCGTCACCGGCAGTCAATGAGTTAATAATCTCTTTTTCAAGGGAGTCCTGGCCAAGACAGCGGCACAGATCAATACAATTACAAAACCATTTCAAAAACAATTTAAGCAATTACAAGCAATAAAATGTTTCAGAATTAAAAAACATTTACAAACCATAGATTTCAATTCCAAACCTTTGAGCAAGATTTTAAACTGTCCTATAGAGACCAGTTCCTTTAGTTTCCAGTCTTTTTGTAGGTTGACATACAGTGAATCGAAATTTCGTTTCTCTCTGGTCAAGCAGTGCAAAAAGAGTATACAAAATACAATATAAAGACAACACAAAAACTTCTAAGACAAAAATCTAAAATCTAAAAGCAGTGCAAAAGAATAAATACATATTTACAGATGTCCAAAATGTGCAGTGTGCATCAAAAATGTGCAGTGGAAGATGCAGCAGTGAAATGTGCAGTAATGGGCAATAGAATGTGCATTAAAAGATAAAAATAAATGTGCAACAGTAGTAATTCCAGTACAACAACAGTAGTAAACAACAGTACAACAGTAGTTGGTAGTTGTAGTTCCAACCAAATCAACTTTCTTTCTGGTCAGACTGTGTTCAAATAAAGCTCAGATTACATCTAACTTGAGTAACAAAGCTCAAACAGAGCAGTGCTTACTGCAAAACTGCAAAATATCAATAGGCTTCCCAATTTTTAAATATGGTAATTACTCATCATTTATGATAAAAGGAGAAATTCAATTTGTCAACTGGACAAAGTTTGTTTGGTCGAAAAATGTTTCGTTTTTCACACATACTCATCATTTAGAAACCCAAATTAAATAAATGATTATGATACATGTCTCAATAATTTGTTCCCACACACAATGCCACTGAGACTACCACTTTCAAGGATTCTTGAATCGCTAATCTCCGTGGCAACGATGCTAATTTTATTTTTCATCCCTCTGAAAAATGAACAAAGAAAGAAAAAAGAATTCAGTTTCGGTCAGGCTGATATGATTTCTATGGAGCTTTATTTTTTTTGAAATGCTGTGAAATAGAGGTTACATTTGAGTGTTGGGTCAAGTTGCTCCACCGTCTCTTCCAAGTGGATCCGACTGTTTTCATTCAGCCTGAAAAGTCTCTATTTCCTGTTCTTTTGGTTGGTTTGGGTTTGATTATTTGGCTGCAGTGACGTAGCAGTATTTCAGATGGTTTTATTCGCCTTGTACGACAGCAGAATACATTAGGCTCATTATAGTCTACATACGTACTGGGCATCTGCTCCTCGCGGTAAACCAAATCTGGAAGAGCGTCTTTCAATAAACTTGTAAGCTGCCATGCATTTGCTTTGTTTTTGTTTTTTTGCTTAGGGGCGTGTGGTGTGAGATGGCCTGCTGGGACTCACACTGTTAGCATACATATGTCTGATGCTATGCGCAGCTAAAGTTCAAATTATCTTCATGTGCTCTTCCTCGGCGCCACAGGCAGAGGATGAGCTGAAAGGTCACAGCTCAGCCCCAGCTTACGCTTTCTCTGTTTGCACCACTTACTCCCACATACCTAATCGCCACTCGTCATGCTAAATTACTAAATGACATTACTAATCTGCATAAAATTAGCATGCTCCTTCCGCAAATAGCTTTTCTAAGGCGTAATTTTTCATAGTTGGAGGCAGACATTGTATTTCTTCACCAAATAGCTGCCACCGCTCTGCCCGAACCCACCAAGGGCTTGAAAATGAAATGCATTTTAAATAGTGGTTCCTAATTGAAATCCAGGATGAAGCAGCGTGCATGAAAGCCCCTTTGTGGTGGCTAGTAGTCTTTTTGTTGTCCCTTGTTCGACTGCTTACACGCAAAGAAAATAAAATTGAGTTTCAAATTAGCGGGTACAAAGAGATGACTACTGATTGAGAGCTACCAAAGTCTTGTGTTGTCACCAAAGCAATGTGATGTGAATGTAAAAACGCATGTGGCACGCGTAACCTTGAAATAAAAGGTTGGGAGAACACAAGAGGAGCCTGAGGAGCAGAGGCTGTGCGACTGAACTGCAGCCAAAGCCCTCACTCCAGAGCCCACTGTGTAAATGTATGTACAAATACACTATATTGCCAAAAGTATTCACTCACCCATCCAAATAACTGAATTCAGGTGCTCTAATCATTTCCATGGCCACAGGTGTATAAAATCAAGCACCTAGGCATGCATGTTTCTACAAACATTTGTGAAAGAATGGGTCGCTCTCAGGAGCTCAGTGAATTTGAGTGTGGTACTGTGATAGGATGTCACCTGTGCAACAAGTTCAGTCGTGAAATTTCCTCATTCCTAAATATTCCACATTCAGCTGTCAGTGGTATTTTAACAAAGTGGAAGCAATGTTGCCAACTTAGCGACTTTGTCGCTATTTTTAGCTACTTTCTGGACCCCCGTAGCGAGAAAGTTAGACAAAAGCGACTAGCGACAAATCTAGCGACTTGTTTTAGTGATCAGAGGCTCCAAGATCGCGGGAGGGGGAAAAAATAATTGCGCCGTTTTCTCTCTTTCCCCGTTCAGAGAAAGAGACACAGAGGGGCAGTGGAAGAGAGACACAGGCAGAGAGGGGCGGGGGCGGAGTTGAGAACAGCGTGGACTGTCAGACTGTCGACTGACCTTGTTTTTTTTTCCCTCACTCACTCACAGGCAGACAGACACGGCGCACACACACACACACACACTCACCAGTCTCTCCTCTGCTCCCTCCCATCTCGTCAGATCACCTCGGAGTCTGGTCATTCCTCTCTCTGTTTCTGTCATTCAGTTTCTCGTCACGTGCATATCCCTCTCATTCTTTAGAGCATTTATTTTTTCTCCTCTTGTATTCTAAGACTAGTCCCCCCCGCTCTCACGTTTGGATTGGACCGCTCGCTCGTCTAGCTACTTTTAGCTACTTCTGGGCGGGCCAATAGCTACTTCCGATGCTGGGGAGTTGGCAACACTGAGTGGAAGCGACTGGAAACAACAGCAACTCAGCCATGAAGTGGCAGGCCACATAAACTGATGGGGCGTGGTCAGCGGATGCTAAGGCGCATAGTGTGCAGAGGTCACCAAATTTCTGCAGAGTCAGACCTTCAAACTTCATGTGGCCTTCAGATTAACTCAAGAACAGTACATAGAGAGATTCATGGAATGGATTTCCATGGCCGAGCAGCTGCATCCAAGTCATACATCACCAAGTGCAATGCAAAGCGTTGGATACAGTGGTGTAAAGCACGCCGCCACTGGACTCCAGATCAGTGGAGACACGTTCTCTGGTGTGACGAATCACGCTTCTCCATCTGGCAATCTGATGGACGAGTCTGGGTTTGGAGGTTTCCAGGAGAACGATACTTGTCTGACTGCAATGTGCCAAGTGTAAAGTGTAAAGTTTGGTGGAGGGGGGATTATTATGACGTGGGGTTTTTCAGGATCTGGGCTTGGACCTTTAGTTCCAGTGAAAGGAACTCTGAATGCTTCAACATACCAAGAGATTTTGGACAATTCTATGATCCCAACTTTGTGGGAACAGTTTGGAGATGGCCCCTTCCTTTCTGAACATGGCTTGCACCAGAGCACAAAGCGAGGTCTTTAAAGTATGGATGAGAGAGTTTGGTGTGGATGAACTTGACTGGCCTCCACAGAGTCCTGACCTTAACCTGACAGAACACCTTAGGGATGAATTAGAGCGGGGACTGAGAGCTAGACCTTCTCGTCTTAACATCAGTGTGTGAACTCAGAAATGTGCTTCTGGAAGAGTGGTCAAAAATCCCCATAAACACACTCCTAAACCTTGTGGACAGCCTTCCCGGACGAGCTGAAGCTGTTATAGCTGCAAAGGCTACTTAAACCGTATGGATTAAGAATGGGAGGTCACTTAAGTTCATATGCGAGTCAAGGCAGGGGAGCGAATACTTTTGGCAATATAGTGTATCATAAAGTAAGGACATTCTCAGCCTCTCTCACTTTTATTTCTAAACTCTCTGTGTCTGGGCCCAGTACATGAATATTTAAACAGCCCCCGAGATTAGAGTTTTCCGGGTCGGATTCTGGGTCTTTTCTATTTGCATAGTTAAGTTGAACAAGAGCTTCTGCTTAATATACTAGATGAGGTGTAGTACGGCAGGACACTGATGCTCTGATACATGCCATTAGAAGTGGAGGGGAAGTCGGGTTCAACTGCAGTTCCTCTCATCACCACTAGAGGTTAAATATATTAAAGATCCCATGACATGGTATTTCTTGATGCTTTTATATGGCTCCTTAATGGTTCCCTAATACTGTAAATGAATCCTTCAAAATCAACACTCAGTGCATGAGAAACAGAGATAAGCTGAGAGAGTAATTTTTCTCACTCTGAACACTAATGAACACTAACACTAATGGGCGTTGTTGCTTGAATGCAAATGAGGAGAAAAGAGCTGGCCAATAGTAGAGGGTGGAGGCGTGGCCAAACGCTCCGCTCTCGCTCTGAGCCTCAGATGATCCATTTCCTTGTTTTTGCACGGGGGGAGAGATTTGAAGCGTTCCATTGAAAAATAAACACATTTCCACAGAAAATAAAATTAAACCACTGCTGTTCAAAGGTCCAGAGGCTCAGATAAAGGACTTCGGAGCCTAGAAACACTCGGACGTGCCTCCAGGCAAATAAAAAAAACGCATTTCGCATTGCCTAGCGCATTCGCAGTCCAAACTCTCTGGGCGTGATTTACAGAGACGCTGAGTACAGACAGACGGGGGTGGAACTGCATTTGCATTTCTTTTTTCGATCTGACGTCAATAAGGTGCCTTGTTCAAAATCGCCCGTTTTTTGCTCCGATTTTTTTGTAACGCAGAAAAGGATCGCAAATGCTCAGTTTAGACATTTCGCAACTTTTAACTATGGGGGGGGGCTAAACAGGGTAGGGGAGCTCACATTAACGTTCAAAAACCTCAGAAAGTGAAAATTTCATGCCATGGGACCTTTAAAATAAAGTTGTCCCTTCATCATTTACTCGTCTAATATTGTATTTGGAGTGATGTATGCATGTTTGAGCAATTTTTAATCACTTATTTTCAAGACACTATATTGCCAATCAACTCCTGTTTCCACCGCCACCGGCATACGCTCATTATTCTGTACTTACTTCATTCTCCAATTTATTTTAATTTGTGACGGCAGCGTCATGTAGTCATTTTGGTATTAAAAAAAAAAAAAAAATCCAACAATTTCACCCCTTATGACATTTATGGCAGCATCTGCTCCCATTGGGCAGCACAGTTTTCTAACGTGGAAGTCAGCAGACTTGTTTCTTTTATTAAGTTGTTTTAGATTAATGTTATGATTTAAAATGTGCAAAATCTAACATAATGATCCATAGATGTCTTAGGTTATAACTACATAGAAGGAGCTGGCACAGTATGTCTGCTTTCATGTTGGTTTACCATGGTTACAGGGGTTTTCATGAGACAACGGCAGAAAAGACTTAAGTGTTAATGAGCGAGTTGGCATTTATATGTAAAAAGGAAAAATTAAATGAATAATTTAAGTTCAAGTACTTTGTCTACCCTGTTTTTTTTCCCAGTACTTTTTCCTGAATAGTTGTTTTTGCATGAACCCCTTTGCAGTTGTAGTGCACTTTGGGTCAGATACATAAAGATATCTAATAGTTTTGAGAGCTTTACCATGCGCCCTTTTTAGTCGACTAATAATAATAATTTCTTTAGTCTCCTAGAGAGCTGTTATTACAGTCATTGAGGGGAACATCTCCTCTGCAACAGTGCTCATTTTACATTCTTCTAGAAGCAAAAATACGATTTGCAGTAACATTATGCAAAGTAGAACATAACAGCTATTGCAGAAAGATACTACGAATGGATGTGTGAAATGTGCAGTCAAGAGTCCTCCATATTACATAAAGTTGTTCAGTCTATTGTATTCAGTTTGGGTTTATTTACTGTGGAGAGCTTTACCGAAGAGTTGCCAGATCCAACAATGAAGCAAAGACAGGGATGAATATCTTCTCCACACAGTATACTATAGACTACAAATCTGCTTCACAATAAAGGGGGGAAAAGAAAAGCTGGTATGAAATTAAACTCCATATCTTAATTACTTTTTTAAAGTAAAAAGATGAAGACATTGTGTGGAAATACAATAGGCTGGAAGCGATCATGCCCCATTCAACAAATACAGCTACTTTTTCTGAGGCTGTAGTCCTTTAGTCGAATAATCAGCCATAATGGACTCTGCCTTAGTCCAGTGGTTCTCAAAGTGGGGTCTGAGGAGGGGTCTTACATCTAAACCTGGTCATAAACATGGTGTAGACCTCAGAATTACTGTATATTGTAATAATATCGTACTTTTCTGCATAAATAATTGTTTTTGTCTGAACTCTATGCAGGTGCAGTTAAATGGTCAGATTAATTGTTTGAGAGTTTTTGGCACAACCTCTTATAGTTGACTAATCGAATGGCATGTCTATATAGGGATATGCTAAAATATTGATATATTGCGATTAGGGCCGGGTGGTATACCGGTTCATACTGAATACAGGTGTTTTTTGTTTTTTTTTATGATATGAATTTTTCATTTACCGCAACACCGGTGAGTGTATACGTACAAAACGTTGGGAACACAGACTGGCAAATCGTCGCGCCGGGGAACTGTTTTGCAGTGGCATGAGAGCGGTGGAAGGCTGCAGCCTCCGCTACTTTTTCGGCCGCTTTTTCGGCCACTCCGAAAGCTGCAAAAGCTGCAGCCCTCAAACTACCCTCCGCGGACCGCAAGGCCGATGCCGAAATGGGACAGGTCCATGGAGCCGCTCCCGAGACACGCTGCTAAGGCTAACAACATGTACCACGCAAATTACGCACACGGATCAATAACCCTTGAATTGGGACACTGCTACAGTGTGTGTAGAGCGGTGAACAACATGGACGTTGTTGTTGGAAACAGAGGAACTTGTACCGAAAAGAGGAGCCGTGTCAGTTGTGTGGAAGAACTTCGGCTTTAAAAAATCTGACGCTGATCAAACAAACATAAATATTCTGTAAATGTTGTCAAGCTAAAGTTGTAGCGTCTCAGACGTCACTCAAAGACGTGTTTGCTAAGGGGACTGCCTACGACAAGAAAAGCAAACGGTGGAACGATATTACCAACGCTGTTACTGTCCACTTCACCAAAGACACAGTACCACTTGAGAAAGGAGCTTCAGGGAGATGATTAAAGCACTGGACCCAGATATGTTTTACAGGGATGAAAGAGTTCCGCTTTTTAGCGGATCTCCGCTTTTTTTTTAGCCGCGTGGTAATTTTTTGTTTTGTTTTTCTTTCCCAAATACGTTGAAATTTTGTGTGTGTATTATTATGTATAATTGTGTTTAGGGTTGCCAACCGTCCGTTGAAAAATGTAATCGTCCCGTATTCAGAAACAAAAGTACAAGTCTCGTATTAAACTTGTACATGTGTGCGGGGCCGCGCGAGCTTGTGTGCTCTTCTGGTGCTGCGGACACCGCACGTCCTGAGCTGCGCCGCGAGTGCGCTCTCTCAGCTCGTTATCAGACTTTGATGTCGCAAAATCGGGGTCAGTGCCGTGTTTTGATATCAACTTTCAAATAAAAACCACTACAATTGTTTAAAAATTTGTTTTACAGTGAACCCTCGTTTATCGCGGGGGTTAGGTTCCAGAAATAGGCCGCAAGTGAAATCCGCGAAGTAGGACAATTTTATATTTTACAATTATTCTACATGTTTTAAGGCTGAAAACGCTTCACCAGACACATTATACACCTTTCTGAGACTGGTATTAACATTTTTCTCTTGTTTAAACACTCAAACTTTTGTAGATTTTCATTAAAATATATTAATAGTGGGGGGGGGGGCACGTGACACGCGGACACGTGACACGCGGACACGTGAGCGCGGACACGTGTGCGCGGACACGTGTGCGCGGACACGTGCGCGCGGACACGTGTGTTTGTTTTGGTACCACATATCCATGCCATGTGCGAAAGTCGAGTGGAAAGCGACCTGGATATCATTTTGGGCAAGACTCAAGCCAATGCTAACAGTGCCAAACCGCTAACAGACGCCTCTGAGCACCAGTCCTCACCACAAGACCAGGTAAGACCAACCTGCGCTCACAAGAGTTGGTTGCATTTCACCCCGGCTCCAAAATCAGACCGCTATCAATGCGTCGCCAATACTCCACAGCTCTCTAGGATGGGGTCGGGTTCGTTCTCTCAGCGTGACGGGGAAGAGCCACTGTCTCCTCTGTGCGCGCGAGTGTCCTCCCCCCGCTGCGGGCTCCCTCGAATGCGGCTCTCCCCGCTGCGGCTCCCCCGGACGCCGCGCGGCCAGGCCCCAGGCCCGTCCATGTTGATTCTTGGCTCTTCCATTTGTCCGGCTCGCACTCAGTCTCTTCCATGGCTCGTGCAAGTAAACAAAGGCCACACCTCCTGTCACCCAGGCGCTCTCGTGAAGGACATCTGAGACTCTGTCCCTACCATCCCTGGTCTAGACCTGGTTTAGTCCTGGTTTAGACCTGGTTTAGTCCTGGTTTAGACCTGGTTTAGTCCTGGTTTAGACATGCTTTAGACTTGGTTTAGTCCTGGTCTAGTCTCTTAGCTAATCAGGGCGCAGGACAGAATGTTACACTGTAAAAAAAAGTTACACTATAAAAAAAATTGAGAAAAAAAAAAAATTGGAAAAAAAAATCCGCGAGATTAAAGTTTTGCCCCCCCCCCCGGATTTTTTTTTTCCCCCGGGGGGGGGGGGGGGGGGGGGACTTTTCGCTTTTTTCATGATTGGCCACTTTCATCCCTGGTTTTAACAAAGCAAATTTACTGCAATAATTATTCTCTAAATTATTAGGAAATGGGGTTAACGCCTACTCATGCATGAACAAAAAAAAAAAAAATACTGTCAAATACCGTGACACTGGTACCGTGATATCAATTTATCTAATTGCGATGCCAAATTTGGTGATACAGTATTGTTATCGTGGGCTGCTGTAACAATATTTCACCAAGAGTGTTTTTTGGTATATTTTACAGAATTATTTTGTCACAGTCCTACATTATCAGATGCAATATATCGATTATCATATGTATTGTGAGCCATATATCAAGTATTGTATCGAATTGTAAGAGATGCTATGATTCCCAGCAGTCTTTAGTCGAACAAGGAATTCTTTAGACGATGACAGCCCTAACCTCTTATAAGACTTATTTTCATATATTTGTCACACTGTATATACCAGTAATGATTGATTGCACTAAAGTGAATTGCGTGCCAGTGTAAGACAGACTTTAAATGAACAGATTGTGTTTTAAAAGCTTTTTGGTCCAAAAGTATTGTCCAGATTACATCTTAATAAAGAATATAATGCTTTCTTAAACTGTCATAATGGATGGATTCATTAGCGCTGTGTGGCACTCGTCTGTAGGACTGTGTGATTGAAACGATCTCATCGCTGATCCAGCTGCAGGCCGTATTTGCATAGCTTCATCATAATTAATCAAACAGACCTGGGCCTGTGCTTTATCATGTCTCATGACCAATTTCTCCATCTTTTCCCTATGAATACATTAGAGCCACCTTCATACATCTTGTGTTTGTCCTTGTGAGTGGAGAGAGGAGTGTACTTCTGTTACGCTCTGTTTCTCAGTGGCAGGGGCCCTACCAAGACCTTCGCCGCCCCTCCTCAGCCAATCACAGTGAGTTATGCGATGTGGCCCCGTATGCACAAAGCCTAATACAGTCACAGGGTCTGATTAACGCCAGCGCAGGTTCTAACTCATTAGCCGATTTCTCCGATCGATCCCAATTGAATGATCCCAGGTCATTAGAAGCGTAAATCTGCACTGGTGGTCTCAGGGGGGTTCTATTTAAGCGCAGAAGGAGGAGCTAGTCATGTGATTACACTGTACTCTACATTAAGTGTCAATACTGGCTGTCATTCATTCTGATTGAGAGCATGTATATTGTATTTTCACTGTTATTTCAGATACATTCAATGAGTCACAGCTGCTCCGTCTCTCAGTCTCTATCTTGCTGAAGCCAGACAATCTGCAGCAATGATAAAACCATTAAGCTCTATTGTACAGTCGACTTGCTCCCTGGCTTCTTTTGTTTGGCATTACTCCATTTCAAAAGGCCCATTTGTGATTATGGCGGCGCGGACAACAATCTAAGCTCTCACTGCTTCTCTGGATCAATGAAGGGAGTCTTTTTATAAGCTTTTCCAAACATCTCAGCATGAAAGGCCAATGTCACAAGATTAGACTGGTCAGGTTAAATCAAACTACTGTAGTGTTTAAATTGGCGAACAGCAGGGAGGGTCTCCCATTTCAAATAATAACAGTCTCACTCTCTACAAAGGGTTTACAGGGGTAGACTTCCAGCTGTCACATGTCAGTGCTTTTAGAAATGCCCAGGACACAGAAGTGCAACTGAAGCTCAAGGTGATTAATCGGAGACCAACTTATTGGTCTTGTCTGAATCATGAATCACAGAGGCATCCCTGCCCACCGTATTTCTGCTGATGTACAAGATTACAAATCATATCAGAGACGGGCCAGGCCAGGCCAAGGTCAGGCTGTAAATGCAGATTAAAGGTCCATTTAACAGGCGCTGGCTTGGGGTTCAGTTGTCCGTCACACCGCTGGCCCCACTGTACACTCATTAGGCAAATAACATTCACCTATAAATACACTCAGCAGAAAACAATGTAGGGAGAGCCTGCACAAGCACACTGTGTCTATAATAAGATCTGCAAGACCAACATTGTAAGTAAGAGTTTGTTCTCAAAGTTTAGCCTGGTAAAATAAAGGTTAAAAACAATGAATTCATAATTGCAATCATAAAAAGGAAGAAAACAAATCACCCAAACTTTAAACTAGGTCATAAGTTGTTCCCAAAGTTTTGCCTGGTAAAATAAATGTACAATAAAAATAATGAAAACACCATGAATAAATAATATCAACCACAAAGAAATTTGATTTGGTGTGACTTAAAAACAGTTTTTTATGTTTGGTACTGTATATGTATTGCAGTTTACCTCGAGGTTAATATCTGCGTCAGGACTAGACCATGATTTAACCAGGACTAGAACAGAACTAAACCAAGTCTACATCAGGACTAAACCAGGATCAAACCAGGACAAGTATAAACTATAAACACAGCTTTATAAATGTCGTGAAACTGTTTCTATATGAGGTTGAACGCACCATAAAGCACAGTCAGCATCGTCTGCCCCAGCTGGTCTAGCAGTGCTGCTGTGAAATCAGAAGATGCCTACCACAGAAATATTGCATAGAAGTAACACAGAAGGACATAGCTTCAGATAAGTGAATTAAGATGTCGTGAACCTTTTTAGTGGAATTAGCATTAGCAGTCCAGTGTAGCTCTGAGCAGGATAAACAAATGTAATGTCTGTAGAGATATCAATAGGTCCAGTCAATGAGTGTGCACTTAGACCTCTCTTCCACCTCACCACTACGAGAGCTTGTGCTTTTAACCTATACCATTCCAATTCGAAGAACGCCCCCATCTCCACCCAGAGGTCACTGCGCCGCTCTCTCCATCCTCAGAGGTTAATATGTGCGGTAGGAGCTGTACACCCTGTTTACCCTGGCCTTGGATCGTTCATTGTGTATTGGACAGTACATATGCTGCTTTGTGCGATTGAAAAGCACATCGCCTTGGCAAATGGAGGATTCATTTAAAGTGAAGGTTGCGAGGCGCGCTTGTTTGGAGATCACTCAAGTGTTTCTGGGTTTTCACCTAGTGCTAATTTCTCTCTCTGCTCTGACACATCCTTCTGTGGAGTCTATCAACAGCCAATCCACTCTGAGCGGCTGGCGCTAATGGGACACACAGTGTTCAATGTCACTCAAACACACAGTTTTATACGTTTCTCAGAAATTGACAAGGTGTCCATAAGGAACCGTTGGAAATGAGGGAAAGAGTAGGGGGAGACATCAGGATAATATTTGGGTCAGACACAACACTAAAATATTTGGTCCATTTTAACACAAGCTTCCTTCAGTGATGGGGATTGTTTGGGCTGTTCTCAACAACATTGTGCACGTTAAAATTAGTGCTGTCAGGCGATTTAAAAAAAAATCAAATTAATTACAGGATTTGTAATTAATTAATCTAATTAATCGCATGTTGAGTGTGAGAGAGAGATTGATAGATTGAGGGAGAGCGAGATTGTGAGTGAACGAGCGATCGATCAAGCGAACGAACGAACGAACCCACTTTACAATTGAGTTTGTCAGTTTTCAAGTGGTCGCTTTGCTCATTCGTTTCCCAAATTCTCCGCGCATGGTTTGGTGAAGTGTGCACTATGACCAGTAAAGATGGAACATATCCGGACGTGTTTATCGTTCAAATGATCCGTCAGGCTGGAGCAGCTTCGGTGATCAGAAAATTCCTTTTGACAAAAGCTACAAATCACAGCGTTCTCATTGATCGCCCCGTCTTCGTTCTTTTTATAAATAAACTTGCCGTTCAAAGGCCCTGGCAGCCATTTCCTCGCCGCACGCCAAATTTAAAATGTGCATTGAATTGCTGCTCATAATTAATTGCGTTAATTTTTATAACACGTTAATTTCCAGTGTAATTAATTAATCTAATTAACGCGTTAAACTGACAGCCCTAGTTAAAATAATAGTAATCACATTTTGTATGTTTATAGATTTCTGTTGGTGAGAGATTGTCGCCGTAATAGAAGGTCACGCTATCACAACACTAAAATCCAAACCCATTTAGACCCAGGATAGATGTGATACTTAATACCAATTCCAATACCATGATGATAATAAAAACACTCTTTGTTTAGACAATAGAATGTGATGTGTGTGTTTCAATATGAAATCATAGTACTTTTTTTTTATTATTTCACCATGTGGCCTGTTTTATCCCTTAGTTGTCCAGGCATGTTCTATGGGCATATACTCGTCTATGTGCTCTTATACTCGTTCTGATACAGCTCAAGATATTCAGGAAATGTTGATTTTGGCCCTGTGAGTGTTTTTTATTAATACCTGCTGAAATGAGTATCTAGTTTCAATAAAAGTTTTAGTATTGACAAGATTTTCAATACTTTTGACAGCCCTAATAGAAGCCCTTGTTTGTGTCCTGGTGTGGGCACTATATTTTTACTGTTATAAGATAAGATGGGCTCCATAGCGGGGGTCTTTGACAGTGTAGATTTAGTGTTTGAACCACACAGCAGCAGGTGATCATTTCTAAGTGGCCGGCTATGGTTCACAGTTTGCCATTAGTTTGAGGATCTATGTGCAGTCTTGGTCTCGGTGTGTGATCTGAGAGGAGAAAAGCTACACTTGTGTCAGATGTGGCTGTTTGGGGAGTTCATATGAAGTCTGCTGCCTTCAGGGCCCGCTCACAGGCTCTGGAGCTGCAGCCGCTCTCGCCATAAAAACAGGCTGACAGAGCTTAATGCACATGTGAAGTGTGGGCCTGTCTGCTGATGACATGCTATCAAGGTGCAAGTGCTGGAAGTGAAAGCAGTCTGCGCCTCTGTGCTCTGTGCATGGTCTTTTCAGGTCTGCCTGAAAACATGACAAGAGCTGGAATCTACAAACAGCACTCGGCTCACACTTCACTCAAGCTTTTGGTTTAGAACTGGAAATAATTGGCAGAATCTGAAAGTTTAAACATGAATCATATCTTTGAAATAGAAATAGTGAGAAGGAAGATTTTAAAACGATCACATTTCGAAAAACACACATGGACATGAACAGAATAACTGTTGATCTAAAGTAGCATTATTATCGTTTCAAGTAATAATTTCTTCAGAATATCATGGCATTGTGTTGGATGGTTATAAGTCCTATATTCTCAAAATAGACTCTTGTGAGCTTTAAAGCCCCAGTGTGTAGGATTCGTGGCGCATAGGTGGATGGTGCTATTGCACTTTCTGTTTTAGCTACGGCAGACCTCAAGGTCCGCGCGCCGCTTCTGTATAAATAAAACGCGGTCCCGTTTTTTTTTTCTCTCATGAAAACACACATTCCCGATCATGTACCATGACATTCTACACATCAAATGAAACCTTACAGTCTCCTCTTTTTGACTATGCAATTCATTTCCATGCACAACAATCACTCCCCGAGCACATGGGGCTTTGATACGGAAAAGCACAAAACGAGGTTAGCTTACCTTAGAATGCTTTGCACAGGTCAAACTCTGTATTTCACCATAAACTTGCTCTCAATTTGTCCGTAAGGATCCAGCGAATAAAATCCAGTAAAACAATTTAGTCCAAAACACGTGTTAGATCCATTACGACGTCTGATCCAGCAGCATGCTTGTGTTGTTTACCCAAAACCACGAGCCTTGCCGAAGGCGAAGGCGGAGCCCAAATGTCCTTCTGCGGCTCTCGTATTCAAAATGGCTGCCTCTGCATGGGGAAGATCCCCCTTTTATGTGACTATATCTAAGTCCAAAAGAATACTTTGATTTCATGATGGAAGTGAAAAGGCTTGGAAAACAATGTATTTTTGAATGGGTATCTTCAATTTCAGTAATTAACGGGTAAAAATCTTACAAACTGTCCCTTTAAGAGCTACATTTTACCTTTAGTTTAGTAGAGATTGGCAATTCCAGGGCTTAAATTACTCTGGTCTACAAATTTTTGGACTCGAGTCGAGATAAAAGTGGCTAAATCTCATTTATATTGATAAAATGAACTGAAAATCAGTTGATAACTGTGCTGGTTAGCTAATGTATTCAAGATATGTAATGATATAATAAAATTAATAATAATATATATTATATATATTGATATGTTAAAACTCTTGACCAGTGTTTCCCAACCAGGGGTATGCGAGCACACTGCAGGGGGTACGCGGCAAATTAAGGACATGAAATAAAGATTTTCATTAATCAGTTGTGTCACAAGAGTTGGATACAACAGATTTAGTATTTATTTGGGTAAATTATTTTCAAAGAAACATATTCTTTAACTAATTTAAGTTAAAGAAAAGAGAGAAAATGCCTGAGAATTAAATTTTCAAATTAAGGAGATGAAATAAAATGATTTTCATTTAAAAATCCGTTGTCACGTTCTACTTTTGGAGAATTATCAACACGTATGAGTGAGGGGGTACTCGAGGTGTGACAAAAGGGCTCAGGGGGTACACAAGACAAAAAACGTTGGGAATCACTGCTCTAGACATATTAAATGAATGTATGTGAATGTGCAGACAGGCTTTCAGATAGAACTGGTTACTTGTAGACGCACTGTACCTTCTGATAAACTACCGTTTTTGCCTTATTTTGCATAAATTTCCTATTTTGACCCAATAATATATCTTGGAAACTATAGCTAATCAGCACTTCTGGCTTACTTTTTCTTTATTAGTGACCTAAACCAAGAAAAATTTCACTACTTTTGTTACGGAAGCATTTTGCTTGTAGACCAGTGTTATCTAAATGATTTTAGTGAAGGTGTATGGAGTTTAAAAACACAGTTGAGCACTTCCTGTATTACCACATGACATCAAAAGGTGGAACAGTGTAGTGTTGTCCATTTGAAAGAAAAATTCAGACTTAACATGCAGGGTTTGTGTGTTAAACATGTGAGAATGAAACAAAACACAATTCCAGGTATATATTTTTGATGACGAAACATAACATAGATTATACACTTGAAAGACCTGCCTTTTCCACTTAGATGTCATCTAGTGTATATAAATCCTATTCAGTGCAGACGTCATCATCTGGCATTGAAACTTAATCAAACTTCTCACCTCTACCTCCTCGCTCTCTCCTCTGCCCCACTTTTCGCTCTTTCCACTCTTTCTCTTTTCCTGGAGGTGTTTATCCTCACAAACACCTCTCAGCCTCCCTCTCCCTCTCTTTCTATCTGTGGGAGCGAGTGATCCGTTTGATGTGGTCCGCGAGGCTCACTGTGTGCTCCCGGTCCGTACGTCTTTTGTGCAGTGAATGAGCGATTGCAGACTCTTAACCATGCATGACTTTGATAAAACTAAACTCCGAGCAGATGAATGGCCCTCCCTCTGCACTGACAGCGCACTTCATAAGGACGCCTTTACGCTACGCCAATGCTCCGCTCGTGAATGTGGGGGCACTGGCACAATGCGCTCTCGATCCCCTATAAAATTAGTATAGTATATAAAAGTATACACCTTCAGAAGACACCATTTTCCAAGGCCATTCATCATGTCCTCTTTCATCAACAAGCTCGTTTTTCATCTATTTGGAAAAAAGCACTGGAATTTGTAGGAGTGAGATCGGGGCGGATTGTGGGAGAGAGTCTTGAGTAAGTAAGGTAAGGGATGACAATAGAAAGTACACAATTCTTTGAAGAAGAGAAAATGACCAAGCTTTTGTGTAAATTTTGAGATGTGTGTGTTTTTTCTTTTTGGACCATTAATGAGAGAAAAATCTGTGAACTTTTGGACGCTGGCACACGGGCACTCAAAGTACTTGTTTTAATCCGTGGGAGGGCATTTAGTTCTCTGAAGCGTTTCTGCTCATTTAAGTGCACGCTATGCTCAGAACTGTGTTGGTGGTAGATTATGTAAAAGCTATTCAAAGCATAATTCCAGTGTTGAAGTGCTTTTCTATAGGACACCTGTGGGCTGCAGACTTCTGATGTGTGTGTGAAGTCCAAATCACATTTAGAGAGACACGCTGCCTTTAATCTGTGTATGCCAATATTCTTAGGCTTTTTTTGAACCAATTAAATAACAATACTTCTGATCTTTCACATTACACTAAATATATATACTGTAAGTACATAACTATTAGAGCTGTCTTGCCTTTAGTATATGATTTATAATGAGTTAAGTTGGAATAAAATTATTTTTCTACTAAAAAGCTTTCCTTTTGAAAAGCTTGTCAATTAAAAAACAATACAACTACCAGTATTTATCGAAGTAGGGTCATCCCAAGTATCAAATCACATACTAATCTATACTAAGACTATTCTCGAAAGTAGATACTTGGGTATGAGCAGGTATTGATACTAAAAAAGTCACATTCACAAGACAGAAATGAACCTTTCCTGAATAGCTTTAGAATGATCTTGAGCTGTGTCGGAACAAGACTGACCACATAAACCAGTGTACGCCCATGGACTAGAGTTGGGCGGTATCCAAATTTTGATACCGTTAAACCGTCTCCACATTTTCCCGGGGTATACGGTATTACCGTTGCTAAGGCTAAAAAACAAACAAACTTGGTAGCACTACAGTGGAGTGGCCTCGCCAAATGGCAGCTTGCACCTATACCGTTCAGAAACAGAATAGCAAGCATTACATAGGCCTAATGATACTGAAAACATAACAAAACATGTACAAAATTAGTAACTTTTATTAACAAATGTTTAAAGTGCAAATACAGCAGCCAACCGACGGAACGAAATTACATTGTCTGTGGGCTAAAGCTAACAAACCAACAGGAATCAAATAAATAAAATACTTGATCTGATCAAATAAGAAAATCTGAACAATAAATAACAAGACATAACCGAAAATGTGCATATATAACCCTGTCCTGAGAACGCAGTGGAAAATACTGCTCGTTTGTATATTTTTAAAATCTCTTAACATGAATCAAATAAATTAAACGTACAACTATACAACATCCCGAACCGTTTTCGTCCGTCAGAAAAAGCTACTCCTTATTGAAAATAAAAATATTAAGCTATTGAATGCAAAACCAGCATGTTCACTTTTTCCGGCTTGAGTAGGGCACGTTGTGGATTGACAACTTTGCCCGCGGTGCTGAAGACCCGTTCCGATGGAGATCTTGTGGCACAAACGCACAGGTATTTTATCAGAGGAAAGTGCCTGACTCCATTGGACTTCCACCAAAGAAGGGGGTCTTCATCTGCCAGAATAACAGCCTCGTGTGGAAGTTGCGTTTGTAATAAGAAACCCGAAAACTTCTCACATTTCAGACTCAAAAACGGTGAGTTGTTTTTATTAACACGCGAGAATATCAGGAAGGAGCTGCGTTAGAACACAAAAGCAGCGTGTCAAATGTCACGCCTTTCTTAAAGGGACCGCAACTATTATCAGAAGCAATGACTTTACAACCAAGTGCTTAACCAAGAACTGAGCAAAACCCGCATGGCAAAGCTGTAACAACACAGTTAAGAAGGTGAATTATGCATACATTCACGAGTGCACTACACTGGCGACAATATGCAGTTGCCTCTGCTCCTCCACAGTGCCGCTGTTATCTCTCGACGGGTAGGATGTTTCACCAGAACACCGCCAGTCTGCATGCACGTTTTACACACAGCCTCGTTGACATTTCCCGGCTCTCCCTTGTCATTTGGCCAAAATCCGAAATGCTGCCAAATTGCAGATGTTGTGTTTTTCTTTGGGACCAACTCAGCGCGGTCTGTCATGTTGTCTTGTTTTTCTCCTCCTTCTGAGCGGTAATGTCACGTGACGACGCAACATCCAGGAACTTCATTGAACGTCATCTCTCGGATAGTAATATTAGTTTTAAACTGTAATAGTATTAAATTAACAAACACAACCACACATACATAGGTGCTGGACAAACACTCTTTATTTAGGCATTAAATTAAATATAGTTAATTTTATATTAGGGCAAGATTTTTTTTTTTTTTTTTTTTAATGACTGTAATGAATCTGATACCGTTGCTATTTTTAGATACCGCAGTATACCGTATTACCGCCCAACCCTACCATGGACCACTATGACAGATACGACTGCACTGTAATATAAAAGAAAGTACTATTATTTAATGTTGAAATCACATTCTATCGTCTAAAGAAAGAGTTATTTTAATTAGCATCGTGGCATCAGAATCAGTATTGAGTATACAGTGGTCCCTCGCTATATCGCGGTTCACTTTTCGCTGTTTCGCGGATTTTTTTTTTAATTCAAATTTTTTATAGTATATCAACGTGCATTGTGTTCTGCGTCCTGATTGGCTAAGGGACTGCAGACCTTTGCCGGTTTGTCCGTCATTTTCTCTGTCCGTCTCCTGTACAGTACAGAATGCGTTCAGTTTGCCAGATTTATATAAATGTTCGATCGCAGTGTGACTCTGAAGTGCTGTATGTTTGCAAGTTTTCTCCCCGACAAAACCCACAATGTCACGAAACGTTCTCAAATATAATCGAAGGTGGCATGTCTGTTTATAAGAATCTTGTCGCCGAAAAGAAAAAAGAGCACACTCGGAAAAAGACGCCTGCATGAAGGCAGAGACGAAGAGGCGCGGTCAGAGGAACTGTGAAATACACGCGCCACTATTAATACATTTTTTTGTCTTACGAAAGTTCGAGTGTTTAAACGAGAGAGAAATGTGAGAAAAGGTTAATTCCAGTCTGAGAAAAGTGTATAATGTGTGTGGTGAGGCGTTTACAGCCTTAAAACATGTAGAATAATTGTAAAATATAAAGCTGTCTTACTTTGCGGATTTTGCTTATCGCGGGTTATTTTTAGAACGTAACCCCCACGATAAACGAGGGAGCACTATTCCTCAGTATCAAAATCCAGTTTGAAATTTTAGTATTGTGACAACACTATAGAAAAACCCGCCATGTGTTTGGCTGTAAGGAATATATGGGACCAACGTTCCACATTTGAGTCACACTACCTTGAATATAATACAAGTTAATTATTATTAGCACTACCTTGCCTTTAGGCTTATTGAGATAGAGCATATGATTATAATGTATATTTGCCGTAACTGGTGTAAATGAAGCATGTCCCTGTCTTATCACTGCCAAGTCCCTACGGCGCTGCAAACTCCTTAGAGCTGTACAGATGAATGGATGCTTAAGTCTTGGCCCAATCCTTCTGGCTGTCCCATTATAGCTGGCCCTGTACAAAAGCTCAGCCTGTAATCACACGGGAGCATGCAGCGTTTCATTCATAACACTGTCCTCTGCACTTTGTCAACCACAGCAGGCTGGAGGAGCTCGTTTTTTTATTTTTATTTTTTATTTATTTATTTTTTCAGTTTGGCGTTAAAAAATCAGTTCAAGGACTCACCAAGGGCTGCAGTCCCGAGGGCCCCCCGCGGAGACAGCGACAGGTCCCCTCCCTCTTTCCCTCTCCCTTCATCCCTCGCTCCTCACCTTCTCTTCCTTCCCTACTCCTCTGACACACAACAGCGGCTGCTTCTGACCTTGCGGCAAATCACCAGCACATAAGAGCACAAGCAAAAAGGACTGTACATGTGCAGACGCAGAGGGAGGACTTCTCAAAAACACCACAATACTGATGTTAGTTAAATTTTGATTGAAGTAGTTTTCGTGTTCATTTATGTTTATATACACTGTTGATAATAGATTCACTTCTGACAGGAGAATGCTTGTTCAAAATCCGTGTGTGGAGATGGTACAAGAATACCTGGGTGTACAGTAAGATCATATTTCAGTCTCCACTGAATGCTGTCTGCAGAAAAGCCCACCAGAGAATGCACTTCCTTCGCAAATTGAGAAATTTTGACATTGAATGTGTTTTTATGAAAACGTTTTATTGTTGCTTTATTGAATCAGTCCTCACCTTTTCTTTTCTTTGCTGATTGAGGCTACGTTTACACATGCCCGGGTATGTTGAGAAACGAATATTTGTCTCTCTGTTTTCCAAAATGAGGCCCCGTTTACATGTACACTGGTATTTTTAAAAACTGAGACATTTCCCTTCGTTTGTACCCATCTTTTACACGCAAACAGCGAATTCACCTCTGAAAACGAAGGAGAACTCAGTTTTCCTCAGTTTTCCGGAGTTTTTAGAAGGAATCGTTTTCAGAGGGAAAATCTTCGTTTGTGTGAAAACGAAAGGCACAAACGAAGGGAAAAGTTTCCATTTTTACAGATACCCGGGCATGTGTAAACGGGGCCTCTGTCTCCTAAGTCTGAAGCAAACTAATTTTCTTAATGGCATTCTTAAAGAGTGTGGCAGAATTGTTGGCACACAGCTGAGTGACCTTATGGACACTTAAATCCAGGTCAGTCAAAAAAGCAAATGACATCCCCTGCATACACCAGGCAGGAGATACTCAGTGCTCAAGTGTAGGACAATTCTTCTGTTCCTGTTGTCACTGGTCTTTTAAATAAACTATAAAGGAAATGTCATTATTTTTGGCAATGCTACTGTACTATATAGTAGAGGTAAGATCGGGCCTAAAAAATCCAGCCCGACCCGGCCTGCGGGTATTAAAGCCCGACCCGGCCCGAGCCCGACCAATTAACTTGATTTGCAGGCCCGAGCCCGAAGCAAACCCGAAATTTCATATTTTATTTGTGAGGACTCGGGAGGAGGAGGGGCGATTTATGATAACAAATTAAAGCCTGTCTTTTGTAACGAAATCTAAGTTAAACAAGACTGTATAAACATTTACATCTTTTATATTTGTTTCTGCAGAGGGTACATTAACCGACAATTTTCCATCATTGACGGATTTTTTTAAGAGTTGACGGGAAAAATTTAAGGCCGTCCGTCATTTTGACGGGTTGAAAATTGGGCCATAAACCACAGCAACAGTACGTCCTTAAAGGGATATGCCACCCCCAGGTCAAATTTGGGCATCCCCCCACAGTCCAGAGACTAAAATAAGTGGTGGAAAGCGTTTTCCTGCTCACCCAGCCATTGTCCGAGTCTGTCGCCACTGACCGCCGCGGTATCTGGTGCTCCTCCGCCTTAGACTGGAGTCTAACGTAGCCAGAGAAAGATTTCGGCCAAAAGGAATTAATTTGCTCGATGCGTTTCCCAATTACTTTGTGTGTAGTGCGCATTCATATCGAGTGCAAATAAATGTGCAAATCAACACGGAGAGCTTGCCTTGGTCATTTTGGGTGGGAACTATTTTCCAGTGCGTAAGAATACAGCCGTATCACGCACCACGTTTTGCAACAGGGGAACTCCCTTCCCGGTGCGTAACTGGGATTCCCCTGGCAGCGTGCTGCGTGATACGGCTGTATTCTTACGCACTGGAAAATAGTTCCCACCCAAAATGACCAAGGCAAGCTCTCCGTGTTGATTTGCACATTTATTTGCACTTGATATGAATGCGCACTACACACAAAGTAATTGGGAAACGCATCGAGCAAATTAATTCCTTTTGGCCGAAATCTTTCTCTGGCTACGTTAGACTCCAGTCTAAGGCGGAGTAGCTGCAGATACCGCTGCGGTCAGTGGCGACAGACTCGGACAATGGCTGGGTGAGCAGGAAAACGCTTTCCACCACTTATTTTAGTCTCTGGACTGTGGGGAGATGCCCAAATTTGACCTGGGGGTGGCATATCCCTTTAAGAATCTAGCGCGGCACTTTAAGAGAGAGAAGCAGAGAGACAAAGAAGAACAATGACGGCTGGATAATAGACAGAGACAGGAAGGAGTTCCTCACTCTTACCGGTGCGTGTTTGTCTTTTCAGTTCTCCTGTCTTTAGTTTATCCTTAACTTCTTGCTCCTCCATATTGGGGATACCAGGTCAAAATAGATGCGGACTTGCGGAGGGGAAGATTATTAAGAGGGGGGCCGTCACGTGCGCAGAGCTCTGGCTCTGCGGCTCCTGTTTAGTAGTTAAATAGCAATTACATTACAGCGCCTTCTCTGTTTTATCCAAATTATTTATTTTAAAACAAGTATTCCTTAGTTTAGTATCCACACATCGTTTTAGTATACATTTTTATAAACATATATTTATTTTTAAAAAGTCAGCGAGAGAGAAGCCCGACCCGACCCGAAGCAATGACTGACATTTTAGGCCCGACCCGACCCGAATTTCGGGCTCGGGCTTAAGATCTTACCTCTACTATATAGTCTCATCGCACTTAACTTAAACCATCCTTTTTTACAATGTTGTTTTTATCCGTGTAGAATAGAATAGAATAATCTTTATTGTCATTATGTCAGGTAAAAACATAACGAAATTGGGAAAGGCTCTCTGTGGGTCTATCACAGATAAAAAAAAAAATATGCTTGACTGGCAAACAACGAATCTTCAATAAAAACAGAATAAAACAAACAGTAGCAGCAGCAACTGTGGTGAGGTAAAGTGTTGTGGTGCGGTTGGGGGGGTAGGGGTAGGGGGTTAGTGCATACGTGATTTCAGTCTGGTGATGGCTTGGGGAAAGAAACTGTCTCATGTTGTTTTTATCCTTGTCCATTGTCATGACTGTGAGGTGGTGGCACGGTAGCTGAGTGGTTAGCGCTCTTGCCTCACAGCAAGAAGGTTCCGGGTTCGATCCCCGGGTCGCCCAGGCCTTTGTGTGTGTGTTCTGTGTGGAGTTTGCATGCATGGTCTGGGTTCGATCCCCGGGTCGCCCGAGCCTTTCTGTGTGGAGTTTGCATGTTCTCCCCGTGTCTGGGTGGGTTTCCTCCGGGTTTCCTCCGGGCACCCACCCTCCCTCCAAACTCAACAGACCCCTGTACATCCAGAACTCAGCTGCCCGCCGCCTCACTCGCACCTCTTCCCGTGAACACATCACCCCTGTCCTCAAACATCTCCACTGGCTCCCGTGTCCTCAAACATCTCCACTGGCTCCCCTGTCCTCGAAGATCTCCACTGGCTCCCCTGTCCTCAAACATCTCCACTGGCTCCCCTGTCCTCGAAGATCTCCACTGGCTCCCCTGTCCTCGAAGATCTCCACTGGCTCCCCTGTCCTCAAACATCTCTCCTGGCTCCCCTGTCCTCGAAGATCTCCACTGGCTCCCCTGTCCTCAAACATCTCTCCTGGCTCCCCTGTCCTCGAAGATCTCCACTGGCTCCCCTGTCCTCAAACATCTCTCCTGGCTCACCTGTCCTCGAAGATCTCCACTGGCTCCCCTGTCCTCAAACATCTCTCCTGGCTCCCCTGTCCTCGAAGATCTCCACTGGCTCCCCTGTCCTCGAAGATCTCCACTGGCTCCCCTGTCCTCGAAGATCTCCACTGGCTCCCCTGTCCTCGAACATCTCCACTGGCTCCCCTGTCCTCAAACATCTCCACTGGCTCCCCTGTCCTCAAAGATCTCCCCTGGCTCCCCTGTCCTCAAAGATCTCCCCTGGCTCCCCTGTCCTCAAAGATCTCCCCTGGCTCCCCTGTCCTCAAAGATCTCCACTGGCTCCCCTGTCCTCAAAGATCTCCACTGGCTCCCCTGTCCTCAAAGATCTCCACTGGCTCCCCTGTCCTCAAACATTTCCACTGGCTCCCCTGTCCTCAAAGATCTCCACTGGCTCCCCTGTCCTCAAAGATCTCCACTGGCTCCCCTGTCCTCAAAGATCTCCACTGGCTCCCCTGTCCTCAAACATTTCCACTGGCTCCCCTGTCCTCGAAGATCTCCACTGGCTCCCCTGTCCTCAAAGATCTCCACTGGCTCCCCTGTCCTCAAACATTTCCACTGGCTCCCCTGTCCTCAAAGATCTCCACTGGCTCCCCTGTCCTCAAAGATCTCCACTGGCTCCCCATCCCTCAGTGCATCCAATTCAAACTCCTCACCATTGTGTACAAGTCCCTCCATAACCTCTGAGCTCCTCCACCGCCACACCCCCGCCTGTACCTTCCGATCAGCTGATGCCAACCTCCTGTCTCCCCTCACCAGGACTAAACACTGAACACTTCAAAACTGCCTTTAAATAACTGCATCTCTTGTTTATCTCTTTCTTTCATTTGTTTGTGTTTGGATCTTTGTGAAGCATCTTTGAGTGTCATGAAAAGGGCTATACAAGTACTATGTATTATTATTATTATTATTATTATTAGTGCTGTCAGGCAATTAAAAAAATTAATCTAATTCATTACAAGGTTTGTAATGAATTAATCTAATTAATCGCATTTTAAGAGTGTGAGAGAGAGATTGAGAGGCTTTGAGAGGGAGAGTTTGTCAGTTTTCAAGTTGTCGCTCTGCTCATTTGTTTCCCAAATTCTGCGAGTGTGGTTTAGTGGTTTGGTGAAGTGTGCACTATCACCGGTAGCAATGGAACTTATCTGGACGTGTTTATCGTTCAATTGATCCGTCAGGCTGGAGCAGCTTCAGTGATCAGAAAATTCTTTTTTACAAAAGCTCCAAATCATGGTGTTCTTGTTGATAGTCCCGTCTTCGTTCTTTTTATAAATAAACTTGCCGTTCAAAGGCCCTGGCAGCGATTCGCTCGCCGCACGCCAAATTTAAAATGCGAGCGCATTGAATTGCCGCTCATAATTAATTGCGTTAATTTTTATATTGCGTTAATTTGCAGTGTAATTAATTAGTGTAATTAACGCATTAAACTGACAGCCCCAATTATTATTATTATCTATTAGTGTTGAAATTGAAGAAGACGTTGAAATCTGTGATCCACATTCTCTGACTGCGTCCTTGGGCAAGACACTTCACCCGCATTGACCTATTTTGCAGATTTGCTGTTATGATATTTTTCTTCTTAATGAGCCGACTAAAATATATAGGCTTGCCATGTTTAGATTAATTTCGGGCTACTTTTCATAGTGTCTCAGATGCAGTTTTCGACTCCTCTTGCAGATAATTTTGCTTAAAATAACAAAGAATATGGAAACCTGCTACAATCTCCTTGTACGTATAGGTCTCCAGTAGCTACTCAACAACTGAAATTAACATTGTAAATTTAAGTTTTTACAATGCAGCCGTGCCAACCATTGCCCTCCTCACTCGCTCATCTTTACCTTCAGGTCTAGCTCCATTTTACGAGCGTGCCCCCTCCTCCCCACCTCCCCACCTCACCACCTTGTTTATTTATGACCCCTGTCTTTCCATTACAGGGCATTATGATAGGGATTACAGTGCAGACTTCTCCGGCATGCACTCTATCCACTCTCATTACTCGCTGCTTGTCTGAGCGGATAGACCAGGAAGTGAACAGGGTGCGGAGGTGTTGAGCTGGTGACACTGACGGAGACGAGACACCTGCCGACGCCAACCCAGGAAGGATTTATAACAGACTTAACCTTCGCTCAAAAGAAGTGCAATGGTTTCACAGTGAGATTGCGTACGCTGCCTGTAATGGATGACCCTTATTTAAATCACGCTGTCAGAGTCAAGCAGATGGTCAGAGCTGGTCAGTCATGTGGCAGGAATGTTGTGAGTGGGTGGATGTTTTTGACAATAGCAATTACTTCTAGCCAACACATCAGCGTCAATCTTTTTCTGTAAATTTAACCTGAAAAGATTCATTCATACCTATAACTTCCTGTAAATACACTCTCGCTTTCATCTTTAGACTTAAGGCCACCACGCACTATAGGATTTTTCAGTCTTAAATGATGTGACAAAAAGCGCACGCCACAGATACGAGGAGGATCTTAGGAGGACTTAAAATCTTTGATTGTAAAGACTGCTGCGGGATATGGCTGTGTATCATATAAATGTATAAAGCTGTGATCGCGAGCGCGTCAGCTTTTTCCCGTCGAGAGTTCAACCACTCGCTTTGAGACTCTTAAGTGTTCAAAAGATCAAAGCACTGCACTTCTAGTTTAGATACAAGTCAAAACTGTGTTATTATTATTTGTAAAATGCGGTGCAATACTTCAGATATATGATTTTTAAGGTATAAAAGGTTGGCGATAAAGCATATAGGAAGTAGAGTCACTATCACTAATCTGCAGCTTTACCTCGATCCGTGCGTAGGGCGGATGTAAACAGACACATGCGAGGAACTACTCGGCTTTTTACTTTATTTATTTGAATTAGGACAATGTATATTAATCAACATGACAACAAACAGTATCAATGTAAATATGCCGGAATTAGCGTAATAGCTTCTTTACATCCATTGTCCTAAGGCAGGTCAGAACAGAAGAACACAACGGTTCCTCTTGATCTCAAGTATTTCATTGCATTATTGATCTTGAGTTGATCCTGCATATGACAAAAAAAAACAATCTTGAATCTTGGTAGTCTATTAAATTTTGTAGTAAACTTTGACTTAACATACAGTGCTGCTCATAAGTTTACATACCCTGGCAAAATGTTTTGTTTCTTGGCTGTTAGTTTCTGTTGTCATTGTGGTTTAAAAAAAGAGTAAACACAGATGTTTCACAATAAAGGCTTTGGCCAATCACCATCCAAGAGTGAAAGAAAAAAATTTTTGTTATTCGTTTTCTCTGAGAAATAGCCAAGAAACAAAACATTTTGCCAGGGTATGTAAACTTATGAGCAGACCTGTATTAGCCTGTGTATTATTAAATTACTGAATGATTCTGACCTGCCTGGACATTAACACCACACCACAGTTAGTCAGTGATGGGGGAGGGCTTAGCTTAATGTCATGCAAATGAGGCAAGCTGTGAGAAATGCAGAAAACTGTGCCTGCTTTCAAATACCGACAACTTCTTGAAATATGGTCAGATTTTCACGTGTAAGACATCATTGGAAAGCTTAGAATCTATATCTATTCGGAATCTGTGAATAACTCAAAACGCCTCCGGGACGACTTGGGATTGGTTTTCCCGCGGTTGGACACATTTAGAGGAACACGTAAAAGAAACAGAAGTGCACATAGACATGACAGAAACTTAACCGCAACAGACCATTCTCTGAGTCTAAAGGCCCCGAGAAAAAGAAAATCTACCTGTGTGAGCATGTTTGATTATTTTTCAACCAATGTTTCAGCGTGTTTTTGGAGGTTGAGAATGTTCCTGACATGAGCAGGTAATGAGTTCCATGACTGTGATCCTCTGATAGACGTTACTTTCAGAGAACGCGGTCTTGTGGACAGGATGTAATTATTTGCGGAGGACAATTTCTATGGGTAATGTGGATGAGATGCTGCAGTTTAAATTTACCACTTTACGAGAAGTGAGTAAAAAAAAAGGCTTATTATTTTCGCTATATCCCGAGTTTGTATCTTGCGTCTCTGTGTCAGTCACTCCATCTGCCCCTGACACTCTGTTATATCGGCTGGTGCCGTAGCGTTGCTGATGTTTAGTGGTTCTGATCTGACAGAGCAGCTCAGAATCACACTGACACCAGACACATGAGGAGTGGAGCGGCTTCAAAATCTCACACGAAGACAAAGAGCTGGGTCACGCCTCTCCGAACTCGGGGAGAAGCAAATCGCAGCCAGAATCGATCGGGCAAATTCTCCTGTAGTGTGTAGTGTGGCAGCCTTTAGACATAAACAAACTTTATTGATCCACAAGGGAAATGATTTGGACACAGTAGCTCACACATCACAATATACTATAATAACAAAGAGCAACAATATAAATGGTAATAATACATTCAAAATAAGTAGCAAACAAATAAAAATTAAATACAGGGGGTCCTCGGGTTACGACGTTGATCCGTTCTTAAGACGCGTCGTAACCCGAATTTCGTCGTAAGTCGGATTTTGCCTTTGATCTTCCAACCAAAGCACCAATAACTTTTCCATCTCAATAATTAGACCACTACGCTGCTTGGTTATCACTGCCGCTTTCACAGGAGCAGATCAGAGCCCACATCAGGTACTTCCGCCCACATTGGACACGCACACGAGGCCGTCTTCTTCTCCCTACAACCACAACAAAGTGTATTCTTCCGCCGCGCGCCGTTCGCGTTTGTATACATCTCTTACCACGCTAAACCGCGTAAGACGGAATGACGCGTAATATATATATATATATTTTTTAAATGGGGGCGCGTTTGTAACCACGAAACGTCGTAAACCGAGACCGTCGTAACCCGAGGACCCCCTGTATAGAAATAAGTAGTGCTGTCAGGCGATTAAAAAAATTAATTACAGAATTTGTAATTAATTAATCTAATTAATCACATTTTAAGAGTGAGGGAGAGAGAGAGAGATTCTGAGTGAGTGATCGAGCGAACGAACGATCCCACTTTGCAATTGAGTTTTTCAGTTTTCATGTGGTCGCTTTGCTTATTCGTTTCCCAAATTCTGCGAGCGTGGTTTGGTGAAGTGCGCTCACGCTCGCTCTATCACCGGTAACAATGGAACTTGTCCGGACGTGTTTATCGTTCAAATGATCCGTCAGGCTGGAGCAGCTTCGGTGATCGGAAAATTCTTTTTGACAAAAGCTCCAAATCACCACGTTCTTGTTGATCGTCCCGTCTTCGTTCTTTTTATAAATAAACTTGCCGTTCAAAGGCTCTGGCAGCGATTTGCTCGCCGCACACTAAATTTAAAAAGCGTGCGCATTGAATTGCAGCTCAAAATTAATTTTTATAACGCGTTAATTTGCAGTGTAATTAATTAATCTAATTAATGCGTTAAACTGACAGCCCTAGAAATAAGTAATACAAAATATATCTGGGCAAGAGTAGAAACAGTGCAATGATGAAATCGTGATTGACAGGGTTATCTATTGCAAAAGGGTGAGTTGTTATACAGTTGTATGGATGTAGACCTGTATCTCTCACTGTTTGGGCAGAGC
This sequence comes from Paratrypauchen microcephalus, assembly GCA_036785185.1. NCBI lineage: Eukaryota > Metazoa > Chordata > Actinopteri > Gobiiformes > Gobiidae > Paratrypauchen > Paratrypauchen microcephalus. The sequence goes on from JAVJIX010000051.1 coordinate 5,573,577, forward strand.
TCTAGGAGCCTGCTGGAGAATGAGCTTCTCTGTCTTCTCTGTTTGTTTATGCCCCAATTCTCCTCTGTTCCATCTTCACCGCAGGAGCAGAACTATCTTCTTCACATCTTCATCATCACTACTTGAAATTTCACCGAACTAACCTTGCTTGCAAATCTTCAACAGACTTGTCCTTCTACCAATCACATACACATTTCGTATTCCCTTTGCCAGTGTTTTTGTAGAGAGACATGTGAGATTGATATGCGCTCAGAGAAAAGTACATGTCAATCTGGCTTGTGACAGGTTAGGTCAGGCTGTCTGCTTGTGATTTGAATGACATCTCCCCATCCTTCAGTTATGGTGAGATGAATCTAAAATAGCTGTAGGCACAAAAGTGAGCCTGAATTTCCACCCATTTGATTAACTGGCAATTGTCCTGGGACTATCTGAACCTTATAGCTATGAGACCTCGAATAAGATGTACCTGTCCAGCCACCAAAAAAGAATACATGACAGATTACGTGTTATAGCCCTATACCAAACTGTGATGAATCACTCCATTTAACTGGCCATACCTGCTTGTCAGAGTCTGATCCCGTCAGATCTCAGAAGCTCAGCAAGGCAGGGTCTGGTTAGTACTTGGATGGGAGACACTGGGAATTCCAGGTGCCACAGTGGGGCGTCGTTGTGTCTTTAGGGGAGACACTTCACCCACATTGCCTAGTATGAACGTGCTGTGTGCGTGAATGTTGGAGGTGGCCGGATGGGCCAATGTCCCAGCTGTGGCTACATTGTGGAGTGAATGAACAATGAACTGTAAAGTGCTTTGGGTGTCATGAAAGGCACTATATAAATGCTATGAATTATTATTATTATTATTATTGTTATTAATAATAATAATAATAATAATAATAATAATAATGATAATAATCCATGCTAATTTGACACAATACTGACTTTCTAATCATTGATTTGAAAGAAAACTGGACTCAAGGTTGGAAACAGGCAGCCCGTGATATTGCACAGGTACAAAAGAACAGCCTTGTATTGGCAAACTCATGTGTCAGACATGTGAGACGGTGTGTGAGGTGTTATTACTCATTCTCAGCAGAGGTTGGTAGAGGAACAAAAGCACTCAGAGTAATGTTACTTCAAAATAATAAAATGGTATTCACATTCGCATTGCATAACATTTCTAGTGGAGGGTCCGCTATCTGCTTGTCTCCATGGAAATGTTATCATTTTGTCTAGAATGTTCCACAGCATCAATTAAACCTTTCTAAATCTATCACAAGAGACAAGCAGGTTACAGCACTACGCTACATCACAACACAGAACCTCGAGTTACAGAAGGAGTTATTGTATTTTTGAGCAACAGAAACGCCCTTAATGCTAGAAATGCAAGGTGGATATGTTTAATGTCATACCATGGAACAGGCAAAGCAATAACATCTCCTTAGTTGTAAATAGCCGACCCTCCTTTAAAGATCCCATGACATGGTACTTCTTGATGCTTTTATATGGCTCCTTAATGGTTCCCTAATACTGTAAATGAATCCTTCTTCAAAATCAACACTCAGTGCATGAGAAACAGAGATAAGATGAGAGAGTATTTTTTTCTCTCTCTGGAACACTCCATAATGGGGGTTGTTGCTTGAATGCAAATGAGGAGAAAAGAGCTGGCCAATAGTAGAGGGTGGGGGCGTGGCCAAACTCTCCGCTCTCGCTCTGAGCCCTCAGCTGATCCATTTCCTTGTTTTTGCACGGGGGGAGAGATTTGAAGCGTTCCATTGAAAAATAAACACATTTCCACATAAAATAAAATTAAACCACTGCTGTTCAAAGGTCCAGAGGCTCAGATAAAGGACTTCCGAGCCTAGAAACACTCGGACGTGCCTCCAGGCAAATAAAAAAACGCATTTCGCATTGCCTAGCGCATTCGCAGTCCAAACTCTCTGGGCGTGATTTACAGAGACGCTGAGTACAGACAGACGGGGGTGGAACTGCATTTGCATTTCTTTTTTCAATCTGACGTCAATAAGGTGCCTTGTTCAAACTCGCCCGTTTGAGCTCCGATTTTTTGTAACGCAGAAAAGGACCGCAAATGCTCAGTTTAGACATTTCACAACTTTTAACCATGGGGGGGGCCCTAAACAGGGTAGGGGAGCTCACATTAACGTTCAAAAACCTCAGAAAGTGAAAATTTCATGCCATGGGACCTTTAAAATCAATTCTTATGTCTTTGCACTGTAATGACAACAATACTTACTTTGTTAAACGTTTTGAAAATCTGATACTTACTGATATTAAAATTAATATCGAAACTAGATACTAATTTGAGCAAGTATCATCATTTTGAACATGATCAGAACTAAGATAAGACTTTATTGATCTCACACAGGAGAAATTCACTTGCCCCATTAGCTCCAGTTTAGTGCAAAGGAAAGTTGGAACAAAAACGTGCATATGGAAATGTAGTAGTAGTAGTAGTAGTAGTAATAAAATAAGAACATTGTAGAAAAAAATAAGTAAATAAGAAAATTGTAGAAAAAAATAAGTAAGAAAATTGTAGAAAAAAATAAGTAAGAAAATTGTAGAAAAAATAAGTAAATAATAGAAAAGATCTCATAGTAACAAAGAAAAGTACTATGATTTTGTATATGAAAATTACATTGTATTACTAAAAAAAAAGCATATCTTCATTGTGATATTGTAATCCATATCGAGTATTGAATCAGTTCCTTAGCATTGAAATCAAGTTGAAATTTTAGCATCGTGACAACACTGCTTTGAGGCTCTATCCAATATGTGAGCGTGATTCAAATCTTCAAAACAGCATTTATTAAAGGTCCTATATTACACAAAACTGACTCTTGGGAGCATTTTCCATTACCTCCTAAAAAACATGATTGGAGTTGTGTTTTGTTTCATTCACACATTGAGTAACCCTTTATTATTATTAGTCTGTCTACATCTCCAAAGCTCAAAATGCTCGGTTCCACCTTGTGATATTATGAAGCAGTAGTTTTCAAGATAACGGCTTCCTTTTACCTTTAGTTCAATAGAGATTTGCAGTTCCAGGGCTGAAATTATCCAAATTGTTCTAGTGAAAGTGTATGAAGTTTAAAAATGCAGTGACGCACTTCTTGTTTTCGGTTTGAGAGAAGAACTCAGCCTAAATAAGCAGGGTTTGTGTGAACGAAACAAAAGACAAATCTAGGTATGTTTTTTGATGAGGAAACATTATTATAACATCAGAAAATGGCATGATGTGGTCCCTTTAACACACAGGTGCTAAAACTTGTTATTGCAGAAAAGCTTTCTTGCACTTTGCCTGCGGAGAAAGCAAGAAAAGTGTGTGGGTGTTTGACTTGCAGCAGGTAGGAGTTAACATTAAGTGTAATTTTAACCACATCACCTTTTAAAGTCCCATTATGTCAGAGTATCAGAGCATTTTTGCTTCACTCCTGCCTTCAGCTGGTATCCCTGTTTCATGTTGCCGTAGGGTATCCTGGGACCCAGCGCTGGCAGCAACCTCAAGGACTGCCTGATATCAAAGAGCACCGCGCTGTAGACTTGATAGAAGTGCGTTAAAGCATTGGCAAGAAATTCTAATCAAAGTTTGTAATTCTCATGTGATTGGTGAGTGGCCACTTGCTCTTATCGGGGGAGTTTTGCTGACAAACGCCCTGTGCTTTAATTAAAAGAGTGTAATGGCAGAGGAGATAAAAGCAGACCTGATAGCGCTTTGTCCTGAAGGTGGCTGGACATGTACAGTCTAATCAACGGCCCACTCTTCTCACAAAATATTGGCGCTTTGGTTTGGATATCCATGGATTTCAGGGAGGCCGGAGCAATAATTACTATATTGACTTATCATTCAATATGTGACCATCCATGGCAAAACCAGACACAAGTCGTCCCGGAGGCTTTGAGTTATTCAGATTCTGAAAGTGTAGATTCTAAGCTTTCCAACAAGGCCTTACGCATGGAAATCTGAGAATATTTGAAGAATTTGTGGCCATTTGAAAGCGGCACATTCTGAAAACGACGAGCTGAGAAAATGCGCGTTAAAGATTCTCTAAGTCCAGGCCTTGAGAACTCATTTGCATGACATTAAGCAAAGCCCCCCTTCCCCCTCCCTCCTCATCACTGACATCACTGTGGTGTGGTGTTTACATTCAGGAAAGGTGCTTTGTTAAAATTCAAATGCTTTTATAAGAAAAAGTCCATATAATCATTCAATAATCAATAATACACAGGATATGTTAAGTTAAAAATCACCTGTATTGTCAATTTAATACAATACAAAATAGTATAGGACACCACACACACGGACACACACACACCTTAGTCCTGGTTTAGTACTGGTTTAGTCCTGTACACACACGTACACACACACTCTGGACACACACGCACGGACACAGATACACACACACACCTTAGTCCTGTTTTAGTCCTGGTTTAGTCCTGTACATACACGCACGGACACACACACACTCTGGACACACACACACCTTAGTCCTGGTTTACTCCTGGTTTAGTCCCGGTTTACTCCTGTACACACACGTACACACACACTCTGGACACACACGCACGGACACACACACACACACACCTTAGTCCTGTTTTAGTACTGGTTTAGTCCTGGTTTAGTCCTGGTTTAGTCCCGGTTTAGTCCTGTACACACGCGTACACACACACTCTGGACACACATGCACGGACACACACACACACCTTAGTCCTGTTTTAGTCCTGGTTTAGTACTGGTTTACTCCTGGTTTAGTCCTGTACACACACGTACACACACACTCTGGACACACACACCTTAGTCCTGTTTTAGTCCTGGTTTAGTACTGGTTTACTCCTGGTTTAGTCCTGTACACACACACTCTGGACACACACGCACGGACACACACACACCTTAGTCCTGTTTTAGTCCCGGTTTAGTCCTGGTTTAGTCCTGTTCACACACGTACACACACAGACCCTCTGGACACCCACACCTTAGTCCTGGTTTAGTTCCGGTTTAGTCCTGTACACACACGTACACACACGCTAATATTGACACAAGCCGCTGTTTTCACCTAATATCTCCATATCTGCGTCGTGCATATTCACTCTTCACAGCTGATAGGCGAACAGGCGAAAACACAACGTCGCTATTCGGAACATGGCAGGAGCATGAGCGTGGGTAATTATGGTGATTTATGCACGCCCCGTTTCTTTCCGAAAAACAAGCCAATTTGAAATACAAAATGTACAGTGCCGTGAAAAAGTATTTGCCCCCTTCCTGATTTCTGTGTTTTTTGCATATTTATCACTCAAAACATTGTCAGATCATCAAACCAATTTTAATATCACACAGAAACAACCCAAGGAAAGACAAAATTCAGTTTTTGAATGATGATTCCATTTATTAGTGCACAAAAAAAATCTAAACCTATCTGGCCCTATGTGAAAAAGTAATTGCCCCCTTAATCTAATAGCCAGTTGAGCCTCCTTTGACAGCAATAACTGTAACCAAACGTTTGCGATAATTGGTGATGAGTCTTTCACACCGCTGGGGAGGGATTTTGGCCCACTCTTCTATGCAGAATTGTTTCAATTCTGCCATATTGGAGGGTTTTCTTGTATGAACTGCCCGTTTAAGGTCACACCACAGCATCTCAATCGGATTTAAATCCGGACTTTGACTTGGCCACTCCAAAACCTTAATTTTGTTTTCTTTGAGCCATTCAGAGGTGGACTTGCTGGTGTGTTTTGGATCATTGTCCTGTTGCATGATCCAAGAGCGCTTGAGTTTGAGGGCACGAACTGATGGCCGGACATTCTCCTTCAGGATCTTCTGGTAAACAGCAGAATTCATTTTTCCGTCAATCACAGCAAGTTGTCCTGGTCCTGAGGCAGCAAAGCAGGCCCAGACCATCACACTGCCACCACCATGCTTTACTGTGGGCACCATGTTCTTTTTATCAAATGCTGTGCCATTTTTACGCCAGATGAAACGGGCTGCAGACCTTCCAAAAAGTTCAATTTTAGACTCATCGGTCCACAAAATGTTTCTCCAAAAGTCTTGAGGGTCATCAAGGTGCTTTTTGGCAAAGGTGAGACGAGCCTTTGTGTTCTTTTGTGAAAGCAGTGGTTTTCTCCTGGGAACTCTTCCATGGATGCCATTTTTGGCCAGTGTTTTTCTAATGGTGGAGTCATGAACACTGACCTTAACTGAGGCCAACGAGGCCTGTAGTTCTTTCGATGTGCGTCTAGGTTCTTTTGTGACTTCCTGAATGAGCCGTCGTCGCACTCTTGGAGTAATCTTAGTTGGTCGACCACTCCTGGGAAGGGTTGCAACTGTTCCCAGTTTCCTCCATTTTTGAATAATGGCTCTGACAGTGGTTCGCTGGAGCCCCAGAGCTTTGGGAATGGCTTTGTAACCTTTTCCTGAATTATAGACTTCTATCACTTTTTTTCTCATTTGTTCTTGAATTTCTTTGGATCGTGGCATGATGTGTTTGTTCTTGAGATGTTGTAGCCAACTTCACTTTGTTTGACAGGAACTATTTAAGTGATTTCTTGATTCAACACAGGTGGTGACAATCAGGTGTGGGTGTGGCATGTAGAACTGAACTAAGTTTTCTCAAAACTGTGGTTAGTCACAGTTAGTTTGTGATTTAACAAGGGGGGGCAATTACTTTTTCACATAGGGCCAGATAGGTTTAGATTTTTTTTGTGCACTAATAAATGGAATCATCATTCAAAAACTGAATTTTGTCTTTCCTTGGGTTGTTTCTGTGTGATATTAAAATTGGTTTGATGATCTGACAATGTTTTGAGTGATAAATATGCAAAAAACACAGAAATCAGGAAGGGGGCAAATACTTTTTCACGGCACTGTATGTTTTTAACGCAGCTAATGTGTTATCTGAAACATGGAGTGGCTTCTTCTTGATCTCAACTAGCACATTCTGCAAAAAAAACGAAAATCACAAATTTTGAAGAAAAAAAAAGTTTAAACGCCATTTTCTGAGTTTCACAAATGCTGTGTTGTAGCGTTTTTTCTCGTGGTGGGTCACATATATTATAAATGAAAATGATTTTTCTGTGTCAGTATTTATTATGGGTACTTTTTTACTGCGATATGATTAATAAGATAAGATTTGTTGAAAAAGACTGAATTATGAACTAAAATTACACAAACTAGTTACTTGAGAGTTGTATTCTGCTATTAATTTACACAGCTCAACAATATTTAACATTTAGAATACTTTTTTGTGGATAATTCTGCTTTATGGTATGGTTTCAATATTCACTTCATTTTTTCATTTCATTTATTTCATTCATTCATCTTCTTCCGCTTTTTCCATTCTCTGGGGCAGCAGTCCAAGCAGTGTTCCGCTGCCCAGAACACAATGCACCAGCCCCCATGAATCCTCCCGCGGGTGGCGGGTCCACAGGAGGACGGCTCACGTCGCAATGGGGCTTGATTTATCTTCTACTACTGCCGCCCCATATATATAGCATTTCAAAATTTGTTATTATAACAGGCTTTTTCAGAGATAAACAAGTAGCACTGTTTCCATAGCAACTGACAATTCAAAACTAATTATTGTTATCTAATGAAAAGTCCTCAAAATAGCAGCTATAAACAGTAAGCTGAAAGTTTTGAATAGGGGACAGCTACAAATGAGGCATAATAAAAAAAAAGGAATCAGCTTCTGTTGCTCTATTATGTAATTTTTCTGTATTTTTTCTGCTGCATGAATGAAAATGACTGATTACTTTTCATTTGTCAAATTTCAGAGAATTTTTGGGCAAATTTGGCATTTCCAATGGCAACGGTGCACAAACAAAGCCTTACTTTGATACTGATTTTACTGAATTACACAGGGTTGGGAGGGTTACTTTAGAAATGTATTCTGGTACAGGTACTAGTTCCCCCTTAAAGGGATATGCCACCCCCAGGTCAAACTTGGGCATCTCCCCACAGTCCAGAGACTAAAATAAGTGGTGGAAAGCGTTTTCCTGGTCACCCAGCCATTGTCCGAGTCTGTCAGCACTGACCGCCGCGGTATCTGCTGCTCCTCCGCGTTAGACTGGAGTCTAACGTCGCCAACGAAAGATTTCGGCCAAAAGGAATTAATTTGCTTGATGCTTTTCCCAATTACTTTCTGTGTAGTGCGCATTCATATCGAGTGCAAATAAATGTGCAAATCAACACGGAGAGCTTGACTTGGTCATTTTGGATGGGAACTATTTTTCAGTGCGGAAAAAGACAGCCGAAGCACACACCACGCTGCGTAACAGGGGAACTGCCAACCTGGTGCGTAACAGGGATTCCCCTGTCAGCGTGGTGTGTGCTTCGGCTGTCTTTTTCCGCACTGAAAAATAGTATTTATTTTAGTCTCTGGACTGTGGGGAGATGCCCAAGTTTGACCTGGGGGGTGGCATATCTCTTTAAAATATGTATTCAGTAACATAATCCAAGAACCATAATATTAAAGTAATGCAACGTGATTAATTTTGGATGACTTTAACACCAAATATCCTATAATAACAAGAAAAAAATAACATTTTGTGCATTATAAAAGAAACTGAGGAAAGCTCATTTGAACAGTAGCTTATAGTCCTACAATGAAAGTGCACAAGTCTTGACTACGGAAGCCGGCAGAGGTCATGTTCGTAATGATTATTTTCCACCTTAATAACGAGAAAATTAACTCGAGATCTCTAGAAAATGACACAATTAATTTGTGATCTCGAGAAAACAAAACTGTTATTTCGAGAAAACAGCTGAGATCTAGGCCTAGCTACTGCTACGCCCCCTTGTAGGTCAGACAACGAAGGCGGGAGACGACACGAAGACGCTGATTGATTATTATTCCAGACATTGTAATGACCAAAAACGCGTCTATTCAGAATGAGAAATAGCCTGTCAGCCTGTCACAAAGTGGCGGTAGACGTTTCTCGAGTTGTTTTCTCGAGATCATGGAATATTTGTTTTGTTTTCTATCTCGAATTAATTATCTCGTTATCTCGGGATAACAAGGAAGAAAAAATATTGCTTATGAATATGGCCTCTGTCGACTTCCATACTTGACCACATAGTACAGTTTCTTAAGAAAAAAAGACCCTTGTCTTCTTTAAAAATAAAATGTCGAAATTTCCACCCGCTAAATGCGCTCTTCTCGGGCGAAGCCATGCCAGGTGCAAGTTTGTTCCATAGTCCTGCCATAGTGTGCGCGCATGTCTGTACGACAGTTTGTTCTGTTTTCCCTCCATCTCCAGCTTTAAATGAAATGATTAAATCACATAAAATGCTTTTGAATTGTAATCCTGCTAAATAATCCCCATTTTCACTAAATGTACCTGTAATCGGAATAAAGTGACCTTTTTTGTTTCCTTTTACTTAAAGGAAAATTAACATTTTTTTACAATCTGAGCCTTCTTTCGGCAATAAAACAAGTAGTTTTACTCACCCATAGCAGTTTGGTGTCAACTGGAGTGGTATCGCAGAAGTTATGTTGGAGCCGTTCTGTTCTACTAGTGATCCCGTATCCGTTAACATGGTGCTCGTATCATATGCTCGGGGCATTACTTTGCGCTCTCCAAATAACACAAACTTTAGCACTTTTCAAATCACAGAAGATCGCTGTGTCAGGATAGACTTTTAGTGGATTCCAAAACGGCCTGAAACCCGATATCCAGCTATAGTTTCATTTGATGACGTCATCAGAGAGGACAGCGCGCATGCCGTTTTGTAAACACCGCTAGTCCGAAAGAAGCTAACACCGCTCTGAACTTTACTTTTCTGTTGCGATATCGGGTTTCAGGCCGTTTTGGAATCTACTAAAAGTCTACCCTGACACAGCGATCTTCTGTGATTTGAAAAGTGCTAAAGTTTGTGTTATTTGGAGACCGCAAAGCAGTGCCCCGAGCACTCATGCTAACGGATACGGGATCATAGTAGAACAGAACGGCTCCAACATAAGTTCTGCGATACCACTCCAATTGACACCAAACTGCTATGGGTGAGTAAAACGACTTGTTTTATTGCCGAAAGAAGGCTCAGATTGTAAAAAAAAACGTTACTTTTCCTTTAACGCCGTTCCATGTATTCCGTTACTCCCCAAGCCTGGAATTACACAGTCTTTGATAAGCTTTTTTAGTTATAACGATTAAGAAAACGGTGAAATCCTTACCTCGGCGACAGCTCTGAGCTACATAAACATATTTTAATCTCAGATACCCCCAGCCCTTCTTAAAGATATCTGCACAGTAACTGCCAATGAATGGGGCAAAAGATGGCAACAGACAATTCTAATGAGGAATTTTCTGCTTGTTTAAAATGTAATCGAAGTTTAATAAGGAAATGGTATGAAATATTCAGTGGTAGTTGTGTTGTGTGATTCCTGCTCTGTCTTGGGAGGATATTGTGCATGAAATGAGAGGAGGGAGTAAAACAGGCCTCTGTGACTGTAAGTGAAAATGATCTGCCAAAGTGTAATGGCCTGCTGCTCCTCTACTTCCTCTCTTCCTCTCCCTCTTTCTCTCTCTCTCTCTCTATTATCTTTCTTCATCATTTGCGCTTTCTCTCTCTAACTTCGTACTCCTTTCTCTATCATCTCTTTCTTCATCATTTGCTCTTTCTCTAGCTTCCTACTCCTTTCTTTCTCTCTCTCTCTCTATCATCTCTTTCTTCATCATTCTCTTTCTCTCTCTCTAACTTCGTACTCATTTCTCTCTCTCCCTCTCTCTCTATCATCTTTCTTCATCATTCTTTCTCTCTCTATCATCTTTCTTCATCATTCTTTCTCTCTAACTTCCTACTCCTTTCTTTCTCTATCTTTCACCATTCACTCTTTCTCTTTCTAACTTCTTACTCCTTTCTCTCTCTCTCTATCATCTCTTTTTCAACATTCTCTTTCTCTAACTTCCTACTCCTTTCTTTCTCTCTCTCTCTCTCTCTTTCTTCCTCATACTCTTTCTCTCTAACTTCCTACTCCTTTCTCTCCATCTATTTATCTATCATCTCTCTCTTCATCATTCTCTTTCTCTCTCTAACTTCCTACTCATTTCTTTCTCATCTCTTTCTTCATCATTCTCTTTCTCTCTAACTTCCTACTCCTTTCTTTCTCTATCTTTCACCATTCACTCTTGCTCTTTCTAACTTCTTACTCCTTTCTCTCTCTCTCTCTCTCTATCATCTCTTTTTCAACATTCTCTTTCTCTCTCTAACTTCCTACTCATTTCTTTCTCTATCATCTCTTTCTTCATCATTCACTCTTTCTTTTTAACTTCCTACTCCTTTCTGTCTCTCTATCATCTCATTCTTCACCATTCTCTTTCTCTAACTTCCTACTCCCCTACTCCTTTCTTTCTCTCTACTTTCTCACCTACTCTCTCTCCTCCCCATCACCTCTCTCTCATTCCCTCCCTCTCTCACTCTTACGTCCTCTCTCTCTCACTTTCACTCCACCCCCCTCACTCTCTCTCCATCTCTCTCTGCATCTTCTCTCTCTCTATCATCTTTCTCTCCTTCCCTCCGTCCCTCTCTCTCTCTCACTTTCACCCCCCCCACTCCATCTCTCTCTCCATCATCTCTCTCTCCATCATCCCTCTCTCCATCTCCCCCTCATCAGGACAGCAGTAATGTATAGCTTCATGTCAGGTCATGTAAGCCGCTAATGGGAGCGCGACTGACGAGGATTAGAAAAGTAATTAATTCTCAGAGGGAAAGTTTCCTGAGCTTCTGTCGGAGCATCGCACAATCGCCCAATAATGCTCCTTACGCAACGTGCACTAACGCGCTGTGATTAAATATGATGCAGAGTTCAGATAACAGTCAACGCCTTGTCATATCTATTGAATTACAGCATATTTATATGGGCTGATAGACGTGAATTAATTATATATACTTTTTTCATCTCCATGTCTATTATCAGATATTACAGCAATCAGAGAAATGTGCAAGCACTTCTATTTTGATAACATTTCAGAAAATATACAAGTTGGAGCAAGAAAGTATGTTAAAGGTCCTATATTAAAAGCAAAATTGAATCTTGTGAGTTTTAAACCATGTTATGTGTTACCTGATCAAAAACATGCCTGGAGGTGTAAATTCAAAAGTTCAAGAGTCCATGCACAGCTTCCAGGTGCTGGTAACAGCTAACCTGGGAAATCCCAGGCTGCTTTCGTTCGTTCCGATCTGAAAGACAACCTGGCGACTATGGCAAGTGAGCTCTCCCGATTCTGGGAGCCAATCAGAGAGCGGGGAGGGGTGGCAAGACGGTGAGGCGTACTACGTGACAAACGGAAGCTTGTAGTTTGAACTGACAACTGACATGATTGGCTATGGGCTACGTATACGCCAAATGATAGACATTCGTAACGCCCAATAAACGGCCGCTGGCGATCGTAAACCACACCTCCGCAACGAGATATTTCGAAGGTGGCTCCCAGACCATATATCACTTGTGATATGGTCAGGTGTAAACCAGGCAAGGTAATAGCAGGAATATTCAACGATTTAAAAAAAAAAAAAATAAATAAAAAATAAAAAATTACCGCACACTTGTTTGACTTTATTTTATTAGGTGAGAGCGAACAACGCGTTTCACTTCTACAGCGTCATGAGGTTCGCCCAAGTAGTGCCAGGTGTGGCTAAATACCATCCGGTTACATGTTTTTTCTCTTAAAGTCATATTTTTTGAATGTAATATATATTATATCTATACAGTAGAAAAACAGACATATCATTCAGTGTACATAATATATATAGAATTATTATTTTTTTTAATCTCACATTACACCGTGCAGACCAGTGCAGAGCATTCGGAATTGGACAATCACACAACCACAACATGAATATATTTACACACTATTTACACACCACACAAGCAATATTTACAACTAATTATTTACAAAAAACAGCTCAAATCTTGTGCTTCATTTAATCCACCAGGTTCAACCGTTGACAGTTCATTAATCCAGTAGGCTTCCCTCATTAAAGTTGTTCTACTGTATATGTGTAAGATATATTGCATTCAAAAAAACTTTAAGACAGTGTTTCCCAAACTGTTCCACAAACGGCCGGTGTGGCTGCAGGTTTTCTTTCCAACAAAGCAGCAGCACACCAGACTTGACTCATTTAATCAACTGATCTCAGTCTTCAGACAGTTGAAGGTGTGCTCTTGGTCACACTTGGCACTACTCGGGCGAACCTGTCGACGCTGTAGAACCGAAACATGTTGTTCGCTCTCACCTAATGAAGGATAAAAAATCAAGTCAGACAAGTGTGAGGTAAACCTTTTTTTTTTTTTTTTTTTGGAATACCTGGAGGTGTGTTTTGTTTCATTCACACATGTTAATTCACACATGTAATCCTTTATTATTAGTCTGTCCACATCTCCAAAGCTCAAAATCCTCTTTTCCACATTGTGATGTCATGAAGCGGTAGTGTTCAAGTTAACGGTTCCCTTTTACATTTTGTCTAATGGAGATAGGAAATTCCAGGGCTGAAACTATCCAGGTGATTCTAGTGAAGGTGTATGGAGTTTAAAAACACAGTAGAGCACATCCGGTATCACCACATGACATCACAAGGTGGAACAGAGTGTTTTCTGTTTGAGAGAAGAACTCTTATGCAGGGTTTGTGTGTTAAACATGTGTGAATGAAACGAAACACAAGTCCTGGTATGTTTTTTGATGAGGAAACATATTATTATCAGATAATGGTGTAATATAGAACCTTTAAAAAATGTATTCGCATAGATGTCATATGTACATCACTTTAACTAGACCTCTATAATATGGTATGGTAATATGGTGTCTATCTCGTCCTTATCACATTCTCTGCTCAGGGTTTATTCATGTTCCATCTCATTTCACCCAAAGCCATATTCACATTCACGTCTTGTACATGTGACGCACAGCACAGGGCTCCTCACTGACTCTCAATATTACACTCATTTACACAGCACATTAAGCTGACTCTTCACTGGTGCAAAAGGTCCTGCGCTTTAAAACACAAGATGAACTGAACAAGGGGTCAGTCTGGAGATGCTGGAACAGAATGCATATTGGGAACTGAGAGGAAACTGGTTTTAGTTTGGTTTTAAGTAGCTTATTTTACACTCGTAGGCAGATTACTAGACATAAGGAAATCAGTATAGATGTAAGATGATTACACTGGTCTACAAATTTTTGGACTCGATCTGCTTCCGAGGTAAAAGTGGCTAAATCTCATTTATATTGACAAGGTGAACTGAAAATCAATTGATAACTGTGCTGGTTAGCTAATGTATTCAAGATATTTAATGATATTGTTTTTTACATCAAAATTACATCTGTTTATACAATAAATTTATGCATTTTTGCTTAAAAATAATATTTATATTTTGAAAATATTTAACTTGCACTTCTTTATCCGTCAAGAAATAAACAAGAAATATCTTAAGACATCAGGTGCACACAATTTCGAGGCATCTCTCTTATGTGAAATCTAAAAATATTTGATTTTAAAACTCTTGACATATTAAAATGAATGTATTGGAATATGCAGACAGGCTTTCAGATAGAACTGTTGCTTGTAGACACACTGTACCTTCTGATAAACTACAGTTTTTGCCTTATTTTGCATAAATTTCCTATTTTGACCCAATACTATATCTTGGAAACTATAGCCAATCAGCACTTCTGACTTACTTTTTCTTTATTAGTGACCTAAACCAAGAAAAATGTCACTACTTTTGTTCCGGAAGCATTTTGCTTGTAGACCAGTGTAATCATTTAAACTAGTCTTTCGACACCGTTATGGAGAAGTCAGGGTTACTTACTGTGTTTGTGTCTATGGGCAAGACACCTCACTGGTGTTTGTGTGATTTACATTAGGGCTGTGCCACAAATCGAAAGATGATTTTAATGAACAGGTCTGCAGAGCGTATGGTACTGAAGGAGTCACCGCTCTCTTGTTTTGGTGAAAGCTCTGAGTCAGGGCTACATCCATCTCTTTGTGTCTTCTCACAACTTTTCGCTTAAAATCTGTACTATTTGACACCCAGTCTCTCCTTCCCTCTGCCTTTGTGTTGGTGTCTCAGATCCCCCTCCCTTTTTTCAAGATTCATTTATTTATTTGTCATATACAGGATCAACACAAGGTCAACAATGTAATGAAATGCTTAGGATCAGAAGAACCCACTGACTCGCTAAGATAGTCAATAAGTACTAATAGCATGCAATAAAAATACAAGGGAAAAAAGTAAACAATATAATAAAATACAAAGGTACAGGTAGGATTAAATAAGGTGTAAGTAGAATATTTCACAGGTGGTAATACTGCTCAAATGAATTTCATATTGCACATAATATAGTATAGTGTATTGCACAGGTTATTGCACAGGTAACAGTAGCATTTACAGTGAGGCAGTGACAAACATGATACATTCACATAGAGCAGCAGCAGTAAACATATTATGCATTATGAAAAGTACTTTAGTGCAGAATTATTGAGAGTTCAGTATCATTTCGAGTGTTATCCAGAGTTCAGTAGTCTGACAGCTTGGGTAGAAAAAAAAAAAAGAGCTCTGATCCAGCTGCAGCTCTTCACCTTTTCGCTTCCCACTCCAGCCCTAATTTATATTCAATTCAGGTTCTACAAATAATTTTCTGTCAGTGATTTATTTAAACACATGTTAATAATGCAACCCAAAAAGTGTAATTGAACTGTTTACCAGTCAAATTTTTATTTATTTATTTATTTATTTATTTCAAGGACAATGCATATTAATAAACATCTACATGTAAATATGCCAGAATCATCCCAAGGGCTATTTTTCATCTGTATTCCCTGGACAGGTGTAAAATGTCAACCTGCAGGAAGTAAAATACAATAGAATAAAAACAAGGTTATTATTTACACTAAAATCATTGTTACATACAGTTGCATACAGCTCCATGCAATTAAAATACAGTCATAAAGCCACATTCAGGCACATACGTTCATTTTTCAGCCACAAACACCACATACCGTTGTGTGCAGATACATACAAACTCATAAAAAAGTCACACAACAGTAACACACAAGAGGCAGGATGGCGACAGGGGCATCGGGAGGTGGATGTTCATGGTGACAGGACTGATTCTCATTGAACCATTTTTTTAAAGATCCCATGACATGGTACTTCTTGATGCTTTTATATGGCTCCTTAATGGTTCCCTAATACTGTAAATGAATCCTTCTTCAAAATCAACACTCAGTGCATGAGAAACAGAGATAAGATGAGAAAGAGTCATAAATATCTCTCTCAAACTCTTTATTCTGGGCGTTGTTGCTTGAATGCAAATGAGGAGAAAAGAGATGGCCAATAGTAGAGGGTGGGGGCGTGGCCAAACTCTCCGCTCAGAGCTCAGAGCCCACAGCTGATCCATTTCCTTGTTTTTGCATGGCGGAGAGATTTGAAGCGTTCCATTGAAAAATAAACACATTTCCACATAAAATAAAATTAAACCACTGCTGTTCAAAGGTCCAGAGGCTCAGATAAAGGACTTCCGAGCCTAGAAACACTCGGACGTGCCTCCAGGCAAATAAAAAAACGCATTTCGCATTGCCTAGCGCATTCGCAGTCCAAACTCTCTGGGCGTGATTTACAGAGATGCTGAGTACAGACAGACGGGGGTGGAACTGCATTTGCATTTCTTTTTTCGATCCGACGTCAATAAGGTGCCTTGTTCAAACTCGCCCATTTGAGCTCCGATTTTTTGTAACGCAGAAAAGGATCGCAAATGCTCAGTTTAGACATTTCACAACTTTTAACCATGGGGGGGGGGGCTAAACAGGGTAGGGGAGCTCACATTAACGTTCAAAAACCTCAGAAAGTGAAAATTTCATCCCGTGGGACCTTTAAAACTGGAATTTAAATGAGATGTAAGTGGGGAGGCTTCTAATTGTGGAGGGGGGTGGTGTTCCAGTCATGGGCAGATTGCACAGAGAAGGTGGTTTGGCCAAAGAGACTTTTTCTGAGGGGGATGATACAGTCCCCTCTCGATGCCCCTCTGGTTCTGCGGTGTTCAGAAGTCCTGATGTGCCATGAATGATTTTATATCTGAAATACAACAGAAATACAACTGACAAGACTACTACTAGTAACATCAAGCCCTGCATACAGTACAACATTCAGGCTGTCTATTAAAGTTGTCAGGGAGTACATTTTTTAACTAAAACGTGACCGAAGACAAAAGCTACTACTACTGTAACTGAGCAGCCAAGTTCAAGATGGCTGGCGTCACTCTCCTGTCACGCCTCATCTCTCGGGGATCACTGTCGCGCATCTCCTCCAATCCCGCCGTCTTTTGTTCACCCGCGGGTAAACAGGCAGCGGCCCTGATACTACTCCAGAGCCTCCGCGCTGCATCATGGGATCACAAACTCCCATGATGCCTGTCACCGGAGACTCTTAGCTTTACTTTAGTTCCTCAAAAGGAACCATTTTAAACAGTTGAGGTCGCTCCCTGCGCGCCTCCTCTCCTTTGACATGAACACAACCAAATCCCGGGCTTGATGTTCACAACGCTTGTATTATCTCAGCATATTGTTTCCTTTGTGATCCGGTCTCTAGCACTTCTTTTAATAAAAATGAAAATGTATCTTCCCTGGTGGATCTGCCTTTTCAAAGTGTTACAACATTGGAAGGACTCAGATGGAATAATAATGCCTCTCCATACAGATAATTGCAGTGGTATAAAAGTATACAGTGTGTACTCAAAGGTTGACAGTACACTGCAGTTATTTGACATTTCCAGTGTATGCTCAAAGAATGGATTTCTTCTCTCATGACATGAAAACAAATATTGCTTCTGTCTGTCTGTCTGGCGCACTCTCAGCGTTGATGGCGAAGGGAGTCGGAGGGTCCTGTCACCCCGGCACTCTGAACCACAGACGCACTGCCACTCAGCCAGTCTGTTTGAAGTGTCAAAGCCAACAACATGGGGCCTGGACGCACCTCTGCTGCTAATGAGAGCACCGCCACAAGTTTTACTCTTAAAAGTGCATCTTATTAATTACAGCACAGTGAATGATTATGGCAAAACATGATTGCTACTCACTTCACTGTGGTTGGTTTAATTTGTGACCCGCCACAAGAAAATTCGTCAGCATTCGTGAAACTGAGAAAATCACGTTTAAAGTAGGGCTGTCAGTTTAACGCGTTAATTAGATTAATTACACTGCAGATTAAAGCGTTATAAAAATTGACACAATTAATTATGAGCAGCAATTCAATGCACGCATTTTTAATTTGGCGTGCGTCGAGCAAATCTCTGCCAGGGCCTTTGAATGGCAAGTTTATTTACAAAAAGAATGAAGATGGGACGATCAATAAGAACGCTGTGATTTGGAGCTTTTGTCAAAAAGAATTTTCCGATCACCGAAGGTGCTCCAGCCTGACGGATCATTTGAACGACAAACATGTCCGGACAAGTTCCATCATTACCAGTGATAGTGCGCACTTCACCAAACCACCAAACCATGCTCGCAGAATTTGGGAAACGAATGAGCAAAACGACCGTAGAAAAAATGACCAATTCAATCGCAAAGTGGGTACGCTCATTCGCTCACTCGCTCACTCACAATCTCTCTCACACTCTTAAAATGTGATTAATTAGATAAATTAATTACAAATCCTGTAATTACATTTTTTAAATGACTGACAGCACTAGTTTAAAGTTTGTTTTTTGAAAATTTGTGATTTTCGTTTTTTTGCAGTGTGCACGTTGAGATCATGAAGAAGCCACTCCATGTTTCAGATCACAGCATTAGTGACGTTAAAAACATACATTTTGTATTCCAAATTGGCTTGTTTTTGGAAAGAAACGGGACGTGCATTAATCACCATAATTACCCACGCTTGGGCTCCTGCCAGTCATGTTCCGAGTAGCGCCGTTGTGTTTTCGCCTGTTCGCCTATCAGCTGTGAGGAGCTCATGAATATGTGCGCTGTATTTCAAGAGGATAAGGACGATGAAAATGGACTGTATTACTACTTTGAGACAGTTCGGGACATGTCCGTTTCTCCGGAGCTCATGTACAGTACGGTCGACGAATTTAGCTGCCAAAAGTCCATGGATATACCTGATGCGCATACACATGGCATAAACTAGTTACAACTTTCTTATGGGGTGAGTCATATTATCATATTATTTCTGCATCAAAGGGAGATATTGGGTGAAACCAGGGTACATGTGTGTACAGGACTAAACCAGGACTAAATTGATTAATTTAATGCCTGTCATGATGGAAGGTGATATTAATATTTTTTATAAGTATTTTTTGTCTATGCCCCCACCCCCCATCCAATTAAATGTATTATTTCTGTTGGCAAGTCCATCCAACCCTGTCTCAACACCACCGTTCTACATGGAGACACTACACACCACGAGAAGAACTTGTCATAATTTGTCATTTTCTTTTTGGATAGTGTCTTGGCCAGGACAAGGTCTGTCTTTTTATGAGCCGAATCTGTGAAAAGAATTTTTTGCCTTGGAATAATGAAAACATTTTGACAATAAATCCATGAAGGGTGCAGCCACTCCTTTTTCATAATTTTTTTCCCTTCAAACTTTCAAATTTAGTGTATCTCTCAAAAATGTAACTTTAAATAAACGTATCACTCTTCTCTAATTCTTTTAGGTTGACCTTAATTGGTTTGGCCCTTTATAACTATATAAGACCTATTGTTCTTGTGTCTTCTATATAGTTATAGTCTGACACCCGTGAATCATAATGTTGTAGTTTGGACTTTTTAAAATTGAAATATTCATCTAAAAAAACTTTATAAAAGATACAAGTCTGCATCACCACAACGAGCAGCAAAGTTTTCACATTAGAGAGTAGCAGATTTACATTTGTACCGAAATAACTATGCAACACTGCCAAATCCTATGCATATCACCTATTATTTTATATTTTATGACTACTTTCATTACACGTACTTTTCTATTTCAGTCTGATTTGTGCATATACATATATATATATATACATATTATCTTTATTTTTATGTATATAATTATGTCTCAGCTGACCTTGGTATATTGCTCTTTGGTTGCTATTCCATCTGTTCATTTCCATCTTCTTTTTTTCTTTTTCTTCTTTTTCCTTTACCCTCTGTTATATATTTGTTGAGTGAGCTACTGTACCCAAAACAATTTCCCTTGTGGATCAATAAAGTTTGTCTAAGTCTAAAATAAGCAATTAAAGATTGCTCAAACATGCACAAATCACTGTAAATACAATTTCTGATGAGTAAATGAGAAGGGGAAACATCTATAGCATGGTTAAAAGCTCTGAAAAGTTGATTTTGCATAATAGGTCTGGTTAAACAAGTTAAAATGGCATACAGGTTATAGTAGATGGAAAACAAAGACATCAAACAACAGTTTAAAAGCAATGTTTGATTTTTTTTACACCCTACATATAGAAATGACTCTAATATCCACTGTTATTTAAATATGTCATAAGTTATGAGTATGAGCTGAGTTTTTTAGCTCCTCTGCACGTCCCTCTCCACATTCAGTCTGCCTGCACAAACTCTTCCATCTATTGTCTGCTTTTCTAGTGGTTTTGGGTTCAAACCACACTTTCCTAAGGCCCTTTTCCCAACTCTGCTGTGAATTTCTGCAGGAGACGCAGCGCTGTGGTTTCTTAAAAAGACCAAAATAAGACGCATGGGAGGGGAGGCCAAGTCAGATTTATTAACGGGAGCGAAATGCAGCGTTTTACTGGAGCAGGTCTTCAGATGTCAGCGCGTTTGTGTCAGATGGGGCCGCTCTATTGTTCCCAGCAGAGGATTTTTAGACTTTCTTTACACAAAGCTTCAGTTCACATGACATTTACTGCTATAGCAATGCATAGGAAAAATGTGAAATAATTGGCCATTAGTGTAAGCAAGCTAAAACTGTATAATGAAAGCTTATAAGAGCATGCTTGTGTACGTCGGCGGTGGCTAGTGTCGTGCATAGTCATTACTACACAGCAGGTTAGCACAAGTGACAGATGCCCTCCCGCGGTGTCCAATACTGACATAGGCCTCGTTATGGCTCGGGGCTGTCGTGGTTCCGCTCTGGACCAGTTAACGTGGGGACAGATGCACAACATGTCTCATTAAGGACAGTGAGATGATTAGGAGAAAACACGGACGCCAAATAGTCCCACCTTTGTGTCATTAGCTGTACTTGGGGTTTGTTGTGCTGCAGTGGAAATGACATGTGTATTGAGAGTGGTCCACTCTGCTGGGAAAAACACGCTAAACATACATAGACATGAGAGTCAGGAGGAGCGGATACTTTTGGTCAAATAAATGGTCAAAATAAATAGATGCAGAAACCAGAAGAAGAAGAGACTTTATTGATCTCACACTGGAGAAATTCTTCTCTGCATTTTAACCCATCCTATATATATATATATTAAGAGCAGTGGGCAGCACACACATTAGGGCGCCCAGGGACCATCTCCATGATCTTCTCGCTTCGGCCTAAGCTGGAGGATTTACCTATGGTGCATGTTTTGGGTTGATGGGGGAAACCGGAGTGCCGGAGGAAACCCATCCAGACACGGGGAGAAACATGCAAACTCCACACAGAAAGGCCCAGGCGACCCGGGGATCGAACCCAGACCATGCATGCAAACTCCACACAGAACACACACAGAAAGGCCTGGGCGACCCAGGGATCGAACCCAGACCATGCATGCAAACTCCACACAGAACACACACAGAAAGGCCTGGGCGACCCAGGGATCGAACCCGGAACCTTCTTGCTGTGAAGCAAGAGCGCTAACCACTCAGCTACCGTGCCGCCAGGACCACATAGCATATCTGTAAGATTGTAGATGTTACTAGCCCAAGACAGCCGTAACATCCAAAGGGTCAAACAAAAAAAAGAAAGAAAAGATGGTTTGAGCTCTTCACTTTCTTCAATTTGGCCACACCATTTGCAGAGTTAACCGACAGCATCTCCCCATGACAGACAACAGGCAAGCCAGACAGTGAAACAAAAAACCCCTTATAAAGCCCAGCCTAAACCACTAAGCCCCAGACACAGGTACTTTTACACATACAAGAACTACCAAATCTATTGCACTATTTACAGGTTCACATTTCATAAATATAATGTATAGTAGAATACAAAATATTGCACATTGTTGGTGTATAATCAGTTTTTAAATATTAGTTCATATCAATAGTTGGTTAAAATCCTTTCCCCAGATAAACCTCCACTCCCAAAGCAGCACCTGGTAGAGTCCAGATCAGGATGATGGGGCGCACCTGAACTGCATTGATAAGGGCGCGCCTCAAAATCAATGTCTCCACCAATCACCTCGAAGGCAAAGGAAAAAGGGGAGTGAACAGTGAAAACTAACATGGCAACTTAATGACTCAACTGAATATATAACTGCAAGACTCCAAGTAGAAGTCTTCAGGAAGCCCACACACACAGACCAATACTTGCTTTTTGATTCACACCACCCACTGCAGCACAAACTGGGTGTTATTCGGACATTACAACACAGGGCCCAAGTGGTTCCCACAAGCACAGAGGGTAAGGAGAAAGAAGAACAACATGTGCAGGAAGCCCTCTCTGTTTGTGGTTATCCTAAATGGGCTGTCAACAAAACCAAAAGAGACAAGGGCAAGAAACAAGACAACAGAGAATCCGAACCCAGGAGGAAAGGGGTAGCAATTCCGTACCTGGCTGGTGTTTCGGAAAAAGAACTGGTTTGAGAGGGGAGTTAAAGAGGCTATTTTTTGTCAAAAAAAGAGAATCCGTCTAACTCCCCCAGAAATGGGGGAGTTAGACACGACTTGTCTCCCATCTATAATTTGACAAAGAAACATTAGGACAGACAAGCCATTGCAGAGGGGTGGAGAGGGTCGTTTGTCTTGAATAGGGAGACGAAAATGGACGCGAGAGAAATTTGAAATACAAAGAGACAGATTAGTTGATAGTTTCAGAGCTATTTCAGTGTAGTGAGCGCCTCCTAGGGCTTATAGATATGCTAATACTAGACGCCAGAGGAATTCGTAAAACAAAAGAGACAGAGTAGCGGGGATAGGTTCAGAGCTTTTTTCAGTGTAGGGAGCTCCTCCCTGCAGTTAGATATAAACAGGGTCTAACCAGCATGAGAACCAGAGCTGACGAAGCCTCTCGGATGAGTGGCGAAACGTTTTCGACCAAACAAACTTTGTCCAGTTGACAAATTGAATTTCTCCTTTTATCATGAATATATAACTGTGCATCAAATTAAGTATATACTATATAAAGATAGAAACATGAAGGTATACACCTGATAAGTGAGGGCACGGTGTACAGCTCCTGCACAATATCCTAACCCACATGCTCCTTATATGACAGTTATTTATTTATTTATTTATTTAGAAAGTTGTCTTTATTTTATTTTCTATAAAACCACACACTAACACACAATGGGGTTTATGTATATAAAAAAGTACAGAGTATAAATGGTCCACAGTTCTTTTTCAGGGGTCCGCTACAAATTCAAATGCTCTAAAATGGGTTTCCAAACCTTCTGAAATTTTTGAGGACTGCCCGACACCTCATACCTCAGTCTCTCAATATGCAACACTCCCATTAATTCCCTGAGCCAGGCTTCAAATTTAGGTGGAGAATCAGATTTCCATAATTTCAAAATGCATTTCTTAGCTATCACCATGCCGTAAGTCACTACTGTATTGACATCATGACCCATGTTTTCCAAACTTCTAGAGAAGCCAAAAAGAGCGGTTTCAGGATCAGGGTTTATAGTTACCTTTAGTGCACTGGAATACCATTTAAATATTGAACACCAGAAACCTTGAAGCTTTGGGCATAACCAGAACAGATGTACTATTAATTGTCTTGCATCTATCACAGAGAGGTGATGTTTGACAATTTTTTTTTATTTAACTTTACTTTTGAATAGTGCAGCCTATGTACAACTTTAAATTGTGACAGTTATTTTTTTAAATGATAAAAAATTCAGAGCTGTAGCCTAAATCATCAAAGGTCCTCTATTACGCAAAATGTACTCCTTATGTCAAAACACACCCAAAACGTACCCAGAGTTGTTTTGTTTCATTACATGTCTGAATAACAGTAGTTCGTCTACATCTCCAAAGATCAAAATACTCTGTTTCACCTTGTGATGTCATGAAGCTGTAGTTTAAGCTAACAGCTGCTTAATACCTTTTGTTCAATTTAAAAAAACAAAAAAATAAAAAAAATAAAATTGCATTGTGAGTTGGGGGTTGTGCATTGTAACTCACGCATGCACTAACCCCCTCCCCCTACCCTCTACCGCTCTACAACACTTTACCATACTACGTTTATTAATTCTGTGTATGCCAAGTGCTGATTGCTGCTTGTAATGTAGCTAGTCCATTACAAGGGCCTGGAGAATGAGGAGGAAACGAGGGGCAAGGTTTTGGGGTGTTTGTTGGTTGGGAATGGGGATTCCTTTGGTGGGTACTTACCTCATGCTAGGGTGCGCGGGCTAAAATAGTCCCCAGGAAGCGGGAGCCCTTTAAGAAGGTTCCGGGGCAGGTGGCCATTTTGGGTGAAGAGGGGTGTACCATTTTAGAAGTCTTCTATTTTTGTATTTTTTAAAGAAAAGTAAACACTGCTAAATTAATAAAGAATATATTTGTTTGTGTAATGTGTTTGTAATGTATTGAATGACTATTTGGGCACTGTGGGACAGTTATCTTTTTAAATATTGTGGGTAAATTGCACCCAGGTGGCCTAATTAGAGGGTGAGCTCACCCAATTAAGGGAGCGACCTTTAAAAAGGGCCAGTCTCACCTTTGTGGGGAGAGGTGCTGCATGTGGAGATTGCTCTGTACTGGTTTTTAAACTTTTGTATCTTTGTACATTTGTAAATATTTTTCATTTTTCTTGGTGGACGACTGGACGGTTAAATAAATGCACTTTTGGATTCTTCATCCTGGCTCAGGTCTACTCTGTTCCTCCGACCGCAAAGTTGCTATCAGGACGTTACACTGCTATTGATTATTTTGTTCTGTTTTTATTGATTGTTTTTTTGCCGGTCAAACTTAGTATGAAAATGGTGCGTGCGTGAGTGCTGGAGGTGGTCGGAGGGGCCCGATGGCGCAGATTGGCAGCCTCGCTTCCGTCAGTCTGCCCCAGGGCAGCTGTGGCTACAAAAAATAGCTCACCACCACCAAGTGTGGAGTGAATGAACAATGAACTGTAAAACACTTTGGGTGTCATGAAAGGCGCTATATAAATGGTATGAATTATTATTATTACTACTACGTATTTTTATATCTGTGACACATCTGCGGAGAAGCCTTTCCCAACTTCGTTATGTTTTTACCTGACATAATTACAATAAAGACTATTCTATTCTATTTATTAAAGAAAACTGTGACAAAACAGAATTGTACCACTCTTGGTTCCAACAGTCTCCATAACTATCCTGACTATGTTTGGAGCAGGGCTTCCTGTGCCTTCTGTGTGATTTGGAGTAGCACTGAGTACACTGCCTTGACTCTTTCTTGATTAATACATTTGTTTGTGAGAAGAATTCACTTGTTAAATTAAATAAATTTTACTTAATTTTCTGTGTTAGATTATTGACTCAATTTGTCCTGATTAGTCTGAATACAATATATAGTATCTGCCATTGGGTAAGATTTAATTAATTCTATCACGGCACAGAATTAATCTTCCACATCTAAGCAAGAAACAAAAATCAGACCAGACAGTTCCTAAATAATCTCAGGCTTTTAAGTAAATAAATCAAATAGCCACATTAAGATAAATTTGCCTAGTTTAGCCTAACACTTTCTTCTGATTGAAAATCTTTAACTTCTACTTTGGAAATAATATTGCTTCTTCATACATCTTCTTTCTACATCATAACATCCTGAATGTTTTACACTAACCTTTCTATCGTCATGGAGACCAAACCTGACCAAGTTACAGGTCAGATCTGTGGAAAGGCAACCCCACGCACAGTGAGAATCTGTTTTTCTAGATATTTTTGAGCTAAAAACAAAAACACCTGTAATTTAAAGATCCCATGACATGGTACTTCTTGATGCTTTTATATGGCTCCTTAATGGTTCCCTAATACTGTAAATGAATCCTTCAAAATCAACACTCAGTGCATGAGAAACAGATAAGATGAGAAAGAGTAATTTTTCTCTCTCTGAACACTCCATAATGGGCGTTGTTGCTTGAATGCAAATGAGGAGAAAAGAGCTGGCCTATAGTAGAGGGTGGGGGCGTGGCCAAACTCTCCTCTCTCGGCTCTAGCTCTCAGCTGATTCATTTCCGTGTTTTTGCACGGGGGGAGAGATTTGAAGCGTTCCATTGAAAAATAAACACATTTCCACATAAAATAAAATTAAACCACTGCTGTTCAAAGGTCCAGAGGCTCAGATAAAGGACTTCCGAGCCTAGAAACACTCGGACGTGCCTCCAGGCAAATAAAAAAACGCATTTCGCATTGCCTAGCGCATTCGCAGTCCAAACTCTCTGGGCGTGATTTACAGAGACGCTGAGTACAGACAGACGGGGGTGGAACTGCATTTGCATTTCTTTTTTCGATCTGACGTCAATAAGGTGCCTTGTTCAAAATCGCCCGTTTGAGCTCCGATTTTTTTGTAATGCAGAAAAGGATCGCAAATGCTCAGTTTAGACATTTCGCAACTTTTAACCATGGGGAGGGGGGGGCTAAACAGGGTAGGGGAGCTCACATTAACGTTCAAAAACCTCAGAAAGTGAAAATTTCATGCCATGGGACCTTTAACAAATGTAAGGAAAGCTATTTAATGTCATACTGTGGAACATTCCAAGCATAGTCGACTATAAATAATAGTAATTGTAACCGTTTCTGGACTGTACAGACTCTACAAACGCATGAAAAGACCTTTTATACCAAAGAAATTATTAAACCAAAATGTAAAAAAAAAAAAAACTGTTGGTTTTCCTTATTAATAAACATTTTTTTGTAAATATTCTCTATTTCGAAGCCATATTTTGATCCTTATTTTGGTTATAAATGCGTTTCTGTTGGAGGGTCTGCTACGTGCTTGAGTCTATGATGTTCGAAGAAGTTATTGATTTGCCTGGAATGTTCCACAATACAACATTACACTTATTTATCTGGCATTTTCATTATGGTGTAGTTATTGCTCTAAAATATATGCATTCATTACTTACAGTGCGCGGGTTTCGTTCTCCACTGATGTGACTTGTAACTTGGCTTGATTCTGTCACCTGCTGATTTCCATGGCGTTGGATAAGTTTAATGCTGTACTGTGGAACATTCCTGGCAAAGTAAGAAAATCTCGATAGCACTGACATATCCATTGAAAGAAGCAGGTGACGGACCTTCAACCAAAAAGTTACATAGTGCAACTTTAAAGCCAGTCCTGTCTCAACACAGATTTGTCCAGTTTTGGAATCGCGTGTTGTTGAGAGAGCTTTCTGGCGTTTCTGTGTGATTCAGTCTGACAGAGAGGAGGAAGCTGCCGTTGGAACGCTGATCAAACACAGGTCAACACTCGGAGCTGGAGAGGCCTGCTCCATGAGTCTGGCTGCTGCTACACCACACAACATATTTTCAACGCTATTTCAGATTCAAAATCCCTTCTCTCCTCCACAAATTTGGTATCATTAACCTGTGCCAAATGTGGTGCCAAGACTATTCCTGAATGCTTAAATGCTGATTTACACTGCTAAACCATGCTGATGTATTCACAAGACAGCAAATATTAGCAACTTGTGTTTCGTACAAATAAAATCAACATATGGGGGTTTGAAATTGTGTCTTTACTCCAAAGGCAAGGCCAAAGTGAATCCTGAAGGCTAAAGCAAGAATAAACCAGGGCTTGTGTCTCTCAATTTGAAAAGCTGATGGAGGCTTGTGCAGGATTTGAGTGAAACACGAGGAAATGGCCCTGTGGTAGCGCTGAGCAGTGAGAGAAAGTCGTTCATATCTCAAAGGCAAATATAGGTGCTTTGAAAAGGCAGAAGTGGATCCTATAGGCCATAGAAGCAATGAAAAGGGCTTTTCACAAATGTACTCTGAAAAAAGGAAAAGTAGAATTCCTATGCATTACACTGGTCTACGGAACAAAAGTAGTGAAATTTTTCTTGGTTTAGGTCACTAATAAAGAAAAAGTCAGAAGTGCTGATTGGCTATAGTTTCCAAGATATAGTATTGGGTCAAAATGGGAAATTTATGCAAAATAAGGCAAAAATGGTAGTTTATCAGAAGGTACAGTGTGTCTACAAGCAACCAGTTCTATCTGAAAGCCTGTCTGCACATTCACATACATTCATTTTAACATATATCTGTCTATATCCATCTATGTATCTAATCTATCTATTGAAATCTTGAAATCTTGAATACATCAGCTAACCAGCACAGTTGTCAATTGATTTTCAGTTCATCTTATCAATATAAATGAGATTTAGCCACTTTTATGTCAGAAGCAGATCGAGTCCAAAAAATTGTAGACCAGTGTTATGACTCACTGAGTTTTATATTAAACGGTTATGTATTCATGATGTTTTCATTTAAATCCTGGCCATTTCCATTGTGTTATTTATATGCAAGTGTAACAATAGATTTTAAGGCTTTTAAAGGGATATGCCACCCCCAGGTCAAATTTGGGCATCTCCCCACAGTCCAGAGACTAAAATAAGTGGTGGAAAGCGTTTTTCTGGTCACCCAGCCATTGTCCGAGTCTGTCAGCACTGACCGCCGCGCGCAGCTGCAGCTACTCCGCGTTAGACTGGAGTCTGCGCAACAGGGGAACTCCCTTCCTGGTGCGTAACAGGGATTCCCCTGGCAGCGTGGTGTGTGCTTCGGCTTTCTTTTTCCGCACTGAAAAATAGTTCCCACCCAAAATGACCAAGTCAAGCTCTCCGTGTTGATTTGCACATTTATTTGCACTCGATATGAATGCGCACTACACAGAAAGTAATTGGGAAACGCATCGAGCAAATTAATTCCTTTTGGCCGAAATCTTTCTCTGGCGACGTTAGACTCCAGTCTAACGCGGAGTAGCTGCAGATACCGCGGCGGTCAGTGCTGACAGACCTAGACAATGGCTGGGTCACCAGAAAAACGCTTTCCACCACTTATTTTAGTCTCTGGACTGTGGGGAGATGCCCAAGTTTGACCTGGGGGTGGCATATCCCTTTAAGGCTGTTGGTGCTTTTCAGATTCTTGAATGTGATGTTGTACTTCCAGATGGGGAGTTTTCCCTATTATATTGTATACTGCCATGAAATATCAGAAAGGTTAATTTGCAAATGGCAAACCTGCTAATTTCTATTACTGACTAGACCCAAGACCATGCTATATTACAACAAAAATCTGCACTTTTCATTCATTTTAGCTGCCCCCTCCCAACTGTAAATTATATTATTGGCCTACAGATGCCAGCAATAAGATTATATTTTCTTTATTTAGTCATTCCATTTTACATTTGATACCTTAACACAACAATATCTAATAATTAATTATTATTTTTTTGAAGTTTTCTTTGTCTATTAAGTATCTTCGATCTAAGGACCTTGAGAAGCAGCTGTTTCTCACATAACATATCTGTGACTCCCAGCATCTTATTCTCATGTATTTACACAGTATTATATTGTGCATTATAATGTATGCATTCATGGTTTTCAAAAGATGGCAGTTATGTAATTCAAACCAAAACATTCCATGTTCTGAATGAGGAAAAGTCCTTCAAATCTTAAAGGAATAATTTGCCTGAAACACATGTAAATAGATTCTTACATAAAATTCTAATATACAAAAGAGGTAGTAATTCCTGCTATATTTAAGCACATGAATTTGCTTACATTTTTTCCAACTGCAATTTTGTCCATCAGAATATCATTTAAAAGTACTAGATTCATATTATTTCCATCTTTTGAATTTAAAGAACTGATGCGTGAAAAGTCCCTCAGTCGTCCAGGTAGAATCCATGATCAAAGGAGAAGTTCAATTTGTCAACTGGACAAAGTTTGTTTGGTTGAAAACTTTTCGCCGCTCATCCGAGAGGCTTCGTCAGCTCTGGTTATTGTACTGGTTAGACCCTGCTTATATCTAGCTGCCGGGAGGCGCGTCCTACAATGACAAAGCTCTGAAAACGATCCCCCCTAATCTGTCCCTTTGTTTTTCAAATTACTCTGACGGCTGGTTTAGACCCCCTATTCAACGTCTAACGACCCTCTCCACCCCTCTGCCCTGGCTCTGTTTGACTGGTCTAAGAATCGCATTATAGATGGGAGACAAGTTATGTCTAACTCCCCCATTTCTGTTTAATGACGGATTCTCTTTTTTGACAAAAATAGCTTCTTTAACCCCCCTCTCAAACCAGTTCTTTTCCCTGGCTAAGATCTGAACCTCACTGTCCTCAAAAGAATGGCCCGTGGCTTCTAGGTGAAGATGTACAGCAGATGCCGGTCCACTCTGGCACGCCCGCCTGTGTTGGTACATCCTCTTGTGAAGTGGCTGTTTTGTTTCCCCAACAGCCACTTCACAAACAAAACAGCCACTTCACAAGAGTGTCAAAACGCCGTGTCCAAACCCGGAAGGAGGAGAATAACAGTGTTACGTGCTGTTTTCAATCTAGCCTTAGCGATATGGTTTGCTCAGTTTTTACAGTTCGCACAAATGTTTGAGCAGCATCGTGAGGTTTACACTATTTTAGTCAATTTCCAAACGACGAAGACACAGGGCAAGACGGCTACGGAGGACAGCGCTCATGTGCACATCAAGTTCTGACTCTTGCTCTTCACGCAAAACGTAAATAAGCCTCGTAAGTTTCGTTTTGTTTCGTTTAGTTTGGTTTCGTCAGCCTCGGTTTCCCATAATGCTCCACATACGACGGGAGCTTGTTAAGTACAAAAAGCCAACTTGTGTCGGATCGAGTCCGGTCTGCATTCTCACCTCAAACGAACCGCACCAGAGTTCGAATGGAACCGTACCGAGACTGAGCTTTTCAGGTGGTCTCGGTTCGCTTGTTTGCTCCGGATCGAGATTTTTGGTTTTTATTCACACCAGCCCAAAAGGTCCGAATCAAAGGAGCAAATGAACTCTGGTTCGTTTTAAACGAACCAAACAAGGCAGGTGTGAAAACGACCTAGGAACTAGACCAGGGACAACCAGGAGTTGTGTTATGTTTTGAATCAGAAAGGAATTGTATTCGTTTTCTCCATCAAGATCTCTTATGGCATTTGCCCAGTAGTTTTCACCATCCTCATACCCCCCTCTTCCCTCTTGTAGCAGCAGACACACACCTGTTCTGTATTTGGACAGTGACCGGGGTACAACTCTTGCCCTCTGCTCCATCGCCACCACCTGCGTCTCTCCCTCCACACCACAAACTCCAAAACTTGTGTCCAGTGACTTCTAACCTCACAAACAGCTATTTATAACTTCAATTTTCCACATCAAAATTTCCCTCGCATATATTCTTTGCTGCTGGGAGCCCTGGGTTTATCATGTAATTAAATCTAACTGCACATGGTAGCTGTAGAGTTGGATGGCTCTTCCTAATTGGTCTCGCATTAGAAAGTGTAATTACCTCCGGGGGTCCAGGATAATGTGTTTGGCATCGTCAGTGTCACTCACTCCAGACTCACACGCAGACAGTCAGTGGTGCGTGGGAGTTTGCCGCTGGACCAAACATGAAATAAATGCCCTTTTTAATGGATTCGTGTAAAATATTACCATCGTCTGTTTGTACTAATTATAAGTCGTTTATTCAGAGACACTATGATAGCTTTCCCCAGGTTAAACTAATCCAATGCTAATAAGACTTTACATGAATTACAAAAAGAAAATCTTACTTTTATCTCGCATGCTTCCTTCAAACTATTAGATGTTTGAAATAAAATAGTCTATAAATAAAATGCAGATGATGTATTAATAATATGTGATCAAAGGGAATATACGTTCAAAGCTTAATATTTAATACCAACTACAGTATGATGCTTTGATGACCTCCCACCCTGTGAGCATTTGATGTACCGTTCTTTTCAGTCTCATCTTTCCATCTCAGTATTAACATTTCAGCAGTACACAAGATAAGGTTTTAACTCAGAATAATGTACCCTACAGTTTACAAGTTTTCACACTATCTATTACGGCTCTTGTCGACTAAACAAAGTCTTGGTTGATTAGTCAACGTAAAAGTGGACGTGGCAAAAACGCTCCAAACTTTTATGTTTTTCTATGTATCTGACTGCACTCTCAAGACTACCTGAGCGGGAGGTCATGGAAAAACAAATATTTATACTAGTGCTGTCAGCGATTAAAATAATAAATCTAATTCATTACAGGATTTGTAATGAATTAATCTAATTTGCATTTTAAAGATCCCATGACATGGTACTTCTTGATGCTTTTATATGGCTCCTTAATGGTTCCCTAATACTGTAAATGAATCCTTCTTCAAAATGAACACTCAGTGCATGAGATAAGATGAGAAAGAGTCATAAATATCTCTCTCAAACTCTTTATTCTGGGCGTTGTTGCTTGAATGCAAATGAGGAGAAAACAGATGGCCAATAGTAGAGCCTGGGGGCGTGGCCAAACTCTCCGCTCAGAGCCCACAGCTGATCCGTTTCCTTGTTTTTGCACAAGGGAGAGATTTGAAGCGTTCCATTGAAAAATAAACACATTTCCACATAAAATAAAATGAAACCACTGCTGTTCAAAGGTCCAGAGGCTCAGATAAAGGACTTCCGAGCCTAGAAACACTCGGACGTGCCTCCAGGCAAAAAAAAAAACAAAAACGCATTTCGCATTGCCTAGTGCATTCGCAGTCCAAACTCTCTGGGCGTGATTTACAGAGACGCTGAGTACAGACAGACGGGGGTGGAACTGCATTTGCATTTCTTTTTTCGATCTGACGTCAATAAGGTTCCTTGTTCAAACTCGCCCGTTTGAGCTCTGATTTTTTTGTAACGCAGAAAAGGATCGCAAATGCTCAGTTTAGACATTTCACAACTTTTAACCATGGGGGGGCCCTAAACAGGGTAGGGGAGCTCACATTAACGTTCAAAAACCTCAGAAAGTGAAAATTTCATGCCATGGGACCTTTAAGTGTGTGAGAGATTGAGATAGAGATTGTGAACGAGCGAACCCACTTTGCAATTGAGGTTGTCAATTTTTCTGCGGTCGCTTTGCTAATTCTTTTCCCAAATTCTGCGAGCGTGATTTGGTGGTTTGGTGAAGTGCGCACACCGGTAACGATGGAACTTGTCCGGACGTGTTTATCGTTCAAATGATCCGTCAGGGTGGAGCAGCTTCGGTGATCGGAAAATTCTTTTTGACAAAAGCTCCAAATCACCACTGCGTTCTTGTTGATCATCCCGTCCTTGTTCTTTTTATAAATAAACTTGCCATTCAAAGGCTCTGGCAGTGATTTCCTCGCCGCACGCAAAATTTAAAATGCGCATTGAATTGCCACTCATAATTAATTGCGTTCATTTTTATAACACCTTAATTTGCAGTGTAATTAATTAATCTAATTAACGCGTTAAACTGACAGCCCTAATTTATACACAAAAAAAATACTTGGATGTATTTATGTGGACATTGTATTTATATAAAGACAGATTACATTTGTGAATCATGAGTTTAATTTGCTCTTTTACAAATAAATTCTTCTTCTTCTCTCACTCACTCAGTTTGTGTTTGTTGTCTTACATAAATTCTTGTAATGTAAATAAAATGATTATTCGACTAATACACATTTCTTTACATTGATTAATCAAACGGCTAAAAGACAGCCCTAGTACCAATACCTGAATTTATTTTTAACGCTCTAAAGAGAAGCCTAATATTAGCCAAAAATAGACTTCTCCATTTTCAGGGTTTAGATTTTAGTTTCGTCAAACCAAGCTGAAAAGAACAGAGAACTTTTTTCCTTTTTTTTTATCTGTTATGATC
The DNA here is from genome assembly GCA_036785185.1 of Paratrypauchen microcephalus. Lineage (NCBI taxonomy): Eukaryota > Metazoa > Chordata > Actinopteri > Gobiiformes > Gobiidae > Paratrypauchen > Paratrypauchen microcephalus. The sequence continues at coordinate 5,607,549 of JAVJIX010000051.1, forward strand.
CTGTGGTGTACCTCCTGAGTGTTTTTGTCAGTGTTAAAAGACAAGCAAACGCACTCGACTACAGCCACAAAACTGCATCAATTTGTGGAGTTTACACAGTTTATAGGAAAGTAAACAGCACATTAAAGAACCACGCTCGTGTTTAATCAGAGGTAGCTCTGAGCCCGCTGTAAATCACACGTTAAGTACACAGGCGTGGAGATGCCTGGCAAATGTGTGTGTTAAATAAGCAAATGCTTGGATCTAAAGAGGTTAAGTTAAGATCAGTAAATGTGTGTGTTAAATAAGCAAATGCTTGGATCTAAAGAGGTTAAGTTAAGATCAGTATTTGTCACTCAGTTGTCTACGCTCTATAAACAATTATCACAAATGGGGTAATATAGAGTGGATCTGAGGGTGTATTCACACCTGCCTTGTTTGGTTCATTTAAAACGATTCATTGTTTGTTCCTTTGATTCGGACCTTTTGGGCTGGTGTGAATAAAAACCAAAAATCTCGATCCGGAGCGAACAAGCGAAAAGCTCTGTCTCAGCACGGTTCCATTCGAACCCTGGTGCCGTTCGTTTGAGGTAAGAATGCAGACTGGACTCAATCCGAGACAAGTTGGCTTTTTGTACTTAACGAGCTCCCGTCGTATGTCGAGCATTATGGGAAACCGAGGCTTACGAAACGAAACGAGGCTTACTTACGTTTTGCGTGAAGAGCATGAAGAGTCACTTGATATGCGCACATGAGCACTGTCCTCCTTAGCCGTCTTGCCCTGTGTCCTTGTCGTTTGGAAATTGATTGTACAATAGTGTAAACCTCACAATGCTGCTCAAACATTTGTGCGAACTGTAAAAACTGTGGAAACCATATCACTATGACGACATTGAAAACATCAACGCCATGATTCTCCTCCTTCACTTGTTTGGACACGGCGTTTTGAGTCTAATGGCTGAACGACCTCAGCACTTGGGATGCACCGATCCACATTTTTTTTCACTTCCGATCCGATTCCTGAATTTGGATATCGGCCGATACCATTCCAATACCAAAACTGTTTGTTTTCAATATTGTCATTATTGTTAAACTACAAATAAACTCATCTCTACAGGCAAATAGGCCTATGATATGAACAAATGTTTGCATGTGTCCCAAAAAGCAACTTGAGATAACTACAGGTCTTGCATTGTCCCGTAGAATTACATGCACTTTTTCTAGCGGGATCTCCCCGTGGTTTAACATCTCTTTAATGGATGCTGCGATTGTAGCTCGGTTGTGTGAGCCTCTGCCTTTTTTTTACCTGGAGCGCTGCACAACAGAGCCTGTGTGAATCGTGGTCAAGTGCACAGTGAGGCTTATCAGTGACAATGAGCAGACATCCGATGTCCAAATATCTGTAGTAAAGCTCAGATCTGGAATTCTTTTTAGCTTCTCAGCTAACTTGTTGACACTTGGTTGTAGAGTTCGGGTAGCACAGTCTCTGATAAATAGCTTCCGCCTCTCGGTACAACGGCTTTGCAGACATTGCACGTTGCTGTCTTGCTTTGGGGTGTTTCTAGTAGAAAGTATTTCCACACAGCGGACATGTTGTGATGAAAAGTTGGTTAACTGCCTTGTGCTGTTTAATGTTCGCCTGCTAGCTCGCGCTGCTAGTTCACCTGCAGCTGGTGCAGCTGGCTGCAAACTGTGGAATGGATTTCCAGAACGGAGGCGTGTCTCATCATTACTCTGTGTCTCATTGAGATACGCCTCCGTTCAGGAAAGCCATTCCACATTTTGCAGCAGGAGCAGAGCAGCCGACAGGGAATCACTCGTGGAGTCATTTCAGAAGATAATGTGGATATACAGACATGGCTCATGGATCGGAAATTTTCGCAGGTTGGATCGGAAATTTCCAATCCGTGAATTACGTTGATATCGGAACCCGATACGATACTGGTTTGGATCGGCCCCGTCCCTACTCAGCACATGTGGTTTTGTTTACAGATGTTGGTCCACTTACAAAAAAAAGGACAGTGTGAAAGCGAACTGCACAAAAATTAAAAAAATAAATAAAAATTTGGTCCGGCCCAAAGCAAATGAACTGTCGGACCTTCCTGGTGTGAATACATCCTAAGAGTATAAGGAACAGTTTAAAACCACAATTTGTACTCATGAAAAAAAAATCTCTACAAGTAAATCTCTACAGGAGAATTCAAGTTTGTTTTTTTTATTATCATATGGTAAAACTGTAAACATTTTATCCACTATATTTTTTAAATTATCAAAACAATTCATTCTCTTTATTGATACTTTGCATCTGATGTTGCTAACATTACCTAGGGGTGCAATGCTAACTGTCTGTAGCTCTATTTCTCAAATTAGACTTAATCTGAGTTTTGTTTTAACACAATCTGGCCTTAAAGGGATATGCCACCCCCAGGTCAAACTTGGGCATCTCCCCACAGTCCAGAGACTAAAATAAGTGGTGGAAAGCGTTTTTCTGGTGACGCAGCCATTGTCCAGGTCTGTCAGCACTGACCGTCGCGGTATCTGCAGCTACTCCGCGTTAGACTGGAGTCTAACGTCGCCAGAGAAAGATTTCGGCCAAAAGGAATTAATTTGCTCGATGCGTTTCCCAATTACTTTCTGTGTAGTGCGCATTCATATCGAGTGCAAATAAATGTGCAAATCAACATGGAGAGCTTGACTTGGTCATTTTGGGTGGGAACTATTTTTCAGTGCGGAAAAAGACAGACGAAGCACACATCACGCTGACAGGGGAATACCTGTTACGCACCAAGAAGGGAGTTCCCCTGTTACGCAGCGTGGTGTGTGCTTCGTCTGTCTTTTTCCGCACTGAAAAATACTGGACAATGGCTGCGTCACCAGAAAAACGCTTTCCATCACTTATTTTAGTCTCTGGACTGTGGGGAGATGCCCAAGTTTGACCTGGGGGTGGCATATCCCTTTAAAGAACTGACTAAGGTCGTTTTCACATCTGCCTTGTTTGGTTCGCTTAAAACGAACCAGAGTTCGGTTGCTCCTTTGATTCGGACCTTTTGGGCTGGTGTGAATAAAAAACAAAAGTCTCGATCCGGAGCAAACAAGCGGACCGAGACCACCTAAAAAGGTCGGTCTCGGTCCGGTTCCATACGAATCCTGGTGCGGTTCGTTTGAGGTGAGAATGCAGACCGGACTCGATCCGACACAAGTTGGCTTTTTATACTTAACGAGCTCCCGTCGTATGTCGAGCATTATGGGAAACTGAGGCTGACAAAACTAAACGAAACGAAACAAAACGAAACTTACGAGTCTTACTTACGTTTTGCGTGAAGAGCAAGAGTCAGAACTTGTTGCGCACATGAGCGCTGTCTTCCATAGCCGTCTTGTCCTGTGTCTTCGTCGTTTGTAAATTGATGGTAAAATAGTGTAAACCTCACGATGCTGCTCAAACATTTGTGCAAACTGTATAAACTGAGCAAACCATATCGCTAAGGCTAGATTGAAAACAGCACGTAACACCATTATTCTCCTCCTTCCGGGTTTGGACACCGACAGGGCTTATTCTGTCCAATGGCTGAGCGACCTCAGCACATGTGCTTTTGTTTATAGATGTTAGTTCGCTTGGGGAAAAACTGCAGTGTGAAAGCGAACCGCACCAAAATAAATAAAAAAAAAACAAATTTGGTCCGGACCAAAGCAAGTGAACTATTGGACTTTCCTGGTGTGAAAACGACCTTAGTTGGAACTACAACGGATGAGCTGAGCTGTTAAACAAGTGTCTCTCAAATAACATGACAGTCACAAGATGGCTAACATTACCCAACAGTTTTTCAGGTAGTCACTCAACTTTTTATTGAAAATGAACACACTGAACATTACTTGTTTAACTCCATTTTGTAGTTTTCAGACACTAAACACATATTTGTCAGTGTTTGCTAATGTGTTCATTCTGTTATAAGTTTGAACGCTTTTTCTGGTCAAGGGTTCACCACATGCTGGTCTCCGTAGAGATGTTATTGCTTTGCTTTGTTGTTGTGATGTTATTACAAGTTAAAGTTCAGATCTGTGGAGAAGTGGCCTGGCTCACAGTAAGATTGTTTTTGTAAATATTTTTGAGAACGAAACAAGTTTATTGCTCTACTGTGGAACATACCAACGAACGTCAGATTTTTATTTCTTGCACTCACATGTTTACACAACGCATGATATATCGCTACAGAGAAATATTGTGAAAATAAGTGAAACTACTGAAACTAATTTATGCCACTGACACAAAGCAAGATGATCCCAGTAAAACTATTTTCTAAAACTACATCATTAAAAGGTTTGAGGTGCAAAAAAGAAATAGCAGTATTAACTAATTAGCCAAAGAAGTTATTTATTCTACCCTCTACAACTCAAATCTTACATTATTACATAAAAATGTCAAAAAGCTCCTCAATACTGCAAATAAATACGATAAATATTGAACCCCAAAAGATGTTCCAGCGTTCATATATTGAGCAATAAGGCTATATTATTATTGTGACAAGACTAGTTACTGATAAGCTTTTGTTTTCTTGCTCCTACTTCACCTCTTGTCAAACCAACTTTATTTTCCTCTAAACTATGAGTGGAGTTTGGACATGTTAATTAGTCACTGCTGCTGTTGTTGCTCAGATGAAATGAATGTGAAATATACATAGCTGAAAAATAACCCATTACGCTTTCTTATAATGGCGTCTGTGGTGACCAAGACAGAAAATATGCTTGTTTACCCACTTCAGTGATTTACAATAAGTGCATAACAGCAGAAAAAAGCTCATTTAGGTAACAGTAAATATGCCAGCGTTAAGATCCCCAAACTTTGCACAAAGATTAGGTGTCACTGCATTTCATTTTTATTTTTTATCATGTTTTTTATGCTGTGAATGTAGTCTCTTCTTCCTTTGTTTGTGAAAAAACAGACTACATGCAAGCCCTCTTTAATATTCTTCATAACAATGTCTATTTCCCATGATCCTCTCTGTTTCTCTATAAGATATGTTTTGACGTCCCTCCCTCGTACTTGTGCCGACCCTCTTCCGCGCAGACATCATTAAAGTTTCATCTTCTCTTAAAGCGGAAAGGCAAGAAACACGGAGCGAGAGGCGTTCGAGTGCGCGAGACTGGATATCACATCAAGTGTTATCACAGAGGATCTGGTTCTGCCGTGATGTCCCTGAATGTACCATCTGACGCCAGTGAGCCTCTCGTCAGCTAAACGGGGAAAAGTTTTTTGGTAAACTTTTGCGAGTCCAAAGAGCGTTCGGTAGCCGCTAAGTACAAACCGCCTACGTCAGTCCAGTAATGTATGCTAATGTTGTTTATCCAGAGTTTGGAGAATTTGTTTTGATACGTCCAGGGTATGATTATGTAACTGTGCACTTAAAGTGGGCTTACGTGTGGAAGAGGGCTTTATTATTTTAGTATTTTGTATTTTATCCAAGGTGCTTGAACTTTTTGGCATTGTCCGTTTAGTTTCCATCACTTAATTGTCAGTGGATAGAGAGCGTGCCTCAGTAGTAGTCGTCTTTGTAGTAGCAATAGAACTAGAAGTAGTAGTAGTAGTAGTAGTAGTAGTAGCAGCTCTTGGAATTAGGGATGTCAACAATTAATCGATTAACGGTTAATTGTCGATTAAGACGTTGGTCGATCAAAATGCATTAATTGTAATTAACCGCTAACCGCGGACACGCGCACCCGAAACAAGGCAACCGCGCTGCGCCAAGCTCGACTCACAGCCGACCGAAGGCGCCAACGGCACTGCTCAGCAGCCCCGGGTGTACGCGCGAGGCGAGATCGAACCCGGAATGCGTGCCGCTGCTGCTGGTTTCGCCGCGGGCCGCGCCCCGAGCCCCGCGCGGCTGGCCTGCGGCTCGGGCCGCGGCGAAACCAGCAGCGGCACGTGGTGGTTTAATCCTGGTCTAGTCCCGGTCCAGTCCAGGTCCAGTCCAGGTCCAGACCTGGTTCAGACCTGGTCCAGTCCACGTTCAGTCCTGGTCTAGTCTCTTAGCCAGGACAGAACACAATGTTACACTATAAAAAAATGTTACACTATAAAAAAAAAAAAATTGGATAGAGCAAGGGATTACTGTATTTTGTTATTCAGCATCAATACATTTGTCTGCTTTTTACTAAGGAATAATTAATTGAGGTATATACAATATAATACTATGATATATTTATGACTCAGTGTTATGTATACTATAGCTTATATTCTTAAAGACCCTATTGAAACACTAAAATTCAGGTGAAAAACGCCGCTTATCAGTTAATCGTTAATCGATCGATAAGGTCAATCAACTATCAGTTAATGAATTAACCGATAATTTGCATCCCTACTTGGAATGGAATGGAAGCTTTATTTGTCATTGTAAACAATGAAAAGACTTGGAAATGGATGGGTCCATGGACCTTAAAGCAGCCGACATGGAGCGTTAACGTCCCCCTCTCTCTCCAGTGATACAAGAACATAAACAGAATAGGAATGCAATACAATCAATAACAATAGACAAAGACATACTGTACTTTTTGTACTATAGAGTGCACCTGACTATAAGCCGCACCAACCAAATTTTTTTTTAAAATTAAGATTTGTACATATATAAGCCGCACCTGACTATAAGCCGCAGGTGTCCACATTGTAACATGAGATATTTACACAGAAATATGGTACACAAAAGATTTTTTTATTTTAATTAATGTAAATACCGGTACGTGCTTTTTTTGAACAGCGCCTACGGCAGTAACTCAGCAGAAACACGGCAGTAAAACAACTGTAAAAACTGTATCCTCTGGAAGCCTTAAAATAAAGTTTCAAGTTTAACTTTAAGGGTAAACCCCCTGAACTAAATCTCACGGAAATGTTGATACCTGTAGGAGATTTTAAGTGGCTAAAACAAGGCTTCATTAATTCATGAACTCTCGTCACTTATTTACCGTACTACCTTCGCTGTCTTGATAAAGAATTAATCCATACACAAGCCGCACCTGAATATAAGCCGCAGGGTCCGAAGTGTGAGAAAAAAGTAGCGGCTCATAGTCCCAAAAGTACGGTAATACAGTGGAATTATTTACACAAGGTATCTTTTTGTTTGGAAAACATTACAGGGGGAGTACAAGAATGAAAATGAAGAAAATATGTGACAGCTGAGGCAGACGGCTATGTAAGAAGTGTTTTTATAAATGCGTGTTAGCCAATTGGTGGTAGTACCTCTTCTTACTTGATTTGCCATTTTTTTCAGTTTTGAGTTAGCGTATTAATAATAATTGAGTTCTGTGCATTTTACATCTTTATACTTCACATTAATCGCACAGCGTCTCTACATGACATTCATTCATCCTTGTAAAACTACCCTCTGTCTGACCTGTATTACAGCTTATTGGATTTCACACTCAGCAGAATCTGAACACTAGACATACACTTTTAAACCATATACAGCTCTAACTTTATCCCCATACACATTGCTTATAGTATTAGAATAATTATAAGGATATTAGACCGTTATATAAGCCGGCGTATGTCTGTGTGCGGCTGTGTAGTGGAATGCTTCGCCCTGTCTGATGTATTGGCTGATATGGCTGATCTATGCTCCATAAAGCCTCACACTAAAACAAAGGCAAGGCAGATAGAGGCTTGCATACAGCAGTGTCACTCTTAAACAGATAGACCTTTAGCCCTTGTCGTAAAAGCTGACAGTCCACACACACGCGGCTCCGGGATGGCCGCATAATTCATGGTGATAAAGCCCTCACCTTCACATTTCACTTTGTATGCACTAGTGTTTGCTCAAGATTTACACTTGTGCCATTGGGGGCATATTTACTGCACTTACTTTAACGTATATGCTCAGACTATTGATACATGTGCTTGGGTTTGTCTGTTCAATGGACAGTTTCCATGTGCAAAAAGATGAAATTTTCTATTCATTCCAGTATGTATGTGTAGAACGTTCATTCGTTGTTTGCTATTTCACCATAATATCAAATGAAAACTAAATATCCCATGTAAAAATACATAAATATTACATTGTATTTCATTACACATCACAGCCAAAAGTACACTTATTTGTCTCAGTTGTAGTTACAGTGGTCCCTCGCTCTATCGCGGTTCACTTTTCGCGGCCTTGCTGTTTCGCTGATTTTATTATTTTATTATTTATTTTTTTATCGTGTAACTTTTTTTTTATATAGTGTAACATTGTGTTCTGCGTCCTGATTGGCTAAGAGACTGTAGACCTTTGCCGATTGATAGATGGGGACGTGGGGGGGACCGGGACTAGACCGGGACCAGACCGGGACTAGACCAGGACTAGACCAGGTCTAAACCAGGTCTAAACCTGGACTGGTCCTGGACTAAACCAGGACTGGACCAGGTCTAGACCTGGACAAAACCGGGACTAGACCAGGTCTAAACCACCCTCTTTGCTGGTTTCGTGTGGCTCTTGCGTTTGTTTATGCGTGTTCAGTTTGTGGCTCTGGCTGCAAGGACGCGGTCTTGAGGGGGAGGCATGGTCCGGGCGCCGCGGTTTGATCTCGTGCTCGCAGCCCCGGTGTACGCGCGGCCTCGCGACCGTCGTGCTGCACTGTCACGGATTTGACCATGATGAGTGGGTGCACGTGTTGCGCACTTCTCCAACGGGTTGGTGCGCGTCGCGTCCCGGGACGTGGCAGTGCCATTGGATGAGCGCGGTGCTTCCTGCAGATCCAGTAACTCATGTCTCCGCTCCACCTGCGCGTCTGGCGGGGCTCCCGGAGCCGTGTCCCTCCCCCCCATGCTTCACTATTTATACATTTTGTTGAAAATCTACAAAACACGAGAGAGAAATGTGAGAAAAGGTTAATTCCAGTCTGAGAAACGCGTGTAATGTGTGTGGTGAGGCATTTACAGCCTTAAAGGGATATGCCACCCCCAGGGCAAATTTGGGCATCTCCCCACAGTCCAGAGACTAAAATAAGTGGTGGAAAGCGTTTTCCTGCTCACCCAGCCATTATCCGAGTCTGTCGCCACTGACCGCCGCGGTATCTGCAGCTCCTCCGCCTTAGACTGGAGTCTAACGTCGCCAGAGAAAGATTTCGGCCAAAAGGCATTAATTTGCTCGATGCGTTTCCCAATTACTTTCTGTGTAGTGCGCATTCATATTGAGTGCAAATAAATGTGCAAATCAACACGGAGAGCTTGACTTGGTCATTTTGGGTGGGAACTATTTTCCAGTGCAGAAGAATACAGTCGAATCACGCAGCACGCTGCCAGGGGAATCCCAGTTACGCACCGGGAAGGGAGTTCCCCTGTTGCACAACGTGGTGCGTGATTCGACTGTATTCTTCCGCACTGGAAAATAGTTCCCACCCAAAATGACCAAGTCAAGCTCTCCGTGTTGATTTGCACATTTATTTGCACTCGATATGAATGCGCACTACACAGAAAGTAATTGGGAAACGCATCGAGCAAATTAATTGCTTTTGGCCGAAATCTTTCTCTGGCGACGTTAGACTCCAGTCTAAGGCGGAGGAGCACCAGATACCGCGGCGGTCAGTGGCGACAGACTCGGACAATGGCTGGGTGAGCAGGAAAACGCTTTCCACCACTTATTTTAGTCTCTGGACTGTGGGGAGATGCCCAAATTTGACCTGGGGGTGGCATATCCCTTTAAAACATGTAGAATAATTGTAAAATATAAAGTTGTCCTACTTCGCGAATTTCACTTATTGCGGGTTATTTCTGGAATCTAACCCCCGCGATAAACGAGGGTACTGTACTATATTATTAGATGCAGTATGTTGTGGATTGACTGGCAATCCATACATTATTGCACTGCCATTTTTGTCTCCTGTATATAGCTGTGATTTTATATTTTATTTTATATTTTATTACTTATTCTTCTGTGGCAAATGGAGAAGATTCTACCTGAACGGGATTCTACATACTTATTTTTCTATTTTATTTTGTCTTGCATATATATATTTATTATTTCTATTTTTATAATTAGGTCTCATTTGACACCGGTCTCTTGCTCTTTTTTGCTATACCATCTATTTTTGTTACACTCTGTTATATTTTATATTGTGATGAGTGAGCTACTGTATCCAAATAATTTCCCTTGTGGATCAATAAAGTTTGTCTAAGTCCAAGTCTAAGATTGATCCTTTATCCCTGAACTAAAATACCCCATATCCAAGCTGTATGTTTTATTGCGAGTCAGAGCTAATGTCTACTATATTTTTAAAAGATTTTGGCCAGCCATTTTATTCCATTAGGCCACAGTAACTCAAAATCAAGTCACTAACAAGTATATGTTATATGACCTGTTGGCACGAGTGTTTTGATCTTGTAAAACACTTAAAAATACACGCAGTTGTGCCTTTTTTTCCCCCATCTGAATGCTAAGAGGTTCTCAGACTGTGAGTCACTCAGAGGTACAGGTTCCATCCATAATTTCCAACTTAATGAAACGAGTTCACAATGAGCACTGCGGCAAATGACAATTAGCCTAATTAAGGTGATGGAAAGATGAACTCCACACTTTTACCGCGGGACTTTTAATTAGGGACTTAATAGAACTTGCATTGAGTTCCATTATTGAACGCTAGCAAACAAAGCATTGTGGTTGTGGAGGTCCCGGTGGTCTTTATGGTTGGAGTGGGCTTCTCAAAACAGACAATTACACCTCATTGCTAATGCCTACTCCGATTAACGTAGATTATACTTATGAAGTGGGAAATTGCTTCTGCTATAAACTGCTTTGGGATTTAAATTCAGTGAGAGCAGAAGGGAAATGTGAGTTTAAAGTTGCATTCTGGTGGAGAGTCCGTTACCAGATTGTCTCCATGGAGATGTTATTGCTTTGCCTGGAATGTCCCATGGTATGACATTAAACACATTACAGATGTTTCTATTGTTCAAAAACACAATAATTCTCTCTGTGAACAGGCTTACCTCTCCACAGATCTGATTTGTAATGTAGGCTATAGTTGCCTCCCTTGCCCTTACCCCTTACCCTTTATCGACGTCTTTGTCTTGCCCCTCGATACCGAGCTGAGAGGACTCGGGGTACGAATGCTCCCCTAAGAAATGGGATGCCACTCGATTACCGTTTGTGTCATCATCCCTACGTCTACAGAGGCGACAACAACTGACGTAAACAAATGTAAACAAATGTCGAGGATTATTGGGTACCTCAGCTCGACAAAAAAACTAGCTTGTGAAAGTTAGATTAAAACGTCAGCTAAACAGACATCACTACAATTAAAACCGCAACAACAGTTCAATAAAAGTAAAGTAAAACATAAGCGTCATAATTGTAAACCTGCTAAACTGTTAATCGATAATTACAACTGCTGAAAATACATTTATGAGACTCCTTGGCTGGTCGATGTGACGCTGCCATCCTGATCCCAAAACCTGCCTGAGCTTGTAGGTGTACCCCTTCGTTCCAAGTCTGGTCGAGAGCTTCCTTCGTTTCAAGGGGTATGTGGCCCTGGCTCTTGATGAAAATTAGAATCAGGACACCCCTTGCCCTCACATGAACGCCCAAAACCAAGGGGTAGGGGTAAGACAGAGAAATGGGACGCAGCCTTAATCTCTACCGTGGAACATTTTAGAGAAGGTGCGTGAAAAGTCCCTCAGTCGTCCAGGTAGAATCCATGATAACAGGAGAAGTTCAATTTGTCAACTGGACAAAGTTTGTTTGGTTGAAAACGTTTCGCCGCTCATCCGAGAGGCTTCGTCAGCTCTAATAAGAATACTGGTAAGACACTTACTTATATCTTGCTGTAGGGAGGAGCTACCTAGCTAACTACTTTCCGGAACTATCTCATTGGTTTCCGTCTTTTGTTTCTCTGGCGTCTAGCTGACGACTAGCTGACGATCTCTATTCATCCCTACACGCCAGAGGTGTGAAAAACAGGCGTGTAGGGATGAATAGAGATCGTCAGCTAGACGCCAGAGAAACAAAAGACGGAAACCAATGAGATAGTTCCGGAAAGTAGTTAGCTAGGTAGCTCCTCCCTACAGCAAGATATAAGCAAGTGTCTTACCAGTATTCTTATTAGAGCTGACGAAGCCTCTCGGATGAGCGGCGAAACGTTTTCAACCAAACAAACTTTGTCCAGTTGACAAATTGAACTTCTCCTGTTATCATTTTAGAGAAGGCAATAACATCTCCATGAAGACAAGCAGGTGATGGACCCTCCACTAGAAAAGTTGCACAGTGCACCTTTAACAAAACAGCCGCAGGTTTTCCTTGTTTGTCCTCTTTCGCCGCATATTTACTCTATCCAAAAGTGAGCAGAATCAATCAGGTAAAGTGCAGGAGTGTCAGTTTTACCATTGTACAGAGTTGAGATTGTGACAGCTCTCTGGCATCCTCCTTCAATGGCAAAAAAAAAAAAAGCAGTGAAAATGAATTTGCGGCACGCGAGGGGGGCATTCACGACAGCTCTATCCTATCAGCGGCGCGCGGAGGGTTTGGACGGGCACCTCTGCTTCCTATTTGCAGCCAATCTCAGGAGCCGTCCACCTCCTCCCCTGTGAGCTTCCAGGCCTGTGCTTTAAGTAGGAGAGGGAAGGTGACACGCAGTTCAATTATGGCTTAATTGATGCGATTTTTCTCCAGCACACATTAAACCAGTCCTTTATCGCAGTGTCAAGTGGGCGGAGAGTTTGTCTCCACAGTAACGGTTTGAGAGGAGTGAAAACACTTATTGTGATCTACAACAGTGTGGCACAAGGAGAGGTCTATGAAATGGACGTGTTAAAAGGCAGGAGGAAATCAGGCTCTGTTGTACGAGCTGTAGGCAGCAGTTACCAAAACGTTCAAATGTAGATTTTGTTATTTTTGTGGAATACTTGAAAGCAACTGAAATTATTTTATTGATTTTTTTTTTTTCCCTCCAAAAGCCAATCGTAAACAAATGAAGGTTTTAAAGGATGCAGACGCTGTAGTGTGAAATGTAATTACCAGTCGTTACCCAGCAGTTTATTGAGTTGTTCCACAGCTCCTGCATTTACTTTTTATATTACAAGCTTGGATATTTTGCCAATAATGTACACCTTTTTACTATTGCTCTTATAGGCAGATAAGTAAAAAAATAAATATAGTTCTTAAAGGAAAAGTACAATCTGAGCCTTCTTTCGGTAATAAAACAAGTCGTTTGACTCACCCATAGCACGTTGGTGTCATTTGGAGCTGTTTGAAGAAAGTTATGTTGTAGCGTATCCGTTAGCATTTGTATTCGGGGCATTACTTTGCGGTCTCCAAATAACACAAACTTTAGCACTTTTCAAATCATAGAAGCCCGATGTCTTAATGTAAGATTTCGTTTGAAGCAAAAGTGGCCTGTAATCCGAGATTTAGCCATAGTTTTCAGCTTTGCGTTTCATGTTTGGGTCCCGGGAGCAGTCCGCGCATGCGCACTGGCGTCCTCATCTACTCGAAACTATGGCTAAATCTCAGATTACAGGCCACTTTTGCTTCAAACGAAATCTTTCATTAAGACATCGGGCTTCTATGATTTGAAAAGTGCTCAAGTTTGTGTTATTTGGACACCGCAAAGTAATGCCCCGAGCAAATGATACAGCACCATTTTAACGGATACGGGATCATTACTAGAACAGAACGGCTCAACATAAGTTCTGCGATACTGCTTCAATTGACAGAAAAATGCTATGGGTGAGTAAAACTACTTGTTTTATTGCCGAAAGAAGGCTCAGATTGTAAAAAAAACGTTAATTTGCCTTTAAAGGGCCCATAATTATGCTATAATGTTTCTTCATCAAATGCATAGCTGGAGTTGCGTTTTGTTTGATTCACACACATTTAACACACAAACCCTGCATATTTAGGCTGAGTTCTTCTCTCAAACGGACTTTGCCATTACATGTGCTAATACAGGAAGTGCTCCACTGTGTTTTTAAACTCAGTGAATTTATTTCAGCCCTAGAATTGACCATCTCTACTAAACTAAAGGTAAAAGGTAGCTTGAAAACTACCACTACATGACGTCACAAGGTGGAAGAGACCATTCTGAGCTTTGGAGGTGTTGGCTAAAAGCTCACAAGAATCCATTTTTGGCAATATAGGAGCTTTACATCATTTAAATAGCTACTAGTCCCTGGCTGTGCTATCACTTTTTCTTTTACTACTACTGTACACTACAACTTACCACATATAAGCTTAAATCTTTTATTTCTATTTGTTACCACTACTGCTACTTCAACAGCTAAAACATATATTTACTCTAATTCACTTTCTGACAATGCGCTTTAGAAAGTAGCCTGGTTCTATACAAGAATAGTACTTTTATTGGATCGTATTAGATTAGTACGACTCTTAAAATTCCACGGTGACTGGTTAAGATAGATCCAGCCTGTTAAGAGCGTCTCCCTTTTCCCTTGCCATGCAGTTGCCAATAGAGAAACAAAAATTAAATTTACTTAACTTTTTGGTTGAGAACCTTTGCATTTGGGGCCCCTGACAGTGATGTATTACAAGAGTTTGGCCCATTTGACATCATATTTGCAGCCTACTAAAATAATCATCATTCTTAGTCACTTCCTAATGAAAAATTAACCAGTGTAGACTCTGTCCAGCATGCTAAAAAACTTTGAGGCGTGTTTGCATCTAGTTTTACTTTTGAATAAATGAACTGCTTTATGAAAAGTGTAATGCTTTGATGGTTAATTCATTGACTTTTAATGTACCATATTTTCCCATATAAGTGCACTATGTATTCATCTCATAGTCAGGAAAAAAACAATAAATCTAACTTGGAAATGAGTTGGAAGCAGTTTAGGGTTTTATGCCAACTGCCAATATCTTGTTTATGCACGACAACACGGTTTATAGTTGCAATAAAACCGTTGGATCTTGTAATGTGAACTCGTATAATTCTGCCATAACTTTTGCTCATTGCTTTTTGATCTAAATGATTTTCACATTTCTGTTGTAGCAAGGCTGACACAGCTTGTAAAGTGGGATTCAGCAGGGATCAGGATCGCTGACCCTGCAGCGATAATGGCAGCTTACAGGAGTTGCTCGTGTTTCTGTCGCTGTAAAATATAGAGTGTTTTGGGAAGACATTTTAGGCTCAATTCCAGGGAGGAATCACCAAGAACTCTCTTCCAGGTTGCTCTGTGATGGGAAAACCTTTAACATTTTGATAGGGAAAAAATACTTTGCAATGTCACAGTGATGGCTGCGCAAAAAGAGATTGATAGATGTTTTTGGCAGCACGTCAAGGACAAAGCCTAAAAGGGTAGGAAAATGCGATGGTTTGAGCTATTTGTTATGTCCTGTCCTAGAAAAGAAAACATCCTAACTGTGGTTTAAAGAGGGTTTACACTTAATAAGTAACTCCTAACACATAACATATTTAGATGACCTTTTTAATGTTTTGAAAATGCTATATTCACCAAAAACAGCATATAAACATGCGTGAAGAGTCCCTCAGTCGTCCAGGTAGAATCCATGATAAAAGGAGAAATTCAATTTGTCAACTGGACAAAGTTTGTTTGGTCGAAACGACCTAACAAACTTTGTCCAGTTGACAAATTGAATTTCTCCTTTTAGCATATAAACATGTTTAACCAGCTCTGAGTCTCCCCTCCCTTGTGCTCCTTGTGCTAAGTCACCCCCCTTCAGAGCTATCACAATAGAATTGGTCTGCATTCTGCTACTGAAACTACTACACATTGCATCAGCCTTGTGAGGCTGTAGTGTGTTGTTTTGTATCATGTTTTTGTATATTTATGGAGATTGCTGTGTGGGAGCATGGGTGACATACAGTAGGCGTGTGGGCTGAGCTTTGAATAGGATCATACTGCTAACTGTAAGGAGGTTTAGAACCGAGAGATCGCTAGATTACTCAAAAATACATGGATGACATCTTTAAGGCATGTTTTTGATGAGGGAACAATGATATATTGTAACATGGTAGAAACCTGGAGTCTGCACGACACCCCTCTAAGTAATTAGACTGCAATTCTGTTCCAACTACACTTTTCACTAGATTTTAATTTTGTTTTGTTTTTTTAGATTAAATAGAAAGTATTTTTCATACCAGTGGCAAACTTGGATTGTGGTTTGGTTGCAATAAGGGTCAGGGTAAACAAAAAAATGTTGTTAGCAGAAGTAATATTTTCTCTTCCATTTTTCAGTTCAGCTCAACAAATAGACAGTACCATTTTGTGTCGCCATTTATAGTAAGGAAAATCTTTGTAAATCAAACAGAACTTTTGTTAAATATTTGCCTGGAAGAATCCATGACTCATCACTGTACCAGCGAGTGAGTCTGGTAACGCTTGATCCAGAATGCGCTGCTGTTGCGCTTAGACAGACAGCTAAGTGAACCAATCAGAGATTGCGCCATCTTGATTCAAAACTGATGGCGCCTAAGAGTGACTTTGCGGGCAAAGGCGGGTGCACTGACGTCACCATCTTTAAACGAATCAGAATCGCGGAGTCCGTTTTTAACCGGAGGAGCGAGAGTGGAGCGAGGGTGTCCAAATGGTATCACGCTGTATAGGAAATAAAGAGAGATATCATTTGGCTGGCCAGGTAAGTTAAATATATGAGTTTTATATTTTAGTCCTGTTCCTTTTGAATATAGTGCACTGTGAGTGTGTTGCCTGATCTTACCAACACTGGTTGGAGTTGGCACAGTTGGGGGGGGGACTTGTACTTAGTTTGACAGGGGGCGTCATCTTTGGGTGCACTCCACATCGATCCCGGTGCAGCCCAGCCGAGTGGGCGCTAGCTAATCACACAGATGGATCTGCTGTCTGACAGATGTCATAAACACTGAGATGGTCACTGGATCACTTCCTGTCAACATTAATGCACACAAGTTTCTCTCACAGAAGACGAGCACATTTTCTCTGTTGCCATTGCATTCAAGGAACATTTTACAAAGAACCATTAACTGCGTACTGCCTGAAGAAATAATGCTAATTTAGGCTGTACACATGGTGGAGGATTTATCATTTTATAGTGCTTGTGTTGAATTATATTTAATTTCCCAAAAGAAATCTTATTAACGCATGATCACTATACATTTTAGAATAGATTACAGCCACATGGTCCTAATCTAGTGTTGCCTTTTGGCTAATTGTAAGATGTGGTAATTGGAAAGAGGAGTGCCTGCTCTCAAATATATACCTCATTTGTCAGTCAGCGGTTGCTAACGGCAACAGATATTGGCTCAGTGTCTAATGACATACAATGAGCCATATGATGTTGGCTCTAAATGTAACATGCATATTTTTGGTATATGATTGTCTCCCCTCTCTGTAACTGCTGCTGTAAGTCTCATCATTTTGGTCTTAAAATGTTCATATTGACCTCCTCTATATAATCTTGGGGTTTTTATTTTGCTGTTCTGTCTATAAATAAATTCCTGTTAATAATACAGTCATACCTCACCTTACGAAATTAATTCATTCCAGAAGTGGTTTCGTAATGAGATTTTTTTCGTAAGTAGAGTTGCAATGTAAAAGGCCTGATACGTTCCTAGCCAATGGGAGGCCAGCGGGGTGTTGGGAGAGTGTATTTACAAGTGTATTTATGCTTCGGGGGATTCGGGCGGCTGCAGAGCCGAGTGCACATTATTTGAATTTTTGAGATTTCGCGTTTCGTAACTTGAATTTTCTTTCGTATTCAGAGACGAAAATTTTACGTAAAGGCGTTTCGTAACTTGGATTATTTGTTGGGTGTTTCGTAAGGTGAGGTATGACTGTATCAAACTCTACAAGAAGAAGACAGACTTTATTCATCCCCATAGGGAAATTATTTCTCTGCATTTGACCCATCCATCAGGAGCAGTGGGCAGCTCGTCTTTCAGGCGCCCGGGAACCCATCTCCATGATCTTATTGCTCGGCTTGGTCAGGACCTGAGCTGGAGGATTTTACCTGGAGCATGTTTTGAGTTGATGGGGGGAAACCGGAGTGACTGGAGGAAACCCATCCAGACACGGGGAGAACATGCAAACTCCACACAGAAGGGCTCAGGCGACCCGGGGATCGAACCCGGAACCTTCTAGCTGTGAAGCATGAGTGAAGCATAGCATAGTGAGTGCTAGCCACTCAGCCACCGTGCCGCCTATAACTGCTTGCTTTGGTGAGCTTCATTTGACTGGAGCCGAACACTATGAGTGACGTCACACTCCCTTAATCCACTTCTTTATACAGACTATAAAAAAAATACATACAGTTCCGCTATGAATATTTTATATACTTCCTCAAATCAAATCAAAATTTCAGCAGCAGGTGTCCTGACTAGGACCAGAGGGCGGGACCACATTACACCGGTTTTAAAATCTCTGCCTTGGCTCCTTGTGAGTTTCAGGATTTATTTTTAAAGTTCTTTTACTGGTTTTTAAATGTCTTAAGGTCTCGGGCCTTCTTATCTTTCAGAACTGCTTTTACCTTACGAGCCCTCGTAAGGGCTCGTAAGGTGCTGCTGCCTCGTAAGGTGCTCGTAAGGTGCTGCCTCCTCCGGCAGCAGCTCCTGGTCATTCCCAAAGTCAGGACACACACTCAGGGAGAGGAGTCTTTTCAGTACTACGGCCCTCGTCTGTGGAACAGCCGGAGGAGCTCAGGGCCAAAGAGAATGTTTATGTTTTTAAGAGTGGGCTCAAGACTCACCTGGCCTTTGATTGAATTTTATTTTATTTTTTTTACTGTGTGTAGTTTTATGTATTTTAGCATATTATTATGTGTGTGTGTGTGTGTGTGTGTGTGTGTGGGGGGGGGGGGGTAGTTTGGTTGTGCGGTGTCAGGCAGCTGTGGGTGGAAGGAAATGTGGGTTGTTTTTTAATCACTGTAAAGCACTTTGTGTTACATTTAAAGATTTGATTTGATTTGATATACAGTGGTACCTCACCTTACGAATGACCCAACAAACGAAAATGTCAAGTTACGAAACGCCTTCACGGTAAATTTTTGTCTCTAGATATGAATTAAATTTCAAGTTACGAAATGCGAAATCTCAAAAATTCAAATAATGCGCGCTCAGTCACACATTATACGCTTTTCTCAGACTGGATTTAAACTTTTCTCACATTTGTCTCTCGTTTAAACGCTCAAATTTTCATAGATTTTCAACAAAATTATTAATAGTGAAGCGTGTGGGGGGAAGGAGGAGGGGGGAGAAGAGTACGCTCTGGCACGTGTCCCGGCGCAGACCCGGCGCGGAGCTGACAGCAGGTCCAGACCAAGGTCTAAACCAGGTCCAGACCAAGGTCTAAACCAGGTCTAAACCAGGTCTAGACCAGGTCTAGACCAAGGTCTAAACCAGGACTAGCCCAGGTGGATTAAAGCGCCGCGCGTGGGTCTATTTCCTGGTTCCGGCGCGGAGCTGACAGCAGAGCTGACAAGGTCTAAACCAGGACTAGACCAGGACTAGACTAGGTGGATTAAACCGCCGCACGTGGCTCTATTTCCTAGTTTCGTTTCGAGTCACAGCTGAGGCGAGCCGCTGCTCTAGACCTGCCCGCGTAAGGTGCTCACAGAGCGGCATGACAGAACCGTGAGGTTGGCCTCTTCAAGACCTCCAGACCGGTGACTGGGACAATCCCCGGACCCATACCCCCTTAGGGAGCTCTTAAGGCGGGCTGGCAGTGTCCCCCTGGGTCCCTGGATGTCTGGGGCTCCGTGCCTGGAGGGGCCCTGGAGAGCAGGTCTAGACCGCGGCTCTTGCATGCGAGCAGCGGCTCGCCTCAGCTGTGACTCGAAACGATACCAGGAAATAGAGCCACGCGCGGCGCTTTAATCCACCTGGGCTAGTCCTGGTCTAGTCCTGGTCTAGTCCTGGTCTAGTCCTGGTTTAGTCCTGGTTTAGTCCTGGTTTAGTCCTGGTTTAGACCTTGTCAGCTCTGCTGTCAGCTCCGCGCCGGAACCAGGAAATAGACCCACGCGCGGCGCTATAATCCACCTGGTCTAGTCCTGGTTTAGTCCTGGTTTAGTCCTGGTTTAGTCCTGGTTTAGACCTTGGTCTGGACCTGCTGTCAGCTCCGCGCCGGGTCCGCGCCGGGACACGTGTCAGAGCGTACTCTTCCCCCTCCTCCTTCCCCCCACACGCTTCACTATTAATAATTTTGTTGAAAATCTATGAAAGTTTGAGTGTTTAAACGAGAGACAAATGTGAGAAAAGGACGCAGGACGCAGAACACAATGTTACACTATAAAAAAAGTTACACTATAAAAAAAAAAAAAAAACTTGGATCGGGGCCTTGGAACGAATCAGGCTTTTTCCATTGAAATAGCTACTCAACTTACGAATTTTTCACGTTACGAAACCAGTTCTGGAACGAATTAATTTCGTAAGGTGAGGTACCACTGTACTTCCTTAATCACTTAAAACTTTGTAGTGTTTTACCTAAAGTGCCCACTCCAATCAGGTTTTGTCAACCCCAATGCACAGCCCTTAACCTTCTCACTTGTGATAATCCAAATGAGTGGGCTGTATTTAGGTTTAGCTAAGTCCTGTTATGGTCCTTTTATTTACAAAGGTTACATCTACGCACAACAAATACTGTTTAAGTCAGTGCTATTGATCAAGCAACCTTTAAAAGCTATTAGAGAAGTGTTGATTGGTACTTTTAGGCTGTAGGATATTGTAGCTTTAGTTTAGTGGTTGGTTGCTATGTAACAAGTTTCTATTTTTGATGTTGTGGAGCGGTGAGTCATCAGTAAAGACGTGAAAATGTAGAGAGGTCATTGTTACCAGTGTCCTTCAACGCACCTGCACCACTTGTCCAGGTCCAACTCCAAATATCAGCGCTTTTGTTCAGTTCAGTGCTTTAATGGAGTCAGCCATGCACAACTGAAGTCACTTTTTGATTTTATTATACTAAACATACTCTAGAGGCTTTCCATTTAGTTCTTCCTATAATAGTTTATAATAGTTTAGTACATTTCAAACGTTATTAGACTCTTTCATGTCTATTTGTGGTCCACGATTATGGAACCTTAAAGAGGTTTTACCATAATGTTCCTTCATAAAAGACATGCCTCAAGAGGTTTTAGATGCCATTCATGCATGTTTGAGTATTTTAGTGATCTCTCCCGGGCCGTATTTGAACCCTCCTTACCCAGAAGCCTACGTCATCCATACTCCCACATGACAATTTTCCAAAAATATACAAAAACATGATACTAATGATGTGCGCAATGCATGCTGATTGTGTTGTGATAGCACTCTGAAGGGGGGAGTGACAAAGGGAGGGAAAACTCAGTGTCAAAAATGAAAGTGAAGCTTATAAAACATGTTAATGCGTTGTTCTCAGCGAATATAGCATTTTCAAAACAATAAAAGCCAACACTGTGATATAAATATGTTATGTGTTAGCAGTAATACCATAGGAAATACTCTCCTTAAAGGGACAGTCTGTAAGATTTTTACCCGTTAATTACTGAGATTGAAGATACCCATTCAAAAATACATTGTTTTCCAAGCCTTTTCACTTCCATCATGAAATCAAAGTATTCTTTTGGACTTAGATATAGTCACATAAAAGGGGGATCTTCCCCATGCAGAGGCAGCCATTTTGAATCCGAGAGGCGCAGAAGGACATTTGGGCTCCGCCTTCGGCAAGGCTCGTGGTTTTGGGTAAACAACACAAGCATGCTGCCGGATCAGACTCATAATGGATCTAAGACGTGTTTTGGACTAATTTGTTTTACTGGATTTTATTCGCTGGATCCTTACGGACAAATTGAGAGCAAGTTTATGGTGAAATACAGAGTTTGACCTGTGCAAAGCATTCTAAGGTAAGCTAACCTCGTTTTGTGCTTTTCCGTATAAAAGCCCCATGTGCTCGGGGAGTGATTGTTTTGCAGGGAAATGAATTGCATAGTCAAAAAGAGGAGACTGTAAGGTTTCATTTGATGTGTAGAGTGTCATGGTACATGATCGGGAATGTGTATTTTCATGAGGAAAAAAAAAAAAAAAACGGGACCGCGTTTTATTTATACAGTAGCGGCGCGCGGCTCGTGCACGGGTACGAGAGCTGTCCGCGTTACGGCGCGCCCGGGTGAACCCTCGAGGTCTGCCGTAGCTAAAACAGAAAGTGCACCATCCACCTATGCGCCACGAATCCTACACACTGGAGCTTTAATGCAATGACCAAGTTATATTTAAAAGTTTGTGATCATCGTACTGCAAATCTCAAATGTGCATGTCATTTTAAATTATGATTTTATTCTTTTGGAAAGTCAGCTGCTTTGCTCGAATGTTAGAACATAGATAGCTTTCACTGGAACTAATTAAGATGTTTGTATAACAACTTTTACTTTTTTAAAACTTTGGAAGAGTAATAAATCTTGTACGTCTTCTCTCTTCATCTTTGTAATTGTATTGCCGCTGTGATCGCCGCGCAGACATGATTTAAACTCGCTCATGATTTTGTCCCGTTTCCATGGTGACGCTGACACTGGGTGCTGTTTGGCTGCGCGGTGGTTAAGCAGATCACTCATACATTTTGCAGCAGCTTCTCTCCGTGTTTGTGTTTGTGTGTATGTGCGTGTCCCTGTTTTGCACAGCGCCTCTGATCTCACAGTGTCTCCCTTGGGCGGCTTCATTGCAAACAAAACGCTCTATATAGCGGTTTGCGTAGCTATATTTGTCATTTGTAAAGCTGTTACGGAGCTCTTTAAGTGTTGGGTTGTTTCTAACGGGGCCACAGGAGTCAGACTGAAGGTCAGAGCTGCGTTTGGCCTCCCTCCTGTGGAGTTTTGGTGGTGCGGTGGGAGGCTTGAGCGCTCCTGACAGGTGAAATGGTTTATTTACAGAGGCTGGAGTGAGCAACGCGCCCTCTGACCGGCCCTCATCCTGGGATGGAGACGCACAGGCTTCAGCAGGGCGGAGCACAGCTATAGGACAATGGAGCACAGGTCAAATGTCATCTGCACACAGCACTGCAAGCTAAACGCTCTATGATAGAATATTGTTCTACACAGAGACATTATAAGATAAGATAATCCTTTATTTGTCCCACAATGGGGAAATTGCAGTGTCACAACGCAAGTTTCAGAAACAGTAGGAAAATATGAGCATGCATCAAAATTAAGATAAATAATAATAAGTATGTAAAATCAACTAAAAAACCCAACACTGTCAGGTTAAAAGGCACAGGAAGGCTGCACAATAAATGTCTTTGATTCTGAGCAGTGAACAAACAGCAGTTAAAGGGATATGCCACCCCCAGGTCAAATTTGGGCATCTCCCCACAGTCCAGAGACTAAAATAAGTGGTGGAAAGCGTTTTCCTGCTCACCCAGCCATTGTCCGAGTCTGCCGCCACTGACCGCCGCGGTATCTGGTGCTCCTCCGCCTTAGACTGGAGTCTAACGTCGCCAGAGAAAGATTTCGGCCAAAAGGAATTAATTTGCTCGATGCGTTTCCCAATTACTTTGTGTGTAGTGCGCATTCATATCGAGTGCAAATAAATGTGCAAATCAACACGGAGAGCTTGCCTTGGTCATTTTGGGTGGGAACTATTTTCCAGTGCGTAAGAATACAGCCGTATCACGCACCACGTTGTGCAACAGGGGAACTCCCTTCCCGGTGCGTAACTGGGATTCCCCTGGTAGCGTACTGCGTGATACGGCTGTATTCTTACGCACTGGAAAATAGTTCCCACCCAAAATGACCAAGGCAAGCTCTCCGTGTTGATTTGCACATTTATTTGCACTCGATATGAATGCCCACTACACACAAAGTAATTGGGAAACGCATCGAGCAAATTAATTCCTTTTGGCCGAAATCTTTCTCTGGCTACGTTAGACTCCAGTCTAAGGCGGAGGAGCACCAGTTACCGCGGCGGTCAGTGGCGACAGACTCGGACAATGGCTGGGTGAGCAGGAAAACGCTTTCCACCACTTATTTTAGTCTCTGGACTGTGGGGAGATGCCCAAATTTGACCTGGGGGTGGCATATCCCTTTAAAGTGACTCCAGTATAGTAATATATAATATCACTACTAAACCTATAATATCACTGCTAAACCAAACTAAAGGGCCCATATTACGCTATTTTCTGGTTTATGTTATCAAAGATCAAAGTCAGCTTTTTCAATTCTGCCATATGTGTTCAACATAGTGAATCGAAATTTCGTTTCTCTTTGGCCAAGCAGTGAAAAAGACTAAACAGACAAAAACTAAGACAAAAAATCTAAAATCTGAACGCAGTGCAACAGAATAAATAACTATTTACAGATGGCCAAAATGTGCAGTGTGCATCAAAAATGTGCAATGGAAGATACAGCAGTGAGATGGTAATGTGCATTAGAATCTGCATTGAAAATAAAGATAAAAATAAATGTGCAACAGTAGTAATTCTAGTGCAATAACAGTAGTAAACAACAGTACAACAGTGGTAAAATTCCAGTAGTAAATGTGCAATAGTGCAACAGTAGTCCTTAGCAGCAGTTTTTTTTTAAAGTGTCTAGAGTGGTATGTCTTTTTTATGGAATACTTTTTAATGGAATTTTTTTAATGGAATATGGGGGGGGGGGCTCGGTAGAAGGTGGTCATGATGGGTGGGGGGGCTCCAGCTCTCCTCAGTTTGCGGAGGAAATGGAGGCGCTTCTGAGCATTCTTTGCCAGTATAATGTTGTTTCCTCACTGCAGATGTTTTTTTGTTTCAGTGTTACAAACAAATTTGGCATATTTAGGCTGAACTCGTCTCTCAAACAGAAAACACTCTGTTCCACCTCGTGATGTCATGCGGTAATACAGGAAGTGCTTCACTGTGGTTTTAAAACTCCACACACCTTCACTAGAATCATTTGGATGATTTCAGATCTGGAATTGCCAATCTCTACTGAACAAAAGGTAAAAGACAGGTGTTAACTTGAAAACAGCGTCATGACATCACAAGGTGGAGCAGAGCACTATGAGCTTTGGAGACGTAGACAGACTAATAATAAAACTTACTCAAAAGGTGTGTGAATGAAACACAACTCCAGGTATGCTTTTGAGATTAGAATCCATTTTACTTAATGTAGGACCTTTCATTATTTCAGCAAGCAAATGACAAAACTAATAGCTTATTATCTTTTAATTTTAACTGCCACGCGCTGTCTTGTGTGCACAGAAATTATAACGTGAAATATCAGTTTTGGTGTAGTCCCTGTTTCATCCAGAACCTTTTCTACCACGAATATGAAAAGTGTCCAAATAGTAGAAAGATTGTATTAGAAGTGTACTATCAGAGCATTATGATTGTTCCCATTGTGAGACATGTTGATAAAGATTAAAGCTGTAAGTAGGACATTATTTTGATCTTCTTTGTTGCAGATACAGTGAGACAAGTCTAAGATTTGACAATATTCCATTATAGAAGCTATCGGCATCCTGCCAACGTTCCTTTGGCATGGTGCTTATAGCTGTTGGCATTATCTTTCTGTCCTCAAATGGCATGTTTCTCTCACAGTTGAAGATAATAACTGGTCCTCCTAGTGGTACAAGTTTTGACAATTTAACGTGTTTAATTTATGTTTTGTATTGGCTGCACACAATCTCAAGTCTGACACAAATTGCTTTTTCATCTCCTCTTCATTCTCCATCTTCTCTTCTCTTCTCTTCTCTCTTTTTCTATCAGTATTGATTCTTCTCAGATTCAAACCATAAATCGTGCGTCATAAAACAACACCAGCACGGAGGTTTGCTGCTTATGCCATTTGTAAAAGTGTAGGAAGCGGGGAGTGAGATTCGTTGTCATTTCTAGTTTGAATTAAAACGCTGTGATGTGACGGTGCAGCCAGCTGGCACATCTGGTCTCATTGACTCCTGTCACCTGCACCTGCTGCTCATCATACTTCCACACACCAGCTATGTGCCAATCTCCTATATGCTCTTACCACTGCCTCTCTATCATCATCCACATTACGACCGCACTTTTTACATTCAAAACATTCACTTAGTAGTATCTAAACTGGGGGTGAGCAAAAATATCATGAAACTAAATATCATTATCATTGGCTAATTGTATCAATATATATCCAAGAGTATTTTTTGGTATTTTTTTTAGCTTGGCCTGTCACAATAATTTCTATATCGACTTATAGTTCAAAATATAAAATCGAGTATTTATTGTGTGCTCTTCTTTCTTTGCACTACTGGAAAATCTGTGGTTATTTGGCTATATGATATATGATATGATATATGATATGATATATGATATGATGTATGATAACTATATGATGATCAGGTTTAAGGTGTAAAAGGTTGAATTAATAACTTCTATGACTTTTTTTTCTTATTGGATTGTTTATTTTTTACTATATGATAGCTATATTTTAGTTATTATTATTATTTAGTGTTTATATTCTAGTTATTATTATTATTATAGTTATTATAGTTTTTGAAAATTGGACATACGGTTCAAAAGTTACACGCAGAAATGTACCTGAAAATTCCTTCCGTATGCCCGATTCGCAAAAACTTTGAATTCCTAGAATCCTTGGGCCAAGACGAATCCAACGCATCTTATGACGTCATGTCCGCAGGAATATAATGTCCGCCATCTTGGATTTTATGAAAAACACTCAAAATGCTTCTCCTCCCTCATTTCTGCTTGTAACTTTTGAACTGTAAGTCAGATTTTCAAAAATTTGGTATCACTGGGATCCTTGGGCGAAGACTGATCCAACGCACATCATCAAATTGACGTGCGTTGACGTGCGTTGACGTGCGTTTCAGCACTCTCAGTGAAACTTGGTGTGCAATGTACCATCCATACAGAATTAGCCATACCAAATTTGGTGCACATTGGCCACTAGGGGGTGCTACAACATGCAAAAATGTGTTTTGGGCAAAGACTGATCCAACGCACGTCATCAAATTAGGCTGGGTCACTGCTTGGCCCCATATTGCTGCTTGCAGCTATATTATTATTTAGTGTTTTATGTTCGCACCTTATCACCGAGACAAGTTCCTAGTTTTGTGAATTGTGTTCACTTGACAATGGCAATAAGTCTTTCTGATTTTTGACTTATTACAGATGTAAACTACGTACTTAAGACTTTCATTCTGCTGTTTATTTATTACAGCTCATGATTTTTTGTACAATGTACAATAAATGTACATTATTGTATATTTAGAATAGCTTCTGTGATATAAATCTGCTCTTGAATTATTGTGTCAGTGGCTTAAACTAGATGGTCTATATATTATTTAGTGGAAGGAAAATTGTTTATGCAATACACTTGACATACTCACTGTTTTGGCGATTAAAGTAGATGTATTTCATATTAACTTTGCACAGGTAGTGGCTTAACAAAGAAATATTGTTGCTAAAATGTATTTGATTCTTAAAAAACAGTGACATCAGACAGTATCATGCGCAATACACGGATTATCGCATATAAGATAAGAGATAAGACTTTATTGATCTCACACAGGAGAAATTCACTTGCCACATTAGCTTCAGGCAGCTTAGTGCATAAACCTGCATTATTATTCAAAGATTAGTTACATACTTGTTGTTCTTGTCGTTTTTTGTATATGCAGACAATAAAGTTGAGTGGTTAGAAGTTTGACACCTCAAAGTGAAGAGCATAGTTGTGAATCCTTAATTGGTCAGTCAGAGCACCTCTATAACTCTTTTCATTTGGTGGCAATTATGGAAATGGATATTGAGAATTCTCACATGAACAAATGTGAAGAAAAATGTCAGTGTGATGTGGTCTGGAACACTGTGTTCTTGGCATTGCTAAAACAATATAGTATTTTAAATTCAGCGCATTAAAGCAATAGCAGCATAGCCAGACTTAATTTTTCGAGTTATATATATGAAACAAATCAAAACTGAAAATCAATCAGGATTACAAAATGGCTACTGCAACTCTTATTTATCTGTCTATTTGGCTAGTTTTATAGATGCACCGATACAATACTAGTATTTAGTATAGAACAAATAAGAAATAAAATATGTTTTCAGTCTCTGACCTAGTATCAGTTGATATCAGGTATGGGCAGTTACTCAAAGCCAAAGTATCACCATCGGTATCGGAACAAAAAAGGCCAGATCAGTGCATCCTTAGTTATTTTATCTATTTTAAGTAGATGGATACTTTATTGATCCCGTAGAAAATTCAGTGAAACAAATAACCAAAACATACATAACAACATAGCAATCCAAATAAACCACAGGAAAGCCAGATATTGTGTAAATGATCAAATTCAGTAATTTTTTCCCTTTTTGCGTAGTTGCGAAAGCAGCTATCTAGGCATGTTTTCTCCAAGAAGCTGTGTATTTCTAGCATACAGTCATGTGGATGCTGGCCCAGTGCTGTCTGCCTCCCATGTGAGCTCTGGCCTCTGCTCTCGCTCTCCGCTGGCTCCTCTCCTCTATCGCCTGCGGTCCTGTGTTATCTGGACAGGTGCAGTTGTCTGAGAGCTGAATATAATGGGATATGCTGGGCTTGCTCCTCTTCGCAGCCATCTGCCCTGGGCCGAGATGGTGTTTTCAACAACTCTTTGGCCCTGATAGAGGCGTTGTACTTGAGGCATGCATGCAATACTCTACAGTCTCCCACCAGATGTTTTGCTAGAGGTAATTTAGTCAATGGGGAGAATCTATTTGTTTGCATGGTGTTATGTAGATAAGTGATGGTTATACTGTAAGCTGGTGAGCATATGGGCTCTTAATGTCGCAGATACGCTATACATTACGTGCATAGTGCAACTGTGCAGAGAATTAGGTAAAAATATATATATGGACAACGTATAAACACTCTGGGCCTATAGTGGAAAATTATTATTGCAAAAGGAGAAATTGAATTTGTCAACTGGACAAAGTTTATTTGGTCGAATACATTTCGTAGCTCATCCAAACTGCTTCTTCAGTTCTGGCTAGAGTGCTGGTGGACACTGCTTATAACTAGCTGCAGGGAGGAGCTAACTATAATGAAATTACTATGAAACTATTACACCTATTTGTTTTCAGTTTCTGTCTGGGGGTCTTGTTAGCATAGTCATTCAGGACCATAATGGGTGTTTTCACACCTCTGGACCTGACCTGAGGGGTATTCCACGAAAGCTACTAAGCGCAAAGCCCGGCTTTATTCGTCAGTTGGCGCTAGTTTAAGTGAGAGTTCGGTTCCATGATGCTCGCTACACTTAGTTCCCGCTGAGTTACTGGGGCAACATGGTCTTAGCAGATAGTCTGGTCGCGGCAAGGCTAAAGTTGTGGCTTAGTCAGGCCGTGTCGCAGAGAATACGTACCTGACGTAAACAGAGTGTCAAACAAACAGTTCTGCACACCTCCCGCATGAGTATCTGTGTTGTCCGAAAACAATATCAGCAAAAAAATAAATTGCCTTACGTTCTTGGCTCTTGACAAATCTCCGGTGCCGAAGCACGCACCACGCTGCGCAACAGGGGAACTCCCTTCCTGGTGCGTAACAGGGATTCCCCTGGCAGCGTGGTGTGTGCTTCGGCTTTCTTTTTCCACACTGAAAAATAGTTCCCACCCAAAATGACCAAGGCAAGCTCTCCGTGTTGATTTGTACATTTATTTGCAGTCGGTATGAATGCGCACTACACAGAAAGTAATTGGGAAATGCATCGAGCAAATTAATTCCTTTTGGCCGAAATCTTTCTCTGGCGCCGTTAGACTCCAGTCTAACGCGGAGTAGCTGCAGATACCGCGGCGGTCAGTGCTGACAGACTCGGACAATGGCTGGGTGAGCAGGAAAACGCTTTCCACCACTAATTTAGCCTCTGGACTGTGGGGAGATGCCCAAGTTTGACCTGGGGGTGGCATATCCCTTTAAGCGCTCGGCGATCTTCTGCCACGCCATGTCTCTGGTCTTGGTTATTGCAAATGTGTTGTAGAGTTCCAAAAGCAACTTCTGTTCTGATGCGCTGAAATAATCGGCCCGAATCTTCGACATGATCGCGTTTTCGACAGTCGCTTGTTCAGGGCTTCTTATTTACCACGTGCACGCGCGGAGGCCCGGCCTGATTAGGCCAGACTGAGCTTAGCTCTGATTATTATTGTTAATGTAAAGGTATAGTCTGGTTTGGAAATGTGTCCATATGGTGCTGCATTTGACCCACTGAAACTTGAGCAACTCCACCTTAGGATTAGGAAGAAACCCACAAAAACACATTAAAGGGCCCATATTTTCTGATCTATGTTATAATGTTGTTCCCTCATCAACGTACTTAGAGTTGTTTTGTTTCATTCACACCTTCACACATCTTCACTAGAATCATTTAGATTATTTCAAATCTGGAATTTCCAATCTCTACTGAACTAAAGTTAGAAGGTAAAAGCTGTTAACTTTAAAACTACCACCACATAACATCACATGGTGGAACAGAGCATTTTGAGCTTTGGAGATGTAGACAGAATAATAAAGGATTTTTCAAACATGTGTGAATGAAACAAAACATGACTCGGGTATGTTTTTGATGAGGTAACAACATTCTGACATGGCTTAAAACTTAGCCTCACATGAGTCAATATTGCGTTATACTGTAGGAGCTTTAAGAATTTGCAAACTCCACAGGGAATGGCCCCATGCAACCCGGAAATCAAACCCAAGACCTCTTGGTAACGTGGCAATATAATTTTTATGGTGTGGTTAGCTAAATAACCCTGTCATTATAAAGTCATAAATTGGGTTGAGCAGTTAATGAATTATCCTGTGCTATATATGTTTTTGTTTACCATAATTGGCGAAGGACTACTGCCTAGAGCTGGGCGGTATGACCAAAAATTGATGATATGGTGTATTTTTTTTTATTATATCTGTGTTACAGTATTTTTTTTTTTTTTTTCCATGCATGACTAGGTGTTAACCCCATTTGCTAATAATTTAGAGAATAATTACTGCAGTAAATTGGACTTGGTAAAACATATCTGGGTCCAGTGCTTTAATCATCTCCCTGAAGCATGTTTCTCAACAGGACTAAGTGGTACTATGTCTTTGGCTAAATGGACAGTAATAGCATTGGTAATATCGTTCCACCGTTTCTTTTCTTGTCGTAGGCAGTCCCCTTAGCAAACGCGTCTTTGAGTGACGTCTGAGTCGCTACAAGTTTTGCCCTACAACATTACAGAATATGGTTATTTGATCCAGCGCCAGAAGTACTTCCACACAACTGACACAGCTCCTCTTTTCAGTACAAGTTCCTCTGTTTCTAACAACAATGTCCATGTTGTTCACCGCTGTAGCCAGTATTGCGGTAAATGAAAAATTCATATAATAAAAAAAAAAGTAGTCTGTATGAACTGGTATACCGCCCAGCCCTACTACTGCCTCCTCTGCACAACATCAGAAGTGTCTGAATCTCCATAGGAAACATGGCTGTAACTAACCGGTGTATTCCCCACACACGTATGTAAACATGGAAAACATCTCACAAAGGATCAATACAGTGTCATTGTACCATTTTCACTCATTAATTCCAGGGCACACGCAGCTGCCTGCTCCATTATCTGCCTGCTGATTGGCTGTTTAAAAGGCAGAGCGGCACCCACCAGGGACCATGTGTGAACTTACATATGCACAATGTGTCGCCACGCCACTCTGTATCTAATGTGCTCAAATTACCCCATCAATCAATTTATTAGACAGTATACGCACTTTGTATGCAGATGTTCTATATGCAGCATGCACCGGCTTAGACGTATACATTGTGTTAGCTCATATTGTCACATTATTTGGACTTCAATAAGATGTATGTGTTCATGCATTTATGCAGTCACAGCTTCAACCAAATCGCCATGACACTGTTGCCATATAAATCATGTATTTAATAAAATGTTATATATGCGGACTCGCAGGGGAACAGCCTGATTATTTGGAAGCACCATGCGTTTTTGATTGCTTCAAATGTGGATTGTTAGCTTGGTTGGTTGACAAACGTATAATAATTTACATTTTAGAAAGTTAGTGTATGGCCAGTATGTCTGTGTAATCAGGTAAGATCTATAGCTAAAGAAAATTCAATTCTGTCAACTGGACAAAGGTTTTTTGAGTGAAGACGTTTCACGCTGATCCAGGCAGCTTCCAGGCAGCTTCCAGGCAGCTTCCAGGCAGCTTCCAGGCAGCTTCCAGGCAGCTTCCAGGCAGCTTCCAGGCAGCTTCCAGGCAGATTGCTGGTGGACACTGCATTATATCTGCCTGACGGGAATATCTAACTACCCTGAAACAAACACAAGTGCTTGTTTACAGTTTCTGTTTGTTAGCTACGTCTATTGAATTGCCCTTAATGTGAACTGAGTTATATTAGCATAATTCTTACCCAGTATGTATGGCCAGTGGTTATCTAATTACAGTATGAACCAGGCAGAAAGATACAGACATAGGACACCAGGGGGAGCTCAAACTTGCTTTAGTAATTTTAACCCAGTTTTGACATTGAAGGGCATAGCTGCACCCTTATTAATCAAACCAAGAGCAAATGACTAATACCTTTTCTCTCTGGTGTACTGATCCAACTCATTAACATCATCACCTAATGCATCCTGTTGACGAATAATATTTACCATGTCATTATGAATGTATGTGTCTGTAACTGTAAGTGTCTCTAAAGTATGACAGAATTCCCTGTTAAGTGCTCAGCTTACTCATAGTTCTCCTGCTGTAACATCACTTATTCTGATTTGGCCTATCCATCATCACCTGGAGTGCCACTTTTTCAATTGCCACTTTCCGAGCGAATTCTCCATCTGAATAATGCCATTCACCTGCCGTTTATAGCCACGAGAGCTCACCAGATTAGAACCTTTCTCTTCTGTCTCCTCCATCTCCAAGTGCTTGCGTACAGAGCGAAGGGTGCCTTAGAATGCAGATTTTTCCGTGCATCTTTATCACAAGTATTAATATTACTACTACTTGCTATACGCTCTTATCTGGAGATTATAGAAGAGCAATATAATGGCAGTCTGATTCATGGCACCGCTGATGGGTGTAACAAAAGAAAATAAAATTACAGCCGAGTCCCTGGAGAGACCTTCCAGATCAATACCGACGAATTGACGAGCTTATCGGGGACCAGGACTGCATCTGTAAGTGTTAAACATCCCCGCTGAATTGTCCAGCAAGTCCAAATGAAAGACAAGAAATGTTTGAAAAGACCTATTGCACATAAGAGGCAAGAGACATCTTGCTGTATTGATCTGTTTGCTTTCACCTTTGCAGAGAGCTTCCTCGATAGCAGCATGGGACTGGACTGACCGATGTTATGTTTTGTCCACTTATATCAGGATGTTATATCAGGATGTGAAAGATTCGGCGTAAGTGGAGGATGAAGCTTTTAAAAGTTGGAAGACGATTAATTTGCAGCATGAAGCCAGTCCAATGAATTACAGCAGCGGAGTTATTAGATTAAGCAGAACTGGACAGGAAATGGCTAACCCTATTTCCCACCTGTCACACTTATAATACCATCAGCACGCCGCAATTACTCAAGATAATAGTAATTACGAAACAGCATTGCCGTAATTGTAGCTGCTCATTCATATTTCCGAAAAATTGGAGTGTAATTTTGGGCCAATTTTGCACAAATCGCCCGCCTTAAGTCTTTCCTCCATGTAGACCTTCTCCACCGTTTTCATATTTACCAAATGAAGCTCATTTTATGAGCGCCTATGAAATTCACTCTTCCTCATGCTAAATTGAAAAGCGATCGCCTCACTTATTTCATGTTTCATATCTGGGCCGTAAAACTCGCCGGTCTTGCAGATGTGCTTACTCAGCTTCAGACATAATAGTTTGGACGCTGCGTCGCCGTCAGGCTGTGATTTGTGTTGATCGGGTCCAGTGGGGCAGATTCAGAAGTTTTATTGCATGTGGAAAATGACCAGCTGTAAACAGAAAAGGCCCAAGAGGAGGGCACAGTAATGGGAGGAGACAGTAGTGCGCTGTGAGCCTTCATTCATGTTTAACACCCTGTAGATTCCATAGTGGCAGCTGCATGTGCCTAGGGTGGGCTGGCGAAAAGCTCGGCATCAGCGAAACGAAAACGCACAAGTTTCTAGAAAAGGAGAGGGCGTGTGGCTCTCCAGTGACTACAACCATTGTGCTTCATCAATAATGTCTGGATACATCTGTGAGGGTTAAGATAGTGCGAGGATGGAGTGGGCAATAGGGACTAAAATTAGTAACTGTTGTAAAGATCTTGTCTCTCAAAAAAATTAAATAAAATCTGATACAGTTTTTGCAATCGGTCAGAAATGTGCTTCACAAAAAATGATCAGACTGTACTGACAGTTAATGTTTGTTTGCCCAGTGGTTTTGTGCGTGTGTTGAGTGTGGAGAGTTTTTTATCTGGGTTGTTCACACAATTTCGAGGCATCTCTCTTATGTGAAATCCAAAAATATTTGATGTTAAAACTGTAGACATATTAAAATTAATGTATGTTAATGTGCAGACAGGCTTTCAGATAGAACTGGTTGCTTATAGCCACACTGTACCTTCTGATAAACTACAGTTTTTGCCTTATTTTGCATAAATTTCCTATTTTGACCCAATACTATCTTGGAAACTATAGCCAATCAGCACTTCTGACTTACTTTTTCTTTATTAGTGACTTAAAGGCAAAGTAACGTTATTTTACAATCTGAGCCTTCTTTCGGTAATAAAACAAGTCGTTTTACTCACCCATAGCATTTTTCTGTCAATTGGAGCAGTACTTATGTTGAGCCGTTCTGTTCTACTAATGATCCCGTATTCTTAACATGGTGCTGTATCATTTGCTCGGGGCATTACTTTGCGGTCTCCAAATAACACAAACTTTAGCACTTTTCAAATCATAGAAGCCCGATGTCTTAATGAAAAATTTCGTTTGAAGCAAAAGTGGCCTGTAATCCGAGATGTAGCCATAGTTTCGAGTAGATGAGGACGCCAGTGCGCATGCGCGGACTGCTCCCGGGACCCAAACAGGAAACGCAAAGCTGAAAACTATGGATAAACCTCGGATTACAGGCCACTTTTGCTTCAAACGGCATCGGGCATCGGGCATCGGGCATCGGACATCGGGCTTCTATGATTTGAAAAGTGCTAAAGTTTGTGTTATTTGGAGACCGCAAAGTA
Organism: Paratrypauchen microcephalus; assembly: GCA_036785185.1. Taxonomy (NCBI): domain Eukaryota; kingdom Metazoa; phylum Chordata; class Actinopteri; order Gobiiformes; family Gobiidae; genus Paratrypauchen; species Paratrypauchen microcephalus. The sequence goes on from JAVJIX010000051.1 coordinate 5,642,589, forward strand.
ATGCCCCGAATACAAATGCTAACAAATGCTAACAGAAACGCCACAACATAACTTTCTTCAAACAGCTCCAAATGACACGAACGTGATATGGGTGAGTCAAACGACTTGTTTTATTACCGAAAGAAGGCTCAGATTGTAAAATAACGTTACTTTTCCTTTAAACCAAGAAAAATTTCATTACTTTTGCTTGTAGACCAGTGTAATTTAGTCGCCACTGAAACAATACACTGTAATATTTTAATGTATCAATCTATCAAACCAACAATTTAGATTATATTTAGTAGACAATAGCACAGCACAACTTGTTTGCCCTCTGCAGTTCATGTTTAATTTGTGCTGTGTCTCACCCTCATTAGCATAACACCACTGTCCTGTCCCCGCTGTCCCCGCTCACCAGAGCCGAGCCCTCAGCCTGAATATTGCAGAACAGCAATGTCACCCGCACGGACAGTCAAATGTATTACCTGCATGAATCACACTGTCATTTCCAATTTATGAGTGAGTTTAGCATTCTGCACAGGGCGGCCGCTCCAGGAGGGGAGAGAGGCCTGACGTAAGAGTCAAAGAACCAAAACATGGCAGCGCACCTCAACTCACCACTTCCTCATTCTTCTGGATAAAGATGTATCATAATGCAACGCTTTAACCTGCTTTTGTTTGACTAAAGTTGGGCACGAAGAGTAGCAATTTGATGCGTACAAGAAGTGATTTCGTTATATCACACAGTCTGGAATTGTGTTTTGTTTCATTCACACGTTTAACATACAAACCCTGCATATTTAGGCTGAGTTCTTCTCTCAAACGGGAACACAAACTCTTTCCTTGTGATGTCATGTGGCAATACAGGAAGTGCTCCACTGTGTTTTTAAACTCCATACACCTTCACTAGAATCATTTGGTTGATTTCAGCCCTGGAATTGCCAATCTCTACATAACAACAGGTAAAAGGTAGCTGTTTGCTTAAAAACTACTGCCTCATGACATCACAAGACGGAACAGAGCATTTTTGGAGTTTTGGAGATGTAGACAGACTAATAGTAAAGGATTACTCAAACAAACAAAACACAACTCTGGGTTTTTGAGAAGGGATCTCAACATGGCTTAAAGCTCAGGAATCAACTTGGCATAATAGAGGACAAAAGTGAAATCTCTAATTACATTTAATTTAATGCATTGTCTAATAACACATTATGTTTGATCAATTTTAGTTTGAGTCATTTCAGACAAACGTTCAATAAAATTAAGTGTTAAAAACAACCTGCCAGTGAGTGAAAGGTTTAAAGTTCAATTACACTTTGATCAGAGGGGGACGGAGTGAAAAGACTTTAAAAGCCCTTGTGCCCTAATGACGCTTGTGCAATAAACACTTAAAGGCAAATTAACGTTTTTTTACAATCTGAGCCTTCTTTCGGCAATAAAACAAGTAGTTTTACTCACCCATAGCATTTTTCTGTCAATTGGAGCAGTATCGCAGAACTTATGTTGAGCCGTTCTGTTCTAGTAATGATCCCGTATCCGTTAACATGGTGCTGTATCATTTGCTCGGGGCATTACTTTGCGGTGTCCAAATAACACAAACTTTAGCACTTTTCAAATCATAGAAGCCCGATGTCTTAATGTAAGATTTCGTTTGAAGCAAAAGTGGCCTGTAATCCGAGATTTAGCCATAGTTTCGAGTAGATGAGGACGCCAGTGCGCATGCGCGGACTGTGCCTCTCAGCTCCCGGGACCCAAACATGAAACGCAAAGCTGAAAACTATGGATAAATCTCGGATTACAGGCCACTTTTGCTTCAAACGAATTCTTACATTAAGACATCTGGCTTCTATGATTTGAAAAGTGCTAAAGTTTGTGTTATTTGGAGACCGCAAAGTAATGCCCCGAATACAAATGCTAACGGATACGCTACAACATAACTTTCTTCAAACAGCTCCAAATGACACGAACGTGCTATGGGTGAGTCAAACGACTTGTTTTATTACCGAAAGAAGGCTCAGATTGTAAAATAACGTTACTTTTCCTTTAAAACAATTCACCTGCTCTCATCCAATGCAATTACTATGTCCATATTAAATAAATAAAGAAACTGATTGGTGGCAAAAGGAGAAATTAAATTTGTCAACTGGACACAAGTTTATTTGGTTGAATGCGTTTTGCAGCTCATCCAAGCTGCTTCTTCACTTCTGAACTGAAGAGACTACAGGTGGAAATTAGCTCTAGTGCTACAACCTGCATCCTACAACCCTCGGGAGGTGTTCCGGGCATGTCCCACAGGGAGGAGGCCACGGGGAAGATCCAGGACACGCTGGAGGGACTATGTCTCCCGGCTGGCCTGTGAACGCCTTGGGGTCCCCCCGGAGGAGCTGGAGGAAGTGTCTGGGGTGAAGGAAGTCTCGGAGTCCCTGCTTAGACTGTTGCCCCCGCGACCCGGCAGCAGATAAGAGGAAGAAAATGAATGGATGGCTACAACCTGGCCAGGCTTGGGGAGTAACGGAATACATGAAATGGCGTTAAGTAAAAGGATACAAAAACGGTAACTGTTCTGCTACAGTTACAAGGAAAGAAGACGCACTCAGATTACAGGTACATTTAGTGAAAATGGGGATTATTTAGCAGGATTACAATTTGAAAGCATTTTATGTTATTTAATTTTTTCATTTAAAGCTGGAGATGGAGGGAAAACAGAACAAACTGTCGTAGAGACATGCGCGCACACTATGGCAGTACTATGGAACAAACCCGCAAATGGCATGGCTTCGACCGAGAAGAACACATTTAGCGGGTGGAAATTTCAACATTATTTTATTTTTAAAGAAGACTTGTGCACTTTCATTGTAGGACTATAAGCTACTGTTCAAATGAGCTTTCCTCAGTTTCTTTTATAATGCACAAAATGTTCTTGTTATCGGATATTTGGTGCTAAAGTCATCCAAAAGTACTTGAAAGTAATTAAGTTATATTAGTTTAATATTATGGTTCTTGGATTACGTTACTGAATACATATTTTAAAGATCCCATGACATGGTACTTCTTGATGCTTTTATATGGCTCCTTAATGGTTCCCTAATACTGTAAATGAATCCTTCTTCAAAATCAACACTCAGTGCATGAGAAACAGAGATGAGATGAGAGAGTAATTTTTCTCACTCTGAACACTCTATAATGGGCGTTGTTGCTTGAATGCAAATGAGGAGAAAAGAGCTGGCCAATAGTAGAGGGTGGGGGCGTGGCCAAACGCTCCGCTCTCGCTCTGAGCGCTCAGCTGATTCATTTCCTTGTTTTTGCACGGGGGGAGAGATTTGAAGCGTTCCATTGAAAAATAAACACATTTCCACATAAAATAAAATTAAACCACTGCTGTTCAAAGGTCCAGAGGCTCAGATAAAGGACTTCCGAGCCTAGAAACACTCGGACGTGCCTCCAGGCAAATAAAAAAACGCATTTCGCATTGCCTAGCACATTCGCAGTCCAAACTCTCTGGGCGTGATTTACAGAGACGCTGAGTACAGACAGACGGGGGTGGAACTGCATTTGCATTTCTTTGTTCGATCTGATGCCAATAAGGTGCCTTGTTCAAAATCGCCTGTTTAAGTTCCGATTTTTTGTAATGCAGAAAAGGATCGCAAATGCTCAGTTTAGACATTTCGCAGCTTTTAACCATGGGGGGGGCCCTAAACGGGGTAGGGGAGCTCACATTAACGTTCAAAAACCTCAGAAAGTGAAAATTTCATGCCATGGGACCTTTAAGGGGGAACTAGTAACTGTACCAGAATACATTTCTAAAGTAACCCTCCCAACCCTGAACCTGGCACAGTGCATCTCTCCTTGTATATTGTGCACTGTCCCTTTCTCATAAATAAGTACAATTAAACATCTTATATTAAATATTAAAACATCTTTCAGTACAGTGGACAGTTTCGCCTGCAGTGTCTTAAAGGTGCATTGTGTAACTTTTCTGGTGGAAGGTCCTTCAAATGCTGTTCTCCATGGAGATGTTATTGCTTTGTCTGAAATGTTTCACAGTAAAAAATACTAAACCTTTCTATTTACACGACCAAACCAGACCAAGTTACAGGTCAGATCTGTGGAGAGACAACCCCATTCGCAGTCAATTTCTTTAGTTATTTTTGAGCTATACAACCATATGCAGTTTAATAAATGTAAGGTTGAGCTGTTTAATGTCAAATTGTGGAACATTCCAGGCAGAGCAATGACGTATCCATAGAAACAAGCAGGTGACAGACCCAGCAGAAATGTTCCCACAATTCTTCCTTCTTCTAAGTCGATGAAACTTGTATCCCACATGATGTCATCCTTGGAGAGAGCAGTTGACTACATTGGAGCAGACAGATTTTCCTCTCAAACCTCGGGTGAAATGTGCCCCACACTGGAGGCCTGCATCAGCACCAGGCGTCTGAGCAGCAGCCAAAACGACTTGGCCACTATCAATATCCCATTTCCTCCGTCACGTCTAAGCTGCTTTGCATTCAGAGGCTCTGCGCTAAGTCCCTACGCAGAGTCCAGGCCAGTCTGTAATACGGACTACACCTCCGCTACAGTCATGGGCTCTTATTATCCCCAAACAAAAGCAGGCACACAGGGAACCTCCCAGCCCTGACATTTTAATTGTGCTCTCTCTCATATTAGCTGGGATGCTAACCAATTTGGCCACGGCTGTTAAATTCCTGGTGCATTAATTCCCCTTTTGAATGTTCGACATAATGGGTTTTAGTCCAGGCAGGAGAGTTTGCGGAGGCGAGATCAAACATGGGACATATGGCGGTGGTGTTTTTCTTCTTCTCCTGGACAGTTAAAAGTGTTGCCTATGGAGAGCTGCTCTAGTCCTCAGCAGAAGGAGAGGAGGGTTATTCCACGTGGTGATGCAAAAATAATGGGACGAGTGCCAGTCTGGTTCCTCCGGTTTTGTTTTATTAATACATTAGCATTTGTAATGAATGCACTTTGAAGTAACAGGGGGAAAGGTCAGTCGAGCTACTGGCAGGGAGCGTGTTATGCAAGTCCTCTGGGAACTGTGTTCTTACTAAGACAAATATGTACCATTTTACATTATTTTTGACAAATCCCTTAAAGGTCCCATGGCATGAAATTTTCACTTTCTGAGGTTTTTGAACGTTAATGTGAGCTCCCCTACCCTGTTTAGGGCCCCCCCCATGCTTAAAAGTTGCAAAATGTCTAAACTGAGCATTTGCGATCCTTTTCTGTGTTAGAAAAAATCGGAGCTCAAACGGGCGATTTTGAACAAGGCACCTTATTGACGTCAGATCGAAAAAAGAAATGCAAATGCAGTTCCACCCCCGTCTGTCTGTACTCAGCGTCTCTGTAAATCACGCCCAGAGAGTTTGGACTGTGGAGGAGCTACGCAATGTGAAATGCGTTTTTTTATTTGCCTGGAGGAACTTGCGAGTGTTTCTAGTCTCGGAAGTCCTTTATCTGAGCCTGTGGATATCTGAAACAGCAGTGGTTTGATTTTATTTTCTGTGGAAATGTGTTTATTTTTCAATGGAATGCTTCTCATCTCTCCCTCCGCGCAAAAACACGGAAGTGGGTCAGAGCGCACAGCTGAAAAGGAAAGAGTGGAGAGTTTGGCCACGCCCCCACCCGCTACTATAGGCCATCTCTGTCCTCCTCATTTGCATTCAAGCAACAACGCCCATAATGGACTGTTCCAGAGTGACATTTATGACTCTTTCTCATCTTATCTCTCTTTCTCATGCACTGAGTCTTGATTTTGAAGAAGGATTCATTTACAGTATTAGGGAACCATTAAGGAGCCATATAAAAGCATCAAGAAGTACCATGTCATGGGATCTTTAAATCAACAGCAGAATAAATGGCGTTTCTAACATTAAAATCCAAAAGCCCTTTCGATTGTGGTAGAACTCCCTATACATTATGACAAAACCTTGGTTAATGACTCATGTTTTGGAAATAAATAACTTGAAGCTTAAAACAAAACAAAAAATATTGATTACATTTTTTTCTCCTTTGTTGTCCACCTGATGAAAATAATACGTCGCTTGTGTAAAAGTCCATTATCCTGCTGATGGATGATACACTAATACATAGCACTGAACACTTCCTTATTGTTTCTTTTGTGTATTAGGCCTTTTCCCAGCGCTGTATTTTTGACAGTCCATCCAGCGCCTGAGTGAGACGGCTCCCTAAAATTAAATCCATTATATTGAAACTCTGCGCATGAATGGAAGATGTCACCTCCGTCTTGTCCCAGGATGATTTATCCCCCCCCCATGTCTCTTCTCGCACTCGTGCACACAAACATGCTCAGATGCCCCGCCAACATTACGCTCCATTACTGTAAGGCACCTCTGTGTTTGTTCTCAACATGGCCCCGGAGCAAGGTCACTCCACAGCACTCTGACGACTCCAATCAATTATAATGTAACATGAAAGAGACGCACGCTAGCCCCAACACCACCACCGCTGGTACTGCCACACACAGCACATGACTCATAAAGGCTACATGAAGTCTTTTTGAAGTTGGTCCTAATCATTATCATGTAGTAATGTTACTCGTATTGCTAAATGTTAAACGCTTTACAAGGTTGTTTATTAGGTCGTTGGGTGGCTGACCATTTGTGTCCCACCTTGGAAGCTGAGGGCTCATGTCGGCATTACAGATTCTCAGGAAATACGTTTTTTGTGTTTCAAAATTTGTGATTTTCGTTTTTTTGCATAATGTGCTATCATGAAGATCATGAAGAAGCATTAGCAACAGAAGAAGCAACAGCATTAGTGACGTTAAAAACATACATTTTTAATTTCAAAAATGCTTGTTTTTGGCGAATGACACGGCGTGTATAAATCAACATAATTCCCCATGTCTTTGATCATTTAAAATTAGTGATAAGTTTACATATTTTCTGTAAATAGTTATTTATTTAGTCTTTTGCACTGCTTTTAGATTTTTAGATTTTGTACAATATAAGAGAAGAAACTAAATTTCGATTCACTGTATGTTGAACACATATGGCAGAATTGACAATAAAGCTGACTTGGAACTTGAACTTTTGAACTTAATACATAAACTTAGACTTAGACAAACTTTATTGATCTGCAAGGAAAATTATTTGGACACAGTAGCTCACACACCACAATATAATTGGCTTAAAATATCATAACAAAGAGCAATAATATAAATGACAATAATACATTCAAAATTACCGCTGTCAGTTTAACGCATGAATTAGATGCGTTAATTTGCAGTAATTAATTCATTATAAAAATGAACACAATTATGAGTGGCAATTCAATGTGCGCGCATTTTAAATTTGGCATGCAGAGAGCAAATCGTTGCTCGGGCCTTTGATCGGCAAGTTTATTTATAAAAAGAACAAGAACTTGATTTGATTTGTAGCTCTTGTAAAAAATAATTTTCCGATCACTGAAGCTGCTCCAGCCTGACGGATCATTTGAACGATAAACACGTCCGGACAAATTCCATCGTTACCGGTGATGGAGCGAGCGTGAGCGCACTTCAACTAACCATAATCGGAGAATTTGGGAAACAAATGAGAAAAGCAACCACAGAAAAACTGATTGATTAATTACAAATCCTGTAAATAATTAGATTTTTAGTTTTAAATTGCCTGACAGCACTATTGAAAATATGTAGCAAAAATGGCAAGGAACTGGTGTCAAATAAGAGTATAATATAAATATAATAATATAACTTATAAATAATGCATAAGTAAAACCCTGGACCTTGGTACCTGGCTGTCTGGTAGTAGTTGGCTATATTCCAGAATCATGTTTTCTTACTTTACTGAGAAGTTCTTGTATATATGACACATTATTTTCGATAATACACTATATGTAGCCTAAAATAAATTTCACTGTGCAAAAGTCTTGGTAGCCTATCCTAGAGTAGTCTATTGTAGTACTAGCAGCAGCAGCAGGTATTAGTGTATAGGGCATAGTGTTTGAATAACAATCTTGTGTTTAAATAATAGGCTAGTTGTAGTAGGGACCTGCTTTTGATAGGTTAATTTGAATTATTCAATGACTTTTCTTTCATTGGTGTTTTATAAGTGACCTTGAACACGTCCAGCAGCTTCCACTGGCCATCCACAAGAAAATGTCCCACAGCGTTCAACTACTACTTTCACTTCACTACACTTTCTCTATTTAGCAAACTGCATTTATAGCCTCAAATTGGCAGTTCAGAGTTGCAGGCACTGTGAGCTAGCCTGCTAATTACTGACACAGAGAGTGAGCAATACTATCATTAGGCACAACTGAAGCATGACGCACAGATTCTTATGAAGTACCGGTACATCGTTTTTTGGTTCTTTTGCTCATAATCTGTATTTATAATAAGCTACTTGAGTTCATATCATTTGATAATCAGCTGTGTCTTGGTTGAATCAATTTATGTTGCATATCATAGGCTCCAGGGTAGTGCTTCCTCTGATAGTGCCTGTGTTTTGGAGTTGAAAGTTAAACACAATTAAAGTGACTATATGCAATAAATGGACCTAAGCATTTTATTCTGTTCCACTGTCACGGTTTTATTTAGCACTGTTTTGCCAGAGAAATGCTGGTCTGAAAATAATAATCCTACTTTTCCAGTAAAAATAGACCACCTTGTTTTAATGATAGACCTTAATGTGTAAAAGTGATGCATATGAAGGGCCATAATTACAGTTATTAGGCTTTCGCGCTAATGACTGGCTAATATACACAGGTTACCATGACAGCGCATTGTGGGAGTTTGGGAAATGTAGTGTATACTAACATTAAATATTTTGAATGTAACCCTCCCTCTGGGAAGTCAATTTAGCAGCAGCAGCAACAGCAGCAGCAGCCTCACAGAGAGCTCAGTGCACCACGAGCTGCTCCATTACTCCTCCTCACACGTGAACACTGCTGCTGTGTGCACACAGACACATTTACAATACCTCCATGTCTTACATCATCTAACCAAGCACAGACACAAACACGCTGTTCGACTCTATGAGCAGTTTACCACAGGCCTCAGTACAAGTGGAGATGACATACTCCTCTGTGATAGCATCTTATATTTTACAACAGGCCATAAAATAGACTCAGTAGCTTAGGGCGGCTATCCTCCAAAATCTTTGCTTATCGTTTCTGAGCAGGACACTAACACCACCTTGTCTCTGGTTCTTCTGGTGTGGGTCAGAGAGGCCACAGGTGCACAATCCCTGTACCTGTGACAAGCAGCATACATGGAAATGGACTAAAACTTGAGAGTCTTGTTTAATTTTATGAGGCATTCACATAACATAACACATACATTACCTCTCTAAAGACGTGTAGTTGCTGGGATACACACCATATAGAATAGTCAAATCAAAGAGTTTCCGTCACACTGAAATGAGTAGTAGAATTTGGTGTATCTAGTGTTGAAAAAGTGATTTCACCCCTGGGCGACTGTGATGATGAACACATGACCCCGAGGCTGCCGCGTCTTGATTGTGGCTTTTAGAAAATGTAAGTGCTAGAAAAGCAGCTCAGGTGAAGATTCCTCTAGAGCCTAATGTACTCAAGAGCATGAAATGACAGAGCCATCCTTCACTGTGCACCAGTGAAAGTCTGCTTTAAGAGGCGGCATGAGGAGCATGGCCAAACAAACTGCTTATTATTGTGCACCAGAGAAGCCACGCCACTGTAGTTAAAGGTGATTCAAACAACACACGGTACTTTAGCTGTGGGCAAACCCGTGGACAAGAGAAGAAACGTCGAGGAGCAGAAATGAATATGATGATTTAGTGGGTTTCCAGGCGGAGACAGTTGAGCAGATAGGAGGAGGTGGGATTGAGTGGTTTTAGGGAGACTGATTGCTGCAGAAGCTGTCAATAAGTTGGAGGATATGGAAGAGCTCACCGGAGAGAAATAACACACACAATATGAAGAATGGTATGGGGGAACCTGAAATAAGAAGTCACATGGACAAAAACAATCTCGCGTTCAAGCACATGAGAGGGGAAGTGCAGATGGGGAGGGAGGTGGAGAGAGATAAAGATGGATCAAGAGGGAAGTGAAGGAGAGACGGACGGAGTGATGGAGAGCAGGAGGAGGTGTGCAAAAGCAGCCATGATGAGATGGCTTCTACTGGAGCGTGAGATTGATGACTGTGCTTCAACAGAGAGAGGAGAGAGCAGATAGAAACTAGGGAGGAACCAAAGGAAAAAAAGTCCTGATGAAAAGAATCATCTCCCGCCACAGACACGACAAATCTCCATCGTGATAAAAGTGTGTTTTATCTGTGTGAAAGCAGGCCACAAGCCTCTGCACACTGCTGCACTATCTCTAATAGGATCGCTACATTTTTATGTTCATCATCAGTTATGCATGACAAAAATGTTATTTTCCTGTCTATGTGTTTAAGAGCGCCTGCCACATCAAAAGAGATTATGTCTGAGCGAAATAAAAGTCTGTTTGTAAAGTAGGATTAGATTAAGGCCATTCAGACAGTGAAAATCCTGCGACTTGGCCATCCGTCACTGCCTCCCCAGATACATCTGATGCATTTAAACACCGGAAGCACAGCCATTTGACTCTCATAATGAACAGGTTTTATCTCAGTCCATGTTTAGAAGTTAAATTCAGCGCTTTATGGGCTGTCACTGTATCCAATTAAAGCTGTGATTCTGCTGCTCCCAAAGCTGCTAACAAAAGAGAGGCTCATTATAGACAGAGCAAAGTAAAAGAAATCTACAGATTTCACTCTGACACTCCTCTCCACAGAGGTGGAGTGATATTGGTGCTTCTCATGAGAGTCCTCACTGTGTTTGCGTGTGCGTGTGCGTGCGTGCGTGCGTGCGTGCTGCTGTGTCACATGCAAACACATTTCAAGTAACTGTATCTTGACTTTATTTGTTGTTATAGTACTACACCTGCTAACCTTGACTCTGTGTTTCCTGTGTTGGCAGGTGCTGTCAGGAGCTCAGGAAGGAATGGGACAGACTGAGACCATGAGAAAAAGACTCAGCACTGGCCCTGTTGGACTGTGGCCCTGATGTGAGACCCAAGGAGTTCATTCACTCTAATTAATGTTATCTGTTTTGAGAAGGCAGCCTCAAGCTGCACCTCCAGGTCTGGGACGTCCCATGGAGGCATGGCCTCGCTATACCCAGTGCTGCTGCCACTGAAGCGTGCCCAGTGAACATGCCTTCTAAGGTCTCCTGCCTTTACCTCCTCACAGTGGTTTGCTGGGCCAGTGCTCTATGGTACCTGAGTGTGTCCCGATCCTCCAGCTCCTATGTGGGACAGGTGACCATGCCTGTCCGCAAAACGCCCAAAGCCAACAAGAACACCACTTTCTCCAACATCCGGACTCGCTCCCTCAACCCCCATGACTTTGGGTACCTCATCAACGAGGAGAAGAAGTGTGACAATGACACGCCTTTTCTGATCATACTCATCAGCACCACCCACAAGGAGTTTGACGCGCGGCAGGCCATAAGGGAGACCTGGGGCGACGAGGGCGCCTTCACTGACGTCAGAGTGGTCACCCTGTTCTTACTGGGCCGCAGTACTGACACTGTCCTCAACCAGATGGTGGAGCAAGAGAGTCAGATCTTCCATGACATTGTGGTAGAGGACTTTATTGACTCATATCACAATCTGACTCTCAAGACGCTGATGGGGATGCGCTGGGTGGCCACCTTCTGCTCCAAGGCTCAGTATGTCCTGAAAACAGACAGTGATATCTTTGTCAACATGGAGAACTTGATCTACAGCCTCCTGAAGCCTAGCACCAAACCCAGGAGGAGGTACTTCACGGGTTACGTCATCAACGGTGGACCTATCAGAGACATGCGCAGTAAGTGGTACATGCCCCGGGACCTGTACCCAGAGAGCAAGTACCCCCCGTTCTGCTCGGGCACAGGCTACGTGTTCTCCGCCGATGTGGCCGAGCTCATCTACAAAACGTCACTCCACACCAGACTGCTGCACCTGGAGGACGTCTATGTGGGGGTGTGTCTGCGCAAACTGGGAATACACCCTTTTCAGAACAGTGGCTTCAACCACTGGAAGATGGCCTACAGCCTCTGCCGCTACCGCAGAGTGGTCACTGTGCATCAGATCTCCCCCGAGGAGATGCATCGAATCTGGAACGACATGACCAGCAAGAAGCACCTCAAATGTTAGCAGCAGTGGACAATGTTGGACTGACCCTGTACTGTGCAGCACACTGGGGTCAGTCACCAAGGACAACAGACTCTTGAATCTGGCACAATGCGGGAGCAGTCTGAACACATAAACTCCTAGTGTACTCGGGTTGATACCAGCACGAGCCTTGTTTCTCACAGTTTGAGTTTAGCCACATGTTTGTATAACACATAAACTGTTCCGAATTATGAGTACAGAACAAACTTGCGCCATTACAGTATTGACCACTTTAGCTCTTTGGGTTGAGCTCATTGATGAATGTCATACATGTATTTTCAGTTGTACTTTGGGAGTGAGGAGTTTAATATTGGATGTAACGCGTGGCACAGCAACTGTCTTCAAGCACCGCGATGAGTTCAAATCTTACAGATGACTGACGCTTCAACTATACAACAGCTGTAGCCACGTCCTAATGACTCCGAGCTGTATTTTATTCTTTTCAGATCAGACGTATTTTCTTACAGAGAAGTTTGTAGTGCATAGTTCAGTTCAACAGAGGCACTGCAGATGGCGCTCCCCTGTGAATGTGACCGTTTGGTGTAATGTGCAGTGATTTGTCTGAGGCAGTACTGTGAGCAGGCTGCACTATTATCAGTCTATTACTTGAACAGATGTACTGTAAGAGCTATAGTGAGAGCTAGGGACAGCGCTTACTTTTTCAATGCTTTTGTTTCAATGAGTCCGGATCTAATAAAAGGCTTTTCTATGAGAAAGAGAGAGCAAATTGTAATTGTAATTGTGTTTACATTTGATTTCATCCACGCTTAAACTGAATACACCCACTTGATTCGATGAAAATGAGTATGAAGAGTGCGAGTGTTGCAAAAACATGAGCAGGGGAATGAAAGCGTCTCATTAGGGGCTGTGTTGATGGAGGCAGCTGTGCTTGGTTTGACACGACATCCCAAGTCGCACCACATGAAGATGGACTCCCACTGGGTCCCCATGCGTTCTCATGCATGCTGGAAAATGCAGGTGTCTTAAGTATGGCACCAACTCATTGTACACAACCACTGATTAGCTCCAACTCACAAGCAGCTGCATTTAAATCAATCTACTCAACTACTTTAATAATACAAATCAGACGATATGATGAGTGAAATGTACTTTGTACGTTTTCAGGTCGCGCTGTATCATTAGAATTGAGTGAAGTGTGCTTGTCAGCAAGTGCAGTGGACAAATAAGCACCGCAACAACTCAGTCTAATTAGGCTGCCTCTAAATACAGGTATGTGTGTACAAGGATATGAAGTCTCCTTTGGGAATATATGAATTAAAAATGCCTTATGTTCTGTTTCTGAAAAGATAAACAAACCTGGGAAGCTTTCAGGGCACTTTTTTCCACACTTTTCTGAACCTTTTTGCACAGAGGAGGATTACGTGTCCAAAATTACCTTTTCCCAGTTGGATTGCCAGTGTCAAGTCAAGTACCTTCCTTTGATGTCTTCACTCTATAATAATTCCATATTTTATTTGTAACTCATTTCTATTTAAATCTGATCTTTTCCTATAGCAACTCTTATGTTATCAGTTAATGACTTCTCCTAATCAACATATTTTTAATCCCAGCTTAACCTATACAACCATGGACTGCTATTTACTTGCGCTTTTCCTTGATGGTATTTTTTGCTCTCTCAGGATTGTCCCCTAAGGCGTATTGCAATTTAATACAAGATGCTGAGTAATAGAAAGTCTGCTTTGTAATTGGCCAAACAGCCCAGTGGTGGGGCATTATAAAATGAGAAAAAAAAACTAAAGCTTGGGGAAAATGAAAAGGCGAGTGATTATTCTGGAGCTCTGCTAAATGAACCTCGTAACGAGTGAGGCGGAGTGCTACACAATTGGGAACACTCTGCTTTCAAAACAAAAGCAAATCAAACACTAAGCCAGAGAGCAGGACCTTGACAGAGACATGATTTTTTTTTTCTCTGACCTGTCCATGACTTATCCAAGAGTGCTATTTTGGAAAAGAGTGGAGCTAATAGTCCAGTGTGGTGATGCATCTGAGGGGTGAGAGCAGGTGGTCTAAGGTGCCGTTAAAAGCTCTTCCCCCAGCAGATAGTCCCATCACTGTAATGCTCTGTAATGCTCTGTAATGCTGGGATAACTCCGAGCCTCCTCTAAATCATCAGGATGAGGCTGACTACTCCAGACCTGTGAGGCCACTACAAGACCCCGCTGTTCCTGTTCTACAGTAAGGTAAATATGATGTGTCAAGAGGTCACTTACGAAATGAAGGCAATATATAGAAAATGTTGACTTGAATTGATTTCTTCTATATATAAAGCTGTTAACAGAATGGAACATACCCAAAGTTATTACACTATTCTACTGTTACTATTAGAATTACAACTATGGCTACGTTTACACATACCCGGGTATGTTGAGAAACAAATATTTGTCTCCCTCCGTTTTCCAAAATGAGGCCCTGTTTACACGTACACTGGTATTTTTAAAAACGGATATTTCCCTTCGTTTGTACCCATCCTTTACATGCAAACGGCGAATTTGCCTCTGAGAACGAAGGAGAACGCTCTGCAAGCCAATCAGAATCGCACTTGTTGCCTAAAATTCTCACTTTACATGCAGACATCCCAAGTTCCAAAAACTAATTTCAGCGAGATGTTTCCTAACCCTAACCCTGCACAATAGAGAAGGCCACTTATTTTAACAACTCTTTATTAACTTAACTGAGTTCTTAAGTCCATTAAACTTTAAAATTAAACATGAACTTTAAATTAAATTAAACATTAAATTATGAAATGTTAAAATTACATTACAAATTAAAATGAAATATGTTATTTGCGTTTAAACATTTCAAATATATGTCCATGTTTGCATAAAACACCTGTCACCAGCCTATTTTACACACAGTGCACCTCACCACAGTGTCATCATTTTTCACCCTAATCAGACAGGGATATATTTTAGTATATTCTGCCGTAAAATGAGTTATACATTTTTGTTTTTTAGATTCTGCCATCTCGCTGCGCTAAATTATAATTTCTGAGAAAGTAAATTGAAGCCCGCCCACACTGAAAGCTGATTGGCTAGTTTTGCTGAGTGTAACCAATCAGTGCGTTCTGTGGCCAGCGCTCGTTTAAACACACACACGCGCGCCGCAGATTCTCTCTCTCTCTCTCTCTCATAACGTTTGAAGTAGTCCATGCATGATACAAGAGTTATTATCTTGCGTGTATGCTCTGCACAGTCAAAAACAAAAAAAAAACAAAAAAACTCACATTGTCTAAAATCCGGGATATTTTATCTGACTTGCGGGCATCAGGGAGCCACTATAATTTTCCGGGAGACTCCCAGAACTTCCGGGAGACTTGGGATGTCTGTACATGCAAACGTGAAACCGGAGTTTTCCAAAATCTCCACTTTTGCCGGAGTTTTTTTTAATAAAGAATCGAAACAAAGGGAAAAGTCTCCATTTTTACAGATACCCGGGTATGTGTAAACAGGCCCTATGACTAGAATAATGCAACATCATTGTGTGACATTATCAAACACTGTATTGGTAAAGAGGGGATATTATGCAATATTGCTGTTTTTTTTTTCCTACCATGTTATAATGTTCT
Organism: Paratrypauchen microcephalus; assembly: GCA_036785185.1. NCBI lineage: Eukaryota > Metazoa > Chordata > Actinopteri > Gobiiformes > Gobiidae > Paratrypauchen > Paratrypauchen microcephalus. The sequence continues at coordinate 5,658,352 of JAVJIX010000051.1, forward strand.
CTCATCAAAAACATGCCTGAAGTGTTTTTAAATGTCCTACATGCATGTGTGAGTATTAAGTGATCTCTCCATCCCCTTACGCTTAGCTGTAACACAGTGCTCAGCCCACAAGCCTACATTATCCATGATCCTACTTGACAATTATCCATAAATGCACATTAACGTGATGCAAAACTGTACGCAACAACTTGACAAGCCTGAGGCAATGTGCAGTAGTTTCATTAGCAAGATGCACGTTGATTGTGTTGCGATAGCGCTCTGAACGGGGAGTCACTTGGCGAATATTGCATTTTCAAAACCGTAAAGGATAACACGGTGATCTAAATGTGCTATATGTTTAAAAATATTATGTGTAAGTGTAATACCCCTCTTTATGTGCTAATTGTTGAGATTTGACAACAATTAAAAAGATTTTACAATTGATGAATATTTGGAGGCCATACGTACAATCACAATCACAATTTATAACCGTATATTTGGAAACTACTTGGGATTAAATTTCGCAGCTAGTCTAGACTAGCCTATGGCACATAATAGCAGAGCAGGATTGGAGTGGTTTTAAATGTCCCATGTGAAATATTAACCACAGACCTGTCTATCTCCCTCTGCCATGCTGCGTGCCTTCACCTGGAGGATGCACAGCTCACCTCGAACCTGATATTTACTGGCTTGATATTTATCTCTCCGTTTGGCTCCGAAAGGTCAAAGCTTGAAGTATCGTCGCTCCGACCCGCACGCAGGCATTTCATCTTCATCAAGTCTCCCAACGTTTAAGAAACCTGAAGGAAACCTGTTGATTTTATAGCAACTTTTCTGGCCAACAAATCAATGGCAAAAGGGCAAGACCTTGTTTTTGTTGTTCTCAAGATAAATGATGTCACTTTGTCTTATATATCTTCTTGTATCCTTCACACTTTTGGCAGTATGTGGTAGCTATGCTGTAGTAAGCCATAGCTGCTCTTGGATATGTAAAAATAACCCTAAATATTGATAGCTAGTATTAATATTGATAGGAGCAGGGAGTTACTGTCCTTGTCATTTGTGCTGCATGAATAATTTTCTGTCATTCCCAATAGAAGGAGCCGGTTAAAGCAGGAAGCATGCATCAAGGCGAGGAGACAGGGAAGGCTATGACAGCAAAATCAGAATCTAGTGAGCAATAAATTAACTCCTAAAGCCCTTGGTGCAGAGGATGGTCTTTTGTAAGTGAAGGCGTGTGCATATTTATGACAAGGCACATTCAAATTAGCATGAAAGTGAAGTCTCATGAATAGTACAGTTAGATAACATACTAGCTAGTTGAGTGTTGTTCAGAATATATAGGATTTATGAAGACAGGCATTTAAATATAGTTTGGCACATCTTGTCTGTATTAAAGGAAAAGTAACATTTTTTACAATCTGAGCCTTATTTCGGTAATAAAACAAGTTGTTTTACTCACCCATAGCACTTTGGTGTCATATGGAGCATTTCCGGAGATGTTTTAGATTTGCGATCTCCATAATGTGAGTTCTCGGGGCACTTGTTTGCGGTCTCCAAATAACACAAACTTTAGCACTTTTCAAATCATAGAAGCTCGATGTCTTAGCCTACGATTTCGTGTGGTCAAAAGTGGCCTGTAATCCGAGATTTAGCCATAGTTTCGAGTAGATGAGGAGGCCAGTGCGCATGTGCGGAGTGTGCTCTCAGCTCCCGGGACCCAAACATGAAACGCAAAGCTGAAAACTATGGTTAAATCTCAGATTAGATGAAAAGTGCTAAAGTTTGTGTTATTTGGAGCCCGCACGGGGCATATTACATGCTCGGGGAATATATTATATGCCCCAAGCTATGGCTAGAAGTCGTGCTAGGCTAACCGCAAATCTAAAACATCTCTGGAAGTGCTCCATATGACAACAAAGTGCAATGGGTGAGTAAAACAACTTGTTTTATTACCGAAATGAGGCTCAAATTGTAAAAAAAAACACACGTTACTTTTCCTTTAATCTTGTATGTTAGCATAGCGTTATTAGATTAGCATACTCCGGTCATTACTGTAAGGAACTTGAAAATGTGATTTTTGCTTATGCACCAATGATGAAAAAATGTATATATTCAGTAATTTGTGATCTTATGTTTATGCAAAAAATATATACAGTGTATATAAAAGCAGTCAGCATGCATTTGTCTCACAGCTAATTTGAGGAGAGCTCCTTGCTGTCATAATTAACGCTTAGTGAAATGAAGCTTAAGGGGCAAAAACTACATTGGAACGTTCCTGTGGGAAGTCGCTTGTTAGATATTGTACCAAATCTACATCAATCCAAAACTCAGAAAACACGGGCATACAGTTTATGGCAATTTCTGTAAAGTTTGTCATATAATTTCCACAATGACCCAGAAAAATAACATAACACAATTTTACTGGAAGCTACAATTAGCCTTAAAAGTGCTGTACGGCTCTTATAGTTTAGTTTACAACAGCATTTTCAAGTCCTGGTAGCATAAGCATTCTATCATAAAGAAAATGCATAAAGATTCACATTCATTAAAACTTTGTACATGATTCTCTAGACAATATAAAAATGTGAAATATTGGACCATTGGATCAACATCACTGGTTAAATATAAAGGATCAGCGTTTAATAATTTCAGTTTATGTAATGTTCCATATCCTCCTGGGACCCGAAGAAAAAAGTGTATTTAAATTTTATTAATTAATTTAGTTATTTATTTATTATGTATTGATCTGGTTTAGACCTGGTTTAGAGTTTAGACCTGGTTTAGATCTGGTTTAGACCTGGTTTAGATCTGGTTTAGACCTGGTTTAGATCTGGCTTAGATCTGGTTTAGACCTGGTTTAGTCCTGGTTTAGACGTGGTTTAAACCTGACTCAAATTTGGTTCAGACCTGGTTTAGGCCTGGTTTAGACCTGGCTTAGACCTAATTTAGACCTCTTTTAGTCATGGTTTAGACCTGACTTAGACCTGGTTTAGTCCTGATTTTCTCCTGGTTTAGTCCTGATTTTCTCCTGGTTTAGTCCTCTTTTGCCTGATTTGGTTCTGATTTAGTCCTGGTTTAGTCATGGATTAGTCCTAGTTTAGACCTGGTTCAGTTCTGGTTTAGTCCTAGTTTAGACCTAACCTGGGAAATCCCAGGCTGCTTTCGTTCGTTCCGATCTAAAAGACAGCCTGGCAACTAGGCTAAGTGAGCTCTCCTGATTCTGGGAGCCAATCAGAGAGCGGGGAGGGGTGGAAAGACGGTGACGCGTACTACGTGACAAACGGAAACTTGTAGTTTGAACTGACAACTGACATGATTGGCTATGGGCTACGTATACGCCAAATGATAGACATTCGTAACGCCCAATAAACGGCCAATGGCGATCGTAAACCACACCTCTGCTACGAGATATTTAGTAGGTGGCTCCCAGACCATATATCACTTATGATATGGTCAGGTGTAAACCAGGCAAGTTTAGACCTGGTTCAGTTCTGGGTTAGTCCCACTTTGCCCAGGTTTATTCCTCACTTGGATCTGATTTAGTCCTGGTTTAGTCTTTGTTGAGACCTGGTTCAGTTCTGGTTTAGTCCTAGTTGAGACCTGGTTCAGTTCTGGTTTAGTCCTAGTTTATTTATCATAGTGCAGCCACAAACTAGAGTCCATCTCTAAACACTTAAAAGATCAACTGGTTAACTCAATGTCTACTATAAAGGACACAAATGAATGGGCCGGGTCTCAGGAGGATATATGTAAAAAAAACAAAACAAAAAAACACACAATTTATTGCTTTAATTTTGTGGGATTTGTTTCTAACCTTTTGAGCTGGGCCGTTGACTGGTCTATCAACTTTGTTATTGACTTCTCAGCCAACCAATGCATGGATTACTGTTAAATCTTTATTAAATAATTTCTTTCCATACTTTCAGAAGAGTGGTGCACGTACAGAGATAGTTATTTCGCATTGAATCTCTATTACAGCCACATCCATCTGCACCAGACCCACATCTGACCGCTATTTTGTGCTTCAAAACACCGACTATTGGGAACGTGTCTGTGGAGACTGAAGAGGCAGTGGACATAATGGTACAGTTTTTTCTAATGCTTTCTAATTGCCCTGGGTATTTGTGTCCACCTTTTTGCCTTTTATTCCTTCAGGCTGTTTTATATTCAAGCATCACTCTAGCTGTTTCCTGCAGCCTATTTAGTGAAGTCGGTGTTAAACAAGTCAAGACTGTTCAGGAGACAAATCCCTGCATTTGTCCATGGAGAAGTCTGGAAGAGAATATATTTGTGTATGTTCTGTCTGTCATCAAGATAAGATACTTCAAAATGAGTTTCTATTGGTTCACGCTTCTTATATATTTTAAACATGCCGATTACATATATTTTTTCTAGCTATTTGACACTGAACTCTCACAACACTCTGCTTTAGGGAACTGACAAAAGCTCTTATATATATTTTACTTCTAAGCCCCAAGTCACATTTTTATATCCGTTTGTGGTCTCTGTTCCTTGCTGTATAGGCCAGAATGTCAGCCTTTAACCACATGGCTGGGTATTACGGTGTTAAAACAATTCTAGCAATTATATTTATTTATTTAAAATGGGACAATACATATAAATTAATAAAAGACGATTAAAGCTTGCACGCCTGTGGTCCGAACAAAATGAATTTTCCATGTGTTCAGGGCGAGAACGGTTACAGCTAACTATCCGCCATCGTGCCAGCAGATAAAGAAATGGCCTTATGTTTTATTCAGTTGACAGCTCTGACACTAAATAGTTGGGATGACCAAGTTTGTACAAAATCCACATTTTAGCCACCGGGAGCAAGCTGTTTATTTTGGTTTCTAGAAAACGGGCTGGTGATTTCACTCCGTCCAGAACATGCAGCTTGGTATTTGATCCTAATACAGGCTCCCTTAGGTTTTCCTTAAAGATCCCATGACATGGTACTTCTTGATGCTTTTATATGGCTCCTTAATGGTTCCCTAATACTGTAAATGAATCCTTCTTCAAAATCAACACTCAGTGCATGAGAAACAGAGATAAGATGAGAAAGAGTATTTTTTCTCCCTCAGAACAGGTCATAATGGGCGTTGTTGCTTGAATGCAAATGAGGAGAAAAGAGCTGGCCAATAGTAGAGGGTGGGGGCGTGGCCAAACTCTCCGCTCAGAGCTGTCAGCTGTGCCCTCTGATCCATTTCCTTGTTTTTGCACGGGGGAGAGATTTGAAGCATTCCATTGAAAAATAAACACATTTCCACAGAAAATAAAATTAAACCACTGCTGTTCAAAGGTCCAGAGGCTCAGATAAAGGACTTCCGAGTCTAGAAACACTCGGACGTGCCTCCAGGCAAATAAAAAAACGCATTTCGCATTGCCTAGCGCATTCGCAGTCCAAACTCTCTGGGCGTGATTTACAGAGACGCTGAGTACAGACAGACGGGGGTGGAACTGCATTTGCATTTCTTTTTTCGATCTGACGTCAATAAGGTGCCTTGTTCAAACTCGCCCGTTTGAGCTCCGAATTTTTGTAACGCAGAAAAGGATCGCAAATGCTCAGTTTAGACATTTCGCAACTTTTAACCATGGGGGGGCTAAACAGGGTAGGGGAGCTCACATTAACGTTCAAAAACCTCAAAGTGAAAATTTCATGCCATGGGACCTTTAATACTGTAGGGAGATAGGAAAGCCATTCTTCATATCAATTTTAATACTGTTTCCTTTATATAAAGCAAAAGCTGTTAAACCAATACTGCTAATACACTATGATATCATTGCTTTCTGTGGCCAATTTACAGAAGTCGACAGAGGCCATATTCATAAGCAATATTTTTTCTTCCTTGCTATCCCGAGATAACAAGATAATTAATTTGAGATCTTGAGAAAACAACACAATTAATTCGTGATCTTGAGAAAACAACACAATTATTCCGTGATCTCGAGAAAATAACTGAAACGTCTACCGCCACGTTGTGAGAGGCTGACTTCAGGGCTATTTCTCATTCAGAATAAAGGTGTTTTTGGTCATTAGAATGTCTGGAATAATAATCGATCAGCTGATAAGGCAATATTTTGATCAGGGGTTAACACGGGGGGAGATTGCATTACGTCTTTGAATTCGGGATAATTTCAAGATTAGTCCGCGGCACCTCCACAGAAGACTTTACTAACAAAGATACAGTACTTTCTCAAGATCACGGAATAACTGTTTTGTTTTCTCGATCTCAAAATAACAGTTTTGTTTTCTCGAGATCACGAATTGTGTCGTTTTCTCGAGATCTCAAGTTAATTTTCTCGTTATTAAAGGTCCCATGGCATGACATTTTCACTTTCTGAGGTTTCTGAACGTTAATGTGAGCTCCCCTACCCTGTTTAGGGCCCCCCCCCCCCATGGTTAAAAGTTGTGAAATGTCTAAACTGAGCATTTGCGATCCTTTTCTGCGTTACAAAAAATCGGAGCTCAAACGGGCGAGTTTGAACAAGGCACCTTATTGACGTCAGATCGAAAAAAGAAATGCAAATGCAGTTCCACCCCCGTCTGTCTGTACTCAGCGTCTCTGTAAATCACGCCCAGAGAGTTTGGACTGCGAATGCGCTAGGCAATGCGAAATGCATTTTTTTATTTGCCTGGAGGCACGTCCGAGTGTTTCTAGGCTCGGAAGTCCTTTATCTGAGCCTCTGGACCTTTGAACAGCAGTGGTTTGATTTTATTTTCTGTGGAAATGTGTTTATTTTTCAATGGAACGCTTCAAATCTCTCCTTCCGTGCAAAAACACGGAAATGGATCAGCGGAGAGCGGAGAGTTTGGCCACGCCCCCACCCTCTACTATTGGCCATCTCTTTTCTCCTCATTTGCATTCAAGCAACAATGCCCATTATGACCTGTTCTGAGGGAGAAAAAAATACTCTTTCTCATCTTATCTCTGTTTCTCATGCACTGAGTGTTGATTTTGAAGAAGGATTCATTTACAGTATTAGGGAACCATTAAGGAGCCATATAAAAGCATCAAGAAGTACCATGTCATGGGATCTTTAAGGTGGAAAATAATCATTAGGAACATGGCCTCTGTCGGCTTCCGTACCAATTTACTATGTGTATTCCCTCATATATTTCCACCAACTAACTTAGGCCTTGAAGTATAGTTTAATCACTCTTGTTTTCCTTCATTTGGGCCAAATTAAAATCATAACTTTCAACTGGAACATTTGTTTTGAACATGAGTTAGACACAAACCCCTGATGACACTGACACACAAATTCCACTTAATAAGTTAGAAATAATGTAGTACAAAAAATAATTTCTAATCTCCTATGTCCCCCATGCATCACTTTTGGTCCATCTCCTAAAAGCATATCTCCTAAAAGCATCTTTTCACTGATAAGATGCGCTCCATCGATCAGTCAAAACCAGTCCAAACCGGGGTACGCAATAACAAATGAGTGACATCTTGGATCCTGGTTAGATCCCCAATGCATCTTCCCTTCTGTTTACACAAAATTCAGATCTGTAAGATAAATGGCAGCCATTACTCATAGTTGACTTACTTTGTTTTGGCGTTTTTGTTTTCTGCACAGGGAAGATGACGCCCAGATAATAAAAAGTTCTGGATAATAATGAAAACAACAGGTGAAAAAATCAATCGCTATACTCGAAGGAGGTTAAAAACTACATTATCCAGAGGTCATGGAGAATCACAAGGTCAATCCTTATACATTACATCTGTGGCTTCTCCTTTGCCTCCAATTTAGTTAATACGGGCAAACTGCTGGCTGGCTCTGCACTCAGAAAGATAATCGACAATGAAATTAAGTGGCAGCGGTTTCATGTCAGTGGGGGATTGTGGCGACCCAGGGACTGATGGGAAGATTATAGCAAGAGCAGAATAACTGCAGAGAAGAGAACAGCCTTTGAGACATCTTTACGGGCATTATAACTATAACCTTGTCTTTCAGGATAAGTAAACATTTTGAGCAGATTTATGTGCAGCCGAAGATCATTAAAGCTTTACAAGACTGGGTTGTGTCGCTTAAAAGTTTCCCCTTGAGCTCCACTGAAATACCATGTCCCTTGAGCAAATAATTGTCATGAAATAATGACAAATTACCCGGCTGTCCCACCTGAGGCACCAACACGGTCATGTTTTGAGCAAGCAAATTTCAGTTTGCTATCACCTCGTCGCAAATTAGTTTTACCTTTTTATCAGTTTAATTTTTCTACACGATTTTCCGCTGATCAAAACTAGAGCAGAAATTAATTAAATCTGGCTGGATGTTGCTGAGTCGCAGGCACTTCCTGAAAACTGACTAATGAATTTTACACTTTGCACAGTGTCAAAAATGAATATAGTGACAGTTGTTTGTTCCATGATGCATGTTTGTTAACGGCAATAAGAGGCGAAGAGCAAACAGATACCAAGTCCAGCCTCATGTTAGCATTTAGCGCCGCTGACTAAACACAGGAGGAGCAGTATCTGTCAGTGCTAATTACTGCTGCAAATAGACAGTGCAAAGTAATTACAGCGGACTGGCAGTAAACACTCACAAACTCAACATCCTTACTGAACTGGAGGCACACAGGATTCTGCCCAAGGGAAAATAATCTATAAATAAAAATAAGAAATACTGGGTAAATATTTTTGAGTTGTTATTTGTTTGGCACATTTTTTGTGCCAAACAAATAACAACTTTCTGTGTATGCTACTGCATATTCTTGCACTGTGGTGAATTCAAGCTTTATTTCTATCAAGCTGGGGTCCTAACTTAATAGAAAAATCATAAAGGTCAGACTGAATTATTATTATTATTCAGGTGTTAAAGATCCCATGACATGGTACTTCTTGATGCTTTTATATGGCTCCTTAATGGTTCCCTAATACTGTAAATGAATCCTTCTTCAAAATCAACACTCAGTGCATGAGAAACAGAGATAAGCTGAGAAAGAGTAATTTTTCTCACTCTATAATGGGCCTTGTTGCTTGAATGCAAATGAGGAGAAAAAAGCTGGCCAATAGTAGAGGGTGGGGGCGTGGCCAAACGCTCCGCTCTCTGCTCTGAGCTCACAGCTGATCCATTTCCTTGTTTTTGCACGGGGGGAGAGATTTGAAGCGTTCCATTGAAAAATAAACACATTTCCACAGAAAATAAAATTAAACCACTGCTGTTCAAAGGTCCAGAGGCTCAGATAAAGGACTTCCGAGCCTAGAAACACTCGGACGTGCCTCCAGGCAAATTAAAAAAACGCATTTCGCATTGCCTAGCGCATTCGCAGTTCAAACTCTCTGGGCGTGATTTACAGAGACGCTGAGTTCAGACAGACGGGGGTGGAACTGCATTTGCATTTCTTTTTTCGATCTGACGTCAATAAGGTGCCTTGTTCAAACTCGCCCGTTTGAGCTCCGATTTCTTGTAACGCAGAAAAGGATCGCAAATGCTCAGTTTAGACATTTCGCAACTTTTAACCATGGGGGGGGGGGGGCTAAACAGGGTAGGGGAGCTCACATTAACGTTCAAAAACCTCAGAAAGTGAAAATTTCATGCCATGGGACCTTTAATAAAAGAAGCCCACCACCCATACAAATAAAATGGTACAAATTTTACCAGAAATGATGATCTGTTTGCCCATTTGCCCTGATCTTGCAATGAATCTCGAGTCAGAGTGATGGAAAAATGTGCCGTTTCCATAGCAATTAACAAATCAAAACTAAATATATGTTTTGAGTGAAATATTTTTTCACTGGAAGGTGAAACCCACAAATAAGCTATTTTATTTAACCCATTCTGGCTTTACATGACATTCTATTATTTTAAATTCATTTATTTTTTAATTCTAAATTTGCATTTTTACTCTAAGGTGATTGCTTTTAGCTGGACTATCAATCCTTGGTTTTATATGCAATCTTCAGTATTTTCAAGTTTATAAATCAATTTTGTATGTTGTCACATATTCTGAAGGAATGACATATACAGTGTAGAGTTTGTAAATGTGGGAGGAAAAACCCTGGTGCATCGCTGAAGGATCTGACAGTGGGGAAAGTAGTGTCTGCGACCCCATGATGGATCCTTCCAGTGGAACTGTACATCACACCGAAGCAGCAGGACGGTGCATTTTACAGCACCTCTCTCTCCCTGGCGCTTCCTCTTCACCTTAAACATTAAACAGAATATTCTAAATACTGCAACTACACAACACTACTATGAATAAAACTAGAATTGCAAAGAGTTTTGAATTACTACCTTCAACTCTAGTAACACGTGTAACAGTCACGTGACATTCCCAGGCTAAAACGAAATATGGCGCTAATGAGGTAATTAAAGTAAGTACACGACAAAAATACTCTATGTGTAAAGCTTAAAGGAAAATTAACGTTTTTTATAATCTGAGCCTTCTTTCGGCAATAAAACAAGTAGTTTTACTCACCCATAGCAGTTTGGTGTCAATTGGAGCAGTATCGCAGAACTTACGTTGAGTCGTTCTGTTCTTCTATGATCCCGTCTCCGTTAGCGCGAGTGCTCGGGGCACTGATTTGTGGTGTCCAAATAACACAAACTTTAGCACTTTTCAAATCACAGAAGATCGCTGTGTCAGGGTAGACTTTTAGTAGATTCCAAAACGGCCTGAAACCCGATATCGCAACAGAAAAGTAAAGTTCAGAGCGGTGTTAGCTTCTTTCGGACTAGTGGTGTTTACAAAACAGCTGAGTTCACGCATGCGCAGTGTCCTCTCTGATGACGTCATCAAATGAAACTATAGCTGGATATCGGGTTTCAGGCCGTTTTGGAATCCACTAAAAGTCTACCCTGACACAGCGATCTTCTGTGATTTGAAAAGTGCTAAAGTTTGTGTTATTTGGAGACCGCAAAGTAATGCCCCGAGCATATGATACGAGCACCATGTTAACGGATACGGGATCACTAGTAGAACAGAACGGCTCCAACAAAACTTCTGCGATACTGCTCCAATTGACACCAAACTGCTATGGGTGAGTAAAACTACTTGTTTTATTGCCGAAAGAAGGCTCAGATTGTAAAAAAAAAACATTACTTTTCCTTTAACTAATGTATGTTGTACCTACTATATTATTTTATGTACCACTGTGTTAATCAGTCAGTTCAACCTAACTTGTGGATGCTAGCTAACAATAGAGCGTTTTCACGTGACGTCATAATCCGGAAGTCGGCCAGAAGTCGGGTTTCGAAGCACTGCGAACAGTGGATTTATGCCACAAAGTTTAAAAAAGCAAAATTGTCAACTATTGTGTGGTTCTAGGCTATCACAATAGAGCGGACAGAGAAAATCACCTGCAGTTCTATCTTTTACCTAAAGTAGTGACCAACCAAGGTGAGCAGAAGACAATTAAAGGAAAGGAGGCGATTGTGGATCACCAGTCTCAAACAGAACTTGGATGGGGAATAATCACAACATTCGCATATGCTCAGCTCATCAGAATCAGAAATCAGAATCAGAAAGGTTTTAATGCCATATGTTTGAACAAGTTCACAACATTAGGAAATTGCTGCGGTGCTTGGAGCAGAATGTAAACCAACACTTAACATGCAATAAATAAAATAGAATAAAATAGAGTAGCAGAAAACTTAAATCTAACAAATTTACAAGAGTACAAGGATATAGCAGTGCAGGTGCAGGTATGGTCAGGTGCAAAAAGTAGAACCGGCACAGGGTCATGTGACTGACACAGAGCGGGGGGTGGGGTCATCAGTCACATGACATGCTCAGCTCATTTCACAACCGGTAGATATGGATATGGATAAACCGAGATTTATCCATAGTTTACAGCTTTGCGTTTCATGTTTGGGTCCCGGGAGCTGAGAGCACAGTCCGCACATGCACACTGGCGTCCTCATCTACTTGAAACTATGGCTAAATCTCGGATTACAGGCCACTTTTGACCACAGGAAATCGTAGACCAAGACATCGGGCTTCTATGATTTGAAAAGTGCTAAAGTTTGTGTTATTTGGAGACCGCAAACATATGCCCCGAGAACTCACATGATGGAGATCGCAAATCTAAAACATCTCTGGAAGTGCTCCATATGACACCAAATTGCTATGGGTGAGTAAAACAACTTGTTTTATTACTGAAATAAGGCTCAGATTGTAAAAAACGTTACTTTTCCTTTAAACACGTTACACATGTGGCTCTGCTAGATACAAGTATGCTTATCTCCAATTTTCCACACTTTACGCTCTCGTACCAGCCACAAGCAAACTGGTTGTTGCCTCCAGACCTTTAGAGCTCTGAAGGTCTTGTGCTGTATCAGGGCTTGGGGAGAAGACCAGGTAGTTCACAATATCGGGATAGTTTACAGCAGCAGAATCGACAAATCGCCACTGTCACTGAACAAACTTGATTCCATCTCATATGGATCTTCTTGCCCAATTAATTTGAGTTTGTTCATATAACGATACTTTTCTTTGGCATCCAACTTATCTCTATACAGCTGGTCAACTGTATCAGAAGTTTTGGGTAATCGTCCTGTTTTTCCGAGTTCATGAAAACGCTCTATAATAAATATTAGCCAACTACTATAATATCTCTAAAAGGGTAAAATAACCATAATTACGTCTACAAACATGTCACATTAAGATAATTTAAAATCCTCCACTCTAAATGTTAATTCTAATTGTTAATGTTACATAATCACTCATTTATGTATAATATGTTTGTGAAGGTGCTGTGAATTCGTGGCAGTGGTGATAGACAGAAAGGAAACTGGACTGCATCTAGTAAGTGTTAACATTGGTTGTGGATGGAAATTATACCGTGTTAATGTCTTCTCTATAAACTGCAAACACATTAGCACAGCATAATTTATATTGCATTGAATAAATTAACGCTGGGAGAATAATTCCTTGGAGCTTAGTTGCTGATAATTATAGTCTTGAACCAAAATGTAAAGCTATGTAGGCTGTTGCAATGCTTCTCAAACGTTATGCATCGTCTGAGCACGTGCAACCAGATCTAAACCAGGTCTAAAATGGGATTATACTAGGTCTAAATCAGGTCTATACCGAGGACTATACCAGGCTAAACCAGGTCCATGTGTGGACCTCAGCATGACTTGACTTGTAAACAAATACTAAAAGGAGGACCAATATTAAAGGTCCCATGGCATGAAATTTTCACTTTTGAACGTTAATGTGAGCTCCCCTACCCTGTTTAGCGACCCCCCCTTTTCTGCGTTAAAAAATCGGAGCTCAAACGGGCGATTTTGAACAAGGCACCTTATTGACGTCAGATCGAAAAAAGAAATGCAAATGCAGTTCCACCCCCGTCTGTCTGTACTCAGCGTCTCTGTAAATCACGCCCAGAGAGTTTGGACTGCGAATGCGCTAGGCAATGCGAAATGCGTTTTTTTTATTTGCCTGGAGGCACGTCCGAGTGTTTCTAGGCTCGGAAGTCCTTTATCTGAGCCTCTGGACCTTTGAACAGCAGTGGTTTAATTTTATTTTCTGTGGAAATGTGTTTATTTTTCAATGGAACGCTTCAAATCTCTCCCCCCGTGCAAAAACAAGGAAATGGATCAGCTGAGCACTCAGAGCGAGAGCGGAGCGTTTGGCCACGCCTACCCTCTACTATAGGCCAGCTCTTTTCTCCTCATTTGCATTCAAGCAACAATGCCCAGAATAAAGTGTTTGAGAGAGATATTTATGACTCTTTCTCATCTTATCTCTGTTTCTCATGCACTGAGTGTTGATTTTGAAGAAGGATTCATTTACAGTATTAGGGAACCATTAAGGAGCCATATAAAAGCATCAAGAAGTACCATGTCATGGGATCTTTAAAACCAATAACCAGTGTTTCCTATTAATAGAGCGTTTTCACGTGACATCATAATCTGGACGCCCGCCATGTTGGAGGGTTGCATTTATGCCGCAAAGTTAAAAACACCTGCAGTTCTGTAGTTTACCTAAAGTAGTGACCAACCAGGGTGAACAGACAGAGCGATTATCAAAGGAGGTGATTGTGGATCGCCAGTCTCAAACAGAACTTGGATGGGAAAAATCACGACATCATTCACATTATGCTCAGCTCATTTCGCAACCAGTAGGTATTTCATACTGTGCATTGTGATTGCTAATTTTGAACCAATTTGTAGCGACCACATTTCCATAAACACCAGCAAAACTAGATCCAAGGCATAAATGTTAGTTGTAAATACTTGTACACGTTCATTTGCTTCATTAGCCCCTACAGTAAATCGTATTGCAATAATTTCATCTTTTCAAAACGTGAATAATCAAAAGCAATATACTTGTACTTAAACACGTTACACATGTAATACAAGTATGCCGACCTTTGCCATCACAATACGCTTCTCTCCAATTTTCTGCACTTTAAGATAAGATGTGCCTTTATTAGTACCACAGTGGGGAAATTGCAGTGTTGCAACGCACAGATCAAGAACAGCAGGAAAAAGTAGCATGCAATAAAACAAGATAATAAATAAATAATTTTAAAATAGACCTAAAAATAGACTCTTGAGTATAGCTGAATTAAAAAAAATAGACTCTCGAGTATAGCTGAATACCAGCTCTCGTACCAGCCACAAACAAACTGGTTGTTGCCTCCAGACCTTTAGAACTCTGAAGGTCTTGTGCTGTATCAGGGCTTGGGGAGAAGACCAGGTAGTTCACAATATCGGGATCACTTACAGCAGCAGAATCGACAAATCGCCACTGTCACTGAACAAACTTGAATCCATCTCATATGGATCTTCTTGCCCAATTTGAGTTTTTTAATACAACTCTTCTTTTCTTTAGCATCTCTATACTTTTCTTTAGCATCTCTATACAGCTGGTCAACTGTGTCAGAAGTTTTGGATTCCGACGTGGAAGGTTTCTTGTGAAATTTTGATTTTTTTTTCTTTCTGCATGGTTGCTATATAAACACGTGATAAAAGGAGAAATTCAATTTGTCAACTGGACACAGTTTGTTTGGTCGAAAACGTTTCGCCGCTCATCCGAGAGGCTTCGTCAGCTCTGGTTCTCATGCTGGTTAGACCCTGTTTATATCTAGCTGCAGGGAGGAGCTACCTACACTGAAAAAAGCTCTGAACCTATCCCAGCTACTCTGTCTCTTTTGTTTTACGAATTCCTCTGGCGTCTAGTATTAGCATATCTATCAGCCCTAGGCGGCGCTCACTACACTGAAATAGCTCTGAAACTATCAACTAATCTGTCTCTTTGTATTTCAAATTTCTCTGGCGTCCATTTTCGTCTCCCTATTCAAGACAAACGACCCTCTCCACCCCTCTGCAATGGTTTGTCTGTCCTAATGTTTCTTTGTCTGTTTTTGACTTGGTTTGAGAATCGAATTATAAATGGGAGATAAGTTGTGTCTAACTCCCCCATTTCTGTTTAACGACGGATTCTCTTTTTTGACAAAAATAGCCTCTTTAACTCCCCTCTCAAACCAGTTCTTTTCCCTGGCTAAGATCTGAACCTCACTGTCCTCAAATGAATGGCCCGCGGCTTCTAGGTGAAGATGTACGGCAGATATAAACAGGGTCTAACCAGCATGAGAACCAGAGCTGACGAAGCCTCTCGGATGAGCGGCGAAACGTTTTCGACCAAACAAACTTTGTCCAGTTGACAAATTGAATTTCTCCTTTTATCATGGATTCTACCTGGACGACTGAGGGACTCTTCACGTATATAAACATATGTAATTTTAAGCGCGGAAACCTCCACATCCGGGTAATCGTCCTGTTTTTCCGGGTTTTCTATAGAGCAGACAACAGTGCTCAAATAGTCAAATTTTTGCCCCCATATTTTTAAAGAAGCTAAGCAGTAAATTTGGTATTTGTATGCTTTTTGCTTGTTGTATATTATGAATCCATAGTAGTAACTTTATTTAATCTTTAATCATTACCTTTTTAATTAGTAGAGGCAAGTGAGATATTTACCCCAAAAATGTGTATTCTATAAAATGATCCAATAAGGATTCCCTGTAGCACCATGGTCTCATCTACACCTGTGGGGGGAAAATCAATAACTATAGGTAGTATAGGCATTACACAATAAATACTTACAATGTGACTGTGATACAGAAATGTAGTTTCTTCTTTATTTTCACTACTGACAAGTTAAAACTGGCACAAAAGTAAGTCTGTGAACACATTTCATTTTTTCTTGAGCTAATAATCTTGCTCAGTAGCCCTTAGATTGTACGGTTCTGTGGGAAGTCATTGATGTCCTTTACACAGTGGACGCATTTCTGCAAATTGCTCCATGATCAAAAGTGTGCACGCAGTGAACGCAATGTCACTTTTAAGTCCACATTCACAGTGTCTCCGCAGGGTGAGGAAAGGAACATCCACACTGCTTACTTGTTGAGCAGAGAATCCTTCCAAGGTCAATGACGGGCTCATTTACTGAAAAGCTACTTGCTAATCCCGCTAATGGCTGCTTTAGGACGCTGTAGCTATCGGCACACCAGTCTATTTAGACAGTCTTATCTCAGGTTATTTCAAGGGGATTTGTGGCGAAGTTGAAATGTGACATATCTATTGAGGCTGCAAATCACAGGAGGGTGCAGCAGTGACTGACTTTAGGCTCTGGAAGTACCGCAGGCATTACCAATGAGGCAAGGTGTAGCACATTTTAATACTGCTGGCCTGCATGCCTTTTATTCATCCCAGCGGGCACATCTACTTGCCATGGGGTCAAATGAAGACCTCCACAAGTACTATCGTGCCTCCCCTAGAGACTTACCCTCATATCGCCTGTGTTTTTAAAGCCCCAGTGTGTAGGATTCGTGGCGCATAGGTGGATGGTGCTATTGCACTTTCTGCTTTAGCTACGGCAGACCTCGAGGGTCACCCGGGCGCGCGCACGAGCCGCGCACCACTACTGTATAAATAAAACGCGGTCCCGGTTTTTTTTTTTTTTTTCTCATGAAAAACATTCCCACACACATTCCCGATCATGTACCATGACACTCTACACATCAAATGAAACCTTACAGTCTCCTCTTTTTGACTATGCAATTCATTTCCCTGCACAACAATCACTCCCTGAGCACATGGGGCTTTTATACGGAAAAGCACAAAACAAGGTTAGCTTACCTTAGAATGCTTTGCACAGATCAAACTCTGTATTTCACCATAAACTTGCTCTCAATTTGTCCGTAAGGATCCAGCGAATAAAATCCAGTAAAACAATTTAGTCCAAAACACGTGTTAGATCCATTACGACGTCTGATCCGGCAGCATGCTTGTGTTGTTTACCCAAAACCACGAGCCTTGCCGAAGGCGAAGGCGGAGCCCA
The DNA here is from genome assembly GCA_036785185.1 of Paratrypauchen microcephalus. Taxonomy (NCBI): domain Eukaryota; kingdom Metazoa; phylum Chordata; class Actinopteri; order Gobiiformes; family Gobiidae; genus Paratrypauchen; species Paratrypauchen microcephalus. The sequence continues at coordinate 5,675,630 of JAVJIX010000051.1, forward strand.
AATGTCCTTCTGCGGCTCTCGTATTCAAAATGGCTGCCTCTGCATGGGGAAGATCCCCCTTTTATGTGACTATATCTAAGTCCAAAAGAATACTTTGATTTCATGATGGAAGTGAAAAGGCTTGGAAAACAATGTATTTTTGAATGGGTATCTTCAATTTCAGTAATTAACAGGTAAAAATCTTACACACTGTCCCTTTAAGTAATTGGAAAAGGAGAAGTTTAAAGGGCCCATATTACACAATTTTCTGATTTATGTTATAATATTGTTTGTTCATCACAAACATACCTGGGGCTGTGTTTTCTTTCATTCACACATACTTAACACACACACCCTGCATGTTTAAGATGAGTTCTTCTCTCAAACAGAAAACACTCTGTTCCACCTTGCCATGCCATATGGTAAGACAGGAAGTGCCCCACTGTGTTTTTAACTCCATACACCTTCACTAGAATCATTTGGATCATTTCAGCCAATTTCTATTGAACTAAGAGTGCTGCTTCGTAAATTCAAAACACATCCGGATATGTTTTTGAGGAGGTAACAGCATTCTAACTTGGCTTAAAGCTTACAAGAGTCAATTTTACCATAATATTACGACGTTTAAGCTTTGGGTGTCATATGTGCTTGTCGACTGCGCAGGTCCCAAGGTCAAAGAGGAGCTTGAACGAATGTGAATGAATGAGCTGTGATGCTGGACCTGCACAAGTATTTACCACCTTTCATGTGCATGCTGATTACTTCCTCCCTGCACTGTATGATCCAAACAAACAGCGAGTGAGCCAGGTACGCGCTATAATTGTATTCATAAATGCCACCTCAGTGCTTGAATGTGCAAAGACTCCAGGAAACACATTATGCAAGACAATCATGGTGATTTAATGCTACGCTGAAGGCAGGAACACGCATCACTATTATTTTGCTAAATTCAGGAGAACAAAGGTCCCCTCTTAATACAAGCGGAGTGGCTTACACAGAAGCTTGAAACGGCTTCACTATCTTAAATTACCACCTGAATGTCTCTGTAATAGATTAGATTAGTTTACTGAGGCCAAGAACAGTTTATAACTCAACAATTGTTAAGGCTAGGTGAGCCGTGTGTGTGGTATAGCACTGAGGCCGATAATAACACATGCATTGTGCATTAGGGATGTATTTGAAAAATATCTATATAAAACTACAGCCATGTCCAAGTGACAGGCACGTGCATGTGCATGTGTAGTGTAATGTAATATTACAGTTACAAGAGTTACAAGAATATTATTAGGATCCTCAAGTGAGTAACACGTAAAGCCTGTACACCCACAGTAAACCCCCATAGAGGCGCCTGCAGGAGCACGCCTGTACACACTGCACGTACCGTGAATATTCCCACTGAATCTAAATGGATGTCTCCTGTTGGGCATGGAGGAGTGCCACAGTGATTATTGACTAAACTGTTCTTTCTGACACTGGTTGGTAGTGATGCGGGTCGACTTGTAACAGTTAACCCGCAGTTAAGTTAGGGCTGTCGCGGTAATCACAATATTGTCTTCAATATTGAGGTGACCGTGGTAGCTGCATTTTGCATTTTAATGAGGCTCCATGCACATGCCTGGCAGGATTTTATTGCACTGTATGCACAGTTATTAGGCAAGTGGGTATTTTGACCATATCATGATTTTTATGCACATTCTCCAACTCCAGGCTGTATAAACTTGAATTCTTAATGGATTTAAGCATATCAGGTGATGTGTATTCGTCTAACAAGGGAGGTTTTGGCCTAAGGAAATCCAACATCCTTTATCAAGGTGTGAAGAAGTATTTATTATTCTTTTCCTCAGGTAAAATGGGCCAAAAAAGATTTAACTGACTCTGAAAAGTTGATTATTTTCAGAGGCGTGCAGCACTCTTGAAATTGCAAAGATATTGGGGTGTGGTCACAGAACCGTCAAACGTTTTATTGCAAATAGTCAACAGTGTGGCAAGAAATGTGTTGAGGTAAGAAAAATACTTAAATTAACTGCTAGAGATTTGAGAAGAATCAAACATGAAGCTATCAGGAACCCATTATCCTCCAGCGCTGTCATGTTCCAGAACTGCCCAGAAGTACAAGGTGTTCAGTGCTCAGAGACATGGCCAAGGTGAGGAAGGCTGAAGCCCGATCACCACTGAACAAGAAATATTAGCTGAAACATCAAGACTGGGCCAAGAAATATCAGAAGACAGGCTTTTCAAAGGTTTTATGGACTGATGAGATGAGAGTGACTCTTGGCAGACGAGATGGATGGGCCTGTGCCTGGATCAGTAATGGGCACAGACCTCCACTTGGAGCAAGGTGGGGATGGGGTACTGGTATGGGCTGACATTATTAAAAGTGAGCTACTTGTACCTTTTTGGGTTGAAGATGGACTCAAAATGAACCAAGTGAAAGTAAAATGTTCATTTTTATTTAGTTACGTAATAATTCTGCACATTAGATTATAGATTTTCTCCTGAGAAAGCCAAAACTTCACTTTACCTTCTTAAATATTCAGATTTGAGGTTTATTAACATTTTGGATTGAGCTAGAGCACTGTAGTTATAAAATTAATCCTCGTAAATACAACTTGCCTAATAATTATGGACACAGTCTATTCTACTATGAACCAATAAATGTTAATGTGTCTCTGAGCAAATGGGTTCAAACCCTGCGGCTTTTTCTCGTCTCTCACGGTTTTCTTTTGGCGATAATTGCATAAGGACTAAAGTTGTCCTTTGTGCAGGTAACACATGCATATACAAAAGTTAAAGATCCCATGACATGGTACTTCTTGATGCTTTTATATGGCTCCTTAATGGTTCCCTAATACTGTAAATGAATCCTTCTTCAAAATCAACACTCAGTGCATGAGAAACAGAGATAAGATGAGAAAGTGTCATAAATATCTCTCTCAAACACTTTATTCTGGGCGTTGTTGCTTGAATGCAAATGAGGAGAAAAAAGCTGGCCTATAGTGGGTGAGGGCGTGGCCAAACTCTCCGCTCTCCGCTGTCAGCCCTCAGCTGATCCATTTCCGTGTTTTTGCACGGGGGGAGAGATTAGAAGCGTTCCATTGAAAAATAAACACATTTCCACAGAAAATAAAATGAAACCACTGCTGTTCAAAGGTCCAGAGGCTCAGATAAAGGACTTCCGAGCCTAGAAACACTCGGACGTGCCTCCAGGCAAATAAAAAAACGCATTTCGCATTGCCTAGCGCATTCGCAGTCCAAACTCTCTGGGCGTAATTTACAGAGACGCAGAGTACAGACAGACGGGGGTGGAACTGCATTTGCATTTCTTTTTTCGATCTGACGTCAATAAGGTGCCTTGTTCAAAATCGCCCGTTTGAGCTCCGATTTTTTGTAACGCAGAAAAGGATCGCAAATGCTCAGTTTAGACATTTCGCAACTTTTAACCATGGGGGGGGGGGCTAAACAGGGTAGAGGAGCTCACATTAACGTTCAAAAACCTCAGAAAGTGAAAATTTCATGCCATGGGACCTTTAACAGTTACAGATCGACCCACACATCACTACTGGTCAGTAATCACATAACTTGGATCATAATCCAGATAGGGACATTCAATTTAGGCGCAGTGCTCACACGTTTACTGTGGGTGTACAGCTTTATATGTTTCTCACTTGAGGATCCTAATAATAAATTCTCATAACTCTGTAAAACTACCTTACACTACACGTGCACATGCGCTTAGGCTTGGCTGTAGTTTTATTTAGATATTTTTCAAATGCATCCCCAGTGTACATGTATTATTATGTCATTATCATTATTATTATTATTATTATGTGCTGCACAACGCGGTGCAGAGGCACGCAAAGTTATCGCAAGGGGAATTCTTTATCCGCGACAGCCCTATGGCATGGTATTTATAAATGATGACTAGACCGCATTTGGTCTGTAGGATGAATTTAACACGGCAGTAAGAGTGACACCGAAAAGCATCGTCTTATCGCAAGATTTCATTTCTGTGTGCAGCTAGAGGGGGCGGACATATGGTCTATAATTTAAAATAAAAAAAAGAGTAGAGCTTATAGCCTAGCAAAGGTATACTAAGGTAACATTTCACTTTTAGACTTTTATATGTCCATGATCACAGATGTTAATATTGATTCTAGAAGATGTAAACATGACTAAAGCAGTAAATAGGATAAGTTGCATTTAGGATCGATTGAGTATGCAAACAAAAGCCAATCCTCTATAGTTTTGCATTGCGTTGCTGATACTGTGGCCCTCAGGTGTTATCAGGAGCATCACATCAATAACCCGGCCAAGTCATTGATCCACAGCCATTTTTCCCTTTAGTGAAAATGTCAAACCGCTGGCCATCACGTGCGGCTGGAAAGGTGCACGTGTGTCCGTGAAAGGCAGAATCTATCAGAGAGTGAAGAGAGCTCATGGAGGCCATTTGAATGAATCGCCTCTGGGCGCAGGGACGGCAAATGTGTCCAGGGTTACTGGCACCATCTGAAAAGAGTCGTCAATAAAATATGAGGCAGGTCCACTGTGGGCTACATTTAAAGACTGTCGCAGAAAGTCGTAAGAAGCACTAAATTAGTCATCAGGAGAATGATGTGCTCGGCCCTAAATATGTGATTCCCTCGTCTTTAGCCTAATTCCAGATTGATCTCATTCACAGACGGCCCTCCCTGTAGTCACACTCACGGTTATTGGTGCTATAATAACGATTATGATAATGAAAAAGCAGTAATGGTAATGAGCACTGTGCATTATGATGGAATGAGTCTTATTATCCCTTTTATTGGTTTCCTTGGGTTAATCATACATCATCAAGGATTATATTACATTATGCAGTGCGGTTTATCTATATGTGACTTGAAGCCGTGGAGCCTTTGAGTAAAAGGTAGATTGTATAGTGCAGTATAATTTGTTTGTGAAGGTCAGGTAAGCAAAGTACTTGATAAATAATATCTGACTAAAAAGAGTCTCTTCTGTGGAGAAATTTTAATTCAGAGTCAAGAGTCCGCCAGCTGAAGGCTCAGGTATCGACAAGGTGAAAAACAAGGGGTCTCTCTCCATCTTATTTACTGCTGCTGCGAGCTAACCAATTTAGCGGCCCTCCTCTCAGTGAGCTGTAATGGCTTCTTGGCTGTCAGCTCTTTAAATCCTTAAGAGACCACTGCTCGGATCCAAGAGGTCAGACCAAAGCAGACACTGGCCAAATAGAACGTTTGGGAAATAAAGCTCTGTGTAATTATTAGAAACAGGTAAAGATTTTGCCGTCTCATCAAATCCCATCTCTTCGGTTGTGAGGCAGCTGTATTTGCATCAATTTAAAGAGTGATTAGCATTTGCAAGTCAGCTAAGAGGAAATCTATTTAGAGTTTAGTATGTTTGAGGCACTGCGCTGTCATCGTGTGCAGTGTTTGTGGGAGAATGTAGTGAGATCATATGAGAGTCCCACACCCAGCAGAGAGGCATCGTACAGCCTGAGGGCGTCTGCTCTCATCAATCACAGTCGCATTGGCATTACATGGCACAAAGTCAAACAGTGTCCCCTCACTCAGTGAATTGGCAGAGGAGGCGCTGAGATGAGATCGTGGCCAAGGAATGCTAATTTATCTGGCCGGAGCCTGGAGATGTGGTGATTAAAGACTCAATTTCCCAGAGGTCAGTGCAGCGTGATCACGTCTTGCAACTAACCAATGGAGTAGTTGTGACGCATGCTCTCTGATGGTGCTAACATGGAGTGGCTAGGGATTAAATATTCTGTTAGACTCAAAAATTCACCCAGTTGTCCATGTTTAAAGGGCCCATTTCATGCTGTTTTCTGATCCATCTGTGGTGTTTCCTCATCAAAAACATATCCAGAGTTATGCATGTTTAAAGGAGAATTAATGTTTTTTACAATCTGAGCCTTATTTCGGTAATAAAACAAGTTGTTTTACTCACCCATAGCACTTTGGTGTCATATGGAGCACTTCCAGAGATGTTTTAGATTTGCGATATCTGTAGCCCGAGTTCTCGGGGCATATATTATATGCTCGGGGCATATAATATATGCCCCGAGCGGTCTCCAAATAACACAAACTTTAGCACTTTTGAAATCATAGAAGCTTGATGTCTTAGTCTACACTTTCGTTTGAGTCAAAAGTGGCCTGTAATCCGAGATTTATTCATAATTTACAGCTTTGCGTTTCATGTTTGGGTCCTGAGAGCTGAGAGCAAAATAAGCTGTGACTCCGCACATGCGCACTGGCCTCCTCATCTACTCGAAACTATGGCTGAATCACGGATTACAGGCCACTTTTGACTCAAATGAAAGCGTAGACTAAGACATTGAGCTTCTAAGATTTGAAAAGTGCTAAAGTTTGTGTTATTTGGAGACCGCAAACATTTGCCCCGAGAACTCAATTACGGAGATCGCAAATCTAAAACATCTCTGGAAGTGCTCCATATGACACCAAAGTGCTATAGGTGAGTAAATTAACGTGTTTTATTACCGAAATAAGGCTCAGATTGTAAAAAAAAACGTTAATTCTCCTTTAATACACAAACCTTGCATATTTAGGCTGTGTTTTTCTCTCAAATAGAAAACACTTTGTTCCACCTTATGACGTCATGTGGTAATACATTTTTTTTAAATTTAACCAGGAAAGTCCCATTGACCAGGAAAGTCCTTGCCTGGAAGAATCCATGACTCATCGCTGTACCAGCGGATGAGTCTGGTAACGCTTGATCCACAGAATGCGCTGCGGTTGCGCGTAGACAGACAGCTAAGTGAACCAATCAGAGATTGCGCCATCTTGATTCAAAACTGAGGAGGAACTTCCGCTGCCTAAGAGTGACTTTGCGGGCAAAGGCGGGTGCACTGACGTCACCATCTTTGAACGAATCAGAATCCGTTTGTAACCGGAGGAGCGAGCGTGGAGGGAGGGTGTCCAAATGGTATCGCGCTGTATAGGAAATACAGAGAGATATCATTTGGCTGGCCAGGTAAGGAAAGTCCCCTTTTTTAAGCGAGTCCTGGCCAAGACAGCAGCACAGTTACATTATTCACAAACATTTCAACACATCGCAAAATGGATTCTTAAAAGCAATTACAAATCATAGATCTAATTTCCAAACCTTTCAACATCGCTTTAAACTGAACTATTGAAGTCAGTTCTTGTAATTTTGAGACTTTTTGTAAATTATTCCATGTTGAAGGTGCAGAATATTGAAATGCCACTTTACCAGTCTCTGTGCGGACACTTGGGACAGAAAGAAGCAGTTTTGTGATGGCAGAGCATAATGTCCATCTGATTTATGTTGAATATATGTACATAGATATGGAGGGAGCAGACCCATAATCCCTTTGTAAATGAACATGTACCAGTGACTTCGCCTGCGAGTGTCCAGTGCTGCCCAACCAACATGTGTGGACAGTTCAGTGTCCGAGGCTTACAGTTTGTGATCAATCGCAGAGAGGCATGGTAAATGGAGTCCAGCAATTTTAGTGCTTGGGTTGGGGCATTCATACAGTATAAATAACCCCTCCATAATCTAGAATGGGTAAAAACGTTGCTGCAACAAGTCTCTTCTTTGCATTAAAAGAGAAGCATAATTTGTTCCTAAAATAAAAGCCAATTTTCAGTCTTAGCTTCTTAATCAGTTGTGTGCTTTAAAAGAAATACTATCGTCAATTGAAATACCTAAATATTTAAATGACTTGACTGTTCTATTTTTGTCCCTTGAAGAGTAACAACAGGAGGAATGTTCTGGGAATTACTTTGTCTTTGTGAATAGCATTAGTTTGGTCTTGTCTGCATTTAAAGAGAGGTCTAATTGTAAGAAAGTGTGCTGAACAATATTAAAAGCATTTTGCAATGTGTGTGTTTTTAAACTGCGTACACATTCACTAGAATCATTTGGATGATTTCAACCCTGGAACTGCCCCTCTACTGAACTAATGGTAAAATTTAGCCGTGAATGAAACAAAACACAACTCCGGGTATGTTTTTGATAAGGCAACAGCATTATAATATGGTTTAAGCTCACAAGAATTCATTTTATGTAACTGAACCTGGCTATCGGAGCTTCTTCATGCTTCAGTTTATGTAAGTGCACAGGCAGGAGGAGGGCCACAGCCGCTCTCACATATAAGCCCTGAAACCCTGCCATCCAACATTATCTTCAAAAGCAGAGAGCTGTACCGTGCATTATCCCCACGTGTGTCCTGGTGCAGCAGGTTTGAATGCCGTCACGCCTTTATGGCTCTGCATTTGAACAACTCACAACTCTTCCGCGTTCTCTTATTCGCCACTTTTTAACTCAAACGACACAAACAGTTGAAGGTTTTATCTGCTCTGCCTGTTCTTTGCCGAGCTTTGCCTTCAGCGTGTGATCCGTATTCTCTCGAGTCGGATGCTGAGGAGATGAGTGCCTTGTCAGAGAAATGTAATTCATCATTCCTGCAGCTCTTAATATTTTCATCACGGTGTGGTAGGCTAATGTGTCTGAAAAGCAGCAGTGACTTGGATTTATGGACTCCCTAGTGTCCATCATTTTGACGATGCTCAAAATGACTTTGTTTGCTTTTCCTTTCAAATTTCACTGGGCAACTATCCTGGCATTATCTTGAAAACGGCATCCGGATAGATCATTGCCACTGTGCTTTTCATCTCTTAAGATGCTGTTGAGTGTTTTTATGTGATCAACTTAGAGTGTAAAATGTGAGGTGTACTTGCAGGCCAGTACACATTTTCGATGTTTATCCTTTTACATTTCACTGACTTGCATTAATTTTATGGAAACTAAAGCTACATTTAACCATAGTTTTTCACTTCTTTTCTCACCCCAACCTGTTTAGCATGTAGCCTAACTTAAAATCATATTGTTGTTCTAGTAATATAGGATTTTCCCACCAATTAAATTCTCAGACATGACATAATGAGGTACAGATCTTGGCCAGAGAAAAGAACTTGTTTGAGAGGGGAGTTAAAGAGGCTATTTTTGTCAAAGAGAATCTTTCCTCGAACAGAAATGGAGGTCTCAGACATAATTTGTCTCCCATCTATAACTCTATCCTCAAACCTAAATCAAAACAAAGAAAACAATAGGGCAGCAGGTCAGGTCCAGAGGTGTGAAAACACCCATTATGGCCATGAATGATTCTGCTAACAAGACCCCAGACAGAAACTGTAAACAATTAGGTGTGATAGTTTCGTAGTTATTTCATTGTACAGTGGTACCTCACCTTACGAAATTAATTTGTTCCAGAAGTGGTTTCGTAACCTGGTTGGTTTCGGACCTGCTCTAGACCTGCCAGGCACGGAGCCCCAGACATCCAGGGACCCAGGGGGACACTGCCAGCCCGCCTTAAGAGCTCCCTAAGCGGGCATGGGTCCGGGGATTGTCCCGGTCACCGGCCTGGAGGTCTTGAAGAGGCCGACCTCACGGTTCTATCCAGGCCGCTCTGTGAGCACCTTACGCGGGCAGGTCTGGAGCGGGTCTGGACCGCCGCGGCTCTTGCGTGCGAGCGGCGACTCGCCTCGGCTGTGGCTCGAGGCGAGGCCAGGGGGTGGACACGCGCGCGGCGCTTTGGTCCACCTGGTCTAGTCCTGGTCTAGTCCTGGTCTAGTGCTGGTTTAGTCCAGACCACTGCGGCTCCTCCTGGTTTAGTCCAGGTTTAGTCCTGGTTTAGTCCAGACCACCGCGGCTCCTCTAGACCTGGTCAGGTCTAGAGGAGGTCTAGACCACCGCGGCTTTTGCATGGGTCTCGTTCATGCGTTCATGCGCTCAGACTGCGTGCTGTCCTACTCGCTGCTCCCCTCAGCTGTGACTCGAAACGAAACCAGGAAATCCACCTGGTCTAGTCCTGGTTTGGTCCGGGTTTGGTCCTGGTTTGGTCCAGGTTTAGTCCTGGTCCAGTCCAGGTTTAGACCTTGGTCTGGACCTGCTGGCAGCTCTGCGACGGGTCATGCTGCGCTATCACACAAGTCCGCGCGCAGTCTTCTCCCCCCTCCCGCTTCCCCCCACACTTCACTATTGATACGTTTTGTTGGGAATCTGTGGGGGTTTGGGGGTTTGAACGGGGGACAGGTGTGAGAGGGGTTTAAATCCAGTCTGAGAAAAGCTATAATGTGTGTGGCTGAGCGCGCATTATTTGAATTTTTGAGAATTCGCGTTTCGTAACTTGAATTTTCTTTCGTATCTAGAGACCAAAATTTACCATGAAGGCATTTTGTAACTTGAAATTTTCGTTTGTTGGGTCATTCGTAAGGTGAGGTACCACTGTAGTTGGCTTCTCCCTGCAGCTAGTTATAAGCAGTGTCCACCAGCACTCTAGCCAGAACTGACGAAGTAGCTTGGATGAGCTGAGAAACGTATTCAACCAAATAAACTTTGTCCAGTTGACAAATTGATTATCTCCTTTTGCCACAGACATGACATACTAGATGCTAGTGATGTCACAGTACTAAAATATCAATACTAAGGAATAGACTTGACACTCATTACTGATTCTGATACCACAGTGATAATTTAAATAAATAAATAAATAAATTAGAAAATGTGGTTTTCGACACCAATTAGCATTCAACATTAAATCATAGTACTGTCTTTTATATTGCCATGCAGTCTTATCTTGTACATATACATTCATGTTGTACATATACATTTATTTTGTACATATACATTTATTGTACATATACATTTACTTTTATAATTATGTCTCATTTGACACCTGTCTCTTGATTGCAATGAGTGAGCTACTGTATCCAAATAATTTCCCTTGTGGAGCAATAAAGTTTGTCTAAGTCTCATCTGTGTAATCCCCAGGTGGGTTCCATAATGGTCCATGGTTCTATTCTAGTCTATGTAATCTTATACTACTTCTGGTGTTCAGATACAGCTCAAGAACATTTTAAAGCCATTCAAGAAGGTTAATTTCTGTCCCGTGAATGTGACTTATTCAGTATCTATACTTGCTCAAATGAGTATCTAGTTTCAATACTAGTGTTAGGATGTTTCAGCATCTGATTTTCAATAATTTAGACAAACTCGTTGCACATTTTGTCTTTCATATTACACTGTAAACATGCATGCCATGGTCAAGCATTTTTTGTTTAAATGTTTATTAATAGTTTTTTTTTTAATCATATAAGACTAAATAAAATAAAAACAAAACAAAAAAAACAGTGAGGTCCTAAAAGACGCACAAATGCACAAAAACGCAAACAAAACTATAACTAACTATACCGCTGCTCAATCACAGTCCCTTCCACAGCCATCCCAGAATCCCCTAACACAACATTCTCTTTCAATTCTGTTCGCTCTGTAAATGGACTTCTCGAATACATTTTCTTCTAAACCTCAATTTTCACAAACGCAGATGAGAAAAAAAACATTTAAAGCAATGTTTCACCTATTGAAATATATAGTTACAGCTTAGCATATTTCAAGCCAGAAAAATCCAATCAAGAGACCTTTGTTTTTCACTTTGTAATAATGATTGTGATATTTTGGCCGTGCGTACTAGAACTTACCAAATGGTTTGATTTGGGCATGGCGTGTATAACTTAACTTTGAATGTACAGCCCTAATATATGTGTTATATAAAGAACAACAAAACACACAACAAACCGAAAACCTCCACATAAATACTGTAAGAGTGAATTGGCTTGACACGCTCTTTTGTTTGTTTTTTAAACAATGTCTCGAGCTTCCTCTTGGCTGCCTGCTCTCCTCCTTAACTCATTGGCCAGTATTTCCTTCCTTCCTTGGGCAGTTAGCTAATCGGTGCACCTGTGGTAACTAGCTTGTAGTAGGCCCCCTTCAGGCCCATGAGCTGATCGTGCGTCCCCTTTTCGATGACAAAGCCTCGGGACATGACGGCGATAATATCCGAATTCTGAATGGTGGACAGGCGGTGGGCGATCACAATACAGGTGCGACCCTCTCTGGCTTTATCCAGGGCATCTTGTACAGTCTGTTACAAAAACACACAATTACACACAGTTACACATCTCTGCAGCGCCATCAGTTCCCCCACATAGCCACGCGGCACAATTATAGCAATTTGACAATCACGCCTTGATTACTATCATTACAATGTTCCAGTGGATCAGTGCGCCGCGGAGGCCTCTTCTCTCCTCAGTGAGATTCAGCATTCGAGGCTCCCATCTCACAGCCCACACTCACTAGTGGAGCTGCCTGTGAATTGGGAGCTGATAATAGACATGATGAATGATAATGACATTAATGATAATAATAATGAACTGCTGCCTGCTTCTGTTCCAAAGAATATCAAGGAGCTGCTGCACAGACCACAGCTTTAGTCTCAGTGTTACGCAGACTTCATTTAAAGGTCCCATGACGATGCTTTTATATGGCTCCTTAATGGTTCCCTAATACTGTAAATGAATCCTTCTTCAAAATCAACACTCGGTGCATGAGAAACAGAGATAAGATGAGAGAGTATTTTTTCTCTCTCTGAACAGGCCATTGTGGGCGTTGTTGCTTGAATGCAAATGAGGAGAAAAGAGCTGGCCTATAGTAGAGGGTGGAGGCGTGGCCAAACTCTCCTCTCTCGCTCTTAGCTGATCCTTTTCCGTGTTTTTGCATGGGGGGGGAGAGATTTGAAGCATTCCATTGAAAAATAAACACATTTCCACAGAAAATAAAATTAAACCACTGCTGTTCAAAGGTCCAGAGGCTCAGATAAAGGACTTCCAAGCCTAGAAACACTCGGACGTGCCTCCAGGCAAATAAAAAAACGCATTTTGCATTGCCTAGCGCATTCACAGTCCAAACTCTCTGGGCGTGATTTACAGAGACGCTGAGTACAGACAGACGGGGGTGGAACTGCATTTGCATTTCTTTTTTCGATCTGACGTCAATAAGGTGCCTTGTTCAAAATCACCCGTTTGAGCTCCGATTTTTTGTAACGCAGAAAAGGATCGCAAATGCTCAGTTTAGACATTTCGCAACTTTTAACCATGGGAGGGGGGGCTAAACAGGGTAGGGGAGCTCACATTAACGTTCAAAAACCTCAGAAAGTGAAAATTTCATGCCATGGGACCTTTTAAACGCACTGTACCTTCTCACTCTCCGTGTCCAGGGCAGAGGTGGCCTCGTCCAGCAGCAGGATCTTGGGGTCACGAATAATGGCTCTGGCGATGGCAATCCTCTGCTTCTGACCGCGGGACAACTGAGAGCCCTGTGCACCGACGTTTGTGTCGTATTTCTAAGACAGGGGCAAAATACGTAATACCTGGTCATTTCATCAGTAACGCAAGTCGTTGTGGTATTATTTTCTGCCATATCTTTCTCTGTGGAAGTTTTGGTAATTGTGAGAAATGCTGTAGACTTTCTTTGATATGGAAATACTTATTGTTTGTGTTGCATTTGCTGTGTAGTTATGCATTTGTTTCTTAGGGGTAGCAGTTTTCGCCTTGTCAAAAGTTCAAAACTCCATGCACAGCTTCCAGGTGCTGGTAACAGCAGGAACATTGAATAATTCCAGAAAAAAAAGAAGTTTACAGCACACTCGCTTGACTTTCCTCTTATTCCTTTATTCGCTCTAAGCCCAATAAAGGAATAAGAGGAAAGTCAAGCGAGTGTGCGGTAAACTTCTTTTTTTCTGGAGTTTTCGCCTTGTGTTGACCCTTTTGTGAGTAAATACCAGCCACCATGTCTTCACCATTGTGTTCTTACAGCTGTCCTGCCTTTATTCGGATGGTAATCACTGTCTTTTTTTCTATTTCTTGCCTTTGTGCTTGACGACATGCTGTCTGTTTCTTGCACAAAGTCAGAGTCTGTGTGCACAGTTGTACCTCTGGTAGGGACATGACAAAGCTGTGGAGCTGAGCTTTCTTAGCCGCAGAGATGACCTCATTCATGCTGATTTCCCTGGAGTTGTCTCCGTACTTGATGTTTTCTGCAATGCTGCAGTCAAACAGTATAGGCTCCTGGGACACAATGCCGATCTTAGAACGTAGGAAGGCCACGTTGATATGTGCAGAGTTGTGGCCATCAATCAGCTGCAGAAAGTCATTGATTTTACCATTAGTACAAAACAACATTAGATTCCAAAGAAACCTAATGGGCAATCATGCAACAAAACAAGTCTGTAATTTCTTTACCCACAACACAGAGGTGGTACTGCCCTTTTTAAATCAGGCTGCAAATCAGGACAGCATTTCCAAACCACTTCCAACTCAATTAAGGCCATTTGAATCTTGGCACTGATCTTTTACTGGCACAAAATCAGCGCTCCACTCTAGATGAAGTGCTCTCTTTTTAAAAAAAAATAAAGCACCTCGTCAGCACAAATGTCCAACTGATAAATTAATCAACAGGACGAGAATCAGGAATGGCTCAGTCCACAAGTACACTAAATGTCTGCCAATTATCTCTGACACTGACAAACCACTGCTTCCATTTCATAATGTCCAATAACACTTGTATTCTGCTACAGTTGCTCTTGACAAGTACCTTTATAAACCGCTATTAGTGTCACTCTTAACATAGCTTTATATAGAGGCATATATGAAGAGGCGCTGAGATTTTTTTGTTTCATTATTCATCTTTGATTGATTTGTATGTTGTTTGTTTATTTTTATGATGTTAATTTGATGGAAAATATATGTACACTAACTGAGATTGTTTAGTGTGAAACAGTTTCAGGCCCATATGTCTAATTCATCAGTTCCTATAAAGTCCCCTTTTTATAATGGATGGGCAATCATCGGTGATGATGTCACTGCTATCTGATATAATTTACTGTCTATGTGATTAAACGCTTCATATTTGATAAGCCTCTTGTATTTGTTCACAGTGAAGTATGCTCTACATCTATTCCAATAAGTCGTGCATCGACCTAAAGAAATGAGAGCTGTGCTGACTGTACGCACCACACGGCCTTCATCTGGGTCGTAGAACCTCTCCAGCAGCTGCACACTGGTGCTTTTGCCGCAGCCGCTGCTGCCCACAAAGGCCAGGGTCTGGCCCGGCTTCACAGACACATTTAAACCGTTCAGGACCTGGATGTCAGGCCTGGTGGGGTAGGTGAATTTGCAGTCAATGAACTCAATGTTGCCTTGGAAGTTATCCTAAACAACAAACAGAAATAGAACAAGGGTCAGTATGAGGCTAGAGTGGTGGAGTGCCCCCCTGTGGCTCAGTCTGTCAGTACAGTAATCTATAGGAGCAGTGCATGAGAGAAAGAGATTTATGGTATACTGTTGTTCAGAGGTTTATGCACAATTATCAATATGCCTTCAGTTCATCTTCATTTCCTCCATAAATCCATTAAAAGGGGATCCTATTTTATAGGAGATTATTTGCCTGTGTCTAACACGAGGTATCAAATCATATCCTCATACCCATTTGTCTCCCTTGTCACTGTAGACGCTGATAAAAGGCACGCGGTCGAGCAGCTGGAAGAAACGTGCAGCTGAGATCTTGGCTTTGGCGTAGTCTGGTGTGTAGGACGATGCTCTGCCTAAGGCCTGGCCACCTGTAATAATGGCCGAGATTACCCTAAAACAGTGAAAAAGATTGTCAAGTTAATTATTCTAGCACTATTTTACCTGAGCGACTTCAAAAAGATGTTTGCTTGTCATACCGGAAAACCATGCTGAAATGTAGCCCCTCTTGTCGTACCAAGTATCCCCCAAATCTGTAGGAGGCAGAGTTTGTGAAGAACACAATACACTGTGCAAAGCCGTAGCAGCCCCCGTACACGTTGGCCTTCTTTATAGCAGCGTCGTATGGAGCGTGGAGCTGAGCCTCATACATTTGCACAAAAACCCTCTCTTTGCCCAAGCCAGCAATGGTGCGGATGTTATTCAGGGCCTCGCCAGAAATCTGTCAAACATAAATGTGATTACACTGATTACTGACCAAACTGTTCACCTCTTATCTGAGGGCAGGGCTATAAAACTTCAAAAACCTGTTCTTTCTGACATTGGGTAGGCATTGGACCTTGATAAGCACCACTGGGTCTCCTTTCCCCCTCCCATAAACCCATAAAGCACCCCTCGCAGGCTTATTTTAAATATGCGTGTACAGTGAGACTTATGATGCATGGAGCACCCTCTTCTCCCGGTGCCACCCAAACGGAAGTCCAGTGGGTGTCACGAGAAAAAAGAGATGCAGACCTCCAAACCTCGGGCACCAGGTGAGTCAGGTGTAAGTGCAGACTGAGTGGAGGGTCTGTCTCCCACTTCGCTATGTGTATCTTACCAAAAAATCCTGCAGATGCCCCTGGTAAGCAGGAGAGTAACTACAAACATAAGAGCGCCTGCAGGTGAGCCACTATTACCATGGGAGCAAAATCTGCCTATAGATTAAGCATTTGCTTTTCTCTTATTTAGTTCTATCTATCCATATGGTATCATTAATCTTTAATTTCATCTACTTTAAATGAAGAACTAAGCGTGGTGTTACTGCAATAAAAAGTCCACAGCACACAGTTAGTCCTGAGGTACAGCACTTTTAATAGTGTGCGAGTATTTTTAACTGAAATTACAAAACCAAAGCCTTCTCTATTCTTACTGTTACTCTTACTGTTACTGACTGACTTTTTTAAATAAAGAGTATAGATGCAATATAATGCTAAAGAAAATAAAGACCATTTTATATCAGTGATTCGTAAACTCTTAAAGGAAAATTAACGTTTTTTTACAATCTGAGCCTTCTTTCGGCAATAAAACAAGTAGTTTTACTCACCCATAGCAGTTTGGTGTCAATTGGAGCAGTATCGCAGAACTTATATTGAGCCGTTCTGTTCTACTAATGATCCCGTATCCTTTAGCGTGAGTGCTCGGGGCATTAGACTTTTAGTGGATTCCAAAACGGCCTGAAACCCGATATCCAGCTATAGTTTCATTTGATGACGTCATCAGAGAGGACAGTGCGCATGCGTGAACTCAGCTGTTTTGTAAACACCGCTAGTCCGAAAGAAGCTAACACCGCTCTGAACTTTACTTTTCTGTTGCGATATCGGGTTTCAGGCCGTTTTGGAATCTACTAAAAGTCTACCCTGACACAGCGATCTTCTGTGATTTGAAAAGTGCTAAAGTTTGTGTTATTTGGACACCGCAAATCAGTGCCCCGAGCACTCACGCTAACGGATACGGGATCATTGGTAGAACAGAACGGCTCAACATAAGTTCTGCGATACTGCTCCAATTGATACCAAACTGCTATCTATCAATCAATCAATCAAACAATATTTATAAGGCGCTTTTCATACAAAATTGTAACACAAAGCGCCTTACAGTGGTCAAGGATTAGAAGATTGACCTTTATTGATCTCGCACAGGAGAAGTTGTTTCTATATTTGACCCGGGGACCATCCCCATGATTTTGTTTTGTGAGTCCTATGGGTGAGTAAAACTACTTGTTTTATTGCCGAAAGAAGGCTCAGATTGTAAAAAAAAACGTTACTTTTCCTTACCAGAGCAAGTCCTTTTAACTAAACCATAATGGAAATAAAATGAGCTGTGATCAACAAATAGTACTGTAAAACACTGTATTAACAAGTCATGTAGTTAAATACTCAATCTACAATTCAAATGTTAATAAGGCGTTCCTATACATAACCACTGAGCCCTAACTAATGTGGTTTATCATTCATTAATAGAACGATCTTTCGATATAGTAACTACCAAGTATTAATAGATTCATAAATACTACGACTGACCCGTCCTGCTGTCTCCATGGCAGCTTTGTCCTGTTTAGCGAAACCCATGAGCATTTGCGCTTGAAAACCTGCTGATAGAATGATGAAGGGGAGGAAACACAGGATGACCATGGTGAGCTTCCAGCTGAAGTAGAAGGACATAATGATGGCCACGCCGATGTTGGTCAGAGAGTCGACAATCATTCCAATCTGGGAGCCGGTAGCCTAACAGAAAACACCAGGATGTGAAATGTTGAGTCCAACCTCTCCCTGACCCTTATTTTACAGGAGGATACACTGGTGACCAAAAATGCTTCTCTCACCAAGCTTCTGTATTATAAGTAAAAATATAATTGTTTTATGGTTAGTAAAGATGTTATAGTAAGTATTCATTATATACTATTTTATTGAAGTCATTATAATTGTTTGGATTATTATTTTATGAACCCCTGGGGACCTCCTCAAAATACTTGAGGACCCATATTTTGGAGGCTGGGAATCACTGTTCTATACGGAATTCAACAGAGGCCATATTCATAAGCAATATTTTTTCTTCCTTGTTATCCCGAAATAACGAGATAATTAATTTGAGATCTCGAGAAAACAACACAATTATTCCGTGATCTGAAACGTCTACGGCCACGTTGTGACAGGCTGACTTCGGGGCTATTTCTCATTCTGAATAGACGCGTTTTTGGTCATTGGAATGTCTGGAATAATAATCGATCAGCTGATAAGGCAATATTTTGATCAGGGGTTGACACGGGGAGATTGCATTATGTGTTTTAATTCGGGATAATTTCAAGATTAGTCCGCGGCATCTCCTCAGAAGACTGGCCCGGCTTGGTCTTTACCGACGGAGATACAGTGTTTTCTCGAAATCACGAATTGTGTCGTTTTCTCGAGATCTCGAGTTAATTTTCTCGTTATTAAGGTGGAAAATAATCATTACAAACATGGCCTCTGTCGGCTTCCGAAGTTCTATACAGTAAACAACTGAACTTTAAATGGTCAGTTCAAGAAATATGGCTTGGAATTCATAAAAGACTTTTGTATCCTCTTAAGGCATAGCTCACCCCTTGGACTTGTGAGGCGTCTGTGGCCAACCTTGTGGTCAGAGCTCCGGGGCTGTTCCTGTGGTCATCGAACCAGCCGACCTCCTGACCCAGCATTGCATGGAAGCCCAGCCGCCTCAGCCTCCGGGTCAACAGTTCTCCAGACTTAGAGAAGGCATACCCCTGCAGATACACAGGCCAGTCTATTACACGTCCACACCACACTATCTCTTTACACTAAACAACATATGGGCCAGTGTACAGCTCGTATATGCGTCTCATGTGACTAGTTGAACGCATGCTTAGGAAGACTTAAAAGACTTAAACGTACTGTACCTGAAGCATCTGAGTGAAGAAAGAAACTACTCCAACCACGACAAAGAAGAGGCAGATACCATCTATCTCGTTGCGCTGCTTCACAGGATCTGGTATAGAAAACGTCTGCGCACACACAGGAGGAAGCACTCACACTTGTTCTGTTACACCCTGATGCTTTCACGCCGAGGATGTCACTTACAGCCAGGATTTGACTGAAGAGCAAAGAGTACACTGGGTTGACTCCACCATTAACTGCAGCGCCGATGGAACCGACTAACATGTAAGGCCACTCGGGTCTGTTGTACTTGAGGATCCTGGCCACGGGAGCAGGCTCCACCGACTCCTCTTCGTCTTCGACAGCCGCAGCAGTCTGTTTTATCACAAGACGCACAATATCAAAATACCTGCCCCCCATCAAACGCACACCTACACGAAAACTATGTCAATCGTTTGTGCTTCGTTTGTGCTGCAAAAAGTTTCATTTGTGCTGCTTTAGTTTTTTTATAGGTCAAATTGGGGTCAGCCAGCCCCCCAGGAAGCTTAAAAATGCTCAAAAATTGCCCAAAATGGTGTCAATCGTTTGTGCTTCGTTTGTGCTGTTTTGTGCTGCAAAAATATTTTTTTTGTGCTGTTTTAGTTTTTGAGATATTAACGATTCTTTTATAGGTTAAAATGACCTGCATGAAGTCAAACGCACACCTACACAAAAACTATGTCAATCGTTTGTGCTTCGTTTGTGCTGTTTTGTGCTGCAAAAAGTTTCGTTTGTGCTGCTTTAGTTTTTGAGATATTAACGATTCTGTTATAGGTCAAATTGGGGTCAGCTTCCCCGCAGGAAGCTTAAAAAATGCTCTAAAATGGCCCAAAATGGCGTCAATTGTTTGTGCTTCGTTTGTGCTGTTTTGTTGCCTGGAAGAATCCATGACTCATCGAGTCTGGTAATGCTTGGTCCAGAATGCGCTGCCGTTGCGCGTAGACAGACAGCTAAGTGAACCAATCAGAGAACAGTTAACGGACAGCGACGTGAACCAATCAAACAAAAGAAAAGAAAGAAACGAAAGGCCTCTAGAGCTGTCAGCTGCTGTGGTTTTAAGGAATCTATGTATTTTAGGTCATTTAAGACCAATTTTACAGCTGAATGGAAGGGACGTTCAGTTCTCCGATGCGCCATCTTGATTCAAAACTGAGGAGGAACTTCCGCTGCCTAAGAGTGATGTTGCGGGCAAAGGCCGGTGCACTGACGTCACCATCTTTGAACGAATCAGAATCGCGGCGTCCGTTGTTAACCGGTGGAGCGAGGGTGTCCAAATGGTATCTCGCTGTATAGCAAATACAGAGAGATATCATTTGGCTGGCCAGGTAAGCTGTTTTGTGCTGCTTTAGTTTTTGAGGGGGGGCTGGCTGACCCCAATTTGATCTATAAAAGAATCGTTAATATCTCAAAAACTAAAGCAGCACAAACAAAACTTTCTGCAGCACAAAACAGCACAAACGAAGCACAAACGATTGACATAGTTTTTGTGTAGGTGTGCGTTTGATGGGGGGCCAACTTCACGCAGGTTATCAAAATGTGTCTGCTACTAGCTCAGAACTAGATGTATTAAGTATTAAGTAAGTATTATTCACTATGAGGATTTTGTTGGACAGTTTGGGAACTACAAAATATTTTATTTACCTTTTAAACAGTAGAATAAAAAATGGTTTTGTTTAGGGATAGGCTAAAACATTATTACTACATATTACTCAATACAGTACAAATCTTCTTCTCTGTGACCTTTCTGCATATTATTAACATTTATTTAACACTTTTGGACATTATAAATAAATATATTATGCATGTACTTTACAATCAATAGTTTTACATTAGTTTTTCATAGTTGCTCTGGCATGTTTTTCTGATCAGAACTGAAATCAAATCCCTCAGTTACCTTTGCAAATCTGTTAAGTCGCTACAGTTTTTCTGAGATGCTTTGGTGCATTTTCCTGACCATTTCCTGACTGAAATTCTAAAGTCATTGTTCAATCTGCAAATCATTCTTACATTTGCAAGTCAATTTCTTGTTTGTTTTTCCAAAGAGCAAATGCTTTGGAGCGTTCTCTGCTGTTCCTTGCACTTTTGATTTCATTTTGTCAACCTGTTCAAAATGCTTTAGAGTGACTCTCACCTATTTGGACGAACCATTCAAAATATAAAAAAAACCTTCAGTTGCTTTGACACTGAAGTCAAAATTTTGGCTGACATTTTCAAATCTTGCCACTGACAGAGGAAATACTCAACCTAAAACACAACAATTAACTATTTAAACATGTATATTACTATAGCTGTCAGTGTGGAATGTGTGAGAATATGGAGCAGGAGCAAATAAGTTTATACTTCCACCTGCTCCATTTTCAGCAAAAGGAACTGCAGAGTTATGTGACATAAGTTTGTATTTGTAGAATTAATGAGTTTGTATTTGTGAAATTTCGTTTAAATGGAACCTGCAAGTTGCTCAAATAAACCTAAACCTAAATCTGGTTTAGATCTGATGTAGACCTGGTTTAGACTTGGTTTAGTCCTGCTGTAGTCCTGGTTTAGACCTGGTTCAGGTCTGGTTTAGATCTGGTTTAGTCCTGATTTAGTTTAGTTCTGGTTTAGACCTGGTTTAGATCTGGTTTAGTCCTGGTTTAGTTTAGTCCTGGTTTAGACCTGTTTTAGACCTAGTTTAGACCTGGTTCACGTCTGGTTTAGATCTGGTTTAGTCCTGGTTTAGTTTAGTCCTGGTTTAGATCTGGTTTAGACCTGGTTTAGTCCTGCTGTAGTCCTGGTTTAGACCTGGTTCACGTCTGGTTTAGATCTGGTTTAGTCCTGATTTAGTTTAGTTCTGGTTTAGTCCTGGTTTAGTTTAGTCCTGGTTTAGACCTGTTTTAGACCTAGTTTAGATCTGGTTCACGTCTGGTTTAGATCTGGTTTAGTCCTGGTTTAGTTTAGTCCTGGTTTAGACCTGGTTTAGATCTGGTTTAGACCTGGTTTAGTCCTGCTGTAGTCCTGGTTTAGACCTGGTTCACGTCTGGTTTAGATCTGGTTTAGTCCTGATTTAGTTTAGTCCTGGTTTAGACCTGGTTTAGATCTGGTTTAGTCCTGGTTTAGTTTAGTCCTGGTTTAGACCTGGTTTAGATCTGGTTTAGACCTGGTTTAGTCCTGCTGTAGTCCTGGTTTAGACCTGGTTTAGATCTGGTTTAGTCCTGCTGTAGTCCTGGTTTAGACCTGGTTCACATCTGGTTTAGATCTGGTTTAGTCCTGATTTAGTTAAGTTCTGGTTTAAACCTGGTTTAGATCTGGTTTAGTCCTGGTTTAGTTTAGTCCTGGTTTAGACCTGGTTCACGTCTGGTTTAGATCTGGTTTAGTCCTGATTTAGTTTAGTTCTGGTTTAGACCTGGTTTAGATCTGGTTTAGTCCTGGTTTAGTTTAGTCCTGGTTTAGACCTGGTTTGGATCTGGTTTAGTCCTGGTTTAGTTTAGTCCTGGTTTAGACCTGGTTCACATCTGGTTTAGATCTGGTTTAGACCTAGTTTAGTTTAGTCCTTTAGTCCTAAACACAAATTGCAGTTGTATATGTGTGCTATAGTCTGTGTCTAAATACTGCATGCTCTTATCAAAGTCCATACACCGAACATACAAAGGAACAAACTGAACACACAAGAATCGTTTTATAGTCAGACACAGAAGCTCTAGAAATCACAATGTAAAAGTCTTCTGTAGTAAAAACCTGCCTAAACCAGGTTTTCCTTCCGGTCCAGTCTTTTTTACAAGAGTGTCTTACGTTTTGTTCACAAAGTTAAAACATTCTGAATTGTCTTGTGTAAATGGTTTTGCCAAGTGTGCAAAAGATTTCCCAGATTTATAATAAGTTTCAGAAAATGTGCTGAAGCAGTTGAAAAACGTTTACCTCATTGTTTGGAACCATGATTAAAAATGATAAAATGATTAAACCAATTCTCATTTGTATATCCAAAACGTATAGGCTATATAAACGCTGCATAGAAGTCTGTGCATTCTGAGGGACTGACATGTTTACTGAGAGAATTAATTCATTTTGTGAATTTCACTAAACATTTTGAGCAGATTACTTGTTTTGCAATGGGTTTTGATGATTGTATTACTTGTTTTGAAGAAGACCAAATAAACTTTTGGCCAGCTGACAATTTGAATTTCTCCTTTTTCATGCCAATTTGTTCTAATCCAAAAATTGCACCAAAGAATCTGAGAACTTTTGCAGTCCATAAACTTGATGGTAGAACTTAGACGTGTGGTCTTGCAGTAGGTTTCCACTCACACATAATGTCAGATGCATTGGAGTCAGCAGCACACACCTTTGATTTCTCTGACTGGGAAAACGAGTATGCTCTGGGGCCAAGATCTCCCGTGGAGGAAACTGAATCAGGAATGAGGTTAGACATCTGTGATCTGGACCGCTGGCGAATAGAGGCCCTAAAACCAAAGTCAAATAAACAGTGTTAACCCTGGATTCACATTCATCCACTTTTTTATCACTCTGATATGTGAGGTATAGTAAAAATGGCAAGTTTACATTAAGTTCTGCTTTTTTTTTTAATAATCAAAGCCTTTTATAGTGTTGTTTATAATAGATGGTGTCAGTATAATGCTTCAAATGGCCAAGTAAATGTAAAAGGCTATTTTAGTGAATTCTAGTGCTGGTCTCTGCTTTAATTTCGACCATGTAACAACCAATAATAGCTTTTGTAATAACCCAATTTAGATACTAGCCCCTTGTTGTGTTAATGGATATAATGGACAAGAAAGCAAATGAGTAGAAAGCAGAGAAGAGGTGAGAGGATGTGTCTGGACTGTACCTCAGACTGTCTCGGTAGCTGCCTGCTCTGCTGATGTTGCGGCCCTCCTGCTCTTCCTCTGTTTGGGCCACTAGTACGACACACATCTGAGTGAAACTTCTGCATCTTAAATAAAGTGCATGTTAAGATACTGTATGTTTATTACTTTTTCGGGCTTTCTCGTTTAGAGCCTTGTTGCCTTGGCTCTGCAGTGTGACCAGGGTGAAGTAGACTCCTTTCCTCTCCAGCAGCTCGTTGTGTTTCCCTTTTTCAACAGCACGCCCGTGCTCGAAACCCACAATCACATCTGCATTCTTTATCGTGGACAAGCGGTGGGCAATGGAGATGGTGGTCCTACCCTGACGTACCTGTAAAAACGTCAGGAAATGGTCTTAACCGCATGAAATTTTGAAGGCGTCGGAAAAGTGCGGCGCCTACTTTATCCAGAGCTTCTTGGACTACAGCCTCGCTCTCATTGTCCAGTGCAGATGTGGCCATGTCCAGCAGCAGAATACGAGGGTTTCTGACCAGCGCTCGGGATATTGCTATGCGCTGCTTCTGACCTCCACTCATCTGACCCCCACCCTCACCCACCAGTGTATCAAATTTCTGAAATCAGTTCATAATTGTAGTAAAGACACGCATGTCTAGTTATGTTGTATTAGAGTCGTAAATAAGGCATGTTGCTACCTGAGGCAAGTCCATAATGAAGTTGTATGCATTGGCCTCCTTGGCAGCGGTAATGATGTCTTCCATGGTCACCCCCGGACGGCCATAGCGAATGTTCTCTGCGATGGTGGTGGCGAAAAGCACCGGCTCCTGTTCTACGATGCCAATCAGAGATCGTAGCCACTGGATGTTGAGCCCTCGTATGTCGTGACCGTCCAGGGTCACCTGCGATACAGGACACACAGAGCAGGTGGCTCAGCTCAAGTTGATGGATGATGCTATTACACTGTTTTGCTGCTTTAATATATTTTGTGGTGTATTTGTTGTTCCTTTGCATAACCTTGACATTATAACCTTTGGAGGCTATTTTTCTGCAGAAGCTGAAAAAGAAGATCAAGGTCTAATTCCAATGAAATGGGCTCTATGGGCTTATTGTCTGATAATGAAAGAGATTATCATGTAATTTTATCAATTTTGAGGGACGTCTATTTTTAAAGCTACTCTGAATGTAAAAAGAAGACAGCTGCTACATCAGAGGACTTCATTTCCAGCTTGACAAAAAGGCACAAGAATGACTATATTACTCCTGTACCTTTTGTGTGTTTGAAATGCAAACGCACCATGCCCTCTTTGGGGTCGTAGAAGCGCTGGATGAGCTGAATGGCAGTGCTCTTCCCTGCACCGCTCGGACCCACAAACGCTGTGGTTTCTCCCGTCTTCACTGCGACACTCAGCTGATCCAAGATCTGCCACAACACTGTACGTTACAAAGAATAGAATGGGTTTATTTCAATCTGATAAACCACTGAGTTGGTTACCTTTACTTCAGGTCTTGAGGGGTAGTGGAAGGTCACATTGTGAAACTCAATATCTCCTTTGACCCTGTCCAATTTATATCCAGCTTCGGATAAACAGTCGATCTCCGGCTCCTGCCAGTGGCACATTTCAAGGAACAATTCATCAATAAGGCAGCAGTCAGCAGTTGCCATAGAAATAACATCAGTGTTATTGCTCAGCCTTATAATAGGCCAGAGTTATAATGTCAAGTGTCTTACTCTATCAATAGTTTCAAAGATGATGGTTGCAGCTCCACGGCCTGCGGCAAACGCTTGCAGACATGGCGAGGCCTGACCCAAATTCATGGCGGCTATCAAGACACCAAAAAACACCTGAAAGGGAATCATCATAACTGTATTTTAATGCAAGTATCACTGACTTGGAACTATATGAATAGTGCATAGGGGGTAGTACTAACTTTGAGGAAGTTAGTACTGTCCAATTACAGTCATTGATTATGTTAAAGATCCCATGACATGGTACTTCTTGATGCTTTTATATGGCTCCTTAATGGTTCCCTAATACTGTAAATGAATCCTTCTTCAAAATCAACACTCAGTGCATGAGAAACAGATAAGATGAGAAATGTCATAAACTGAGCATTTGCAAATCACTTTATTCTGAGCGTTGCTTGAATCGGAGCTCAAATGAGCGATTTTGAACAAGAGCTGGCCTTATTGACGTCAGATCGAAAAAAGAAATGGGGGCAAATGCAGTTCCACTCTCCCGTCTAAGTCTGTACTCAGCGTCTCTGTAAATCACGCCCAGAGAGTTTGGGCTGCGAATGCGCTAGGCAATGCGAAATGCGTTTTTTATTTGCCTGGAGGCACGTCCGAGTGTTTCTAGGCTCGGAAGTCCTTTATCTGAGCCTCTGGACCTTTGAACAGCAGTGGTTTAATTTTATTTTCTGTGGAAATGTGTTTATTGCCTATGCGATTCGCAGTCCAAACTCTCTCCCCCCGTGCATTTACAAGATGGATCAGCTGTGAGTTACAGCGGAGAGCGGAACGTTTGGCCATGCCCCCACCCTGCTACTATTGGCCATTTCTTTTCGATCCGTCATTTGCATTCAAGTTCAACAATCGCCCGTTATAGAGTGTTAACGCAGAAAAGTGATCGAAAAATTACTCAGTTCTCAGACATTATCGCAACTTTCTCATGCACTGAGTGTTGATTTTGAAGAAGGATTCATTTACAGTATTAGGGAACCATTAAGGAGCCATATAAAAGCATCAAGAAGTACCATGTCATGGGACCTTTAATGTTTCTCTAAATTATAATTATTTGGGACACTGCTACTTAAATAATATTTTTTTAAGTCAAACCTGCAGTAGTGTTCCCGGTGTGTACTCCTCTGCATCTACCACGAGACCAGAGCCGTACCAAAAGGCCAGTGCATAGCATAAAAAGATAATGAGCCACATGTATCCAGTGAAGAAGCCCATGATGAGGCCCTTCCTGATGCCCCACTGCTGCGCTGACACCAGGTTCCTGTCATATCTGCACACACAGAAGTTCAGTGGGACCAAGCTAAGTCCTACACGTGTGCATCATTTACCTGTCCACTTCTTTTTGCTCCCCGCCGAAAGCTGCCACTGTACGGATAGAGGAGAGGACCTCGTCTGCCACTGCTCCTGCTTTAGCATAGGCCTGCAGCTCTAGGCCCGTCAGCTTGGCCACGAACTATTAAGAGAGTAAAGTTCTCGTAATAAAGTCATGTTCAAACCTGTCAAAGGCAACACCATAATAACGGGGCTTACGAGGGCCATGAGACCAGTTGCAACACCAATTAGAGGACTTGCAGCCACAATCACCAGTGTTAATTTCCATCCTTTAACAAAGCCAACACAGAAGCCACACACAAAAGTGGTAAAGCGTTGCAGGAAAATGGCCACTTGGTCAGCTATGGCGTTATTGATCTTGTTGATATCGCTGTAATGCACAGGAAATGAGTGAATTATTCAAACCTGCTGTGCTGCTAGTATTCCTAAAGCCACGATGTGAGCACTCACTCAGACATGCGAGTGTTGAGCTCCCCCACAGATGTACAGTCAAACCAGCCAATCTCCATCCTCATCACTTTACCAAAGTACATTCTTCTGATCACCTGGATTTGTCTGGCTGCTGCCGTCACCCACAGAGAGATCTACAGGGGGGATGTTAAGTTTCAGTTAGTTTGAAGAAGGATAGAAGGGCAGTGAAATAAATCATCAAATATGTAGCAGATTTGTTGTACATGAGGTAAGTGTCAAAAATAAACTTGTGAAGTGTGTATCAATATTTAAATCATTTAAAATCTAACCTGGAGGTAGCCAAGCAAAAACACTGCAAATCCGATGCCAGCATAATAAAAGGCAAATTTGGTCATTTCATATTCAATGTCTAGATTCCTGAAAGTGAGCACACAGTAAAATAAAAGATAAATAAAAGATGAGCCCTGCATAACGGCATGTAAACATGGATCTAAAAAGAGCAAGAATATTTTAAAACCACATCATACATGATATTTGATGTCGGAAAAGCCTGCCTCATTCATTTCTTACAAGCACTTACCCACACGGCAGCTCCTTCAGAGGAGTGAGCATCTCCCATGTTGAATTGTTCATGATGCCCCAGGCAGGCTGGCTCATGTTCAGTCCAGCTGTGTAGTTCCTCTTCCATTGGATGGTGCCGTTCACACACTCTTTTCTGTCATCCATCAGTTCATTCAGCTCCACGTCGTACTCAATGAACGTGTCTGTGAGAAGGCCAAATACCAGCAGCATCAAGGGCTGTGCGGAGCCGTGAAGCACCGCACATACGCTGCCCACCAACATCATCAGGATGTCTCGCTGTGTGGAGAAACGGAACTGTGCAGACATAAATGAACTGAGGTATAACATCTGAAGAAACAACCACACCGACTGTCAGAGAGCCAGAGACGTTACCAGCTGGAAGAAGCCCACTCTTATGGCCGGCTGTTCAGTCTTTCCTGAAGCTCTGATAAACAAAAGGACATTCAAGTTCATTTAGAGAAATGGAGAAATCAACCCTCAAATAATTTCGACTTACTTTGGATCTTCTTTAGAAGCTGACATACTCCTATGTGGAAGAAAAACTTTAGTTTTCATGGAGGAAAAAAATGAAATTGTATTGTATTGTTTATCCAAAAAGCCAATTGGGTCCACAAGACTGCACAAAATAATAAAGTGATCATCATTTGTCCATGTGTTTCTCTTGTATTGAGAGCACACTCCTATACAAACCCCATTAACAATAAAACAATACGGATTATGGATTGGAATGAGAGATCATTTTGCGTGCAAGGGAGAGGACAAGATCTCATTGCTTTAAAAACATAACACACTCTGGAAGACTGGGTGAGACGTCTTCAGATAATGTGCATTTTTAAGAATATTCCCCACTCACATGTAGGATCCAACAGGCTCTACAAAAGATAACACATTTTATACTATTATTTAGTAGTCATTCAGTTAAATGTTTAACCTGTCTAGTCAGGTCACCGTGCTCCAGTCATTTATATAATTTACCTTCTTCTGAGACTTCATAGCTGTGGTTTTCCTGGCCCAGTTTTTTAATGCTTTGCAATGTGACTGAACCTGCTGGCATTTTGATTCATCTAAAAAAACAAACAAAAAAACCTCTGATTCTAGCAATCAAACATTCAAAGCAAACATAGGAGTGTCACTTACCTATATGTCCATGCAGGCTTTAAATGTGTTTCAGATGAATTGTGATATTGTGTAGAAGCCGTGCGCCTGGAGTGTGGTCCCAATGGCAGCTCTGTGTCCACCTGTGTTCTTTGGCACTGCTGCACATGCTGTTTTTGAGCTGCGATGGTTTGGGTGGAACATGGGGTCAGAGTGTGTGTTTGAAGGTAAGTGTCCGTTCGGTTGTATTGAACAGGTCAATGACCAGTGCAGCAAACACACTTTAACAACTGTTCATGTGGCCTGCATCGCTGCATCAGGAATTAAAGATTATCAAACACTGAAACAAAAGAAATTTGTAACTTTTGTTTAACTCTTTCCCCAAACCATTTTTCTATCAGAATTGTTCTGACTCAGGAAAAACTGAACAATTTCTTCAGCATAAATATTTGGGATCAAATAGCGCAAAATGTACTTTGCAGCTGGTAATGTGTACATTTATGTTTTACATAATACAATACAGACATGTTTTAGACAAAAAAAGCAAAGCTTTTCCAGTCCAAACATACAGTGTATGCGTAAAGTATGAATCTTAATGTCTGACTTTCCTGACCAGCTGATTCTCGGTGGTCATTGATGGCTGAACTAAAACTTCTGAGCTGCACTGTGAAATTAGTTTTGATGGTAGCATTTGCTTCTGGGGGATGGTTGATCAATTTTGAATGAAAAACTGCATTTTGCTGAAATAAAATGTTTCTTAGGAAAACTAAAATTCTGGAAGGATTTTTGTGTGAGGATTTTTGTGTTTTGCAAATCTTAATTTACAATAGCTACATGTACCAAAGGGATTGGGAAAAAACCTGTAACTGGTTTAATATTTAATGTTAACAGTTTAGTTTAGTCTTTATTTAAAGGGACCATGTGCAGAGACATTAGCTCATAAAGACAGAGATGTTCCTCACCAGATAAATAGCTGGTCTCCATTTGCATCCCTTGTGGATAAAGCCTTTGGAACTAATGCATTTTATTCTGTACAGTCAGAGAACCTCCTGAGAAACAACATCTCTACACAAACCACTATAAATGTAACCCAATGAAAACTCTGCTCATTAGCATAGATTTGCTTTTTCTAAAATGAGCCAGTCAGCGTACGCAAGGTCCCTGACCCCGACTTTCTCATGCTCTTTAGAACTGGCATCTTTGGTCAGCAGGTATCTGTTTTTATACAACAGTCCTATTCACCCATTTTCCTTTTTGTCCAGTATAGTGTGGTTTTGTAGCCTACCTGTATTGAGATTTTTAAAATCACCTTAAATTGAAAAAGAGAACTAATTAAACTCCCATGTGAGCAGAGGGGGAACCACTGCTTTTTGTACACACATGAACTTTACACATAGGCTACAAGTAAACTTATAACATGTTATTATGCTTGTGCCACTAATGAATAACTATGTCACCTATTCTTACTTACCCAGTATAAAATATGTAGTTTTATACAGCAAGTATAGCATAAAATAAAGAAATATACACTATCCATATCTATAAATATCAATAGTCTGTACAGTCTGCTCTTTATAGATGCGTGATTATTAGCAAACTAAAAAGAGCCAGTGGTGCCATCTAGTGGCAGTGGAGTGTCATATTCAACAACCTCTTGTATGATAAAAGAAGAAATTCAATTTGTCAACTGGACAAAGTTTGTTTGGTCGAAAACGTTTCGCCGCTCATCCGAGAGGCTTCGTCAGCTCAGAGCTGACGAAACGTTTTCGACCAAACAAACTTTGTCCAGTTGACAAATTGAATTTCTTCTTTTATCATGGATTCTACCTGGACGACTGAGGGACTCTTCACGAACCTCTTGTATGTTCATTAAATCTACTGTACTCACAGCAGTGTGGCGAGAGACATGGACCGGTTATTGGATGTGTGCAGTTGTTTTCTCTTGTGAGTGGCTGCTGGGATGAGAGGGCGAAAGGAGATCCAGTGCTCGTCTAGGTGCAATGTCCAGTGTCAGAAAGAACAGGGTTTAACAGTTTAACAGTTTTACAGCCCTGCCCTCAGTAAAGAGTGAACAGTTTGAATCAGCAGTTTCACTCACCTTGGACATATAAAAACAAAAAAATTCAAAAAGTCTTGCTATAATATAATGAAATATTACCTTGATCAAAATGCTCTCCTTACATTATACTCTTCATTGGTTCTCCCTTACTTCACATAAAGATGGATTTTTTTTAAACACACCCATAACCTTTTTATTCAGTCCATGCTCCTAAAGATTCCTGATCGTAAAATATTATACACTGATCATTTTACTTAAAGCACTCAACAATTTACCACCAAGTCACCCACAAAGCTTGTACAAAATGACAGAACTCATCATTGTAGAGGGGACGGAAATTTCAAATAACCATAAAAG
Source organism: Paratrypauchen microcephalus (assembly GCA_036785185.1). NCBI lineage: Eukaryota > Metazoa > Chordata > Actinopteri > Gobiiformes > Gobiidae > Paratrypauchen > Paratrypauchen microcephalus. The sequence continues at coordinate 5,707,057 of JAVJIX010000051.1, forward strand.
TTTCTGTGTTCGTCTATGTGGGGTAAAACTCTGGAACAGTCTGGAAACACATCTCAAGCAATTCAAGTATATGTATGTATATATGTGTGTGTGTATATATACATACATACATACATACATACATACATAAATGTGGTCTGGTCACAGTATATAGAGAGAGGGTCTTAATATCAGAACAATACTTCCTTCTGTAGTGTTAGTTTATGCTGGTTGTTTCCTTACCATCTGCTGTCTGTTTAATTTCCTTACCTTTTGTATTAGTGCATATGGTGATAGTTTGGTTACCATGTCTAAATAAGTTTTCTTTTTTTTTTTTTGGAACAGTGTTTTTATTCATTTATTTATTTATTTTTTACATCATCAAAGCATAATCACAAACAATATGCCAGTTGTGTACAAAAACAAAACAAAAAAACAGGGACAGATCAACCTCAGATTTAGGAAATTAAGTTATAGCCATCCATATACACATATATTTACAGAAATAGAAATGGATGTCGGTCAAGCTCCCACACTTTTTATAAATTGACTGCAAGCAGACACTGTACACAAAAACCTCAAAATATGTCAACCCTGTCATGGACAATTTCAAAGAAGAATAAACACATTGCAATTAAGAGATTATAAAATATATATTTTCAGAAAGCAATTTTGTTTTAGTTCATGGGAAAACTATTTGGAAAGTAATGAAATTAGGGTAAACTATTGGTTTATTGATAAAATCAGCGAGAATAGCACTTTCTTTTCTAAATAAAATCTAACAACAAATATATCTGGTCAAACTTTCAAACAATACTAATGTATTTGGCCCTCACTTGTTTCTGGCTCTCTCCATTTCTTTCTTTTTGCCCTCTTCTCTCTTTCACTGAGCTCATGGACTCCCTTCTTCTTTCCAGTCGCTCTGTCTTATTTCCATTTGTCCCTTTCCTTCTCAAGATACTTTCTTCTTCTTTCTGGGTCTGCGTCACGACGTTCCTGATATCCATTTGCTACCTCAGCTCCTTTTGATCTCATACCTAGAAAAAGATTCAAAAATGTTCCCTTAAACAATATAACTGGGAATCCTGATAAACTTGGCTTGCCTGATCAAATGAGGCCTGCTGAAATATTTTTTCTATGTATACCACGTACTGTTTTAAATGTCTGTAATAGCTATTGTAGTATGTTATCAGCATGCTGCCTAAACCAGTGGTTCTTTTTCCCAAAGTTTCTTATATTTAATTGTGATTGTCCATTGACAAAGACTTAGCAGCATGTATATTTGCCTGTATTTAAAAGAAAGACTTTTCAAACTTAGAATGTCACTCAGCAGGTGGACCCAGCATTTAGAGTAATTCTATTGAAATGTCGACCATTAAACCAGTATGCGGTAGTGGTATTGTTCTATGTATAAAGCACCCATTACTTTACCATTTTTCAGTCTATGCATTAATGCTCTGAAAATTGCCACTGCCTCAGTTTCCCTTGAAAAAAGACAGCATTCTCGTTGTGATGTCACAGAAAACATCAGTGGGTTTCTTAAAGGAAAAGTAAGTTTTTTTTACAATCTGAGCCTTATTTCGGTAATAAAACAAGTTGTTTTACTCACCCATAGCACTTTGGTGTCATATGGAGCATTTCCGGAGATGTTTTAGATTAGCGTTAGGCTAATGCCGTTAGCCTAGCCCGACTTATAGCCATAGCTCGGGGCATTCCCCGAGCATGTAATATGCCCCGTGCGGGCTCCAAATAACACAAACTTTAGCACTTTTCAATCATAAAAGCTCGATGTCTTTAGTCTACAATTTCGTTTGAATCAAAAGTGGCCTGTAATCCGAGATTTATCCATAGTTACAGCTATGCGTTCCATGTTTGGGTCCCGGGAGCTGAGAGCACAGTCTGCACATGTGCACTGGCGTCCTCATCTACTCGAAACTATGGCTAAATCTCGGATTACAGGCCACTTTTGACCAAACGAAATCGTAGACTAAAGACATTGAGTTTCTATGATTTGAAAAGTGCTAAAGTTTGTGTTATTTGGAGCCCACACGGGGCATATTACATACTCGGGGAATGCCCTGAGCTGTGGCTATAAGTCGCACTAGGCTAACGGCGTTAGCCTAACGCTAATCTAAAACATCTCTGGAAATGCTCCATATGACACCAAAGTGATATGGGTGAGTAAAACAACTTGTTTTATTACCGAAATAAGGCTCAGATTGTAAAAAAACGTTACTTTTCCTTTAAAGAGGCAGTTATCCCAAAATGACAGGGTGGAGAGGAAAGTCAGGGACACATGCAAAATGTTCAATATTTTTATGAATATAGAATATGCATGATCAAAATGACTTGTTTTATCAAATAACTTGTTGTGATAATAAAACCATGTAAAAAATAATAAAGATTTAGTATCATTTAACCGCTTATTTCACACACTGAAGTTAGCTGAACAGTACTTGGGACATGCCAAAATCACATACATCCAAAGAAAAAAATGGTAGAAAATTATGGAAATACACATTTTAAGATATATATTATTGCACCGATATATGTGCAAGTCTTTGGTCACTTATAAGTCCTGAAAGTTTAATTTTTCTGCTGCATTTCCACGATAACTGATACTCCATGATACACACAGGTCCTCTTCAGCACCATCCGCCAAATTAAGATTCCCTATAACCATTTTAAATGGCCCCCATACATCATCAAACAGATTCAACAGTTTCCAGTGCAGCAACTTGGGCCTACAAGGTTTTTTGTTTGTTTGTTTGTTTGTTTGTTGTTGTTTTTTTCAAAATATTGCAATTGTTCTTTTAGTTTGTAAAAATCACATATTAATCATGATTTGTTCACTTTTAGTAAACTTGTGTTTTTTTGGGATATATACCTAAAATAAACAGCAGAATTTGTTGGAACATTCTTTGAAATAATTATCTCCACTGCTCCTCTAACCACCTCCCAAAAGAATCCCATCTCAGGGCACTGCCACATTAGGGGTGGGTATTGGCAAAGAAGTCACGATTCAATTCGAATCACGATTCATATGCCACGATGCGATACTATCATGATGCATCACGATACTTGAATTATTGCGATGCATTGCAATATATTCGACATACTTCAGTGAAAATGTACCAAAAAAAAAAAAAAGAGGATAACTTAAATATCAGTGGCTGTGTATCTGGGTAGTGTCTTCAATTGATACATAACTCTGAGCAACTCAGTTCATAACTGAATTTATTGAATAACACAAAAAAATAAACCAAACCAATAGCAAAAAAGTGCATAGGATTTTTTCTAAAACAAAAAATGATGATCAAACATTTGACATTTTTGAGGTAGCTACCATCATAACAAACAATACCCTTTCACAAAGAAAAAACTGCATAGGATTTATAAAAAATAAAAAAAAACTAATTACAGGGCTCTCAAATCTCACGCATTGAGAGTGTGACACACGCAATTCGACGTGTTCACACGCTCACACGCCACACATGGCATTTCTCACGCTGATTTTTTTTTTTTTGTGCCCAGAAAATCGGTCTGTGTGGCTCAGTTTATGCAGGCACCGCGCGTTTTCAGCGAAAAAAAAAAAACTCTCCCCCTCCTCCCCGTCCCGCTCCCCGGAAAAAAATCAGCCAATCAGAAAATAGATTGTTCTGTTGTTGGGCAGACTGTAGAGTGTAGTTTCAGCTGCTAAGCGCACACTGCGGTGATGATAAAACAAACTGAGAACCATCAGGTAATAACTTCATTTATATAACTCTCATTAGTTGCTTTGTAGTTTAAGTTTGCTCTTTAGACAAACATTTACAGCAGGGCTCTCAAGTCTCACGCAGAGAGAGACAATTCGACGCGTTCATACGCTCACACGGCATTTCTCACGCAATTCAAGCCCCAGCAGCCCCGCAGTCTCACGCACGACCCCGCTCAAAACTTGAGAGCCCTGCTAATAATTTATTTATTGATTCATTAATAATTAATGAATTAATTATTAATTAATAATAATCGATTTTTGGCATGAAGAATCGATGCAGTATATTGTGAAAGTTAGTATCGCGATGCATTGTCATGATTATTTTGCCCACCCCTATGCCACATGCAGTGGAAGAGAGTTCCTTTAGCATCACTTACTACAAATATCCGGTATATTACAGTTATAATAAAGGTTCAGTCTGACTCGTGTTGCATATGTTCTCAAAGTTTTCTTATTCCCACTCCTTTTTCAGCAGTTTTGTTGTTGTTCATGTTTCTGTTGCACTAATGTCAATATGGATGATGGTATGTTCCACTGCAGCACAACGTAAAACGCGTACCTGCTCAAAAAAATAAATAAAAATAAAATAATAATAGTAATAATCACGCCTATGGTCACGCCATATATGGACAATGGACAGACTGTTCCTGTTTTGTCCGCAGTAAAGCCTATTGGGGCCTGGTTATTTGGCGGAAATGGCCTTGGGTGTTGTAGTTTGGACCTTACACTCTGTTGTGCCACATTTCCAGCCTTTTCCACAGATCATGTTGCATTCCTCCGCCGGGACACGGTCGGGATCTGGATTTACGTCTTGACGAAGGTTTTGAACATATTTCTGCTCTTAGTATTAGGCTGTTGCATTTCTGCGCAGTGTAACACGGGGCAAAAGAGCTGGAACTGTGGGACGCATCCAAAGAAAAGTAAACCTCTGCCTTACTTTATGACAAACAGTTTGACTGGGGTAAGACTGGGGTCAACTTTTATTACATATGGAAAGCATCCTTAAGTCCTGCAAACTATAAAATGTATATTAACGGTTTAGTTGGGCTCCATTTACTTCCTGAAAAATAATCAAACTAAAGTGATCCAAAACTAGGCTGAGCATATTGAGGTTATGAAAAAGTAGGACACCAGGTTCAGAGGCGATTTCTGTTTGTGTTTAATAGTTTAATATTACAAATGTGTGATAATATGTGGATCAGGGGGTCTGGAGTCCTCACCAAGGGAATTTTGGATATTTTACAGTATATTATTGCATTTTAGAGGTCTCCACAGCTCAGTAATGTAACCTATATTTATTTTTTATGGGTTAAGATGAGCCTACTAATATAGCATGCAATAAAAATACAAAATACAATATTCAAATTAAGGTGTAAGAGTATTTCACAGGTAGTAATGCTGCTCAAATGAATTTATTGCACATAATATAGTATAAGTAGGCCTATTGCACACATCAAATAAAAAGTTTTGTAGAGTTTGAGACATGAACCGCATCATGATCATCCAACCTCTCCACAGGAGCTAAAATGCCTTCATAATAAAGAAATTAATAAATGTAGGCGCATTTTCTGATCAAAGTATACGTCCTAGAGTGCTTTTAATAAGGTACACAGTTAGGAAACATCCTAAAATGTTTCTAGAGTCCCTTATTTTAGTCAGATTTGCTATTGTTTCAGGAAAAATAACCCCCCAAAGCAATCAATGGATCAGTCACTACTACCTCACTGTAAATGCTGCTGTTACCTGTGCAATAACCCACGTGCAATACACTATATTATGTGCAATCTGTGAAATACTCTACTTATACCTTATTTAATCCTTTGTATTTTACTATATTTTATTACATATGTTTTTATTATATTGTTTACATTTTCCCCTGCACTTTTTGCAACACTTTTTTTTTTTTACCATGTACTATTATTGCATGTTATTAGTACTTCTCAACTATCTTAGCGAGTCAACAGGTTCTTCTGATTCAAAGCATTTTCAAAGCAAATAAACAATCTTGAATCTTGAATTTACCCCAGTCTCACCTATTTCTTCACTATGTTAAGTTAACCAACATATTTGAGGCAATAGCTGGTTATTTTTGTCGTTTTAATTTATGGTAATTGGGCTCATAGTTTTGTGGTTAACCTTTAGTTATGCCAATACCGTCTCCATGTAGGACTAGTTATGTTAATAACTTATAGCATAACCTCTTGAGTCTAGAGTCTTTTTTCTTTTGCTTGCTTAACTGTGATTTACCACACAGAATAACTAAACTTTCCACAGCTACAGATGAATCATTTGTTTAGTTTTGCAGACATGTTCCTGTACTTCTTGGCACTTGTGGCTCTCTATTATGTCTACCGATGGGTCAGAGAGATACCCAGGGTCTCGGACAAGAGCAACAAGTATGTGTACATCACCGGCTGTGACACTGGATTTGGAAACCTTTTGGCACGGCACCTGGACAAGTTGGGCTTCAGAGTGATTGCAGGCTGTTACAGTGAGAAAGGAGAGGAAGATCTGAAGAAGGCTTGCTCTGAAAGGTTAACTGTGGTGCACCTTGATGTTGTATCCAAAGAAAGTGTGGCCAAAGTGGCAGCACTGATCAAAGAAAAAGTAGGAGAGCGTGGTGAGTCGTAACCTTATATGATGGTCTGACTTAAAGCTACCAGTTTATTTGATTTTCTTTTACCAGTAGTGAAACCTTATCTGTATGTTACTGAACTAACATGTCTAATTGTGAATTCCTCAGGCTTGTGGGCTGTGGTGAACAATGCGGGTGTATCTCTCCCCTCTGCCCCCTGTGATTGGCTCACCGTAGACGACTACAAAAACATGATTGACGTGAACCTGTTCGGGGTCATAGCCGTGACCTTGAGCGTCTTGCCGCTGATAAAGAAAGCCAGAGGAAGGGTGGTCAATGTCGCTAGTGTATTTGGAAGAATCTGTGGAACAGGAGGGCCTTACCCTGTGTCGAAATATGGAGTGGAAGGATTTAATGACACACTCAGGTTGAGCAATAAGTCAGTCATAAAAAAATAATTATTCTGTTAACAGTCTAGTTAATATTTAAATGGGTTCTCCTCAGGATTAACATGCATCGATTTGGCGTCAGAGTCCTCTGCATTGAGCCTGGCTTCTTCAAAACAAATGTGACCAATGCGGATATGATTATGAAGTCTGTGAAGACACTGTGGGAAAAGCTGCCCCAAGAGGTTAAAGATGACTATGGAGCAAATTATGTAGACAAAGGTACATTCTATATGGTATTCCTTTTGTATTACAATTATTGTGCAGATGTTTTGAAAAGTTTTTGCTTTATTCTACAGTTCAAGAGCAACTCACTAACCTACCAAAGATGAGTGATGGTGATCTGATGAAGGTGGTCTACTGTATGGAACATGCCGTGTCTGCAGTCCAGCCTAGGACGCGCTATTCTCCTGGCTGGGATGCCAAGTTTTTCTGGCTGCCACTGTCATACATGCCCTCGTGGATACCTGATTATATTCTAACATCACAGATGTAAAGTTGAAATTGACATCTGGGTTCCCTTTACCACAATTAAATTTGGCTATAGCCCTGATTATTCAAATAATTCCTTTTAAGGTTTATTGCATTTCATGTATGGGCTAGTATTCACATCTATAGCGCTGCAATTAAAAAAAACAAGTTTAAGACTTTGATTTTGTGAGTCATTCCCTTTCTCACTGAGGCCTAAGCAGGCTCAGTAATGGAATTAATACATTGAGTCTCGATTAGCAGAACATGTGGGTGGGGATACAGAATTGAGCAGGGTCAAGTGCTGCTGCTGGTTATAACAATATGCTAAGAGTAAAATTCATAACTCAAGTCATGTTCAACAATTTATTTCAATCAGACATGAAGGTATAATAGCTCAATGCCTTTGACCTTGTAGTTAAAGGGACAAGTGTGACAAACCAGTATGAAGCTGACAGATGTTGTGGACAGATCGATTTTATTTCACCCTTTCTTAGGAAACATTAAATAGAACTTTATATGAACAAGACAGGTACGATTTGCATTTTGACATGTTTTACAAACCTAGTGCTCCTAACCCCTTTCCAGGACAGTTTATCATTTTGATCTTTCAGAGTGCTCCTCGGCAAGCTTCTCGGCCTTCTCGACAACTTCTTCAATGGGACCAACCATGTAAAAGGCCTGCTCCGGCAGGGCATCGTACTCACCTTACAAAAACAAAATCATTTCCATTATGGAATATGGACAAATAAATGCACAGCAGTGGCCATTTAAATTTTCCTTACCCCCAAGAATGGCCTTGAAGCCTTTGATGGTCTCCTTCAGCGGCACCAGCTTGCCCATGTGTCCGGTGAAAACTTCAGCCACCTGGAAGGGCTGTGACAAGAAACGCTGGATCTTACGAGCGCGCGCCACTGTCAATTTGTCCTCCTCAGACAACTCATCCATACCCAGGATGGCAATGATATCCTGTAGGGATTTGTAATCCTACAAAAAGGGGAAGTTTACTAATGAGAATAACATTTGTGCAGATTAGAATACATGGACCCAATTTCAGTCATACCTGAAGGATTTTTTGCACACCACGGGCAACATCGTAATGCTCAGCACCCACAATATTGGGATCCATGATACGGGAGGTGGAGTCCAAGGGGTCCACAGCAGGATAGATACCCAGCTCAGCGATGGCTCGAGACAACACAGTGGTGGCATCCAAGTGAGCGAAGGTTGTGGCAGGGGCAGGATCAGTCAAGTCATCAGCAGGCACATAAATAGCCTTGGGATTGAAAAAAACAATCAGCCTTTAGTTGCTACATCCAATTCACTGTGCAGTTTATATAGACCTAGTTTACCTGCACAGATGTAATTGAACCCTTCTTGGTGGTGGTGATTCTCTCCTGCATGGTACCCATGTCAGTGGCCAAAGTTGGCTGATAACCCACAGCAGATGGGATACGACCGAGGAGGGCAGACACCTGAAAAATGGTCACAGCATCGTCAAAAAGCCCAAAACAAATCTGTCCATTAACCTATAACCTTGTACTTGGGAAGGCTTCTCACCTCTGAGCCAGCCTGTGTGAAGCGGAAGATGTTGTCAATGAACAGCAGTACATCTTGACCTTCCTGGTCACGGAAATATTCAGCTACGGTGAGACCAGTAAGAGCCACTCTCGCGCGGGCACCTGGGGGCTCATTCATCTGTCCGTACACCAGCGCCACCTAGTGAAACAAATGCAGTGAGTCGAAGGGCCACCAATCGCTTTAATACGACAAACAAACTAGCCAACCTTGGAAGTAGTGTCTTTCAGGTTAATGACACCCGACTCAATCATTTCATGGTACAAGTCATTTCCCTCACGGGTGCGCTCTCCTACACCAGCAAACACAGAGTAACCACCATGGGCCTTGGCCACATTGTTGATAAGCTCCATGATCAATACAGTCTTGCCGACACCAGCGCCACCAAAGAGACCTGAAAACCAGAATATACAGTTATACGAATATGCCAAGTTCATCGGAATTTACATTAGAAATTATGTTGAAATACCAATTTTTCCTCCTTTGGCATAAGGAGCAAGTAGATCCACAACCTTAATGCCAGTGACCAAAATTTCCTGCTCCACACTCATGTCTGTGAACTCAGGAGCCTCTGCGTGAATTGGGGCAGTCCTGAGAGAATTTTTTTTTTTTAATAATGCAATGATGTATACATGTTTAATAGTTTTAATTCTAACATTAACTCACTGCTTTGTTGAGATGGGTCCTCTCTCATCAATTGGTTCACCAATTACATTCATAATCCTACCCAAGGTCTCAGGGCCGACAGGGATTCTAATGGGAGCCCCAGTGTCCAGGACTTTCTGCCCACGAACCAAACCCTCAGTACCATCCATGGCAATGGTTCGCACTGTGCTCTCCCCTGGACACACAAAAAGGGAAAAATAATTTGTAATGCCTTCACATTTTAAACTCCGTCTGATATTTAAAAAAAATCGCACTCACCAAGATGCTGTGCCACCTCTAGGACAAGCCTGGAGTCACGGCCAGCGACCTCCAGCGCGTTGAGGATGGGAGGAAGGTCCTCATCGAACTGGACGTCGACCACGGCCCCAATGACAGCCACGATCTTCCCGCTGGCTGTGGCTGCGGCGGCGGCAGGAGCAACATAGTTTCGGCCTACAACATATTAAATGTTGTAAAGTCAACTTCGTAACACTTATTTAAATAAAAACCTCGTCAATAGCCATTCATCGTATCAACCAAGTTAAAGTGTACAAAATGTTCACATGCCTCACACTGTCTGACAGCGACTCAAATGAATGAGCTGCGTGGAGCTAGTTATGCTAACGCTAACGCAACAACAACCTTCCGGGAATTTTAGGGTCACTTGATACGGTGTCCTTTATACTCATCGATGAGAGAGTAGCATTATCAAAATGGGCTTTCCTTTTTAAATGAATCTATCATATTTAAGTTTGGATTGTTCACTGCACTGAAAGTTAACCAACATGGCCTCACGTCATCTACAAAGGTCATTTCTGCTAACACACAAACATCATCACGCAAAACTCGCCGTCCTTGTCGTTCCAATCAGGGGGAATCACTGTGAATACACTCGTGCAAGCATTTAAGGGACATTCACAGCACTAAGAAAACTATTAAAGAAATATGATCTCAAAGGCCTTCAGATCACCGGTACATTCAGCGTGGAGGTGACTAGCACAGATCTAGGTTAGCCTAGCCACCACACTGTCACTCGCGTTTGCTTTAGGTGGCATTACTTTTGCTTGAATCAAAAGCATGCATAACATACGTGAGAGGACAGCCGGGGATCCAACAAGGGCTTTCAGAGGCTGGGCCCCGGGCTTCAGAGCCTGCAGAGCCCCGGTGCAGCAGCGTCCCAGAGCTCCTAACATGGTTAAAATGGCTGAAGGTGGAAAGAGACAGCGGAACTCTGAGCTTTATAACGATACACGGCCCACCCCCACTGCGCATGCGCGGGGTTTGGAGCATGCGCACAACCTCAATGACATCCTGCCCTCCACCAAAACCAACCACGAGCTGAGGAGCATGGGCAGAAATATGTGCCACCAGAAACTGAATTTGAATCACATAATTTGAAATTGTATTTTTTAATTTGAATCATTGCATTGAAAAATTGAATCTGAATAGGAAATTTAATTTATTAGTTTGTAACAGGAATCTAATAAAATTAGAAAATTCACTCTTTTTATATGCTCATATTCAGTTCTCGCAAGCTCATAGAAATACTATACGTATACTATTTCAATAGGCTATCACAAGGTCCTGTAGTCTTGTATATCTGAGCTTGATTGCTCTTCCTTCATCCTTAAACTACCCGGATGTTTGTCACAATAAATTGAAATAGAATTGTGAGAACTGAACATGAGCATGTAAAAAGAGTGAATTTTCAGATTTTCCTGTTACAAGATAATAAATTCAATCTCAAATTATACTATTCAGATTAAAATTTTCAATGCAATGATTCAAAAATACAATTTGTCTGTTGTCTTTCAGATCGGAACGAACGAAAGCAGCCTGGGATTTCACAGGTTAGTTAAAATGCATTTGCACTGACTTAGACTTATAGACTTAAGACTTTATTGTCCCCAAAGGGAAATTCATTTTCACGCACACAGAGCCTGTTTGACACACGCAGCAACAACACAACAAACAGACACATAACAATAAGTGTCACAGCACACTCAGCGGGGCCTGTTGTTCAAAAATGTGACAGCTGAAGGGATCAGGCTTCTGCAAAAGCGGGTCCTCCTGCACCTGAGTGTCCTGTACCTCCGTCCTGAAGGCAGAGGGGTGAGGTGCTCCTGAGGGCAGAGGGGTGAGGTGCTTCTGAGGGCAGAGGGGTGAGGTGCTCCTGAGGGCAGAGGGATGAGGTGCTCCAGAGGGCAGAGGGGTGAGGTGCTCCTGAGGGCAGAGGGATGAGGTGCTCCAGAGGGCAGAGGGGTGAGGTGCTCCTGAGGGCAGAGGGGTGAGGTGCTCCTGAGGGCAGAGGGGTGAGGTGCTCCTGAGGGCAGAGGGGTGAGGTGCTCCTGAGGGCAGAGGGGTGAGGTGCTTCTGAGGGGGTGAGATGCTTCTAAGGGCAGAGGGGTGAGGTGCTTCTGAGGGCAGAGGGGTGAGGTGCTCCTGAGGGCAGAGGGGTGAGGTGCTCCTGAGGGCAGAGGGGTGAGGTTCTCCTGAGGGCAGAGGGGTGAGGTGCTCCTCCGTCCTGAGGGCAGAGGGGTGAGGTGCTCCTCAGGGCAGAGGGGTGAGGTGCTCCTGAGGGCAGAGGGGTGAGCTTCTCTTGAGGGCAGAGGGGTGAGCTTCTCCTGAGGGCAGAGGGGTGTGGTTCTCCTGAGGGCAGAGGGGTGAGGTGCTCCTGAGGGCAGAGGGGTGAGGTTCTCCTGAGGGCAGAGGGGTGAGGTGCTCCTGAGGGCAGAGGGGTGAGGTGCTCCTGAGGGCAGAGGGGTGAGGTGCTCCTGAGGACAGAGGTGAGGTGCTCCTGAGGGCAGAGGGAGTCCAGTGCGTCCAATGGCCCTGTTTTTAAGATCTGCAAGGTTGAGTGTGGGAAGTCCTATGATTTTAGCAGCTGTAGGTGTTTCCTTTGTGAGTTTAGACTGTTTTTTAACAGTGAGTATACTGAAAAAGCAGGTGGAACAATACAACAGAATAGACTGGATGATAGATTGATACAACAGTAATAACAGATGTGGAGAAACAAAGAGTCCTCTGAGTTTTCTGATTACTGACAATCATTTATGACTTTTTTTTCCCTAAATGTCCATGATATGTTGATCAAATGTAAATGCGTTGTCTATTGTGATATTTGAAAGTGTCCACTGCCTCTACTGATGATGGGTACCTGTGGTGAGGAGGGGTTGAAAATTAGTTTCTTATTTTTACTGACATTAAGGTCGGTTATGGTTAAGGTTATGGTTGTCACTGCACCACCTGGTGAATTTTGTGATTGTGTTGTAATAGTCCATAACTGAATTATTGTCTTTGAGCAAGGCAAGGATAGCAGTGTCATCTGAGTATTTTCAAGATTCAACATTCAAGATTGTTTATTTGTCATATGCAGAATCAACACAGGGTCAACAATGCAATGAAATGCTTAGGATCACAGGAACCGTTGACTCGCTAAGATAGTCAAGAAGTACTAATAACATGCAATAATTGTACATGGTAAAAAAGTGTTGCAAAAGTGCAGGGGAAGAAGTAAACAATATAATAAAAATATGTAATAAAATGTAATAATAATAAACAAGGTATTTGAGGTATGTTATGTTTGTGGAGGGTCTATTACGTCATCTATGCATTGCTATCTTTTGCAAATCAATAACATAATTACGTAATTATCACCACTTTCTTTTTCATCTCATTCTTAAATGAAAAGAACGCCTGTTTGTAATACATTTTCTTGTCAACAGGGGGAGCTGTTGAACCACAGGAGGAAAATCACCATGAGGTCATTTTCTTCATACCTGGTAAAAGTACACTTTATTTATGTGAGCTAATTAGAATAGTTATGTTCAGTAAATACTTCTCAGTATTACTCATTTCAAACAACTGCATTTTTCACAGGAGGAGCACTGACACCATAGCCTCCTGTACAAACCTATGACTGAAACCCAAGATAAAGTGCTCATTCAACAGTCTGGTTTTATTGTTATCTTAGTAACAAATGTAAGATAATGGTTTGGTTTGTGTTCTTCACCGTTCAAGTATAAATAATAGTCCAAGTATATGACACATTCCACATTAACAAAACGAAAGTAGCCTTTTTTCCTTTTGCTTTTGCTTTTTTTTCTTAGACACACAAGGTTCTTTGAGTGTATTGAATGAATGTACTGCAGTAATATTTATCCATCTTTATTTTAATGATTTGATGTGCGCTGTATGTCAAGGTTTAGTCTATAAAAACAGGAATATTGCACATACGAGTTTGGTCTACACACCATTAAATCATGAGGGTGGTTTTAACGTTTCTTGTTTTGGAGCAACATCAACACACTGTCACCACACTGTAGTACTGTAAATGCTGCCAAAACTAATTGCTTGATCATCTTAACAGTACTGTAGCTTCTTGGTCTGTGTTTTCATTACCTGGTAATTCCTTTATCTCCTCTTTCCATACTGTTTTGTGTTGGTGTTGTGCTGTTTTTGTTGCTCTGGACAAGGATGAGGAGAATAGGCCAGATGCAGTTTGAACATATGTCTTCAGTATAGCCTACAAGAGCAAGGTCAGTGAGAAGAAAAGTCATATCATCTATTGACTTATTTATTTGTAAAGACCTCAATAACCTTTGTGTTAAGCCAAAGATTTGAGGCTATCTGTTCAGTTCATACTTTATTATGTGTAAAATCCATGAAGCATTACACCTGGCAGTTCAGACTGGTAGAAGACTTGTTGAGGCATAGAAATGTGTATCTTGGATTATTTTAGTCATCTGACAAAGCTTCAGCAGCCACAGTCAGTCTCCTGCCGCTCTAAGAGTCTGTTTAAGTAACATGCATTAGCTTGTAAAAACAGTGGTTACCCCAAATGTCGCAGGAAAGTTACCTGCGGGGGATGGAAAATCAAAGCAGCGGTGGCATTCTCTGTGTCATAAAGAGCAGCGTATTCACGTTTCTCCACCTCCCTCGTGCCACACACTCTCCTGAAGTGAATGGTCCAGTGTGGCTCTAGAAACAGGCCCTGCCATGCCTTTTGACCTTTTGACCAACGCAGCTCTGTTACAAAAGGCAGCAAGTTAGATCTGCAAAAAAACATGGATAATATATATGAGATAAATCAAACTTAATTATATCAAGTCAAGTCTTAAATAAAATAAATAAATAAATAGTATATTCATGTATACATTTTGATTTTTCTTCATTATTAGTACAAAATATGTATTTTTGTTGTGAGTGGCACCAAAAAACTATTCTAGCAGATGTTATGAATTAAATCTCCCTTTTAATTCTTGAATTCTTGTCATTGGATTAAACAAAAATTCTGTTTTCATGGGATGTTTGTGCATTCTTGAGTGCCAGCTGTGCTTTGATGAATACAGGAGATGGTAAAACTCTGTCACCAGTTCTTCTAGTCTTCCACATCGATATTGACCTTATTATGTAAATAAAATAAAAAAAAAATACATTTGTCAATATGATAATGTCAAGAATTAATTGTTTTCCCATCTCATATTTGCACAAGAGCAGAGCAAATTCAAACAGACCTTCAGCTACAAAGCATCTGTGCATTATCCGAGACTGTGTGAAGTTGAATCCAAATGACAATTTCGTTTATTTAACATGAAACACAATATTTTTAAGTTTTCCCCTCTGTTTTATGTTTCCTGCTCATTTGAAACTAATTATCTCACTGTCTCTTGCATGTTTCCAGTAATCACATAAGAGCCTAATTAATGCTTTCTCTTTGTGTTTTCACAGGTGAATCATGGTATGCTCTTTCTGCAAGGTGTTTAGCCTACAGCTACTACTGTTCAGGCATTCAGGTGAGGGCTCTAAATGTCAGGTAACTATCAAACATAAAATCTGCGCTGTGTGGTTTATGGAAAATTTATAATAATATACAAAAAGTTACCAAGCAACCCAAGGCTTTTTGTTTTGCCCTTGGGTTTACATCTTCTTAAACCGTTTAAGAAGTAGTGACAACTGCTCTGGATATGTGGAAAAAGTTGTTTTATGGAGTCATTCAAAGCCAGATTCTATTCAAAGCCAGCTCTTTGACGTGATGTTTCTGATGTGTCTGGATGTCTGCCCCCCCCCTTCTTTCGAAAAGGGAGTGAGTCTCAAAGAGGGCTGGCCTGGCTTCATTTACTGCGCCCCAGAATGGCTCACGTCTGAGGCAGTCTCAGGAGATCTCGGCAAAAGTTAGGGCAACTCACTACTGCATTTGGTGTCACTACATGATACCTGACTGACCTCCCATCTTAACCTCATCAGGACCTTCACCTCAAGGATTTAAACCATACCTAAGTTCTCTCTCAATGAAGAACACCTGTGCACTTTTCTACACATTTCTGAACACATTGGCGACTCAGCACTATTGTAAGTTATGCCTGCTTCATTTCTAAGCCCCTGATACCAGAGCCTGTTTGAGCTTGTTGCAGGTTTGTGGAGAGTTCAGTGGACCTGCATGTTTATGAGTGGATTTCTGTTTTTTTGTCTCCCCTCTGAAGAGTCATGGTCCCCTCTCTGCACTGGCTCCTACTCCTCTGGGCAATTCAGGGTCTCACGGCACAAGAATTCGAGGAAGACTATGAAGAAGAAGTGGTGTCCACGAGAAAGAAGAGCAACCAGGTCTATGCATCTAACCCAGTAGGCAAGAATGGTAAAAGTAAGTTGTCTTACTACAGGTGTCAGGTGGGTAGTTATTTATCAGCGCTGCCACAGGTGGAGTAAACTAGAACATGATCCTCAACAAGGACATCGCTGGAGGATGCAGAATGGATGGATCATATCTTCCAGCCATCCATCTGCTGTGTGACTCTCGTATGCTCGCTTATCCAAATGTTTTATTTGCTCAGAATTCACTTTCCCCAGGCGCATTCTCTCACTGACATATTTTGCTGGAGATGAACGTGATTTATCTTAAGCCCGTTTTAAATCAGTGACCTCCTTCTGTTGTCGAAGGGTGCCTCTGCGAGTTCAGTTACTTTTTCCTCTTTAAAATTACATGTCGCATCCATGAACTTATTACACTTTTCTCGCGAAGGCATTGGCCGATAACTGTTCAGTAAATCACCTATAGGCACCCTGAATGCGCCACAGATAAAAGTGTCACCGTGTCTCTCGCAATTCACTTAGCTGTGATGAGTTAGCTCTTTATATTTGACCGGATATGAAAGTAATGAATTGTAAATCTTGGCTACAGGAAGTGTGACAGTATGTGGATGAATACAGATAATGTCTAGTCTCTAAAAATGTCTAGTTGCTTGGTTACTCCTTTTTTTTCCCTTCTTCTTCTTAGCAGCTTCTGATGAAGATTGCAGTTTGGAGATAGCCTTCCTGATCGACAGCTCTGAGAGTGCCAAAGACAACCATGCCCAGGAGAAGCGCTTTGCCTCGGACGTGATGGACCGCTTGCAGGCTGCGCGTCTACAGACGGGTCGAGGCCTCATCTCCCGCGCTGCTCTACTCCAGTACAGCAGTCACGTGATCATAGAGCAGACCTTCAAACAGTGGAGAGGTCCAGATGATTTCAAAGCACGAATCGCTCCCATCGTTTACATCGGACACGGCACTTACACCACATACGCCATCACCAACCTCACCCGACTTTACCTAGAGGAGTCTGAACCCAATAGCATTAAAGTGGCCATCCTTCTCTTCGATGGCATCTCCCATCCCAGAAATCCAGACATATTCTCGGCTGTAGCAGATGCCAAGAATCAAGGCGTGCGTTTCTTTGCCATCGGCATCACTCCGGAGGCCAACGAACCCACGAACATCGCACAGTTGAGGCTTATAGCAAGTTCTCCTGCCTCCCGCTACCTCCACAACCTGCAGGACAGAGCCATTGTGGACAAAGTCATAAAGGAGATCGTAAGTACAGTAACTTCATGCAATCAGTTTGATAAGCAGTCCCAACATTATTATCCTCTTTTGGCTACAAAAAGAACAAGAAGAGGCAACTGCTACTAGCTGAATCTGTTTGGGGATTAAATAGCAGAAAGCAAAGAAAGCATTGAGTATAATATAGATTTGATAGTTAAAGATCCTATATTACTCAAAACTTCAGCCATTTTATAACTGTTACCTCGTCAGAAACATACCCTGGAATTGTGTTTTGTTTCTTTCACACGTTTAAGTAACTCTTTATTATCAGTCTGTCTGCATCTCTAAAGCTCAAAATGCTCTGTTCTACATTGTGATGTCATTTAGTAGTAAGTTAACAGCTATTTTTTACCTTTTGTTTAGTAGAGATTGGCAATTCCAGGGCTGAAATGATCCAATTGATTAAAGTGAAGGTGTGCGGAGTTTAAAAACACAGTGGAGACATGACATCACAAGGTGGATCACAGTGCTTTCTCTTTGACACATATGCAGGGTTTGTGTGTTAAACATGTTTAAACTCCATGTATGTTTGTGATGAGTACAGCATAATGACATAAATACTGTAATATGGGTCCTTAAAACATCAATTTCCTAGTTCTACATTTTAATTTGAAATTTTGCTGAAATTTCCATGCGTCCAAACTTGCTCAGACCTGCAAATACATTTTCAAACACCTCAGCGTTTCTGTAGCTCGGAGGTCTGATTGCAGTTATGATTCTATACTTATACCAAAGGCCATTGTGGCAACCGATGAAGGCGTATTCTTTTTTTTTTTTCCTCAAGGTAAATGAAACCAAATGATTTTTTTTTTTACTTTTGCAGGCCACCTAATCAACACTTATACTGTGTGGCTTTCTACACCCCCCTCTGCTATCATATTACATCTCAGAATTACACCTGCTGCCTGCTACCATAGTAACAGATCATACAAGCTATTGCCAGAAAATGAATTCCCAGCAATTTCCTGACACATTCTCCTCAATATGAAAAAGAAAAAAAAAAAAAAATCCACCCTTGTGTGTAATTATTTCTTCTGTTTTGGCCTCTCTTTTATAAACCACTGATGCATTTCCATTGAGTTAATTAGAACATGTGCAGTACAGGAACTTCCCGGAGTCACAACCAGGCTATTGACCAAAACATGTGCTCTACATTAAATCGCTTTGTGGGGAAAAAGTAGGAGCTGGAACCAAGCTAGGACCTATATGCACGCCACATCATTGAGACAAAGCCACTTCAAAACCCATGCTTGTGTTGATTCAGGTGGTGCAAGTCAAAACACCATAAAGGAAATGTTCTAAATCGTGTATTGTGACTTTGAGGGAATTTTAACTGACAGGCGCTGGCACGGAGGAGCCCAGCAGCAGGTAATTTAAGGTTGCATAACATACCGTAATCAAATCGCAGTTTAACTTTGCGCAATTATCTAATTGTTTAAATTGTAATGATTTAGATTACATTGCTGTCCAAGTCTTTTTATAGAAAAGTTCTGTAGTAGCTGTAGATTAGACCTCTACAAACATGTTCTGAACTTCATGGGAGTCTAGTTTATCAGTTCATAGCACTGGTCTACAAGCAAAATGCTTCCGGAACAGTCACATTTTTCTTGGTTTAGGTCACTAATAAAGAAAAAGTCAGAAGTGCTGATTGGCTATAGTTTCCAAGATATAGTATTGGGTCAAAATAGGAAATTTATGCAAAATAAGGCAAAAACGGTAGTTTATCAGAAGGTACAGTGTGTCTACAAGCAACAGTTCTATCTGAAAGTCTGTCTGCACATTCACATACATTCATTTTAATATGTCTATTTAATATTTTTGGATTTCACATAAGAGAGATGCCTCGAAATTGTGTGCACCTGATGTCTTAAGATATTTCTTGTTTATTTCTTGACGGATAAAGAAGTGCAAGTTAAATATTTTCAAAATATAAATATTATTTTGAAGCAAAAATGCCTAAATCTATTGTATAAACAGATGCGATTTTGATGTTAAACAATATCATAAAATATCTTGAATACATTAGCTTTAACCAGCACAGTTATCAATTGATTTTCAGTTCATCTTATCAATATAAATGAGATTTAGCCACTTTTATCTCGGAAGCAGATCGAGTCCAAACATTTGTAGACCAGTGTAGTCAGTTTTCTCTCAAATGTTTATGCTCCTGGAGTTGTTTACAATATGTACTCTAAACTCAATCTCCTTTTTAAACATATATCACAAACAGTATTGCATATCTAATCACAATACTTTTTTTTTTTAAATTTGTGCAGCCCCAGTCAAGAGTCTAGAGGCCTTGCCATTAGCAGGATTGTCCAAATAGTTGAAGATTTTGCCTATAAAGACATGAAAAAAGAAACCTCTCCAAAAGATTTGATAGGGAAAACAGAGCACTGTAATCTTCCAAACAATGGCGTAAGGGAATGTGTGTACTTATTGAATTTTACATCTATTTCAACGATGACATGCAAGCACTGTAACACACTTATGATGGATTGCAAAAATATGAGTTTGATTATATTCATGATAATCCAAGTTCTGTTTTCCTCCCTACTTGAGTCCTGCTTTGATCTGGATGTGAAGACGGCATCTGTATGTCATAAGCATGTTCCAGCTCTGTCCCAGCTTTTATTCACGACGTGCTTTCTTTTCAAACACATTCCCTGAAAACACATCTCTCACTGCTGCTACCTAGAGATGCTGCTGCTGCTGCTGCTGCTATTCCTGAACAATGCATGTGGTTCGCGTTGAGTCTCCGGTCTGACCCCTCGTATAGAAACCGTGGTCAGCTTTCATGTGTTGAGAAACCCGAGGCGCAAAATGCAGCGCTATGAAAAGATGTGAGCCTCGGTAAAAGGAGTGAGTCAAACCTTACACGCACAAACAGGTGGACAGGGTGGAAGGCCATTTGACAAAACCATCCCTGCGAGTGGAGAAACTGAGTTATATAGTGAGAGGAAGGTGTGTAGGATTTCAGTGGAATCCAATGAAACGATATTTAAGACAGAATAGATATTTGCCTTGGGAAAGCTTTGGGGAGGCTGTAGAAAAAGCCTGGCATATGCAGTGTAAAGTATGTTTCCTTCTACATCCTAGCTGCCGTCATGTGAAAAAACATTTCCAAATGTTTTAAGTACCAGGGCGTGAATGTGTTTAAGTTTACAGTAAAATTTTATATGTGAGCTTTTGATTCTTTTTATTTGTGCAACAGTGTGAGCCAAATCAGGAAGTATAGTTCTGGCAGCTACACGTTGGGTCAATTAATGAACCCTATAGATTTTCATTTGAGCTTTTACATTTAGCATATGGATTTAATGTAACAGCGTGGTTTCTTGTTTCTTTGTTTTGCAGACAACACTGGCAGATGAAGGGGTAAGCCTCAACAATGGAGTCTTTCACATGACTGTTTGTGATCTCTGTGCCCCTTCTCACCACTGCTTCTCCATGTGCCCAGTGTCCACTAGCCCAGAGTAAGTGCGTGTGTGACAAGGGCGAGAGGGGACCCAGCGGCCCCCCTGTAAGTATTTTCTACCATATTCAGTCTAAGCGTTTTAGAAAAGCACTGTTTTTGTTCTTAAGAACAATTACTCCCAAACAGACTTCAGTTGACAGCTCCACAGATGACAAAGGGATACTCATCTGTTACAAGCTACAAAATTGTAGGGTTTTAAGAGGGTTTAGTAAATGGTGTGGTTTTTTTGAAGAGCTGTAAAGCCCAGCAGCAGTGAGAGTAAGCAGAATGCCTCACATTCCTATACACTTTATTGAGAACATGCCTAAACAGACATTTACATGAGCAAATAAGCAGAATCTTGTTGGTTTGAAGGTTTCGTCTGCTTTGGGATTGGCTGAGGACATAAGAAGCAGTTCACTCTAGCACAACTTCATGTTGCGATGCAGAGTCTGACTATTAACAAGGTCAGCTGCAATTAGACTCAATGGTTGCTTTGATGTACATTCACAGGAAGAGAACAAAAGCTGGTTTACATCACAGACACCAGTTAGACTTAGCTGCGTTGTGGGCCAGCTAACAGACTTGTAGAGAGATTGAGATGGTTGCATGATAAAAAGTTGTACTCACGAACATGAGTGCAGCAGACAGAGCTCCAGTCCTCTCCCGTTCACCTCTGACTCACTCAGAATGCTATTCAAACATGTGGGTTTCCCCGATGTTTCCACTTTAGGGCAAAAAAGGTCGTCCAGGCGAGGACGGAAGCCCTGGGCTCAAAGGACAAAAGGTGCTCCCTGTTTATTATTTATATCTATTTTTATATTATTTCTCTACACTTATTTGGAAAATGCTTAGCTGGCACATGCACTTAATGAGAGTGTCCTCCCCCAGGGTGAGGGTGGACTCAGCGGTCTTCCGGGTCGAGAAGGAGCAGAGGTGAGCCGGTGATGGGAAGTTAATTGCTTTGCATGAGGTAAATTGCTGTTGTTGCTCTATATGGGCATTAAGAGGATAAGCAGTCTCTTTATGTCGTCTGTGTGACACTGTTTTGGTTCTTTGCTCGCCATGCCTTAACTGTGTTTTGTGCGCATAGGGGAAACCAGGATACAAAGGCGAAAAGGTACGTATAGATTAAACTGCTCCTCAGCTACTTTTGGAAAACACTTATTTAGGTAGCAGAATTCTTGTAACTTTTAAAGTAATTTTTATAACTAAGATTAATCTATTGTATGTCATGTATAAACTCTAATGAGCCCAGTGTATAGACCAGGGCTCTCAAGTTTTGAGCGGGGTCGTGCGTGAGACTGCGTAATTTCCGAGGAGCGGGGGGGGGGGGGGGGGGGGCTTTAATTGCGTGAGAAATGCCGTGTGAGCGTGTGAACGCATCGAATTGCCTCTCTCAATGTGTGATACTTGAGAGCCCTGCTGTAAATGTTTGTCTAAAGAGCAAACTTAAACTACAAAGCAACTAATGAGAGTTATATAAATGAAGTTATTACCTGATGGTTCTCAGTTTGTTTTATCATCACCGCAGTGTGCGCTTAGCAGCTGAAACTACACTCTACAGTCTGCCCAACAACAGAACAATCTATTTTCTGATTGGCTGATTTTTTTCCGGGGAGCGGGACGGGGAGGAGGGGGAGAGTTTTTTTTTCGCTGAAAACGCGCGGTGCCTGCATAAACTGAGCCACACAGACCGATTTTCTGGGCACAAAAAAAAAAAATCAGCGTGAGAAATGCCATGTGTGGCGTGTGAGCGTGTGAACACGTCGAATTGCGTGTGTCACACTCTCAGTGCGTGAGACTTGAGAGCCCTGGCATAGACAAAAGTTATGTAATTGTGCACGTTTACATGGATTCTAGCTTAAACCCGTTGCTTCATGGAAACAGTGCTCTGTCATTAAAATGATTAAGAAAAGTCATTACACTGATGTTTTTTCTCTTACAGGGGGAACGTGGCGAATGTGGTGTACCTGGAATTAAAGGAGACAGAGTATGTTGATCATATATTTTGTCAACAGTTAAAAACAATTACAATGTAGATTGTGCAAGTATTATTAGACTGATGTGCACATGTGCTGTTAGAAGGTAAACTGTACTCTCCTTTAGGGCCCTGAGGGGACTGTTGGGCCTAGAGGAAACCGTGGCCTTCAGGTTAGATTCGTTTTAATAATACTGACAATACCTTATTACACACATTGATTCATTATAAAATATCAGTACCTCAATCTCAGTTTAATAATTTAACATTCTCATTTTTGCCCTAGGGTTTGTCTGGCCCACCTGGTGATGCCGGCCCTGAAGGTCCAATAGGCAAAAAAGTAAGTGAACGGTTGGGTTATAAAATTATGAATAGCTTTGTGAAAGTGTTGATAATACAAAGGGAAAAAAATAAATTGAACACTCCACTCTAACTTTTTTATGTGAGTGAATACCATTCGCTCCAAAGTCTGGCCTGTAACTGTCCACATGAAGTGATCAAAGGTGACCCGCAGTCACAGAACCAGCTGCATACCTGTCCAGACTGGATTCGATACATAAAACCATTTTTTTCAAGGGTATTCGGTCTGGTTTAAGTTAAGTCCTTTCATGGCCATATCAAGAGGCGCATGTCAGCGGATTCATCAGGACAAAGGAAATAAACGAGTCTGCTATGGGAGAGCTGGAGGAGGTAAAGTCAAAAGTCTGAATGAAAAGAAAAGACATACTGTATCAAACTTATCCTCATAACCGTTTGAGCAGAGGTCAAAGCGTTTTGATCAAATCTCTCCATAATTGGTTTAAATAACAACATAATCAAAAACAGGGGCAGACAAATATGCAAAGACTGCATGAGTTATGATCTTTCAGCACTGGAACGCCGGTATTCCTGTAAGCAGCTCGTCTGTTATTACCTTGTCAACCTATTTGTCTCATCCTATTTTTTAAGGCCCTCTCACACGTTAGAGCGGCCAATTTGGCCCCGTGCCACACTCCCACCGACCTCTGGCTCCTTAATTATTTTAGAAGAATGTTCATGTTGATTGTCTAGCTGTCATCCTATATCACCTGAACAGTAGACTAATGTCTACTTTTAAACATTGTCCTGACTTGCTGGAAAGGGCAGAGGGATGTGAAAAAAGAATAGCGGTATGCTATCGCTAACGTCTCCACACCCTCTTCACGCCTTGAGTGTGCCCTCCTGCTGCACAGGCTGGATGTGATTTACTGCTGCTGGCTCTGCACTGATAAAGGCTGCACTTCAAGAACACCACCTGAAACCCTCTCATACCCTATATGGTTACAAAACTAAAAACTACAATTTCAAAAATGTTGCATTTTCATTCCCTGTAAAACACGGAGTTCCTGTAGTAAATGCCAGGAAACAGGCATTTAGACATTAACATGCTTTTTATAGATTTTCATTGTTAAAATCATTTTAGTGCAAATATCCAATGCAACAATTTGTAATGATTAGACACTTAAAGGATCAAAATGTCATATCCATTAGATACACAGAAAACCAATTCTGCAAGTCACTGCAGAACACGTGGCGGTTTATTACAGGCATTGAAAGTTGGCTCGGTCCTTTACAAGCTGTATTACACATACAGAATACAGCAGCATCAGGCAGTCAGCTAACCTCTTTGACTTGTACATTTGCATAGTGTTCTTGGACTGTGCCAAACAAAGCACTCTGTGTGTGGCTGCCAGGGCATCTGCATGCTTCTATGTTCTTTACTGTATCTGTGTTTACTTGCCCTTGTTTTATAGGGGGAACGGGGACTTCCTGGGCCACCTGGAATTCAGGGCGAGACTGGAATCGGCCTGCAGGGACCTAAGGTGAAGCTACCACCTCACTGCATAGGAAAAGTAAATGAGTAAGTCTCCACACTGTGCCTCACCTGCTCCTGTATTTTCAGGGGGACATGGGTTTTCAGGGGCAACCAGGGCCCCCAGGCCCACCGGGGGTAGGAGAGCCTGGATCACCGGTAAATATGGCAATGACAGACTCATCAAGAGACTGGCACAATAACAAGTTCACATCTATTTTCTTACTTTATTCAGGGACCTCAAGGCCAACAGGGGGTCCAGGGAGAGAGGGGGCCGACAGGAGAAGGTCTCCCAGGACCTAAAGTGAGTTATTACTTTCTCTGTATTTAATATCCCACACGTTATATGATTTTTCTTGAGAGATTTTCACTCTGCTGCGAATGGAAAGCTCAAACCCTGTAACCTGTTTTCAAAGACACACCTCGTCTCTAGTGACCTGGCACGGGCCCCTCTGGGCCCCAGGTCTCCTAAAATAATGACAGCAGTTACATGAGGTGATAACACAGCACATATTAATTCCCATGCAGCGCTGTGATATGACTCTCATTACTGTCAGACGTGTGTCTGGTTCATTGATTGTCCTGACAGAGGACGGGTACTATAGAAGAGAACCAGCAGCGACAGCAGCGCTGATGGCCTCTGTGTCGTCTCTGTGTCCACACATCACGTCATGCACAAGGTCACAGAGACATGTCACACAGACACTATCTGCTCAAGCTCTGCTGTGGGCTTTAACTCATCACCGCTCCATCACAAAACTGTTTTATCCTCAAAGGCTTATCAGCTGAAAATGAAGTGGGATGCCATCCTCTCTCAATGATAGTTACATGGCCAGCGGCATGGGCATGGGCTTTTACAGTAAGCAGCAGTGTTTGACATTGCACTAGAGCAAATCAAATCAGTGATTAGAAAGTCCCAGGCCTTTGAGGAGAACAAAAATTGCAGATTTTTTGGGATTCTGCATTTTTTTTATGAACACCTGTAAGTTATGATGAATTGAAATTCTTTCCTGCTACTTCCTGTGATGGTTGTCTAATTTATCAGTTAACTTGCTGACAGTATATTTCCACCCTTAACAGGACTGTAGCCCCATCCACTCTCGCCTTTGGCCTAAAATCTGCACTCTTTCCTGCTGTCTGTGGCCGTGCAGATGGCGTTGATTCCACAGCAGCGTTCTTTCTTATGACATGCCTCAACAAGATACAGATTCACAAGAACTCAGCAGCAATATCACCGTTTTTACACATCATTAGCACTTGGGCTTGTGTGCCGAATAGGGAATCATGTAGATATGATTGTCTCTTTTCTTTCATATGCCTTGGTGACGTGCTGTGTTAATTGTGATTTGATTGCACCTGCAAGTGCCTTTCTGTTGTCCTTAAATTACTTTTCAAAAGAGGAAATATCTTCAGACAAAAAATATATCCTCCCCAGTCATATATACAGCACTGGCAACATTATGCGGCACTCTTCTCATTGTGTTTACTGTCAGATTGGATTACAGCTCTAATCTCTCTCTGTACTCTGGCTTCTTCTCTTTAAAAACGCTCAAATCGCCCCTTGAGTGTGGCCTTAAGGCATGTAAAATACTGTTAAACAACTACACTGAAATGAAAGCTGCTGCAGCCTGACTTGCCTCCACTTCCCCTACATAAACTTTGCATAGTCATCACCTCAGGCTTCCCTACAGTTCGTTCTTACAGACATTTTTATTGGCACAAGTAACTTTCTTTGTCTATTACGTGTGTCTGATTTGTGTCTGAAATACTGTGGCGAATGCTTGTAAACGTTTTATTGAGCAGAAGCTTCAGGCGCTGACAGGACCTTCAGGGGAACAATCTGAAAAGGATAGAGTAGTGAAAGCAGCTCATAGGTGAGGAGACACTGAGGATACAGACATTTAATTTTCCAGCTAAAATGCCGCGTCGTCTAGCGCTCACAATAGGTGAGGTTCTAAAATCCTTTCTAGCTATTTCTATTTTGCACATATTTAGGTTTTTAATAAGATGCCATGACATTTAAGATGTTTTATTCTATTATCCTTTTCTGTATTTTTTCATGGTTGGGTCACACATGTTGATTACAGCAGCAGAAGATGGAATTAAAGCTGGGCAAACTCAATGCTGCGTGATAGCAGCAGCAGCAGTACAGTGGCAGTTTCACAAATGTCTCAGAGAACCAATTTGGAACACATCCCAGAATTCCTCTGGGGTTGTTTCTGTGGTTACAAGCTAAAGTAAAAAAAGATTAGTTTACATTGTTTTTGGAGCAAAATGTATTTTTTCAGTATTCCACAGTGACATAAACAGATTTATTGTATCTCAAATAAAATATGTAAATAGAGTTTCTGGTGATGTACCCTGTTAAAACACCAATGCAATAATACAGCAATCTACAGTATATTAGCTTTTTCTTTATAAACAAGGAGGCTCTGCTCTGGGCTTTTCACTAGTTTAAAAACATTTTTGAAAAAGAAAAAACAAAGGACTACATACCCAACATTCAATTATCAACAAGCAAAGAATGAAGGAGGGATTTGTTTGTTTTTCATTTACTGAAAATTAAGTGTTACCATTGTGTCCTCACAGGGTGAACGAGGCTTAGAGGGTCCACGGGGGCCCAGAGGACCACAGGGGCCAGGAATCAAAGGTGATAAGGTAAATAAAATGCCTCCAAAATGCTTTCTTTCAAAGCCAGAAGAATAGAACAAAGCAGGTTGGGAGGAGTACATGAACTGGCAGAGTGACTGGTGAACACATGGTCACAATTTATAATGAAAAAAGACAGTGAACAGTTTAATGTTGTGTGTAATTACTGTGGAAATGATGTCAGTAGGAAATGAAGCGAGAAATGTAAATGACATATTTTCTTTAAATATTTGTACTTTTTCATTGTGTACGTAGGCCAGTCTAAAACAACCATGTAGTTTTATTGTTGCTTTTGTTTCCCAAAGTGGAACGGTTGCTTTAATCTGAATTGTGTTTTCTTTAGGGTGATTTTGGACCTCCAGGACTTCCAGGACCTGTTGGCCTCACAGGGGCAGGGATACAGGGGGAAAAAGTATTTAAACTTATTTTACTATCATTGCAGTCATTGCAGTTGTTATAACTTTTAACTGTTTTAGGGTGTGGAGGGTCCAAGGGGGCCACCTGGGACAAGGGGTCTACCAGGAGAGGGCTTACCAGGACCCAAGGTTTGTACACACGTTGACCTATAAGGCTTATATGGTTTTGTGTATTTGTGCTGAAGTAACTGTGTGATGCAGGGAGATCAAGGACTGCCTGGGGAGACTGGTGCCCCGGGAGAGAGAGGGGCTGGCGAACCGGGATCCAAGGTGGGTTAAAGCGTTGTTTAAATGCTCATTAACAGCAAGTCTTTATTTTAGTGACTATTTAATTTAAATGATTATCTCCTCTGTTTCAGGGAGATCCAGGGGCCCCAGGAATCTCAGGAGTGCCCGGCCTGCCAGGGGAGGACGGGGCACCAGGCCAGAAGGTCCCTGATATATTACATGATATATTACATTTACTTAGGGTGACCATTCGTCCGGATTTCGTCCGGACAGTCCGGTTTTAGAGCTGTCTGTCCGGCCGTCTGTCACGTGTCCTCCTTTTTTACATTTTGTCCTCCTTTCGGACCCTCGTCGGTCACCGTTGCATAAATCGTCATAAATCACCACCCATTATTTACACTTGCTACTCTGCGATGTTCGCCGTTTCCCAATTCAGCGAATGCACGGTTCGGAGTGTGGTTTCAGTCTGCAGTCAAGGCGGTGCATACTCGCTGAGTGCAGTCCGGGGATCACATGGGCGTCTGCGAAATGGAACAGGTCCCGCCTCAGCTCAATGAGCCGGGTGGTCTGCTCCTTGTTCCCTACAGACAAAAATATTATTCTATTGCGACTAGTAATACTTGGAATTGGGACATGGCCAATGCCCCCCCCCACCGCGCGGCTCGCACTTTGCAGATATAAAAAAAATGACCCCGCGGCTGAATAAAAAGCGGAGATCCGCTAAAAGCTCTTTCATCCCTGATTTACAGTAAACGTTGGACATGGCTATATCCATGTTGTAATATCCAGCATTATGGGGGGGGGCAAGGTGTCCTCACTTTAGGGCCTTTGTCCTCCTTTTTGGACACAAGTGTCTTCCTTTCCTGTTTCATGCCAGTGGTCACCCTATATTTACTATGCCATTTCAGACGTTTATTATTGTCAAAGTCGTTGTGTGTTTCAGGGTGAAGTAGGAGCATCAGGTCTCCGTGGGCTTGAAGGGGCACCTGGAATTGGGACTCAAGGAGAGAAGGTATCTCATTACATCACTGTTAAATATGATGTCAATAAGCTCAAACCCCCATGCCTCCTCTCATGTATCCTCTAATGTCTGCTTTCAGGGAGACCAAGGTCAAAGAGGAATCAGAGGCTTGACCGGTCCACCTGGTATTGCTGGACCGTCAGGACCAAAGGTGAGGTAGATAGAAACTAAATGAATATAAAACAATAATGACTGTGCTAATGATCCCTTCTTCAGGGAGAACCTGGGTCACAGGGTCGATTAGGTTTACCTGGTCCACCTGGGCGCTTTGTTGTTGGGCCTAAGGTAATACTTAAAAGCATACAAATTGTAAATAAATGTATGTTCTTAAGCTGGTACTATGTACTTTTTACTATTAGGGTGATCCAGGCCCAA
Source organism: Paratrypauchen microcephalus (assembly GCA_036785185.1). Classification (NCBI taxonomy): domain Eukaryota; kingdom Metazoa; phylum Chordata; class Actinopteri; order Gobiiformes; family Gobiidae; genus Paratrypauchen; species Paratrypauchen microcephalus. The sequence goes on from JAVJIX010000051.1 coordinate 5,736,320, forward strand.
GTGGTCCACCTGGCCCAGTTGGGGAGACTGGCTATGGACTTCCTGGTCCAAAGGTAAAAGTTCCTAGTTTAATATCTTCTGCACAAAAATGTCTTGTGATCATCAGAAATCTTTTAATAATTCAGAAATTAAGAAATGATCATGTCATTATTTCACATTTTAATCACAGTCACACATCTGGCAGCACTTTCTGATTATGGGATTCATCATCCACAGTTTTCCAATAATTTGATAGCAATGAAAAAGTAATTATTAAAACATGATGTAGTGTTCTTATTGTGCATTTCCACATGATGTCATCAATGGGCTGGATTTGTTGAAAGGTCCTGTTGTGAAAGGCCACAGCTTGTTTGGTAGTTGTTACATTTTTCACTACTTTGGAGAGCATGTCTCCTTTTACTTCTACATTCCTGTTGGTCGTATGTAGCTCTGTGTGTAAATCAGCTCTTTGCTGTTGTGTTGGTGAAATGTAGATTTACTGTGTGTTTTTCAAAGGGGGACCGTGGAGATACAGGATCAGGGGGTCCACCTGGTCCTAAAGGAGACGGCTATCCAGGCCCTGTGGTAAGATTCGCTCTCAGACCTCTAACCCTGTTCATGTGTGTGCTACTATCTGCAGAAACTACTTTCACTTATAACACATGTCTACAGTCCCCGGCACCATCAATCAATTTAATGTACACTGAGTGTACACACAAGTGTATGCTGAGATAATTTTTTCTTGTATAGATGTGTTAATGTTAATAATAAAATCAGTTTTCCCTATTTGTTTTTAGGGGCCTCCTGGTCTCCCTGGATTTCCAGGAGAACCTGGACAAGAGGGCCTTGGCATCCCTGGACCAAAGGTAACAAGACTGGAGTCAGTAGTTTCACTATTGAAGTCCCTCAGTGCTCTGAGGACATAAACTACACAACTGTGCATTTGTCTGAATGACCACACATGACAGGATACATGCTGAAACAATTGAAGGCCATCTTTATAAAGAAGAACAACAAAGTAAATTCCATGATCCCACTTGAAACCATTGTTGAACCACAAACAACACAACATCTCATTTGTCCCCATAGTGTGACCATGTGACCGTGTGACACTGAGTGCACCCAGTGACTCCACTGACTGTCCTTTTACTTTAGAATTATAGGTAGTTAAAGGAATACTATTTTATATGAAGATGTAAGATTTTAAAACATAAGCACAGTACTGATATCATATGGGGTCCATTATTTGAGGTTGGTTTTGAGATAAGTGAAGAAAATCTTTACTGTGAGAGCTATGGTCATTTTTTCAAGGAAAACTAATTAAAGGAAACAGGATGGTGCTCACAGCACAGAGGTTTGTTTGCTTGATGGATTGTGTGTTGCTGTGTGTAAATATTCATGTATGGTGTCTACGTTGCCTTTTTTTCAGGGGGATATTGGCTTCCGTGGACCGCCTGGTTTACCCGGACCTCCGGGTGAAGGCCTCCAAGGACCTCCAGTATGTATTAATGTTTTCAGAATACAAATGATCTGGAGCTAAACTGAACATGCCTTTTTTGTCTCTCCCTCAAAGCACTTGCCATCTCCTTCACATTTGTATTCAGCTTCTGCATACACATGACAAGGACAAGATAATAATGTGTTTACTAATGCCCAAAGCCTTCTGTAATTGTATTTGACATAGAGCCAGATGGGCCAGATTGAGTCATGTCCTCAGAAGAGTTAGCTCCTGTCACAAAGCGGTAAATTAAAAAGGCTGTGCTTGGTCTCTTGTGTGAAGCGCCTTACTGCTGGGTCTCATTCAGAGCAGCATACTTTTGTTCAGGCTGTTTATGATGATCCACCTCGCTCTGAGTGTGAACCCCTATGGGCATATGTGTGTGATGAGGAGCTCCTGGTCTAACAGGCCTCTCTGCAGTGACACTGCACCCATCTGCCCTCCACATCACACCATGCGCTCAAAGGACTCTGCTGGTGCCTCTGCAGGTCTGAGCGCTTCAGGCACAAGGCACCGTTTAATTAGGCACTCAGCCGACTTGTCAAAAATAAAGGAATTTCAGCTTTCAGACTGGATCCATGTGGGACAGAGCAGGATGACTCAGATCCTTAAAATGGCCACCTTCTCAGCCTACTCCTAATATTGAAATAAATGGATCTCTGATGAGTTAGAATACACTGATACGTGTTAGAACACCGATAATGAACTTTATGTATCCTTAAATCTGTTTTAGGGAAACACAGGCAGGCCTGGGCCACCCGGGCCAACTGGACCTCCAGGACAAGGAGTTCAAGGGCCAAAGGTATAGCTCACTTGTATTCACCCAGCACAGCCTCTTACACTGAGTGTTTGGGGCCTGCTCATTTACCTGCTGTTTGTCTTGTGTTCAGGGCGAGCTGGGGTCACAGGGCGTGACAGGACCGAGAGGACTCCCTGGAGAGGGCTTCCCAGGAGCTAAAGTGTGTCCCATGACATCTGGATGAGTGTGTGCGCTTCATGTTTAAACTAACGCTTGTGTGCGTCTTAGGGTGACCGAGGCGCAGTGGGAGACAGAGGGCAAAAAGGATTCAAAGGAGATTTGGGAGACGCGGGGACTCCAGGACTTCCTGTAACCAAGCTCTGTCTAAAACACACTGTTTACCTGCATGTTTGATCTTGCTACTCCACTTAACATCTTATTTTAATGTTGTTCTAGGGCCGTCAGGGAATCAAAGGTGAAGCAGGACTCACCGTGAGTAATCTCATTTTTCTTTCATTTTTATACACTTATTTCACTGCCTGATTGACTTGATGGTGTGTTGGTGTATTGATTACAGAGAGAGGACATCATTCGGATGATCAAGGAGATCTGCGGTAACGTATCTTCTTATGGGTGTTATTTTTATTTTGTTTTGTGTATTGATTGAACTTTGCCTGCTGTGTTATCAGAGAATACTCAGTGTGTAAACTTAAGACGCCATCCCGTATAATCTGTAAATCAGCAGATCACATAGCAAAGATCAGACCTTATCAGAAACCTCCGGCCATTTTCTCATGTTTCCACGTGATGTAATTTCAGGCTGCGGAATCAAATGTAAGGAGAGGCCTATGGAGCTGGTGTTTGTCATTGACAGCTCTGAGAGTGTGGGACCAGAGAACTTTGAGATCATCAAGGATTTTGTTAATGCACTGGTGGACCGGGTCACCGTGGGGAGAAACGCCACACGGATCGGCCTGGTGCTGTACAGCTTGGAGGTCAAACTTGTCTTTAATCTCGCACGCTATGTGACTAAACAGGACATTAAACAAGCGATCCGTAACATCCCGTACATGGGCGAGGGGACTTACACTGGCACCGCTATCCGAAAAGCCACCCAGGACGCCTTCTACAGCTCACGAATCGGAGTCAGTAAAGTGGCCATAGTTATCACAGACGGGCAAACGGACAAGAGGGAGCCGGTGAAGCTGGATATAGCTGTGAGGGAAGCACATGCTGCCAATATTGAGATGTTTGCTCTGGGGATTGTGAACACGTCTGACCCGACCCAAGGCGAGTTTCTGCGAGAGCTCAACCTCATCGCGTCAGACCCAGACAGCGAGCACATGTTCCTAATAGATGATTTCAACACACTGCCAGGTAAGTGTCATATACCTATGTATTAAACTGCAACCTTAACATCATCTTAACCTTTTTATAGGACCAGGACTGTTACAGGTGTGTGATATATGACTGCAAGATACTTTCAAAATAGTGGTTCTGAAGACATACAAAAGAAAACTGCAAAAATTTGATGAAAAGAAAGAGTCTGATCTTTTCATATCTGATCTTTTTTCAGTCCTTTCACATTTGTCCAGTCCTTGAAACTCTACTTTTTATTAGGGCTGTCAGTTTAACGCGTTAATTAGATGAATTAATTACACTGCAAATTAACGCGATATAAAAATTAACACAATTAATTATGAGCGGAAATTCAATGCGCGCGCATTTTAAATTTGACGTGCGGTGAGCAAATCGCTGCCAGGGCCTTTGAACGGCAAGTTTATTTATAAAAAGAACGAAGACGGGACGATCGACAAGAACGTGGTGATTTGGAGCTTTCCGATCACCGCTGCTCCAGCCTGACAGATCCGGAAAAGTTCACAAAAGAACACATCCGGAAAAGTTCCATCGTTACCGGTGATAGTGCGCACTTCACCAAACCACCAAACCACGCTTGCAGAATTTGGGAAACAATTGAGCAAAGCGACTGCAGAAAAACTGACAAATTCAATCGCAATCTCTCTCTCTCTCTCTCTCTCTCTCTCTCTCTCTCTCTTTCAATCTCTCTCTCAATCCCTCTCTCTCTCTCTCTCTCTCTCTCAATCTCTCTCTCTCACACTCTTAAAATGCGATTAATTAGATTAATTAATTACAAATCCTGTAATTAATTAGATAAATTTTTTTAATCGCCTGACAGCACTACTTTTTATATAAGCTATACTGTCCCATTCTGATGTTTTTATGGATTGCACCAATGTAATTTAAGATGGTGTAAAAAGCAACTTTCTATAGGCATCTATGGTCTATATGTTCCGAAATACTAAATTCACTGTACTTTTGTCTTGTCTCTCTGACTCCTCTGTGTCTCGCCATCTCAGCTCTGGAATCCAAGCTAGTTAGCCAGTTTTGTGAGGATGAGAATGGAGCCCTGATTTATAACAAAATAACAAACGGCTACAACGGGTACAATGGACATGGAAATAATGGCTACAATGGCTACGGCACCAATGGCAACAGGAACGTCGTCAACGGCAACTATGCCATTGGCGGCTTCGGCTACAGGCCTCATCCCAACACTGGACCTCAAACTGGCACCAGCACCCATACCCAGGGAGGAGGTTCTGTGGTCACCCAGACAGCCAGCAAAGGATCCAGCACTGTAAATACTATTATACTATTATACTATACTTATTTATGAATTCAGTGGTTGAGTTAACAATTACAATCAGGAATGTCATGATTTCAAAGTCTACGATTATTACGATTATCAGAATATCTAATCAAATCAAACTTTATTTAAACCCTACCACCCCACACAATCATAAAACGCACAGAGAGCAACAATGTCTCACCTTCATGTATGCACACACACACACACACACACACACACACACATATGGCTAGGTACAGATAAATAAGGCTGAGAATACGTTATTGATCCTCAAGGGAAATTTTTCAGATTGATGCAGCTCCAATAAATATCTAAAAACAAGTTTATTATTATTATTATTATTATTATTATTATTTGTATTATTTGTATTTATTTATTTATTTATTTATTTATGTATTATTATTTTATTGAGCCAAAAGGAATTTACAACTGAAATTGTACAGGATCAATAGCACTCAATGTTTTTGGTATATAAAGAAAAATATTTTTTATAATAATAATAATAATAATAATAATAATAATAATAATAAAACATATAAAATAAAACATAAAATTGAAAACAAATATCATACAGCATGCAGAGGTACATATATCTAAAATAAGTTGAGATGTTTCTCACATAGATACAGCTTGTCAATCAATAAGCGGTTGCCGTACTTTCTTAAATGACATGAGCTTATCCTTTAACAAATATCAAATTCTCTCTAAATGCAAAAGTATTAGCTCGGTCCTGTATACAATTATTGTGATTTAAGAATAGGTTAAATTCTTGTTGTAAATTCATGTTTAATAGATTACCATTCATATAAGTTCTCGCTCTATATGACAAACTTTCTGAACTCAAACTTATGAGTAAAAACTCAATGTTAATTTGCAATTAACTTGTAATATTTTTGGATATAGATTAAATTAGTATAACACACTTCTGCTTATAAAAGGATCAATATTATCTCGCTAAATTCTTACAATATTTTTTGTTCAATTAGTCGTGACATCCTTAGAATAAAATGCATTTGTTCTGGTTTGTTTGCAGGGTGGTGGGGGCCAGTTTAGCTACACCGACACTTCGAGGTGGGGGTCCGAACGCGGTGACACATTCAACCGCCAAGACTCCGTAAACAGAGGCACCTCCTCATCATCTTCTTCATCCACTTCCTCATCATCGTCATCATCATCCACTACAAATGTGACAATATCAACTTCAGGAGGTTCAGTCCCGGTCGTGCCTCCTCCAAGGCCAGCTCTTCCTAAAGGTACCCTCATATTTAAAAGTCTGTGCAGGCATCGACATGAATTAATTACAAGCGTGAAAACAATCTGGTTTTCACTCACTATTTGTGAATAATTATTAACACACGCTGTCAACAATTGGAATAAAATTAGAAGTGAAGGACACATGCAATAACAGACTTCAGAGGAGGACACAGCAAGGCGAGGCATGCCTCCAGAATTCATTACCTGTGATCAGTTTGCACATTTATTACGTTACATGAAATATACCACAGGACGAGAGACATTAAAAAAAAAAAATACAGATGCAAATGCACTGTCAAAAATGTTTCCTACTGTGTGATCAATTGAAGTGTCGTTCAAAGCTATTTTTGTTTAAACTAATTACTATCTTAAGGCTATTGTCATGACAACAGGAAATTAACAGGTTATAGAGATTGAGTCGTACAGTACATTACAAGATTTTTCCTCAAATAAAGAAGATGTTATTCCATCTTGTGGCACGTAGTTGTGGAGTTGCGCAGCCTGTTTCAGTCCAGTGCCCGGTGAATGTAAGGTGCTGATGGTCTGGGTCACAGGTTTTGATAAGTGCCATTTGATTGACAAGTCTAGGAACAGGGGCCGGTAGGTGAGGAGCTGGAAGACCAATTATTTTTGATATGCTGTGCCCGACTTAATGGAATGTTCTTTTTCTGTACAAAGAGAGAAGCAACACATATAAAAGACATCACATCATTATAAGGACATTTTGATGTAAATTTTAAAAAAGTGCTAATCTGTCTTTTTATCTTTCGTCAGAGACGGTACCGTTAGACCCTCGTTGCGGTCTGGTGCTGGACCAGGGCACATGCCGGGACTACAACATCCGCTGGTACTACGATAAGCAAGCCAACGCCTGCGCCCAGTTCTGGTATGGAGGATGCAGTGGCAACAGGAATCGCTTTGACACTGAGGAGGAGTGCAAGAGGACATGTGTCAGAGTCAGCTCCACCGGTATGCTCCCCTGATTCAACCCCTTAAATGTGCCAATCACACCTCTTTAATATGTCCTATGAATGTAGGTCATCACAGCAGGCCTGGTTTGGTGTACTATCCCTTCCATGTGTTTTGATTTTACAGGGGGATAAAGAAATGCATCTGCCGCACATCTGCACATCAAGATACTTCCAACGAGGGGCAGCTAAAACCACTTTCTACTTTCAGTTCATTTTTTACAAGAATCTCAGGCGCATATTGTACATATACACAATTGATGTCAGGATTTCTGAAGGTAGGAAACTTTTCTACCCGTCTGCAGTAAACTCCTGCCCCAACAGCACTTACCACACTTCTAAATGATTACTCACACACTGATCACCATCAAGCCGAACCTCACTTTGATAGATACCTCCAGTGTTTTTTTCATTGTTCATTGAGGGTAAGATAATCCATCACTTTCATTCAGGTGTACAGACCAGCACTGTTTGTGTGCGTGTTTTTCCGACTTTCAAGGGAATTACACACACGTTTTACACTGTTATAGCCACTGTAGAGATTACCAAGCCACAATAGCCTTATTTTTTACTTAACAATGCCCCGATGCTTATTTCAAAGTGCCTTTCACTTTAAATACTGATACAGTTATATGGATTATTTGTGTTTTGAATGTGTTTGTATTTCATTATGGAACTCAAAATCTGATTTCGTTTACATCGTTTTAGTTCATTATTAATCTGACTGTTCAAGATATACTTACAGAGCATTGATGGACTGACACATACTGTATACACACTGCCCTCTGCTGGGTAACACAAGCTCATGTCATTGAACTGAGGTAAGCTGTACCTTCTGCTTAGACACAAATCCGATCTTGTGTTTTGATAACCTGGTTTGGAATTTTTCACCAGTGTGCCTCATGAGTTGACTTTCCCTTTGATGGATGGCCAAAAAATAAATTAAACTGTAACATACAACAAAATGTAATTTTGTGTGTGTGTGTGAAGACATTTTGTCTTATTGGGGAAGTGGAACAGTTTTATTACACTCTCCCCTTCTGCTTAAATTACATGTGAGACACTCCCAGACAAGTGGCGTAGTCTGATCTATCTTTAGTTCTGCCCATGGGACGAATGTTATCTAACTCTACTCCATGATTTATCAGGCCTCGGAGATGAAAACCAAACAACATAGGACCTTATTGATTCCAACAATTCAGCAAGCTTTCTAATTGCCAGTTTTAGCATTCACTGGTTGAATGTGAATGGCACGCTGAGAGGGATTTTTAGAGCATACAATTCCCTCCCTGGTGACAATGTTTTTAAATTTTCATGAACTGAGTAAACTCACACAAGCTGCTGATTTCACACAGATGGGGGGGACCGAGGAGCCTGATTACTGGGCCACTCCGCTTGTCCATGCGTCTATCACCTGTTTTTGGAACAGCTGCTGCACCCAAACGTTACTGTACCATTTTTAGCACAATGGGTGTAATGTTTAAATTTTTTTTTTTTAAAGAGTTTATCATAGATTTAAAAGATTTTGTTGCCATTTGGGTTTAATTTGTTCCATTGTCATTTTTTTTATTTGATGAACACGATTTTACAAGCTAAAACTGCAGGCTCTCATTGATACAAATGCTATTTACATTAAATTTAAATTACTAATTAATTAATTAAATGTAGCTTTTAGTTGTTTGAGAATTTGGACCTATTTCGAATTAGTGAAGTCTCATTCAGTTGCAATTAACTTCTGATTTATATCTCCAACTCTATTATTATCATCCAAATCTAAACTTTCCAGGTCCCAACCAAGTTCCTTCATAACATTAGACATTAGATCATTTTTATTTGGTAGATGTGACTCCATTCTTTCTACTTGTATCTTTTTGGTAGTTCTTTCTATTCAAGGTTTGCCTGTGTTGTCTTCCCCATTGGCCGAGCACACGACACCTCCCTAGCTGAATCACGGTGGCATATCCTGAGCCTGAGCAGCCAGTTGCTTCTTTCAGTCTATGACAGCAGCTGCTCAGGATGAGGCCTGTGATTCCACTCCAGTCGGGGTAGGCCTGGGGCAGGGGAGGTTATTTATAGAGTGGGATGGGATTAAATTGCAGGGTCTTCACACCAGGAACCTTTTGGCCACTCTGCCTTTTCAAGCCAGGACTAGAGGCAGAAAGACCTGTGGCTGCCTGCTCCTTCCTCTCCTCTCTCCACGGACCCCTTCTCCTGACCAGCCATGGACCCCAGCGCCATCAAGGAGGAGCTGCGCCTGTTCCAGAGCACCCTCCTGCAGGACGGCCTGAAGGAGCTGCTCAATGAGAACAAGTTTGTGGACTGTACGCTGAAGGTGGGCGACCGCTGCTTCCCCTGCCACAGGCTCATCATGGCCGCCTGCAGCCCCTACTTCAGAGATCTCTTCTTCACAGAGGACGGGAAGGAGGTGGAGAACACTAAAGAAATAGTCCTGGATGACGTGAACCCCAACATTCTGGACATGATCATCAGATACTTATACTCAGCCGACATTGACCTCACCGATGACAATGTGCAGGACATAATCGCTGTGGCAAACCGCTTCCAGATCCCCTCTGTGTTCACAGCTTGTGTCAACTTCCTCCAGAAGAAGATCTCCCTGCCCAACTGCATGGCCATATTCCGGATGGGTCTGGTGCTCAGCGTTCCCAGGCTGGCCATAGCTGCACGTAACTTCATTGCTGACCGCTTTGAATTCCTCCACAAGGACGAGGAGTTCCTCAAGCTCGCACCTCATGAACTCTTTGCAGTCATTGGTGCTGATTCGTTGAACGTGGAGAAGGAGGAGCTGGTGTTTGAAGCTGTCATGTCTTGGGTCCGCCATGATAAGGATAGTCGCGTCAAGATCCTCAAAGATGCCTTCAACTGTGTCCGTTTCCGCCTCCTTCCTGAGAAATACTTCACAGAAAAAGTTGAGTCAGACGACATCATCAAGGCTGACCCTGAGCTGCAGAAGACCATCCAGATTATCAAGGATGCTTTCAAAGGGAAGCTTCCAGAGAAACCCCCGAAGAAGGAAGGGGAGGAGGGCGAAGAGGAGGAGAGCCTGTTCCCTGGTTTCCTGAACGACAACCCCAGGCATGGGATGTACATGCGAGATTTCATTGTGATGATCAATGACACAGCGGCTGTGGCCTATGATGTCAATGAGAATGAGTGCTTCCTGGCGGCCATGTCTGAGCAGGTCCCACGTAACCATGTGAGCGTAGTCACACAAAAGAACCAGGTGTTCATTATCGGAGGACTGTTTGTGGATGAAGAGAACAAGGATGTGCCCCTGCAGTGCTACTTCTATGTGGTAAGATTTCATATGAACTTTATTTTACATTTACATTTTGGCATGACGTTTTTATACTTTTTAGATGTATCTGCATAGGTTCCACTAAAAGAAGACATTTCCATTTAGATTTTCAGTTAATATCCTGAGATTCAGTCCCTTTGTGCTTTCTATTATAGGTTGCCAAACACTTTTATGACACGCTTTCATGTCAGCAATAACCCCAAAATAAAGAGTGTTATTTTGAGTTAACCTTGCAGTAATTTAGCATTTTTGGCAAGCTTGTTTCTCATTTGTCCTTGACTGGGAGCATGATGATAGAAAAATGAGACAGATACTCATATGAATTTTTCAGTGTATAAATGGGACACACTTATCTTGCCGTCTGTGATCAATGCTTGGATTATGTTTCCCTCACTCCATCAGAACAGAGCAACACACACATGTTGAGAGAGGAGTGATAAAAGCTCTGAATAACTCCCTTTTACAGCTAAATCAATATGTGGATACAGTGTGCTGTACGTTCTCTCTTTCAAAGATAAACATAAATGTTAATGCTCCTGTTTTTTTCCTTTGCAGTTGGATCCTCTTTCGTCTGAATGGCTGGCTCTGCCGCCCATGCCCTCTCCACGATGCCTCTTTAACATTGGAGAGAGTGAGAACCTGCTTTTCGCCATCGCTGGCAAAGACCTCCAAAGCAACGAGTCACTGGATACTGTCATGTGCTATGACATTAAGTGAGTTTCTTTTCTTCTATGTTTCTCACCCTGCCGTGCAAGAAATGCAAAGTTTCAGGTGATAATTAACTGCAGAAAATTAAGTGAATGATTACTTGTTAATATTCATATTCACTTTTAAAATAATCTTGCTTTTCTCACTTTTTTTTAAAAGTCATTTCACAATAAATGCAATAAATAATCATTAAATGTATTAATTTATAGTGTGTTAATTAAATTTCTTTCTTTTTTTTTACCTTTTTTTTAGTCAAATGAGGTGGAGCGAGACGAAAAAGCTTCCCCTGAAAATCCATGGACATTCTGTAGTCTCCCACAAAGGACTGGTTTACTGCATTGGAGGAAAGACAGATGACAAGTGAGTTAATGAGCACGGGTGTGAGGGACCCTGCAGCTGTTCTTGGTCCATCACTGTGGCAGGCTGCAACATCATATACAACAATTACAGCCCTGCAGTCCAGCAATATCTTCTAATAATGAGAACATGATCTGTCTGACCGCTTGAATCATTGACAATACAGCACCATAAATAGATCACACTGAATCTACATGAGAGTTAATAATGCAAGGAAAGCCAGGAAATTGAAAATAGAAAAAAAAATGTTTAGGACCGGTAGAAAATGAGTGCAACAGATTGTTTTGCCTAATAATAGGTTATCATTGGGTTCAGTGTTTTCAGCTGTTGAGCGAGCACTGTCAAGAGCCCACAGGTGGAACTTCTTGTGCTGTCGGCAGTTTGAGCGAGCTTCAACAACAAACAAATGGGAAGTTTGAGTGTCAGGACTATACATTTTATTTTTAGATTTTTCTTATGGTTTTGCATTAGTAAATCATCGTAAAATAGGTACTTTTAATGCTAGGAACACGCAACGAAAGCCTGTAAAAGTTCATTAATTGCCAAGATTTCAGTGAGATGTCTGAGTGTAGAAAGAGCTGCTCAGAAAGGCAAACCAATATTAGCATTAGATGTATGTATAGAGTCTGACCTTTAGACCCCAGTGGGTGGAACTGATTTTTTTTATGCTGTTCTGAAATCACTGCATGACTAAGGGACAAAGAGTCACTTATACATCAAAGTTTGAACAAATCCAAGCGTGTTACTGAATTTTAACATTTTACAATTTTGTCATTTTGTTTTCTGTAAAGCAAAGCCCTCAACAAGATGTTTGTGTACAACCACAAGCAGTCCGAGTGGAGGGAGCTGGCAGGCATGAAAACCGCTCGGTCCATGTTTGGAGCAGTCATCCACAATGGCAGCATAATAGTGGCGGGTGGAGTGAACGAGGATGGTCTCACTGGTACCTGTGAAACCTACAACTTTGCGTCAAACAAGTATGTCTTATTTACCTGCTGTGTGAAGGTCAAAGCTGGTGCATGCTGAAGGTATTTCAGATGTCCACTTTGTCTTTGGTTGACCTTCTGCTGCTGCTTTGTCTCTTCAGGTGGGAGCTGTTCACAGAGTTTCCCCAGGAGAGGAGCTCTGTCAACCTGGTGAGCACTGGCGGGCTGCTGTACGCTGTGGGCGGCTTTGCCATGGTGGAGATGGAGAACAAAGAGGTGGCTCCCACGGAGGTCACAGACGTCTGGCAGTAAGTCTTTTAAACCTATAGGCCTCCGGGGGCTCTCTGCACATTAAAACTGCATGGCTTTGGTAGGCTATTCGTTTTCATTAGTGACCGCCGGTGTTCTGTTTTAGGTACGAGGAAGATAAGAAGCAGTGGAGTGGCGTGCTGAGGGAGATGCGTTATGCTGCTGGCTCCTCCTGTATGTCTATGCGACTCAACGCTGCCAGGATGCCCAAACTGTAGTTTTTTCCCCCTCTTTTTGTAAACCTCAAACATCTTTTATCCTCATCCTCTGAACTCGGATTTCTGTGTCATCAGTCAATCTTTGACATTTCTATCTCTTCAAAGAACATGCCACCTCTCACAGCAACAAAAACATTTAGATGTATCTGTAAAGCTGTTTACATCATTTCTAGCTCTTTTGTAAAATAAACATCTGTAAACCTATGCTGTATAATCATTTATGTGATCTACAAATAATTACTTCAAGGCACCACACAGTAATGTTTTACAGTGAAGCTGCTGAAAGAATGGGACTATGGGAATGGGTGTGTATGTAAGCGGCTTACAGTAAGGTTAACAAGAAAATGATACTAATAGTCACTTTAGGTCAACATACTATACAGCCCTGCTCTTCAAATACATTTAAGTGCTGGCTGAGTGAGATTATCCACAACGCCACATATTAAACTCATTTTTTTTTTTTAGATTAGTTTATTTAGCATCACATTATTTGTAAAACAAAACAAAACAAAACTACTGCTGCACATTTATTTTTATCTTTACTTTCAATGCACATTCTATTGCACATTACTGCACATTTCACTGCGCACATTTTTGATGCACACTGCACATTTTGGACATCCGTAAATAGGTATTTATTTATTCTTTTGCACTGCTTTAAGATTTTAGATTTTTGTCTTAGAATTTTTTGTTTTGTCTTTCAGGGCTCTCAAGTCTCACGCATTGAGAGTGTGACACACGCAATTCGCTCACACGCCACACATGGCATTTCTCACGCTGATTTATTTTTTTTTGTGTGTGTGCCCAGAAAATCGGTCTGTGTGGCTCAGTTTATGCAGGCACCGCGCGTTTTCAGCGAAAAAAAACTCTCCCCCTCCTCCCCGTCCCGCTCCCCGGAAAAAAATCAGCCAATCAGAAAATAGATTGTTCTGTTGTTGGGCAGACTGTAGAGTGTAGTTTCAGCTGCTAAGCGCACACTGCGGTAAAACAAACTGAGAACCATCAGGTAATAACTTCATTTATATAACTCTCATTAGTTGCTTTGTAGTTTAAGTTTGCTCTTTAGACAAACATTTACAGCAGGGCTCTCAAGTCTCACGCATTGAGAGAGACAATTCGACACGTTCACACGCTCACACGGCATTTCTCACGCACCCCCCGCGCTCCTCGGAAATTACGCAGTCTCACGTCTCACACACGATCCCGCTCTAAACTTGAGAGCCCTGTCTTTATATTGTATTCAAGTTCAAAGTTCAAAGTGTAATTTATTGTCAGTTCACTATGTAACAGACATTACACAGAGGACTGAAATTGCGTTTCACTGGACTCCAAGTGTGTGCAATTTAACTAAAAGCACACACATACACACACACAGCTACACTCAAGGACATGACGTGTACGTATACAGGCATCAACAATAAATAGACATAAGACATACAGGTAAACATATATGCTTCCAACAAGAAGGTAAGTTCGAGGTAGAATGAAATGTGCAATATGTAAGGTGCAAAAGTGAAGGTGCAATTTGTAAAGTGCAAGAAGCTGAAAGCTGCATGGAAATCAGTGTGAGTGAGATTGTTTTTTGGATGTCATTTACAGCAACAAAATGTTCATGGAATGTTGTCGTAAACTACACCTGAAGTATTAATGACTATTTCATGAAATATGACTCAACAATCATTACAAGCCTTTCAGGAATGTAGAAGACTGAACAACGAAAACTAATAAAAATAAAAATAACTCAAAGCAGCATTGCAATATTAATTTAATTACAGGTGAATGCTGTATTGTTTTGAATGCTGTATTTTTTTTCTATGCATCATTACAAAGAAGGATGTTTGTAACGAAGAAGTACAAAGAATGTTAATGGAATTTCAATAAAACATTTTCATTGATCAGTGTTTCCTGTCAAGTTTTCATACCTAAAATAATTCAAGGCAACATGTTTCCTCAAATAGCTTGAGGAGTTAACATCTGAACGTTTGAGTGATAATAACTTCAATTGTACAAGTGGGCCCAAATCACGGAAGGCAAGTCAACGTTAAGCAAAATACACAAGTGGTGACAACTCTGTTTAAAGTGTGGTTCACTCAAATTATATGAGTTTAATCTAACTTCATTCAAATAAGTTATCAAACTTAAATGACTCAAGGCAACATGTTTCCTTGCATTATTTGAGTTAAATTGACTTTTCAGGTTTTACAGTGTTCATGGAATTTTCTTCAGTGTGTTGATTAGTCTTTCTTTTCTTTTTTTTCTTTTCTTAGTTTATTTGACGGGGACAATGCGCAAAACATTAAAGATGCTTTACACCAGATTATAGCTGAAGCTAGTTTCCACCTGTTGTAGTCCCTGATCAGGTGAGAATTACAATGACCAATTATTACACAATAAAATTTTACAATAAAATCTCACTAAGATTATATCATACCAATTACCATTCTTAATGCTGACACTGCTGATTCTCTAATAATAATTTCTTTTACATGAAAGGTTTTTCATGTCAGAGGAAAGTTTCAGAGCCTGATTTTCTACACTGTCTTTTTGCACTGCTCGGCCAGAGAGAAACGAAATTTCCATATATTGAACACATATTATGGCAGAATTGACAATAAAACTGACTTTGAACTTTTGAACTTTTGATCGTTGACGTCATGACCCACCTGACTTTAACGTACGCACCTCACGCACGAGCTGGACTCAAAGCAGCAGCGGAAAACTTCTTGGCCGTGGGTAAATCACGGGGTAAATAAGTGGGTGGCCTATTTGATAAGCAAATATAACCTTATTCTTGAATGAGTTTATAAAAGCTTTACACAGTAACTTGTAAAGGCTTATGGCACTATCAAAAGCAGTAAACAAACAACCAGCACTATAAAATGCTAACGCTAATGATGCTAATGCTAATGATGCTAACAGCTAGTTAAAGTTCTGTGTTTAAACATAAAAAGACACACATATTCTGGTCTTTACAGACAAGACAATAATGAAACTTAATATGAAAGAAACTTAACCTTATGGTAGAAGAAAACACCGACACTGATTAAAGAGTAAAAGCAAATGTTAATTCATTATTAAATACATTTTAGATTGACACTTTTGTCATGGCACAGCAGTTTCCCATTAATACGAGTATAGTGGCCTCCGTATATATAATATAAACTTGTAGAGTACGCTGAAGAGACTACACTGGTCAAAATGACTGCTTAATAATTAAATATAGGCAGTAAGTGACATTTATACAAACTGAATAAGGTGAAATTATTCAAATAAAAAATATTTGTACCAAGACAGTCTTATCAAAAACTATGGGAAACATGTACAGCATAGTAAGCTATTTCATAATGACATATTTAGTTTATATTTGACATCAACATCTCTTTCAGTTAGGTATAACTGTGACAGAATTTTACATTTCATAGCTCAAACATGTACTTCTCTTTTGTCCTTCATTTTAGGTCTGCCTGGAATATGGTCCCCTGTGGCGAGGTAAGGTGTGCCCCCCTGCCCCCCATAAATGCTTGGAATTTTAAATCTGCCCAGTGTTTCCTAATATTACAGGAGACTATGGTGGTCTCCCATAGTCTAAAATTCTCCCACATAGTCTAAAAACAACCTGGACTAAACTGACATAACAAAATTTCACCTTGTTGCTCATTGTATTATCTTACATTTATAAAAGAGACTGCAGTGATCATAAATAACAGCTTAAAGGTAAAATATAGTCAGAAAGTGACATTTATCCTCCACAAAAAAAAAAGACTAAATTACTCAGATAAAAATTATTTGAGATGCTGTCACTGACTCACCAATTCCTTTTTCTAAGTAACCCTTGAGCTTCTACCAGGAAATATTAAACACACATGACTTACGGTAAACAAAACATGTGCATGTTTTTCAAACAAAGGTGTTTTTTCTGGAGCTTCGCTATGGGTGGGGAAGACTGGAAGAGCAAAGAGGTGGACCCATATAGGACTGGACCAGGAAACAGGGATGACATTCTCAAAGCTTGGACTGATAAGGGCACGTCAGCCAAACGTGAGTACAACTTACATTTGTAAATCTATTTTTATTTCCTTTTTAAAATATAGGCAGGATATAATATTTTATGTATCACTTTTTAAAGGGGCTATATTACCCTATTTTTTATCTATGTTATAATGTTGTTTCCTCATCTAAAACATACCAGCAATTTTCTTTCATTCACACATGTTTAACACACACTTTGCATATTTAGGCTGACGTCTTTTCTCAAACTGATGTCATGTGGTAATAAAGAAAGTGCTCGATAAACTCTATACAACTTCAGAAGAATTATTTGGATGATTTCAGCCTTGGAACTGACACTCTCCACTGAACTTAAGTTTACCTTTAGCAGCTAGCTCAGGGGTGTCAAACTCAAATACACAGTGGGCCAAAATTTTAAATTGAACAAAGCCGCGGGCCAAGGTTCAACAAATATGAACTTTTAAAGGGATATGCCACCCCCAGGTCAAATTTGGGCATCTCCCCACAGTCCAGAGACTAAAATAAGTGGTGGAAAGCGTTTTCCTGCTCACCCAGCCATTGTCCGAGTCTGTCGCCACTGACCGCCGCGGTATCTGGTGCTCCTCCGCCTTAGACTGGAGTCTAACGTCGCCAGAGAAAGATTTCGGCCAAAAGGAATTAATTTGCTCGATGCGTTTCCCAATTACTTTGTGTGTAGTGCGCATTCATATCGAGTGCAAATAAATGTGCAAATCAACACGGAGAGCTTGCCTTGGTCATTTTGGGTGGGAACTATTTTCCAGTGCGTAAGAATACAGCCGTATCACGCAGTACGCTACCAGGGGAATCCCAGTTACGCACCAGGAAGGGAGTTCCCCTGTTGCACAACATGGTGCGTGATACGGCTGTATTCTTACGCACTGGAAAATAGTTCCCACCCAAAATGACCAAGTCAAGCTCTCCGTGTTGATTTGCACATTTATTTGCACTCGATATGAATGCGCACTACACACAAAGTAATTGGGAAACGCATCGAGCAAATTAATTCCTTTTGGCCGAAATCTTTCTCTGGCTACGTTAGACTCCAGTCTAAGGCGGAGGAGCACCAGTTACCCCGGCGGTCAGTGGCGACAGACTCGGACAATGGCTGGGTGAGCAGGAAAACGCTTTCCACCACTTATTTTAGTCTCTGGACTGTGGGGAGATGCCCAAATTTGACCTGGGGGTGGCATATCCCTTTAATATGGAGCCAAACAAGTTTTGATTTAACAATGAATATTGAACAAGCAAGGCTTATATAACTTAAAAGTGCAGGCGTGCAAAATAATAATAATAATATTACTATTATTATTATTATTATTATTATTATTAATATTAATATTTGGCGCACCATCAGTGGTTAATCCCACAAGTTTATCCCACAGCAGGTTTATTTCACATTATATTCACGTTATACATTTGCAAACCTCCTCAAAGATTTCTTTCCCCGTGGTTGTGCCATGCATGGATTTAAATCCCAAAAGCTCCTCCGTAACACACAGATTTGAGTCCACGCCGCGGACGAAGATTGACAGCTGCGCAGTATCAGACGCGTCAGTGCTCTCATCCACAGCAAGGGAAAAACAAACAAAATCTTTTCCCTTCTCATTCAACTGGACATGCAGATTGGTGGCAAGCTCACATGTGCGCTCAGCTATTGTGTTTCTGCTCAGGCTTACGTTTGCGAAGGCTTACTTTTTCTCTGGGCACACTTAGTCACAAACCTTCATCATGCACTTTTTTACAAACTCTCCCTCATTAAAGGGTCGGGCTGATTTGGCGATTTCTTCTGCCACGATATAACTTGCCTTTACAGCAGCCTCACTTTGTTTTGTGGCTTTTGTGAACATTTTCTGTTGTGAAACCAAACCTTTTTTCATCTCCTTTATTTTCTGGCTCCTTTTAGCCGTGTCCAGGTCCTTATATTGGTCCTGGTGTTTCGTTTCATAGTGTCGTCTAATATTGTACTCCTTAGTTACTGACACGTTGGCTCCACAAACAAGACAAACAGGTCTGTCTTTTACATATGTAAACAGATATTCTGTCTCCCACCTGTCCAGAAAAGTTCTATTTTCTGACTTACTTTTCGGCATTTTGTGGTAGGGTAACACAGTGACAGCTGTAGTTTGAGGTCGCAGTGTGGTCTGGGGGAGAGAGGCACGGGGATGCGGGGTGCGCCCTGGCTTTCAGCCAAAGGAGTGCGCAAGAAGACGGATCAGTACCTTCCTAATACATCCAAGACCGCTACTGACACAGAGAAGGGGGCGTGTCTGCCTCTCTCCTGATTGACGCGCCAAAACAACAGCAGAGCATTATGGGATTTGTAGTATAAGCGGTAAATGTGGTGTTACAGCGCTGCCGCCGTATAAAACCGACGGGCCAGCTCTAATATTAATTTGAAATTGCCTCGCGGGCCAAATATAATTACACTGAGGGCCAAATTTGGCCCGCGGGCCAGAGTTTGACACCTATGAGCTAGCTGTTAACTTGGAGATGTAGACAGACTAATAATAAAGGGTTACTGAAACATGTGTGAATGAAACAAAACACAACTCCAGGTATGTTTTTTTTATTAAATCACATGGCTTAAAGCTCACAAGAATCAATTTTGTGTAATATATGATCTTTAAATAAATACAACTAGAAATCAAAGGTGCAAATGACTCCCAGTACATCTCTTTTTAACTGTAACTGAGAGTAGATGAACAGGCAGCATTACAGGAAGCTGCCATCAAGTCAGAATGCTATAGGCACTGTCATATCCTGAGAGCCGTTCGCAGTCCTCATCTGTGACAAGGAAAACACACTATTATTTGTTTTGTTCCCCCTGAGTTTGTGTGATTGTTTGTTTCTTGCCAACCCCGTGCCCCGTTATTTTTTCTCTCCTTTCCGTTCATCCCTCCTTCCTTCACCGGTAATTGCCTCTGACAGTGATATGACACCTGGGGAAAAGGGAATAATGATTCACTTCTGTTCTAACATTCTAACTATTCTGCTTACAATGTTTTCTATATGTTATTTATGTTCTATTTGATTGATGTTAAACAGTAAAACATAGAGGAATAGAAATGTGCTTACAAATGGAATTATTATTACTCATATGAATAGCATTAATGCCCATAATAATTATTGTAAAGCTTTATATAGCAGGAGATCTAATTTCTTAATGTGTTGTAACTTTTCTCATAGCTTTAACCTGGCCATGGCAAATGAAACTGAGCTCTGCACAGATGTGGATGATTTGGTGAAGCATTATTTCTTGCCCGTTGGATACTCTCTGGTCTTCATCGGGGGCCTGGTGGGGAACACGGCTGCAGTAGGCGTGTATGTGCTGAAGTTTCGCCCATGGAAGAGCAGTAGCATCATTATGGTCAACCTGTCTGTCATAGACCTGTTGTTTGCCTTGAGCATGCCCTATCTGGTCTATTACTATGGTAACGGGGACCAATGGACACTTGGTGACTTCATGTGCCGTTTTGCACGCTTTGTTTTTCACTTTAATTTGTACGGAAGCATCATGTCCCTCACGTGTATCGCTGTGTTCCGGTACGTGGTGGTGATGCGCCCCCTGTGGACGCCTCGGGTGCAGCAGAAACGCTGGGGCCTCCTGGCTTGTGCTGTTGTGTGGATCATAACTGCAGCGGAGCTCACTCCAATGCTCACTCTGATTGATATGAGAGAGGGAGACAATCAGACCTATTGTCTGGACTTTGCCAGCACCACTGATGTGGATGCCATTCACCTGTACAGTCTGCTCATTACAGCCTTTGGATTTGTGCTTCCTCTGCTCGTGGTCTTCGTGTGTTACATCGGGATTGTTGTGCAGCTGCGTAAAGGGCCTCAAACCAGCAGCCCTTCTCGGATACGGGCTCAGCGAGTTGTCATCCTCATTCTGGTGGTGTTTGTGCTGTGTTTTCTGCCCTATCACATCCTGCGTGCAGTGCGCATTGAAACACGCAACATGCCACACCTTTCATGTACACTGAGAAAGACAGTACATACAGCCTACATCATCTCCAGGCCTGTGGCGGCATTCAACACCTTCTTCAACCTGGCTCTGTACACTCTGTCAGGAGAAGCATTCAAAAAGGCCTTTGTCAGTGTCTTCTCCTGCCAACGCTGGCTGAGAAAGAGCATCTCTCTGGTGAACCTGGCTTTCATCAGCCCAGCCGGTCCAGCACTGACTGAGGAGTAACAGCACAACACTTACTGTCCCATTGCTGAGAAAGGACCAACAGACAGGACGTGTGGTGTAACTTGTGATTGAACTGTGCTCTTAGTAATAAGAGATTTCAATGTAATTAGACAATTTGCACTAGAGTGTGTCATGTTTAAGATAAGATAAGATAAGCCTTTATTGATCTCACGCAGGAGAAATTTACTCGCCACAGTAGCTCCAGGACATTTGGACAAGAGGGAAAAAGTGCATGCAGGCAGGGAGGGGATAAAGTAAGTAATAAATAATACAAATAAATAAATAAAACTGTGTTGAACTGTGCCACTTAAAATACTTTTACGCTACTATGTACACATACACTGCTGGCAGTACATTTGTGTATTCTTGTATTCTTTGACTTCTTTTTGTATAGTTAGTAAGTAAACACAAACATTTTTTTTAATGTTTATTGTTTTCACTCAGTGTATCTGTAAATTCAATATTTTTAGATCCATATTTTGGCATCTGTCAAAATAAATGGAATTCAGAATAAAATAAAAGTGTACCTACTAAGTATCAATCAGGATAATTTTCTGCTTTTGTCTTCCCAGACAATGTGATTTAGCGACCCAACAACACTTACAGCAGCTACTGATCTATGAAACACTGGAAGGCTGTATCTGAGCACTTGTTTTCACCTTGTCATACGTTAACAAGGCAGCAGCTCAGTCCTAATTCTCAAAGTCAGCACCCTACTTTTCTGTTCTCAGGCTCTAGAACGACAAGGCCTTTGAAATATACACGCACACCAAACACACTTCAAGAATTTCTTAATACAAGAAATAAATCCCTCCCAAAATCTCTCCCCTTCAGGTAAGGAATCCTTCACCAGTGATACATATGTTTTCTATGGATGTTGTATTGTCATATTTTACTAATTTATTACAGACCATTTTGCATAGTCGTTAAGTGCCCATACCATAAAAACAAATGCAAATGTTATAATGTTCCATAAATGCAAATGACAAAATAGGACTCATCACTGTTGACCAGTGGCAATCATTTTATTGTCTGGCTCCATGCTGAGTAGAGAGGAAGATAGTGGCTGATAGAAATCTATTTTTGTCTGTGGACGGAACAGTTTCCTTCCTTTCATACTTATGGATCGCCTTTGCTTATTTTCCTTTTTGTAAATCAAAAAATTAATATGAGGCAATGATTCTCGTTCCACGCATCGTCAAGAGTTGTTGTCTGCGTAAACGCATGGAAACAGATTGTTTTGCCAGTGTGGTGCAAATGGAACGCCAGTGGAGCTGAGTGCTATACGTTTGTCAGATTAGAGAGGGGAAAAAGCATTCAGAGTTGCTGGCTTTCTTTTTTCTCTGCTGTGCTAGAGTCATGGTCAATTGAACTTTAAATGATCAATTTGGAAGCGAAGAGCCTGTGATCAATGGCCTAATGGTGGAAATACCAATGTTCTCTGTCTGTGATGTAAGAGCGCTGAGACCAGCTCTGACAGCCTGTCTTTCATTCCTCCTTTTTGCATCTTGAGTGACTGAGTGTATGGTGCATGGAGAAGAAGTTGGCACAGTGCACAAAGATTTCACATTTTTATGGTGAGAACATGCTGTGAAAGGCAAAACACGTGCATGTACACATGCAGACCAGAGAGTCCATCAGGAACACTTTTACATCACTAAATGCTGCTTATTTTTATTGAACACATTACTTGCAAGACATTGCCTTGTTAGTGATTTTTGCAGCTAAATCACTCAGAATAAAAACACTGCAGACCATTGCCAAGTTTGTGCTTTGATATTTGTATGAAGCCAAACATCACAGAGTAGCTACGATACTTCACTGATCAACACAGCGCTATATCACATACAGAACACTCCCCCTCACACTCAAACCAGCTCCTTCAGAAAGCACAATACCGCACAATACCTGCACATAAGTCTGCTCAAGTAAAGCTTTGGAACTGCTTGGAAAACATTCAAAGCTAATGCATAAATTAACCAGTGCTTTGTTTAAATAGAGCTTTACGAAAAACATGAATACAAAATGTTGCCATGACAAATACATCCATCATAAATATTAAGACACTATTGGGTAGTCCAATAAGCGCAAAGAGGTTTGTAGGGTAGCAGGTTTTGGAGCACAGCAGAAATGGAGGGCAAAGGTAGCAGAGAATAGCTTATGTTCCAGTCATTTTCAGTAGGTCCTGTTACCATCGAACCACTTGACTACTGTAATCCTCTGTGGTGGCTACCACCTCGAGTGCATTCACCACCTCGTTCTGATCCTCTTCCTCTGCTCCCAGTCTGAGCAGCTGGGCCCAGTATGTCCTGTGCAGCCGCTGCCTGTGCTGCCTCTGCTGGCGTCTGCGCAGACGCTCCTCCTGGTGCTGTTGCTGCCGCTGGTACTGGTATCGGCGCAAGAACAGCTCCTTGGCATACTCATACAGCTCTACATCCAAAGCGTTGAGGCCCTCGATGCGCCAGCGCACCTTCTCGCTGATGCCTATGCTGGCAGCTCGAGTGCTGTTGATCTGCGTAAAGGCGCGGATAAAGCGCAGGCCAAACGTTCTCTCAAACAAATACTGCGTCTTGCGCTGAAACTCCGTCAGGCCGTAGAAGGCCATGTTTCGCAGGTTGGCCTTGGCGCTGGCCAGCAGCACATGGCCCCTCTCCAGTTCGCTCATGGACGACATGTTGTAGCAGCCCACCAGGCTGAGGTCCGCCAGCATGCGCACCTGTCTGTTGTTGGCCAGGTTTGAGGGGCAGTTCATAAAGTCTGTCAAGGGCACGCCGGTCCAGTCATCTCCACTGTAACAGGCGGGCAGTTCGTCCTGAGTGGCCGGACGCCCATCGCACATATGCAGGGCTGTTTTCCATGTGGCTCCACGCTGAACATGCTTCCACTCACTCAGGTACCGCGACACAGGGTCTCGAAGCATCGTGATGTAGTAAAAGTTTCTGCATCAACAAACAAGACAAGACACATGTCACAACATTGTTTTATACATTCACATGTTTCTAATAGTAGAATAACAACACTAAATGAAATTGTGTAATTGTACAAAAGTGTAGTGTGTGTTCAGACTGTGAGCTGCAGAAGAATGGGGAAGTGGTCCCTGGTGTGTAGTGCAGTTACTGCAGTGAGGTTTATGTCCCAGTAATGTCACACTGCTGGTTCTGCTGCAGCATCACACAAAGTGTGTGCAGCATGAACAATGATCCGGTGTCTAATGATCAAACCTCTTCACCAGACACTGTGATACATTACGGCTCGTGAACTTAATACATTTTGTGTTTAGTAGTTTAGTCAACCGTCATGGATATAACATTTAATAAAAGGCTTCACCTCATAATAGAGTTGGGCGGTATCCAAATTTTGATACCGTTAAACCGTCTCCACATTTTCCGGGGGTATACGCAGGCTTGGGGAGTAACGGATTACATGGAACGGCGTTAAGTAAAAGGATACAAAAAAAAGGTAACTGTATTCCCCTACAGTTACAAAGAAAAAGACGTAATCAGATTACAGGTACATTTAGTGAAAATGGGGATTACTTAGCAGGATTACAATTTGAAAGCATTTTATGTTATTTCATTTTTTCATTTAAAGCCGGAGGTCATATGTAGGGAAAACCGCTCCGCGCGCGCTCTGTGAAACAAACTTGCATCGGCGCGCACTGAACTTCACGCAGGTCGCGCACTACGGACTAAACTTGCACCGATACGCGCTCCCGCCAATCATGACGATTGCCGCTGTTGTGTTTGCGCCTGTTCGCCGATCAGCTGTTAGCCTGATATTTACGCGGCATTTCCAAGAGAAGAAGCATCCTTAACTTCCTACGTTAATGCTACGTAAGAAGGAACTCTCGCCTCGGGACACGGGATACGTTCGGGATTATGTCCTTTTCTCCGGATTATTAAAGACAACACGACAAACTGTTAGAATGGAGCTGACCGCATTCTTATGGGTGAGTCATATTATCAGGTTATTTCTGCATCTATTTCGGCACTAAACCAGGACTAAACCAGGACTAAACCAGGACTAAACTAGGTTTAAACCAGTACTAAACCAAGACTAAACCAGATCTAAACCAGGACTAAACCAGGACTAAACCAAGACTAAACCAGATCTAAACCAGGACTAAACCAGGTTTAAACCAGGACTAAACCAAGACTAAACCAAGACTAAACCAGGACTAAACCAGATCTAAACCAGGACTAAACCAAGACTAAACCAGGTCTAAACCAGGACTAAACCAGGTTTAAACCAGGACTAAACCAGGACTAAACCAAGACTAAACCAGATCTAAACCAGGACTAAACCAAGACTAAACCAGGTCTAAACCAGGACTAAACCAGGTCCAAACCAGGACTAAGCCAAGACTAAACCAGATCTAAACCGGGTCTAAACCAGGACTAAACCGGGACTAAACCAAAACTAAACCAGGTCCAAACCAAGACTAAGCCAGGACTAAAACAGGTCTAAACCAGGTCTAAACCAGGTCTAAACCAGGACTAAACCAGGACTAAACCAGGACTAAACCAAGACTAAACCAAGACTAAACCAAGACTAAACCAGGACTAAACCAGGACTAAACCAGGACTAAGGTGTGTGTGTGTGTGTGTGTGTGTGTGTACGTGTGTGATAACATGTATCCTGTGTATTATTGAATTATTGAATGATTATATGGACTTTTTGTTATAAAAGCATTTCCATTTTAACAAAGTACCTTCTAATACTGCCCTGCCCTGAAACACCACAGTGATGTCAGTGATGGGGGAGGGCTTAGCTTAATGCCTCCCCCCCGTTGGTGAAAAATTTCACCATCCCCCCCTGGTTTCATTTTACAACTCGACTACTGGGTAGGAGCCAGTTTCGAGTTAGCTATCGACTAGCAAACTATTAGCAAGCTAGCTAACGTTTGCGGTCACAAGTACACTTTGTGCATTTGTAGAACGATATTACAACATTTAAACATTATCTAGGCAACATAGTCATGTTAACTGATCCATGAAGACCCTTTAGACAATTCCGAGCAAAGCTGTCGTTAGATGTAGGCCAGCACGCAAGCTGGACGAACATCCTGTCCAGCTGCGGAGATCGGGCAAGATGACTGTCCCGGTAAAACTAAAACTTAATAAATATAATTTCATTGAAGTCATAGGTGTTTAGGTGTTTGGTTTAGTGAGTGACCTTGTTTACTAGTGACTTGGCTTATAGTGATAACAGTTGTTAAAACTACACATAGAACTGTACTTGTCCTCCTAAAAACTTTTAATTGTATTGTAATTTTCTTGTTTTCTTGTTGTTATAGGATATTTGGTGTTAAAGTAATCCAAAAGTAACTGAAAGTAATCAAGTTACATTACTTTAATATTATAGTACCGGGATTACGTTACTGAATACATATTTTAAGGAGTAACTAGTAACTGTACCGGATTACATTTCTAAAGTAACCCTCCCAACCCTGGGTATACGGTATTACCGTTGCTAAGGCTAAAAAAAAAAAAACTAAAAAAAAAAACAGCACTACAGTGGAGTGGCCTCGCCAAATGGCAGCTTGCACTTATACCGTTCAGAAACAGAATAGCAAGCATTACATAGGCCTAATGATACTGAAAACATAACAAAACTTGTACAAAATTATAAACTTTTATTAACAAATGTGTAAAGTGCAAATACAGCAGCCAACTGACGGGACGAAATAATAATAATAATTGTCTGTGGGCTAAAGCTAACAAACCAACAGGAATAAAAGAAAAGAAAATCTGAACAATAAATAACAAGACATAACCGAAAATGTGCATATATAACCCTGTCCTGAGAACGCAGTGGAAAATACTGCTCGTTTGTATATTTTTAAAATCTATTAACATGAATCAAATAAATTAAACGTACAACTATACAACATCCCGAAACGTTTTCGTCCGTCAGAAAAAGCTACTCCTTATTGAAAATAAAAATATTAAGCTATTGAATGCAAAACCAGCATGTTCACTTTTTCCGGCTTGAGTAGGGCACGTTGTGGATTGACAACTTTGCCCGCGGTGCTGAAGACCCGTTCCGATGGAGCTTGTGGCACAAACGCACAGGTATTTTATCAGGAAAGCGCCTGACTCCACTGGATTTCCACCAAAGAAGGGGGTCTTCATCTCCCAGAATAACAGCCTCGTGTGGAAGTTGCGTTTGTAATAAGAAACCCGAAAACTTCTCACATTTCAGACTCAAAAACGGTGAGTTGTTTTTAACACGCGAGAATATCAGAAAAGGAGCTGCGTTAGAACACAAAAGCAGCGTGTCAAACGTCACGCCTTTTTTAAAGGGACCGCAACTATTATCAGAAGCAATGACTTTATAACCAAGTGCTTAACCAAGAACTGAGCAAAACCCGCATGGCAAAGCTGTAACAACACAGTTAAGAAGGTGAATTATGCATACATTCACGAGTGCACTACACTCGTGACAATATGCAGTTGCCTCTGCTCCTCCACAGTGCCGCTGTTATCTCTCGACGGGTAGGATGTTTCACCAGAACACCGCCACGGTCTGCACGCACGTTTTACACACAGCCTCGTTGACATTTCCCGGCTCTCCCTTGTCATTTGGCCGAAATCCGAAATGCTGCCAAATTGCAGACGTTGTGTTTTACTTTGGGACCAACTCAGCGCGTCTGTCATGTGTCTTGTTTTTCTCCTCCTTCTGAGCGGTAATGTCACGTGACGACGCAACACCCAGGAACTTCATCGAACGTCATCTCTCGGATAGTAATATTAGTTTTAAACTGTAATAGTATTAAATTAACAAACACAACCACACATACATAGGTGCTGGACAAACACTCTTTATTTAGGCATTAAATTAATTATAGTTAATATTATATTAGGGCAAGATTTTTTTTTTTTTTAATGACGGTAATGAATCTGATACCGTTGCTATTTTTAGATACCGCAGTATACCGTATTACCGTATTACCGCCCAACCCTACCTCATAATAATACTTATCGTTTATTGTGTATAAGTTGTATTATGTGATGAGTTTTCCATTGCTAGCACTTTTTATTCTATTTAAGACCACTCAGATGTGCCCTAAACAATGTTTGAGAAAATTACTGTTGCCCAGCTATGTCTAACCCTTTCAGCAACTACAGCTCCTTATCTTTTGAGTTCAGCATTGACCACCCTCACAGCGAAGTGACTGAAGGAGGCAGTGCTGGGAGATATTCACACATTTAGTTGGTTTTTAAAAGGAAGGTATCACATATAAAAGGAAAAGAAAATGTTTGTTCCCGTGTCACATGGAAAGCAAACCAAATCTAAAGACGAGTCAAAAACCACAGAGTTCACTCGCTTCATTCAGCAGACACAGTCCACCTGTAAGGTTCCCGCTAAATTAAGACTTCGATTCAAGGCTGCTTTGACACATCAGTGCAGCTGTGACTTATTGGCATAAATATTTATTTTGGTTGATTAATAACTAGGTATTTGTGTTGCTAAATGGATCAAATAGAATAGAAATAAATAAAGATATGGCCTGTTTAAATTTGTATAATTTGAGATAATTCTTTGCAAAGCAGTGAGCTGTTTAGAGCTGGAGCTTTTACAAAGAGACCATTCAACCACTTAACTGCTAAATTTGATTAAATAGAGTGAAGCGTGCACAGAGCGTGCAGCCAAACAGCCCTAAAAGGTCCACAATTCAGCAATTATTGGCGGCCGGCAGATATCAATCAGCTATGATATATATTTAAGTGAGTGCCATGATGATATCATGGCAGAGAACACCCGCAGACAGCACACCACCCAGGGATAATGGCCATCCACAGAGGAATCTAAGTGAATTAGCCTGCCATCTTCGGCGGGTTGAATGGACAGCTCGAGATGGATGGACGAGCAGGGCCGCCTCACAAAGCTGCCTTTGTTGTAGTTGTTGCAGAATGGCTCAGTCTTTCCTTCTCCTGTGCCTATCATCTATCTGTACAGCTAACCGTGAGACAGAGGATCAATAGATGTCCATGCAGCCCGCCTCTTTGCGTCTGCATTTTTTTCGTGACCTATTGACAAAGAGCAGCAAATGTCAAAGCTCTCTTCTTACCCGTGTCAGTGACAGAAAGGGTCAGATTATGAAAAGGAAGCAATGATTACCAGTCGGAAAAGTGCCAAGTACAATAAGAAAGGCTATAACGCCATAACGTCTGTACAACATATAAAAAACATTCTAACATAGTAAGCCAGATATCTTATACTGGCTCAGGTCTTTTTGATGGGACTTTAGAAGAAAAAAATGCGTGAAACTACATTTGACTGCCTATAGTGAAAGAAAATTATGCCTTTAAATCAAAAATGCATTTCTGGAATTTGTTTGGTAACCAATTTTTTGCATAAAAATATGTTGATTGAACGAAACGTATGCGATTGACAGAAAACGACTTGCTTTAGGTGATGGATGTGGGTTTCTGAAGGTTTTCCAAACCAAATAACTTTTTGTCACATCGATCTTTCTCAACAGCTGTGATCTAGTGCATTTTCTCCCATGTTGGTGCTATAATTCCATTGCATGTGCTAAATGGCCTTTTAAGTCACTCTGGAGAACACGAGAAGAGTTTCAGGGTTTTCACTGAAACCTGATTGATTGTGCGAAAACCTTCTGTTGTCAGAGCGATTCTTCTTCTGCACTGTCAAATAAAAGCACAATCAGCCCGGGCTCTGCGTGTGATCGTGCGTAGCCGTGTGCTGCTCTGGAGAGAAAGTAAAATCAGCTTGTTGCGTTTTGCAGGCGATCAATGGCGACGCCTCGTTCATGCCCTTCTGCTGCCTGTCACCTTTCTCCACACGGCAACCTGCAAACACTATCGACCAGCTCAGCCTCTGATTGTCTCTCTCTCACTCTCTAAATCACCATCAAAAAGCTACAGAGGAAACTCACAGCCCAAGATCAATATCTGCCTTGTTAATTCACTCACTCCCATCAAGGACACCATCAGACTCATGATAAAAGCCTTGATGGAAACTATTTATGCTACTGAAGGAGCAGCCCATACAAAAACCGGGCCGATCGACAACAATCTCATTTGATTCATTTTCAAAAAATGAAAATATATCATGTTGCCTTTAGTTCGGTTGTTTGGTAAAAATGGTTTCACACTGCTTCATTGGGTACTGTCAAAGATGTATCACTTATAAAGGCATTTGGATGAGTGAACTTGAGAGAAGAAGCAGCTTTGAAAACAAGCACAGGACCGCACATCGATTTCACACTAAAGTCGGGGTGTTGATAACTGACACAGTCAGAGCAAATCCATTTTAAGGGTGTTTCTGTGGACGCTTTGGGACCCTCACCCAGCAGCCCTTGGGATTAGTCACCTCCACTTTCATGGTCGCCTCCCAGGTCCCTCTGAAACCAACCTTTGAGTATGATAATAGTGCATCTCAACTTTTTATAAATTGTATGACATAAAAAATCATGTTGCATGTTTTTTTGATGTTTTCTAAAGCTTGGTTGTAGAAGGTGACCTATTCCTGCTAAATAAGTGAAATAGAAGGAATGATACTGTTCCTGGATGGACCTATAAAAGTTTATAGTGTGAATTCTCACACAAAAGGGAGGCAATGAATGCATGATGTAATCTTTAACTCTATAGAGCGTTTTCACGTGACGTCATAATCTGGAAGTCAGCCATTTTGTGGGGATTCGAAGCACCGCGAACAGTGTATTTATGCCGCAAAGTTTAAAAAAAAGCAAAATGGTCAAGCATTGTGCGGTTCTAGGCTGTCACAATAGACCGGACAGAGAAAAACACCTGCAGGTCTATCGTTTACCTAAAGTAGTGACCGACCAGGGTGAACAGACAGAGCGATTATCAAAGGAAAAGAGGTGATTGTGGATCGCCAGACTTCAACAGAACTTGGATTGGAAAAATCATGACAACATTCACATATGCTCAGATCAATTCGCAGCCGGTACGAATTTCATACTGTGCATTGTGATTGCTAATTTTGAACCAATTTGTAGTGACCACATTTACATAACCAAACACCGACTAAACTTGCCTGGAAGAATCCATGACTCATCGCTGTACCAGCGAGTGAGTCTGGTAACGCTTGATCCACAGAATGCGCTGCGGTTGCGCGTAGACAGACAGCTAAGTGAACCAATCAGAGATTGCGCCATCTTGATTCAAAACTGAGGCGGAACTTCCGCTGCCTAAGAATGACTTTGCGGGCAAAGGCGGGGGCACTGACGTCACCATCTTTGAACGAATCAGAATCGCGGAGTCCGTTTGTAACCGGAGGAGCGAGGGTGGATGGAGGGTGTCCAAATGGTATCGCGGTGTATAGGAAATACAGAGAGATATCATTTGGCTGGCCAGGTAACGACTAAACTAGATCCAAGGCATAAATGTTAGTTGTAAATACTTGTACATGTACATGTTCATTTGCTTCATTAGCCCCTACAGTAAACTGTATTACAATGTTAATATTTTAATCTTTGCAAAACGTGAATAATAAAAAGCAATATATTAATACTTAAACATGTTACACATGTAATACACGTATGCCTACCTTTACATCACAATACGCTTGTCTCCAGTTTTCCGCACTTTTGCGCTCTCGTACCAGCCACAAACAAACTGGTTGTTGCCTCCAGACTTTTATAGCTCTGAAGGTCTTGTGCTGTACAAGGGCTTGGGGAGAAGACCAGGTAGTTCACAATGTCAGGAGAGCTTACAGCAGCAGAATGGACAAATCGCCACTGTCACTGAACAAATTTGAATCCATCTCATACGGATCTTCTTGGCCAATTAATTTGAGTTTTTTCATATAGCGCTTCTTTTCTTTGGCATCCAACTTCTCCCAATACAGCTGATTCTGATGTGGAAGATTTCTCATGAAATTTAGATTTTTTTTTCTGCATGATCACTATCTAAATACATGTAAATTTGAGAGCATACTCATCCCAAGATGGCCGCACATCCGGGTACTCGTCCTTTTTTTCGGGTTCATGAAAACGCTCTATTGGCACTCACTAGGGCTGCATGGACATGTAGAGTGCTTTTTTTTTTTTTTTTAAAGAGAACAACATGAAGCTCTTGTACCAGGAAAGGTTTATAGATCACACTGCATTAGGCGGAGCAGATAAAATCTGAGGAAGTTCGATTTTCAGTTTAGTCAACCTGACTTGTGGTGAATGGATGGGTGTAGAGTTGGACTAACCAATACAATCATTGGAAGCACAACCAAAGAACACCAATCTCCAAAAGCAAATAAGAGTGACTATTAGAGCTCTGAAAGAAGAAGATCAGCTGAAAGCAGCAGCAGAGCGCAGAAGAAAACCCCTCATTACATCAGTCTCCAGACCAAGAGGTCAAGTGGGAACCATTTCCACTCAACTGTGCCTCTCTCATACTGTACACTAATGTAATTTTTGTGTGCCAATTACAGGCTTCCCAGCACACATACTAAACACAGCTACAGATACCCGCGTTTAGCTAAAAATATTCCATTAATAGTGTCTTGGCTGTCCAAAATTCAGTGTAACCCAGTTGGTGGGGCTGCTGGCCTCTAACAGTATTTGATAAATCACTGTGAAGTGCAGATTGAGAGGAAGGGAGTGAGAAGTGATGAGCAAGGAGCCTGGTGCTGCACTGTGATGTGATCTTCACTGGTCTCACATATGAGATGCTATTTTTGGGCAATAAAGGAAAAGCCCCAGGGAAGCTGGAGCGGAGACCGGAGAACCTGGAAAGACTTCCAGAAAGACAGGGCCATACAGGCCATATGTGAGGTGAGCTGGGAGTTTGTGGAAGTCTAAAGTAAACCATAAATACAAATAAGCTTAGGCACACATCTTGTAGATTCAATACCGTGTAGTAGTGGGTGCCTCTCTGCTGATAAATCTTCAACGAAATCATCCATCTGCTTGTTCACATTTGGATGTGATTCGTGTTGCTCCATTCAGCACAGTTCCAGACTCCATTTGGTTTGTTAAACACGTTGTTTAGCTGATCCACGCACACAGCAACCTGGTATGTGCAGCTTTAGTAGCTTTAGCGTCTTAGCTTTAACCTTTGCTTGACATCATAATCTTTGCAGCTTTGTGAGGTGTCAGACACTCTTCGAGGTTCATGTAGATATGGACGAATAAATGGAAGACTGCACTAAGCAAAAGGTCACGTCTACCAACTCAACTATAGCACAGGAATCTCTGACCTGTTGCAAACAAAATCTGGTATTCATTATAACCTTTATGATTTGCAGGTAGTTTTTTTTTTCTTTTATGACAAGTATAAAATACAAATTGCACTTCTAAAGACAGAGAGAAAGAGAGACAAGCTCACAAATAATATTTTGCATATTGGACTAAAATAGCAAATCAAATGCTGTTGTAATTTAAATCTCAACTTCTGTATTAATCCCCCCTTCTTCCTCCCTATATAATAAAACCTGTCTTCGACTGCCCCTAATCCTCGTAAGGAGTGGGGAGATTAACAAGATCCCATCTCATTTCTCACAAGAATACTAGAAACTAAAACACTATCATCAAGGAACAGGGTAGATATATTTCTCAGCCACAAGCTTTTAATGCCATTCCATCTCAAAACAAGGTGTATTCAAGTAATTTGATCATTGTCAAAAAGGAGGTTTTTGAATAATATAATAATGTGACTTCACAGTAAACAAAACAATCTGCTGATGAGAGTGTTTACAATCATTGTCAGTTCATTATCACTTCTATTTTAAACCAATCAAAACATATAATGCACTTTATGACTACTTTAGAAGTGATAAATACATATTTTCTTTGGAGATATTGATATATGCTGTAAAATACATGTTCCCTGTTTGTGAGAATAATTATTTTAAATAGTTTGCTTTTTATGCAGTAATTTATTTATTTTAGTTACCAGTCTATCCACTAACAGATATAAAACTAAATGAATTAAAGGGCCTATATTAAACTATTTTCTGAGCTATGTTATAATGTTGTGTCCTCATAAAAAAAGAAAAGAAAAATAGAATAAAAATAGTTTTTTTTCACACAGACCCTGCTTATTTCATCTCTCAAACTGAAAACATTCACCTTGTGAGTTCATGTGTTAAAACAGTGCTCCACTGTGGTTTTTAGTCTATACACCATCACCAGAATAATTTGGATGATTTCAACCCTGGAATTGCCCATCTCTACTGAACAAAAGGTTAGCAGTAACTATTATCTTGGAAAGTACAGCTTCATGACATAAGGTGGAACAGAGCATTTTGAGCTTTGGAGATGAAGACAACATAATAATGCAAGATTATGTGTGAATGACAGAAGGCTCAACTCTGGGTATGTCTTTGAGGATGTAAAACATTCTACTATGGCTTAAAGCTCACAGGAGTAAATTTTGTGTAATATAGGATCTTTAAATGTATACAGGGCCCTGAAATCATTATACAAATCTACAATTGGTTGTATAGCTTTTTATGTAAATAAGTATCGTCATGTTTTAACGTTAATAAGGTCACATACATGAGACCTGCTAACAGTTTCTTAAATACACACATGGACAGGTTTGTACGAATTAAATTTCTGCCAAATGCTGCCATATGTTGTGCCATTAGTGTGGCCCGTTTTTCGTCAGCTTGCATTCATCTGTGACGTCATCATTCAGCCCCCTCATTCACTGATTCAAACGACAGATATGATTTTAGTGCGTACATCTCAACGTCAGGCTTTAGCTCCACTCTCTCTTGAGGGCCAGTACTTTCACCCTTTTAGCCAAAAATAAAAATGTAGTGTCAGGTACTGCATTTCCGCCTACAAGAAGTGATGAATAGGACTTGAGTGAAATGCAAACTGTCTTCTAAATCAGCAGCAGATTTCACTCCCTTCTCTCCATCTTTTTGCAATCGCACATTACAGATCGGTGGCCATGTTTTGATTTGTTAGCTATGCAGGGTCACATTTTTCCTACTGCACTCACATCATTTGACAATCAAATGTTCTTGTTGTATTCAGTTCACAACAATGCACATTACTCAGCAGTTTGTTGTACCTCGATGTGAGAGCTAAGGCAAAGAAAAGATAACGGAAGACCTGTACATGCGTTAGTATAGCTAATAATGCAAGGACAATACGCAGCAGTCGTCTATTGAGTTTATGACTCACAACACTCTTTGCAGGTTGAGACCACTTTTAGTGAACAAACATACACAGATCTTTTTACACTGAGTTCTTTGTCCTCATTAGAACCCACCCTCCACAAGTCATTTCTGTCTTACAGCTAGTGCCATGACTTGCATATTACAATCTTTCTATGCTGAATGTCCGCCCTGACATTACCCTCTACATTTGTCCATGCGCTCAAATAATAGATACCAGACACCTCTTCTGTGGCTGATGAATCAGTCCATTTTAAATCTTGCTTGGTGGACCTATGGTGTCCTCAGCCTATTCAACATTAGGGGTGTGCAAAAATATTGAAATACGTATTCATATATCATGATACTAAATTTGGTGATACAGTATTGTTATCATGGGCCGCTGTATCAATATATCACCAAGATTTTTTTTTTTTGGTATCTTTTAGCAATTTTTTATGTGTGTACTTTAATTGTGTTGCTTATTTAGTGGAAGGAAACTTCTTCATACAATACACTTGACATTCACTGTTTTGATTATTAAAATAGATGTATTTGGGGCCAAGCAGCGAAGCTGCGAGGCACCCATAGTGTTTCTACTGATTCTTATTATTATAAAATATTCTTCCGCCTCTGGGAGTCTATGGCAACCCCTAGAACCATCTGGTAAAAAGTTGTGAAATTTTGCATGCACATTTCAGCCAGTCTCCTCATTACAGCAATTTATAGGCCCCCACCCCCAACCCTCTAGCGCTACCAGCAGGTCAAAGTTGCCCTCTAGGGCCAGCAGCAGGTCAAAGTTGCATTTGATTGGCTGTCACGACAAAACGATAAGAGATATCAAAAAATCCAGGCATATGTCTGATGAGGCTCAGTCCAAAGATGCTATGTACCAAATTTGAGCAAAATTGGTCCAAAATTGAGGGAGGAGAAGCATTTTGAGTGTTTTTCATAAAATTAAAAATGGCGGAAAATGATGCCATAGGATGACGTCATATAGTGCGTTGGATTCGGCTTGGCCCAAGGAGTCCAGGGATGCCAAGTTTTTGAAAATTGGACATACGATGCAAAAGTTACATGCAGAAATGTACCTGAAAATTCCTTCTGTACGCCCGATTTGCAAAAACTTGGAATCCCTAGAATCCTTGGGCCAAGATGAATCCAACACATCCTATGACGTCATGTCCGCCAGAATAGAATGTCCGCCATCTTGGATTTTATGAAAAACACTCAAAATGCTTCTCCTCCCTCATTTCTGCTTGTAACTTTTGAACCGCAAGTCAGATTTTCAAAAACTTGGTTTCCCTGGGATCCTTGGGCGAAGACTGATCCAACGCACATCATCAAATTGACATGCGTTGACGTGCGTTTCAGCACTCTCAGTGAAACTTGGTGTGCAATGTACCATCCATACAGAATTAGCCATACCAAATTTGGTGCACATTGGCCACTAGGGGGCGCTACAACATGCAAAAAATGTGTTTTGGGCGAAGACTGATCCAACCACGTCATCAAATTAGGCTGGGTCACTGCTTGGCCCCACATTGCTGCTTGAGCTATATTTCATATTAACTTTGCACAGGTAGTGGTTTAACAAAGAATTGTTGCTAAAATGTATTTGGTTCTTGAAATTCATCATTATTGTATCATGAGCCATGTTTCATATCAAATCATGAGGAACCCTGTAATTCCCAGCCCTATTCAACATGTTGAACAGTCAGTGTATTGTTTTTTCAACTTATTTTGAATCCTGCATCTTGTTAGACCACTGCTCTAGCATACATTAGCATATTGTGCCATTATGATCATCAGAAGCAGGGTCCCATTGCCAGATTAATCACTTAAACTTGTGAGAAGCCTAAATGTGGCCAGAATGAAGTGGGCTAATTAGACCCGGCTGATGTTGGTAGTGGCCGGCCTGCATTCTTGGCTCTAATCTGAAATAATGAGGTCAGTAATAAGGTTACACTCTCTGACTACTCAGTGTGGGGCAGCTGCCGAGGACGACTAAGGCAACTCTGCAACTGAAACGGTTTTGACGTCTTACAGCAATTGTGACCTGCTGCGATGTCCTTGGCTACATGCTGGGAGCAAAGATCTGCAGGAGACTCTGGCCTTCATGGTCCTTTAAAAAAAATACTCAAAACAACAGACAATATTACTCCACCAAAGTTAATGCAATAAATGCTAGATAAGAGATTCAAAACAATTCATTTTCTTTGAAATTGCAGTGATCAAATGGTGCCACAGGTTTGCTTCTAAATAGGAGCTAAATTCAGCTGCATTTTGACAAAGATGAGTTAAAGCTGTGCCTCTAATGTCTCTTATCAAAACTGAAACAGGTTGCTATGCCAACTCCTCGTCTGACCAAGGAGCTAATTAGTGATGTTTCTTCCATTTCCTGAGCATATTTTTGAGACTTTAAACTTTTACAAGTGCTAATCTGCATTCAGTTATTCTATTCAGCCTGCCCTCGTTTTGTAGCACTTGATGTCCACTTTTTTCCCTTATAGCCCTGGGAGGACGATTGATGTGACGCTGTCTGCTCCTTCTTCACTACTCAAATAGAAATATTGAGAATCCGTTTACTGCAGCCAAAAAGTTTATGCTTTCTGATGTGCTGGATCTGTTTGTTTTGTTTGTTGTTGCTGCAATTAAGATCCTACACAAAATTGATTGTTGTGAGCTTTAAAGTCAAGTTAGTCAAGTTAGTCATATTCAGTCAGAAACCTGAAGTTTTTGTTTCATTCACACGTTTGAGTCATCCTTATTATTAGTTTGTCTACATCTCCAAAGCTCAAAGTTCTCTGTCCCACCTTGTGATGTTATGAAGCAATAGTTTTCAAGTTAACAGCTACCTTTTAAGTTTTGTCCAGAAGAGATTGACAATGCCAGAGCCGAAATCATCCAAATAATTCTTTTGAAGTTGTATGGAATTTAAAAACACAATGGACAACATGTCTTACAGTTTGAGAGAAGGACTCAGCCTAAGTATGCAGGCTTTTGTGTGTTAAACAAACAAAACAGAACAACAACATAGATCAGAAAATAATTCAATAAAGGACCTTGAAGTCACTGTCAGACTTTAAATTTGTAAATATCTACAATCAGTGAGTTCAGTTGCGATATCCTCCATTCCATAGAGAGTCATATCACCAGAGGTCAGTGAATGGATTTGCATGACTATTTAAAATGACATATTTTAATAATTACTTGGCAGATACCAGAATTAATTGTGTTGTGCAAGGTTATTTTGATGTCTAAAGAGCATTTCTGGTTAGAGTAGTTGTCATTGAACTAGAAGATCTCCAGTATGGTCTGTGCTCACTGTGATCTGACAATTGTCCATTATTCACAACGTTGCATGATTTAGAAGTTGATGGCTACTGTTACATTTTAATCACTTGTTAATGGTGCACTATGTACGGTAATTTTTCTGGAGAAGGGTCCACTTCCTCCTCGTCTCCAGGGACAGGTTTATTTTTATTTTTTTGTTTTTTCTAGATGGTTCACATAGTATGGCATTTAACTTATCAATCTTTCTTTTCAATTACCTTTTTGCCATCGTTTTGCCCTGAAAAACATGCGTTCTTACTGTCTGTCACATCTGCGGTCACCAGTCCACAGATTGGTCCACCAGTCCATAACTTGGCCTGGTGAATTCCCATCATTTTCACCCCAAATACTTTTTCCTTCTAGTTAATGAAGGACACACATAACATTTATTACGTCAATTGGTTGGTTGATATATTTGATTAATCACTGGCTCGACACCATTGCATTTTAAACAACCCTTTTTCCTGTCGTTATCAAGACGTATTTGTTTAATTTTCTCAGTCCTGTGGTTTTCACCTCTCAAAATTACAACAGGATGTCTAATTGTTTTAAGCGATTCCGCCCACAATCATTTAAACAAACAAATTAATGACAAGCACTGAACATCCTTAATCATGATTAATTTTTAAACTTCCAACTTAAAAAGAGAAGTACCATTAGTTCAGACATTGCAGTGACCGTGTTCTCCCTGCTAATACATCTTCAGAATTGACTTTACATTGATCTCCAAGGGGAAACTCTTCTTGTTATTTACCAGCTACTTTATTCACTAGAACCAAGCCCCAATACTAAAGAGTTATTTCTATTCAAAAACAGTGACATTCATTTAGTGTACTGGTAAACGAGGTGATGGGAAAGATGAACTGAAGGTGACTAGGAGGTGTTTAAAGGAGCCAGATGGAGCTTCTGTGTAGCGATGGGCGCACGAAGCATGACACTTCCTCTGATCATAAAGCCTGTTAATGAGGTGAGGCTGTCTGCTGTACCTTAACACTCGTCATGACCTTGATTCAAACAATGACAATATGAAACGTGAAAGAATACGTAGCCACGCCTCCCACTCATTTACACACCCAGAGTCCTAGATATGAAGTTTGAATGTGTTGGGAAAAGCCATTCAGACAGAGCTCAGTGGATGTGCGTTTTAAGACAGATGAGACGCTTGTAAAATACTCCGCAGCCTGCCGCATGTTGCCTGGGTGTGAGTGGGCGTCTTCCGCTCCGGTGATGTTTGATCCTTGCTCCCATTGCTATAAGTGACTTGTATAAGACAGGAGTCATCCTTCTATATCCATACACTTTTGTGAGGCGGACTGGCTTTTGTAATCTCGCATACAAAACGCTAGACAAGAGCTTTAAAAATACCCTAAAGATGGATGGGAAGTGCTTCTAATCAGTGGTTATCTCTCAGAACAGGTACTTCCACCAGTGCTCTTTGGATTATATAGAATTATTGCTAAAACTAGAATGGCCCCTTTTTGTTTTAGTGGAACAAAGGGATAAGAGATGAAATTTGAAAGCCTTCTTACTGAAAAATATTGCACTAAGCTGAGGATTGCTAACGTCACATAAGCTAGCACTGTACCGTTTCGTTACTGTGCTGTCATCTCCATATGCGTCAAAGCTCTTCACATATCAGAGGCACGGGTCAAAGGGACAGGAAGAGGCAGCATTCACTTTGGGCTACGCAATATTTATGACATTTTCCCCTTGTATTTATTGATCACTGTTTTCAGTGCTATTTTGTCTAATTAAAAAATAATAAAATGGCTTTCAATATTATTTTCCTTAACATAAAGATAATAATTTCTCCAAAATCTGTCAAATTTCTTTCCACATGTTTTTTACAGAAAGAGGAGTAGCTGTACACCAAAAAAAACCAAAACTATTTAGACATTAGAATGTGATTTTTAACATGGGTGCACTGTGTTTAGGTAGAGGGTCCCTTGATTGCTTTGTTGTTGATGTTGTTGCTTTGTCTGGAATGTTTCATAGTATGGCATTAAACCTTATCTTCATGGAGACCAAACCAGATCAAGTTACAGGTCAGATCTGTGGACAGGCAACTCCACTCACAGTCGCAATGCCTTTTTTGGGGGTATTTTACAGCTAGAAAAACAACTGTAATTTAATACTTTAATTTAATGTAAGATAGAGTTGTTTAATGTCATACTGTGGAACATTCCAGGTAGAGCAATGATATCTCCAGGTGATGGATCCCCAACCAAAACATTACATAGTGCATCTTAAAATAGTGGCATTTTTAAAATATGTATATAAAATGTATTAAACAGTACAGCCCTATATTCAGACAAATATAAAGTACAAGCTTTCCAAGGCTCCACTCAGCTCTTTCCATATCACCAGATGAGACCTAACTGTTCATCTATTTCCAGGGCAGCAGTGAGTGTTACCTGCTAACCTTATGGGCCCGAGCTGTCTATAGACGCCAGAGAGACTGGACATCATCCAGTGGAAATGAAGCTGAGATGACTCATAAACTTGTATCACAATTTCACAGGTGTAGAACAGAATGTGACTCATGGTGTGTTTGCTTCATTTTGGGTACATTTTAGCAAATACAAATATTTCAAATCATGATATGTGGACACAGTTTATCTGTCATTTAGGCCAGTGACAATATCCCATCCCCCTGAACCAGTTATCCTAAAATTATAAATGAGCTTGAAAGCAGCTTTAATTAAAAGCAGTAAATCTGAATGTAATAAAACAGTAATTTACTTGTTGGTAATCAGGTGCACAATATTCTCACTATTCTAGGTTTAGGCTGCAACATCCGTCCCCTTCAGCAGTGCCGTGCATTAACACTGGTTTACCCCTGACAGTGTCCTCTGAGCCGAGTTCTTCCCCGGTTCTGGAGCTGACGAAAGTAGGTCCGGCAAGTTAGTGGCGAAGTGGCGACGTTTACAAGTGAACAGGCTAATAATAATAATAGACGCGCAGTGATACGACTGGAGAGAAAATAGCACCAAGCGATTATGACTTCTGACTTTTTCGTGGGCAACTGTTTTGTGACGCAAATATATCACTTTTTGGACAAATATTGTTTCGAGAAGAAAAACAACCTTTATTAACTGTCCCCACTAACTTGCTGGACCTACTTTCGTCAGCGCCAGAACCGGGGCAGAACTCGGCTCAGAGGACACTGTCAGGGGTAAGTCATTGTTAATGCACGACACTGCTGAAGGGGATGCCATACAGATTCACATCAAAAAACCCAAACTATCCCTTTAATTTCCATCTTACTTTATCTGGTATAAAATTGGTAACTAGTACTGTCATGATAAGTACCATATAAAATTATCACTCAATAGGACTATATGAAAGCTGGTACAAAATATATATAGGGCTCAACATTTATCGAGTGCACAGTTTCTTGAATTTGGGTATTTTTGTTTTGCTTTTAGCTTTAAAAAGTAGAATAAATTACTTCTATTGCTAATTATTGTTTCATTCTGTTATTTATTTGTTGCAGCTCATACCTCTTGATTTGTATCATTGGCATAAAGTAGTGACAGGCCTATGAGTAACAAAAAACAAACAAATAAAGTAATGAAGTAATTATTTCAACAAGCCTTCTGTTGATAACATAGAAGTACGATAACACATTCTGAAGCACGATACATCGCTACAGAGAAATATTGCGATAAGTGATAATATACACAAAGCAGGATAATCCCAGCAAACCAATTTTTAGCTATACTGTATAAATAATAGGCATGGTCTTCAATAATTAAACAAATAATTATCTATAAAAGTTATTTCTTCTACTCTTTAGGGTTCAAATCTCTCATCACAGTGCAGGAAAATGTCTAAAATCTCCCCACTATGGCAAAGAAATTGTACAGTACACACAATAAGTAAGTAATTATATAGTAATTATCGTGGCAGGCCTACATATAAACCAGGCACGTCATGAAGATAATGTCCACGTCTAATTGGCTGAGATGTGAAGCTGCTGACCTTCGACCCTGGCGTGGAGGGGCCTCACACAAAGGCTTCAGACTTAACCGCTCAATGGAGTATCCAATTATCAGCAAGTGTTTATCAATATGCTCCGTGCTGTATCATATAGTGTGGCGCAGTGGTAATGGAGCGCTTCGAAGAGGCTGCCAGTGTGAGAAGACGCGGAAAGTCAGGTGCTAATTCAGTACTTATGAACTGCGAGTAGAAACACGTGTCCTCAATCATCACTTACTCCCGAGTCCCGAACTTTACTATTTAAATAATTGGGTATCACATAAAACATTTGAGTGGGAAAAAAAACAAACATGTATTTAAATGTGTGTTTTTTTTTGCCTAGAATGATCCACAGTATGACATTAAGCTTATCTTTCACCGTGAAGAAAAGCAGTAGGCCAAATTACAGCTCAGATCTGTGCAGAGGCGACCTGGCTCACAGTAAGAATGCTTGTTTTTTCAAGGCATTTTTGAGAGATTATGTAGATTATGTATTTGTTTTTTGAGCCACATACCTTGGTAACCACTTAAAGGTGCTTTGTGTGGCATTTTTAGTGAAGGTCAGCCACCTGCTTGTCTCCATGGAAATGTTTTTCCTTTGTCTAAAATGTTCCACAGTATAGATTAAACCTACAGTATATCAAAAGGGAAATTACAGAACTATGCTACATTACAGTTCAAATCTGTCAAATGTATTTGCAGAAACACCCATAATCAATAAATGCTAGATGGATATGTTTAATGTCATACCATTGAACATCCCAAGCAAAGCAACAACATCTCAGTAGAGACAAGTAGGTAGCGGACCCTGCACCCGGAAAGTTACACAATGCACCTTTTAAGTAACAGCAATAGCGTTAGACTTGTTTGCACCACAGCGCTTAAGTGTTGTATTTCCCAGTGTCTTTTAACATAAAGCTGACAAGTGTTAATTGTTGTTTATTCACTTTGTGTTACTGATATGACGGTGAGGCGGATCTCCAATACTATTTAGGAGCATTTTGTTAACACACAATACAGCTGAAGGACTGGCAGTACCCCCCTCCCTTGCGTTCAAAGAGGCTGTAACATATGGAGATTTGAGCCCTGAACCTAACGCTAGGCAAATTGGCTTCAACTCAGGCACCACACCTCAAAGGACTGTGGCCTTCTTAAACGATTTAGCCCCTTAAGCTGAGCTGTAATTAAAGGAAATTGAGGCAGGCCTACAGCAGATTAAGGTAACAGTCTGGCGATGTATAGGTATGTGCGTTTGGTGTGAAATCAAAGGAGTCTGTATTTAACACAATAAAGAATAGGTCTGACAGTGCTGACGGTCAATACCACTGAGTTTAGCGAATGAGCCCCAGAGGAAGGTGATTTCACAGGCTCTAACCTCATTCAATAATGATCTTTGCCTTATTGATTAAAATGGGTGTTGTATGTAGCACATTTAAAAATCACATCTTAGCCTATATATTTTTATGTTTAGTGCATAAAACATGCAGCAGTGTCACACACACATTTTGGTGTTTGTTGGTGTCTTTGCCTTTAGATCATGTAATAATCACTTCATCAATTGAATTGTTTGTCTTATCTGCATGCCCACTGGTAGTTCCAGATCCATTATTGAAAGGATTAGCCATAATATATAATATGCTTCAACATTATTTTATTTTATTTTTTAAGTGAATTAAACTAGAAATGTGTAAAAAATCTAACTTTTCTGTTTATTTAGGAATATTAAGAGATATTATTGAAGCTGTCAGGCTGTTGTGGGTTGCCAATAAGCTAATACTATTTTAATTGCCTACCATTTCCCCTACGCTCTAATTTGCCAATTCGTGTCTGATTCAGGCCAACTTTTGGTCTCATTCAGAGGCGCCCACAGTTTGCTTTAAGCGCATGTGTGTTCGTGCAAGAGTTTATATGTGACTGTGAATGCACGGGCTGGATCACCTTTTGCTCTTTGGCGCGTTCTTCTTGTCCTTCTTATTCATGACCACGGGCACGCAGCTCGTGAGCTCGGTCCAGTCCGCGTGCAGCCCGCAGCTCCAGCCCGTGGAGAAGCGCGAGAAGAGCCAGGACTCAGCTTTACCGGGCCGGTGGCAGGTGCACTTCCTCTGGCCGGGCATACAGTCGCACGGCTGCTCCAGCTGGATGTTCTTGACCAGGTGCCGGCCGAACGTGGTCCCGCCCGTCTTTTGAATGTGTAGAAACACCATGACGTCGTCCCCGCGGATGTCGAAGTCGACGTGTCTGTCCAGGTCCCGTTCCGTAAAGTTAAATTTGGTGGTGATCTTGGAAGGAAGATCCTCGTCCGCCTCGTCCGGATAAACAAACTCAAAG
The DNA here is from genome assembly GCA_036785185.1 of Paratrypauchen microcephalus. Taxonomy (NCBI): domain Eukaryota; kingdom Metazoa; phylum Chordata; class Actinopteri; order Gobiiformes; family Gobiidae; genus Paratrypauchen; species Paratrypauchen microcephalus. The sequence goes on from JAVJIX010000051.1 coordinate 5,781,232, forward strand.
CCGGAGGAGTAGCGCTGGAAAAGCCCCTTCTCGTCCCCTCGGAAGTAGCAGGTGTTGCTGTCCGCAGGGCACACGTACTGGTACCCGATCATCAGGAACAGCACCGCTGCAATGGGGACTAACAGAAGTCTATTGAACTTCTCCTCCATAATGCAAACCTTTAAGTCACTCCGTGGCCACAAACATGAACATCACGTCCCGGTGCTTCCCCTGCTCTCCTCGTACCATCCTGTCACTTGAAAACCTCGCTGCAACTTTGGTCCCGCGCGGCTCTACTCCGCGTCCGAAACTTTGTCCCGTCACTCAAAAGCCGTCACTTTCCTTTGCACATGCCCTAATTTAAATATTCCCGACACTTGACATAATTAGACGTGTACACTGCGCTAACACCTTGGGGACGTCAGAGGAGCGGCACATCCCCGCGCCTGCACCGTGCACGCTCGGCTGTCCTGCCAGTGCCGACTGCTGATCACCATCTGAGCCAGGAGCGCCACGACAAGCGCCTGGAGCTCCCGCCGCCGCTTCCGTGCCACACTTACAAAATCAAGGTCCTTATGGCAGCGTGAATCAAACACTTGAATAAAATATAGGACTTGAGTAACAGGGCATAAATAAAATATACGTGTAAGCATATACGATCGAATAACTATCAACTAGTCTGAGATTTATAGACAAATCTGCTTAGACATTTGCATCTTATCTGCAAAACCATGCATATAATCAAGCCCAAACCTACAAACCTCTAAATTTGTTTTTGTAACATAAAACCGGTTATATCATTTAGGATCCACATCCAGAGGAACATTACAAGTGTAGAAGCAAAATATCACGTTTTACCCCGGTATAGACTTCCTTTTTATTTTGAAAAGGGAACAAATCTTGTTCCGCCTGCATTTCTCCGTCTTTGGCTCTGCGTCTGCGCCAGTTATCTGTCCAGGCTTCCCACTCTGTGACGTAACTCTCTCTCTTTCTCTCTCTCTCTCACACACACACACACGCACACACACACACACACACACCAGCAATTTGAGAGTCCCGTTGGAAAACCATTGACGCATTCTAGTTACAGATGTGCAGATTTGCATTCTAGTTACAGAACTGCAAAAGTGGAATTGTATTCATAGCTTACCAAGTTGCAGTGTTTTTTTTTTTCCTGGCCACTCGCTGTTCCTAGGCATGATATCAATAATTTCGATGATGCATTACGGGCTGTTAGATCTATGTCACTGTTTTGTCATGTGCTTGATAGATTGCCGCTCAACCATCCAAGTGTAAAGAGCTGAATCCGCGGGCGAATCATTTCAGCACCATGGACAGATACCAGCGTGATCGTGTCACATCAATAATTGGCCCTGTGCGAGCTGGAGGAATGCTCATGGGCTCGTCATCACCTTCCTACGACACGCTTGAATACATGATGTATAATAGTTTCTTATCCTAACACTGATCAAGGCACAGGTCTTACATGCGTAACTTTTCTGGTGCTGACCTTGATATAGGTTTATTTAGTTTGTTTTGTGTTTGTTTTTTTGTAATTGTGTCTACTAGTTTTATCCGTAAAATCATCCTTTTGAACTATTTACACAACCCATATTACACTGTTTTCTCATCTCCGTTATAATGTTAAATGATCTCATCACAAACATACCTGGAGTTTTGTTTTGCTTCGTTAACACATGTTTAAGATAAGATAAGATAAGACTTTATTGATCTCACACAGGAGAAATTTACTTGCCACAGTAGTTCCAGGCAGGGACAGTTTGAACAAGAAAGAAAGAAAAAGTGCATGCAGGCAAGAATGGAATAAAATAAGTAATAATAAAAATAAGTAATAATAATAATAATAAGATATTGATAAAGATATTGCACATTTGGACTATATAGTGGAGATTATACAGTCTGATAAAGTAAGTAGTAATAATAAAACAGTAACTAGTTTGGACTATATAGTGGAGTTATACAGTCTGATGAAATAAGTAATAATAATAAAAAACAGTAGCTAGGAGAGTATGGAAAAAGGATATTGCACGTTTGGACTATACTTTAACACAGAAACCTTGCATATTCAGGCTGAGTACTTCTCGCAGACTGAAAACACTCATCTTGTGGTGTCATGTGGCAATAGAGGAAGTGCTCCACTGTGTTCTTACACCTTCACTAGAATCTCTACTAAACAAAAGGTAAAAGTAGCTGTTAACTACCGCTCAAAAACTGCTGCTTCATGGCATCACAAGGTGGAACAGTGCATCTTCTTGAGCACGTGACAACATTCTAACATGGCTAAAAGCTCACAAGAGTCCATTTTGTGCAATATAGGATCTTTAAGAAAAAAAACCCACAAACTCGCAACGGCTTGTACTAAATGCATTTGGTCTTGCAGTAATGGATTCTCTGTAAGCTGCACTGATCAAAAGCTTTTGTTATTTTGCCTAAGAAATATCCATCAAGGGATTTAACCGCGTGCACTCTAGTATGTATTCTGTTCAATCCTCTTTGTGAAGCGCACCCTCTTTGGCCCTTGGCTCTGACACAGGCTTAATCTGTATGGGGGGAGTTTTACCGTTCCGATTGTCTCTTAAGAGGAGACCACCATCCTTCACCCAGGGCCCAGGTGAATCTGTTATGTTAAGACAGGGTGCATGTGGTTTTTTAAAGGTCAAACACAAGTTGGACGATGGCCCGAGAGATGCTAATATCCTGTGGCAGCCTGCTCTTTACCTGCAGGCATCCTCTTATAGCCAGATATGACACACTGCTTTCTACAAATGGCACGCTGATTAAAAAGTGAGCATAGTCCCTGATGGCGAAGGACGAGAAAAAACAAAAAATCTGCATTAATGTTTTGTGCACTGAAGCAAGACTTGTGTTGTTCTGGCTGTGCAGCGGGGATATTTACGAGGTCTCTGGCGCTCACTACACAAGCCTTATGAGAAATAACCCTGGGATGTGCTGAATCAGCTGACTGCAGCTATATACTGTACAGCTCTCCCAATAATGGAACTCAAGCTTCCTGGAAATTATGATTGGATTGGGGATTTCTATTTTATATCTGTTTGGGTTTTGTTTTGTGTATCAAAACTCTGCATGACTGGGCGGCTATGTTTTCGCTATTTATGGGGATTAACTATTGATTTTGAAATGATGTGAAGAGTTGTGGCGGTGAGAAGTTTTGAGCTCCTGCAGTGGTAGCCTACCCCTGGCGGGCAGAGAATAGCTGGGCATTCCGAGCAAATGAGCAGCCAGAGATGCTATTAAAAGAACCAAATGAAATCTGGGAGTGCTGCTCAGGAAAGATTAAGAAAAATTAAAGGGAAAATGTGAAAGCCGTTTTTAGCTAGGAGCCATATCAAACTCCAGGGCATCAATACAAATACGTGCCTATTTCCAGCATTGTAACTCATATTTTGTGGAAAGCAAAGGCGCATTAATCATCCCAACAAGCCTAAATAAACAACACCTTGAATTGTGTTTTGTTTTTCTGTCTGGTATACAATTGGGAAATAAAATGTATTCAGTCTAATACTGTGGTTCCCAAACTGTGGTGCAGGCCCCAGTAGGTGTGAGAATGAGTTTGAAAACTATAAAAATGTTTACAATAATGTTATGTCCAGTCAAATTCATCTTAGACCTTATTTAAACATTAAGGGTCCATATTACATTATTTTCTGATCTACACTCAACAAAAATATAAACGCAACACTTTTGTTTTTGCTCCCATTTTTCCTGAGATGGACCCAAAGATCCAAAATTCACTCCAGATACACAACACTACCATTTCTCTCAAACATTGTTCACAAATCTGTCCAAATGTGTGACAGCGAGCACCTCTGCCCCGCCGAGACAATCCACCCCACCTCACAGGTGCGCCACATCAAGATGCCGATCCGACATCATGACCAGTGCACAGGTGTGCCCCAGACTGTCCACAATAAAAGGCCACCCCGAAATGTGCTTTTTTTTTTTTTGCTTTATTGGGGGTCTGGGGACTCAGAACCAGTCAGTATCTGGTGTGACCACCATTTGCCTCATGCAGTGCAACACATCTTCTTCGCATAGAGTTTATCAGATTGTCAGTTGTGGCCTGTGGAATGTTGGTCCACTCCTCTTCAAAGGCTGTTATGGACGAAGAACACAGGTGCATTTTATTGATGGCATTTTGAATGCACAGAGATACCGTGATGAGATCCTGAGGCCCATTGTTGTGCCATACATCCATGAACATCACCTCATGTTTCAGCAAGATAATGCACGGCCCCATGTTGCAAGGATCTGTACACAATTCTTGGAAGCTGAAAATGTCCCAGTTCTTGCATGGCCAGCATACTCACCGGACATGTCACCCATTGAGCATGTTTGGGATGTGCTTAACCGGTGTATATGACAGCGTGTACCAGCTCCCACTAATATCCAGCAACTTCACACAGCCATTGAAGAGGAGTGGACCAACAGACAATCTGATAAACTCTATGCGAAGAAGATGTGTTGCACTGCATGAGGCAAATGGTGGTCACACCAGATACTGACTGGTTCTGGGTCCCCAGACCCCCAATAAAGCAAAAAAAAAAAGCACATTTCGGGGTGGCCTTTTATTGTGGGAAGTCTGGGGCGCACCTGTGCACTGGTCATGATGTCGGATCGGCATCTTGATGTGGCGCACCTGTGAGGTGGGGTGGATTGTCTCGGTGGGGCAGAGGTGCTCGCTGTCACACATTTGGACAGATTTGTGAACAATGTTTGAGAGAAATGGTAGTGTTGTGTATCTGGAGTGAATTTTGGATCTTTGGGTCCATCTCAGGAAAAATGGGAGCAAAAACAAAAGTGTTGCGTTTATATTTTTGTTGAGTATATGTTATAATGCTGTTTCATATTGTGTTTCATTCACACTTGTTTAACACACAAATCTTGCATATTTAGGCTGAATTCTTCAGTCAAACAGAAAACACTCTGTTCCACCTTCTGATGTCATGTGGTAATACAGGAAGTGCTCCACTGTGTTTTTAAACTCCATATTTAGAATTAGACTTAGACAAACTTTATTGATCCACAATGGAGATTGTTTTGGGTACGGTAGCTCACTCATCAAATATATCATATATAACAGAAGGTGAAAAGGAAAGAAATGAAAAAAAAGTAGATGGAAATTAAAAAATATATATACAGGGGGTCCTCGGGTTACGACGTTGATCCATTCTTAAGACGCGTCGTAACCCGAATTTCGTCGTAAGTCGGATTTTGACTTTGATCTTCCAACCAAAGCACCAATAACTTTTCCATCTCAATAATTAGACCACTTACGCTGCTTGGTTATCACTGCCGCTTTCATAGGAGCAGATCAGAGCCCACATCAGGTACTTCCGCCCACATTGGGCACGCACACGAGGCCGTCTTCTTCGCCCTACAACCACAACAAAGCGTATTCTTCCGCCGTGCGCCGTTCGCGTTTGTTTACGTCGCTTACCACGCTAAACCGCGTAAGACGGAATGACGCGTAATATATATATATATTTTTATGGGGGCACGTTCGTAACCACGAAACGTCGTAAGTCGAGACCGTCGTAACCCGAAGACCCCCTGTAGATGGAGTAGCAACCAAAGAGCAATAGACCAGTGTCAGATGAGACATAATTATATACAGTGGTTCCTCAGTATATCGCAGTTCACCTTTCGCGGCCTCGCTGTTTTGCAGATTTTTTTAAATTCCAATTTTTTTATAGTGTATCAACGCGCATTGTGTTCTGTGTCCTGATTGGCTAAGGGACTCTAGACCTTTGTCGATTTGTCCGTCATTCTCCTCTGTGCTGTGTCTCCTGTACAGTTCAGAATGCGTTCAGACAGATTTATAGACCTCCCAACAAGTACCGAGCACGCATTTTGACCTCCTTGTTCGCTTGTATGCTTTGTTGTTCTAAAGTATGCATATGGATCTCGCATTTCGTTGTCACTGACGTTGATTCTGCCGCTGAGCCACAGAGATGTGCATGTAAGCAGAGTACTTTGGGCCAATCAGAGCGCTTCATTTCCTCCTGACTCCCCTGCCCTGCCTGACGAAGAGGCCCGGTCAGAGGAACTGGGAAATACACGCATCACTATTAATAAATGTTTTTGTTGAAAATCTACGAAAGTTTGAGTGTTTAAACGAGAGAGAAATGTGAGAAAACGTTAATGCCAGTCTGAGAAAGGTGTAGAATGTGTGTGGTGAGGCGTTTACAGCCTTAAAACATGTAGAATAATTGTAAAATATAAAGGTGTCCTACTTCGCGGATTTCGCTTATCGCGGGTTATTTTTAGAACGTAACCCCCGCGATAAACGAGGGACCACTGTACATAAAAATAATGATAATAAATATATATGTGTAAATCAGATTTAAATAGAAAAGTAGTAGTCAAATATAAAAATACAATATCAACACAACTTCAGGTATGTTTTGAACAGCATTCTAACATGGTGTAAAGCTCACTAGAATCAATTTTGTATAATATAGGACCTTTAAGTGATTTTACCTTTTAGTATTGCTGAGCTCAGTCCTTTGATTGACTTATCTGTGCTTTGAAAGGCCCATCTAAGGTTGTACTTTGTGTAGTATATTTTAAGCTTCAAATCAATCACACAGCTGGAGAGCAGTGTCTTGGCAGGTGCTGTTCTTGTGTCTATATTTTTCTCTCTCATGTAATTTCTCTTCTGTGTAGGTCCATATTCCCTCTGACTGAAGCCAGCTGACCACAGGATCCAGTGGTCACCTCATTACAGGCCCGGGAGCACAGACTGACATCGCTTCTCTATGTGCTCCCTGCTGACTCACTCGTGCTTCTGCATTTGTTTGTGCTGCCCGGCAACCTGTTGTTATTGGTATTAGTACAACAGGTGAGGCATTGTCAGAGTGGTGTTGTACTGATTCATGCACCATTATCACCTTAAATCTTCCATTCATAGTTTAGATATGCAAGCCAAAAAATTTGCATAGAATGGACAAATACATTTTTGTTTTGAATTCCATAACTCCTCTAATGTACACAGAAATTAATGAATAAAAATATTAAAAAACACCTTTATTTTGTTGAAATAATGTTTAAAGTATTGGAGAAAATGTGTTTCTTGTCTGTATCTTTTTGAAATGGATCTCACTACTTTCTGTAGGCTGCGAGGCACCCATAGTGTTTCTACTGATTAGGGGGCCAAGCACCAGAGGTGCTGGGCACCCTCTAGGAATCGTATTCCGTTGCCTAGGCGAGTTGCCTAGTAACCCTTTGATCTTTGCTTTGATGTTCGGGTCTGAAAGTTATTATTATTATTATTATTATTCTAGTATAGGAAGTCTATGGCAGCCCCTAGAACCGTTTGGTAAAAAGTTGTGAAATTTGGCATGCACATTCCAGCCAGTCTCCTCATTACCCACAGCAATTTATAGGTCCCCAGCTCCAACCGTCTAGTGGCACCAGCAGGTCAAAGTTGCAGAAATTTGTCAACTGCCTAGCAACGCACCTAGCAACCTTTGATCTGTCTTTGATGTGTCTGTTCTGACAGGGTTAGACCCTGACCCTGTCAGACCCTGTCAGACTCTGTTAGATCCTGTCAGACCTTGTTAGACCCTGTCAAACGGTGCTTGGCCCCCGCATTGCTGCTTGCAGCTATATTTCTTCTTATTATTATAAAATATTCTTCCGCCTCTGGGAGTCTATGGCAACCCCTAGAACCATCTGGTAAAAAGTTGTGAAATTTTGCATGCACATTCCAGCCAGTCTCCTCATTACCCACAGCAATTTATAGGCCCCCACCCCCAACCCTCTAGCGCCACCAGCAGGTCAAATTTGCCCTCTAGGGCCACCAGCAGGTCAAAGTTGCAGGTTTGATTGGCTGTCACGACAAAACAATAAGAGATATCAAAAAAATCCAGGCATATTTCTGATGAGGCTCAGTCCAAAGATGCTATGTACCAAATTTGACCAAAATTGGTCCAAAATTGAGGAGGAGAAGCATTTTGAGTGTTTTTCATATCCACATCATCAAATTGATGTGCGTTGACGTGGGTTTCAGCTCTCTCAATGAAACTTGGTGCACAATGTACCATCCATACAGAATTAGCCATACCAAATTTGGTGCACATTGGCCACTAGGGGGCGCTACAACATGCAAAAATGTGTTTTGGGCGAAGACTGATCCAACGCATGTTACCAAATTAGGCTGGGTCACTGCTTGGCCCCACATTGCTGCTTGAGCTATATTTATAATTTATATTATATTATCCCACCAAATTAAGTAATAATTTGACAATCATCCAAACTTGACATATGCACTTTATATGAAGCAGCTTTTATACACATTAATATTGATAAATTAGAAATATTTGAAACATTTACTTATTTTAATGAATGATTATAACTGATTATCCAACTTTATTATCGTTTTATTGGTTATTGAATCATGTTATCAGCCTAAAACCCCATTTAAATTGTTTTTTTTTTTTTCATGATAATGAGGACGTTTGTTGTCTGGACAGTTATTTTTTCAGTAATCGCATGTGTTTCAGGATTCACCATTATCTTAAATCTTCCATTGATAGTTTCTATGTATAAGCCAAGAAATTAAATGTTCAAATAATATAATTTGTTTTGCTTAAATTAAGCAGCTTTTGGACACATACAGTACTTAATCTTGGTAAATTCCAAATATTTGAAGCATAATGAATGATTATAACAATGATTTCCCAACTTTATTATAATTGTCTTAAGCCCTATTCGGACGGGATTAGTTTTACAGGGGGATGTAGAGTAATGTCGGTTTATCACAGGACCTCTGTAATATAAATGACCCATTCACACAGGACAAGAAATGTCCGTAATATTCATTTGACATGGGAGGAGTTTGTTTACGCTCTGCCGTCACGTATTCGTTGCTGTGCACGTCATGATTAGCCTATGTGTAATATTAGCGAACTATGCAAATTATTGCCCATAATCAGGACTAATAGAGCATACATGACCTAAAACAAGCAGAAGTTTCATGCCTCTGACGACTGACTTATACCTCTTGGTCTTTTTCATTGGTCGATGTGTGCGTTTGTTTGAGAGTACCGGTAGATCATTTTGTTTGCCAGCAAAACAAAGCGCTTCAAGCTCCTCCGTGTTTGAAAATTGCGGTAAATTATTTCTTTAAACGGATGTGACGAAATATTACATACATCTTTACCGAGGGTCGCATTCGCAGGGGATTAATATTACCTATGGTAATTCCCCCAGACCATTTTACAGAAGGTGAAACTCGCTGTAAATTTCACAGACATACTCTGTTTTGTTTACGGACATGGCATGTTCAGACAGGACTAAATTCCCTGGTAATTATTACTTCACCCCATGTCACCCCATAAAACTAATCCCGTCCGAATAGGGCTTTAGTTGTATAATCATGTTCCAAAAACATTCCAAAAACTCATTTTATTATATTTTTCCCATGATAATAATAAGGATGTTTGTTGTCCTGACAGTTATTTTTTCCGTTACCGGTTGTGTTTGAGGATCCAGTTGATGGATGTCCGGGATGACTGGACTCTCCACTCTGTTTTGGATGATTGCAGCACTGTTGGCCTGCGCTCGGCTCCTTGGCAACCAGGCGGAGATTCCCCATCATTGGCCCAGTAACTTCTCAGAGAAAAGCTGTGATACAATCTACATTTTCTCACAGGTAATTGAAGCTAGCTTGATGGTGATGTGTCCTGTGGTGTTCTAATCAGCCTTCCTGTCTGCACCATGAGCCCTGATGGATGTTTATAGTTTCTGAGGACCAGGTCTGTGTGTCACTTTGCAATGAAGTAGATTCAAACAGCTGAATGAATGTCACAGCTGAAATGACTGTAATTTAACTTGTCAGGCTTTATTGTAGCATGTACCCTCATATTAGGGTCACACTTTTAGGCTTCTCTTATTCGTTAAGAAACAGTAGTGCAATTTCCCTGCCAAACATATCACATGCATGACTATTGATACTGTCTTCATTGGAGGTAAATTTGACTTCAAATAAATAGGCCTTGAGATGTCAACATATAGCAACTTCAGTGTTTCCCATAGATTTTGTTACGACTATGATTGCACAAATATTTTTTTATTTGAATAATTTAATCATTTTGTGGAGTATCAATTCCACTTACTGCTTATATTTGAGCTTTAAGCTGTCATTTTTGACCAATGTAGTCCCTTTTATAAATATAAGTTTATAATAATACAACGAGCAACAACGCCAGTTTATACTATGGGGGCCACCATTGTCTCCTGTATTAATGTGAAAAATTGCGACTTCTCAGAATTCACCAAAACTATTGCTGTTTTGCTGTTGATTTAAGTGTGAAACGAAATAATTTACATTTCTGACTGTCTTAACCAAAGGATTAAATAGCAGTGTATTGCCAATGTTCTTTTAATGAATTTCACACTTTCTTAATCAGGAAAAAAAACCTCAGTGACAAAACCAAAGACACAGAAATTAATGATGCAACAAAAAGATGTTTAGGGTGAGCTTCATGTAAGGCTGAACGCCTTTTAATTAAAATTCCTTCTTTCTTTTGTATGAAGCAGGTTGTGTGTTAGGAGTATTTAAAAGCCTCAAGTCCAACGTGAGGGCAATTTATCATATAAAAATCATATAGTAAATCTTCCTGCATTCTGCACAGTATACATAGCTTCTTTCTAGGCATATTTCACTTATGCCTTTTCTAACATTACATTGGTTTACAGATGTAACAGTGAATCAAATAAAGTATACAAAATCCATTTCAATATTTATGTTTCATTATGATTCTCTATATTACACTTGCTCTACTAAAGGGTCGCAAACATACCTGGAAATGTGTTTTGTTTCATTCACATACCTTTAAAGGGATATGCCACCCCCAGGTCAAATTTGGGCATCTCCCCACAGTCCAGAGACTAAAATAAGTGGTGGAAAGCGTTTTCCTGCTCACCCAGCCATTGTCCGAGTCTGTCGCCACTGACCGCCGCGGTATCTGCAGCTCCTCCGCCTTAGACTGGAGTCTAACGTCGCCAGAGAAAGATTTCGGCCAAAAGGAATTAATTTGCTCGATGCGTTTCCCAATTACCTTATGTGTAGTGCACATTCATATCGAGTGCAAATAAATGTGCAAATCAACACGGAGAGCTTGCCTTGGTCATTTTGGGTGGGAACTATTTTCCAGTGCGTAAGAATACAGCCGTATCACGCACCACGTTGTGCAACAGGGGAACTCCCTTCCCGGTGCGTAACAGGGATTCCCCTGGTAGCGTGCTGCGTGATACGGCTGTATTCTTACACACTGGAAAATAGTTCCCACCCAAAATGACCAAGTCAAGCTCTCCGTGTTGATTTGCACATTTATTTGCACTCGATATGAATGCGCACTACACACAAAGTAATTGGGAAACGCATCGAGCAAATTAATTCCTTTTGGCCGAAATCTTTCTCTGGCTACGTTAGACTCCAGTCTAAGGCGGAGGAGCACCAGATACCACGGCGGTCAGTGGCGACAGACTCGGACAATGGCTGGGTGAGCAGGAAAACGCTTTCCACCACTTATTTTAGTCTCTGGACTGTGGGGAGATGCCCAAATTTGACCTGGGGGTGGCATATCCCTTTAACACACAAATTCTGCATATTTAGGCTGTGTTTTTCTCTGGAAACAGTCAGTTCCACCTTGTGATGTCATGTGGTAATACAGGAAGTACTCCACTGTGTTTTCAAACTCCATATACCTTCAGTAGAATCATTTCGATAATTTCATTCCTGACACGTCTCTGCAACATCGCGTGGTGGTCGGGGACAGTACCCCTGGACTGGCAGACTGGGGTGATGGTCCCTCTGTTTAAGAAGGGGGACCGGAGGGTGTGTTCCAGCTACCGGGGAATCACACTCCTCAGGCTCCCCCGTAAGGTCTATTCCAGATTACTGGAGAGGAGAATCCAAACGATGGACGAACCTCGGACCCACGAGCGGTGTGGTTTTCGTCCCGGTCGCAGAACACTGGACCAGCTCTATACTTTCCATTGGGTGCTCGAGGGTTCATGGGAGTTTGCCCAACCAGTCCACATGTGCTTTGTGGATCTGGAGAAGACATTCGACCGTGTCCCTTGTGGAGTCCTGTGGAGGGTGCTCTAGGAGTACGGGGTTCGGGGCCCTTTGCTAAGGGCTGGTCAGTCCCTGTATGACCGGAGCAAGAGCTGTGTTTCCATTACTGGCAGTAAGTCGGACCTGTTTCCGGTGCATGTTGGACTCCGCATGTTGCCCTTTGTCACCGGTTCTGTTCATTGTATTTATGGACAAAATTTCTAGATGCAGTCAGGGGCCGGAATGGATCCGGGTTGGGGACCAAAGGATCTCATCTCTGCTGTTTGCGGATGATGTTGTCCTGATGGCTTCATTGAACTGGGACCTCCAGAGTGCACTGGGGCGGTTTGCAGCCAAGTGTGAAGTGGCTGGGATGAGGATCAGCTCCTCCAAATCCGAGGCCATGGTTCCCGAACGGAAAAAGGTGGCTTGCCCTCTCTGGGTGAGTGGAGAGTCCTTGCCTCAAGTCGAGGAGTTCAAGTATCTCGGGGTCTTGTTCACGAATGAGGGGAGGATGGAGCGCGAGATTGACAGGCGTTTGCATCATTGCATTACTGCAGTGTCGGCAGTGATGCAATGGCTGTACTGGACCATTGTGGTGAAGAGGGAGCTGAGCCAAAAGGCGAAGCTCTCAATTTACCGGTCAATCTACGTTCCTACCCTCAACTATGGTCAGGAGCTCTGGGTAATGACCTAAAGGACAAGATCGTGGCTACAAGTGGCTGAAATGAATTTCCTTCACAGAGTACCTGGGCGCTCCTTTAGAGATAGGGTGAGGAGTCTCAGTCACACGGGAGGAGCTCGGAGTAGAGTCACTGCTCCTCCACGTCAAGAGGAGCCAGCTGAGGTGGCTCGGGCATCTGTTCCGGATGCCTCCTGGACGCCTCCCTCGGGGTTGTTCCGGGCATGTCCCACCGGGAGGAGGCCCCAGGGAAGACACAGGACATACTGGAGGGACTATGTCTGCCGGCTGGCCTGGGAATGCCTTGGGGTCCCCCCGGAGGAGCTGGAGGAAGTGTCCGGGGTGTAGGAAGTCTGGAAGTCCCTCCTTAGACTGTTACCCCTGTGACCTGGCCCCGGATAAGTGGAAGAAAATGGATGGATGGATGGAATTTCAGTCCTAGAATTACCTCTACTGAAAAAAGGTAAAAGATAGCTGTTAATTTGAAAACTACCACTACATGAGTCAATTTTGCGTAATATGGGACCTTTAAAACAAGAGCAAGAGTGAGGCCTGACTACATCTGTGTCTGGCTAGTTTGCACTGTGACATAAAAATGGCTCACTTACACACTACACCGCACTATAAGGAGCAAGTTTATTTTAGCAAATGCTGCAAAGTATTTTTCAAGGCCATTTATAACACAGTAAAACACAGCTAAAAGGCATTTTCAAAGCATTTACAATGGGCTGGTAGCCAAACTGCTCCCTGTGCTCTTACTAGTAAATTATTCAACTTTTATGCTGCCCTCAGTTACATTAACCTTTTCTTTAAGTCATGATGAAACACCTGTTTGTAGAGCCATCATTTATATTAAAGTTCTTGCAGGCATGGTGGTTCCAGTGAGGTTTATCCTGATTATGGCAGATAATGCTCCTTCTGGCCGGTCCGTGTCCGTGCCAGGTCGTCCTTGCCTTTAGAGCTGACTCAGGGACTCTCTGGGACCACTGCCCGAGAACTTTCAACACTTAGACTTTTACAGCCAATTTACAGCGTGGCCGCTTAGGCCCGCCGCACGCCTTTGGTCATCACATATTCCAGTCACATATTCACTGGAAACAGGCTAGTTCTCCTGTTGTCGTGTTTATTTCTCCATTTTATCCAAATTGCACCAGTGGCATCTACCTGGCAGTGGGGCCCCTTTGTTGTTCTAGCCATAGGGATTGAATTATTCATGTCCAGACATAATTTGCATATACACTCTCTCCGGTGGGTCACGGTAAAATTCACAGTATTAAGTAGTTATGAATTTTTTTAGGAAAATTAAAAGGTAGATTTAGGTTGCTACGGCATTGAAGGGGGATTTGAAATAAGTCATTATCTCCAGCAAACACCTTTCCCGGATGTTGCTTCAAACGCATACTTTATTGGTGCTACTCCGACACACTGCTGTAAAAAAAAAAGAAAGAAAGCATGAGAAAGCGTGCCTGAAGAAACTCGAGGAGGACAGTTGTGGCAAGCAGTTTAGGTAACTGCATTAGACTACCGAACATCAAAGACTTAAGTATTCAGGGAGCCTTAAGATGGCGAGGAGTGTACAAATGGATTATTCCTCCTTGAGTAAACACAGAATGTAAGTGAGTGGAGCAATGAGGGAGAGGCTTTCTGTAGAGCAGCAGCTGTCAAATTTAAGTGCTGTGAAGAGATGGAAAATACAGTGATGAGGAGAAGAAATATAAAATCAAATCAATTATTTCTTTGCTTCAGTATCTGCGCGATCACATTTTTTCAGTTAATGATGTAAATGCCAATTAATACATTCTATTTTCTGATCTATTTTATAAGATTTGTTTTTAGTTTTATTCTCACGTGTTTATAGATCCCATGACATGGTACTTCTTGATGCTTTTATATGGCTCCTTAATGGTTCCCTAATACTGTAAATGAATCCTTCTTCAAAATCAACACTCAGTGCATGAGAAACAGAGATAAGATGAGAAAGAGTAATTTTTCTCTCTCTGAACAGGCCATTATGGGCGTTGTTGCTTGAATGCAAATGAGGAGAAAAGAGATGGCCTATAGTAGAGGGGGGGGGCGTGGCCAAACTCTCCGCTCTCAGCTCTCAGCTGATCCATTTCCACGTTTTTGCGGGGAGAAGAGATGATAAGCGTTCCACAGAAAATAAAATTAAACCACTGCTGTTCAAAGGTCCAGAGGCCCAAATAAAGGACTTCCGAGCCTAGAAACACTCGGATGTGCCTCCAGGCAAATAAAAAAATGCATTTCGCATTGCCTAGCGCATTCGCGGGCCAAACTCTCTGGGCGTGATTTACAGAGACGCTGAGTACAGACAGACGGGGGTGGAACTGCATTTGCATTTCTTTTTTCGATCTGATGTCAATAAGGTGCCTTGTTCAAACTCGCCCGTTTGAGCTCTGATTTTTTGTAATGCAGGAAAGGATCGCAAATGCTCAGTTTAGACATTTCGCAACTTTTAACCATGGGGGGGGGGGGCCTAAACAGGGTAGGGGAGCTCACATTAACGTTCAAAAACCTCAGAAAGTGAAAATTTCATGCCAGAAATCCTGTATATTCCGACTGAGTTCTTCTTTCAAATAGTAAACACTCCACCTTATGTCATATGGCAATACAGCAAGTGCTCCATTGTGTTTTAAACTCTGCATGCCTTCATTAGAATAATTTGGATAATTTCAGTCCTGGAATTGCCTATTTCCACTGAATAGAAGGTAAAAGGTATCTTGAAAATTCCCACTAAATAACATCGCAAGCATTTTAAGGTTTTGAGATGTAGACAGACAAATAATAAAGGATTTACTCAAATGTGTGTGAATGAAACAAAACGCAACTCCAGGTATGTTTTGTTTTGATGGGGAAACAACATTATAGCGTCACTTAGAGCTCACAAGAGTCAATTTTGTGTAATATAGGACCTTTAAATGAAAGACGTTACATTGTTAGAAATAATTAGGAAATGATAACACAAACAGTCGCAGTTGTTTACCCTCAAAATGCTTCAGGGGAATAGTCCTTTAATAAATACATCCAGGCTTCTAAATTGGGCTTGACTGCATTGATATTGTGATGCATAACGGAGCTGGGAATGGTTTGCTTGGGGTGTCTGACTTTGGGAAGGGGCAGGAAGTGCACAAACAAGTTGCTCTATTAGAGACAAACGGAAAAATGAGTGTGCGAAAGTTTTCCCAGAACAGTGGACACATGGTGAGGACGAGAGATGACGAATAGCTAACCTTGTTTCCTAAACTCTGCTCCAGTGCTGGGCCTGCATCACTATGCAGCTCTATCTTCATACTTTACCTCTCGGGCTGATTTATTAGAGAGTACGACACGTTCACAAGACCTCGCATCAAACGCTTTAATGCGGCTGCGTACATAGCGTGCATGAAGAAAAATACAGCTTCGCTCATTTGTAAGATAGATAGCCTATGGTCATTTGACTTGCAAAATATGCTGGCTCACATTCCCTGGATTTGTTTGTTTAAGACATATATTTAAATGTTGATATTTCTTTGAATATAATTACCATGACTCATTGTATCCCTTGGCCTGTAGGTTTGCTTTTAATTGGAGCACATTCCGATGTGAAATAGTGATTGATTAGTTCAATCTCTTTGTCCATAAGTGTGTTGACCTTTTGGTACCTGCTACATATTCATGCTGTCTTGTTGTGGAGGTCCCTTCAGGATAGTGCTTTATCAAAGAGGATATTTAGTCTGGTAAAAATGGAAAGAAGATTTGTCATTTTTACAGAAATCATTAAAATGACTTTGATCCACTGTAAAGACGAGCATTACTACCATCTGGTTAAGATTTGAGACTTTGCTGAAAGCTTGTTTCGCCCACTCAAAGCTCAGAGTGTCCCTTTTCTTGCCACTATTTAAAATGCACCGTGTACGTGTGGATTTCTTCCTGGGATAACAGCAGCCCTAATGTACAAGTTAAGAAGATTGTTCTGTAAGCCCTTAAAAGATCATATCTGATAGAAAAGAGATGAAACCATTTCAGGGTGAGCTTAGCGTGAGCCCCAGAACCGGTGCAAGAGGTGTCGCCTCCTCAAGGCCGGGTGATTCTCTTATCTTTGTGGCCAAAGCTCTGTGGAGAAGCACCCCTCCTGGCATTTAAAACACATGTCTGCGATAACATCATTGGTTCTTTTCTCTATCTTTGTGGCCTCCAGAGAGAATCGCCCGGCATCTCTAAATGTCACGTTAAGTGCTTCTCTTGTCCTGCGCTGACACAAAAACGAGGTGCCCGCAGAATACAAAGGAGCTGTGCATTGGACGACTGCCATAGCTCAAAGAGAGCGACAGTTATCTCCTCTCCTCTTTCCGGCTCGCTCGCTCATTTGTTCCAACTGTCAAAAGTAACATTTAGTCTCTAATAGGGCTACCAAACACTTTCACTTCTGCTCCCCTTTGAATATGAGTGCTTGCCCGCCGTCATTAAACACAAATCATTGCTTTCAGGACAGCTGCTATTAACATCATAGTCCATATAATTCAAATAATAGTCCCCTTCTTGTCATCCTGCTGTATGTTGCGCTCTAATTGCCCTGTAACTTAATACCAGGAGAGTCATAATTAGATCTTGCAGGTAAGGAATCAGGAGTGCAATGTTGTAGAAATTATGACTGCTTTAAATGCTAATGTCATAACAAGGTGCTACTTTATCCACCTGCTGCTCTGATTGGAGTGTGAGACAGAAGTGAGATTGCTCTGTGTTAGTTTGCTCCTAATAGCTGCTTCCACATCACTGTTTTCCAGGTGAAGGAGTAAAGCGGGAAAAGTAGCAGCTTGGGGCCAGACGATATGCTTGTCTTGTTTTGGAAAAAAAGAGCAGGCAACTGTTGTGTTAATTGACCGCTAATTGTCTCAGGGGTGTTTTTCACAAAGAATTTCAATCAGGGACAAATCCATATTTTTAATCATTATAACATCCCTTCCATTAAGTGACTGCCAATGCTTCTTCACCTTTGTCTGCTTGTTTGTTCACAAATAAGAGGTCGAGTAACTGGTGTTTTTTCACTGCTATCTTGAATAAATGCTCTATAACCACAGGATACATGAAATAATTTGTGTTTTGCAAGCTACTTAATGAAACATTCACCAAAGGTTGTAATTAAAGGAAAAGTAACGTTTTTTTTACAATCTGAGCCTTCTTTCGGCAATAAAACAAGTAGTTTTTGGAGTGGTATCGCAGAAGTTATGTTGGAGCCGTTCTGTTCTACTAATGATCCCGTATCCGTTAGCGTGAGTGCTCGGGGCACTGCTTTGCGCTCTCCAAATAACACAAACTTTAGCACTTTTCAAATCACAGAAGATCGCTGTGTCAGGGTAGACTTTTAGTAGATTCCAAAACGTCCTGAAACCCGATATCGCAACAGAAAAGTAAAGTTCAGAGCGGTGTTAGCTTCTTTCGGACTAGCGGTGTTTACAAAACAGCTGAGTTCACGCATGCGCACTGTCCTCTCTGATGACGTCATCAAATGAAACTATGGCTGGATATCGGGTTTCAGGCCGTTTTGGAATCCACTAAAAGTCTACCCTCACACAGCGATCTTCTGTGATTTGAAAAGTGCTAAAGTTTGTGTTATTTGGAGAGCGCAAAGTAATGCCCTGAGCATATGATACGAGCACCATGTTAACGGATACGGGATAATTAGTAGAACAGAACGGCTCAAGTTCTGCGATACTGCTCCAATTGACACCAAACTGCTATGGGTGAGCAAAACTACTTGTTTTATTGCCGAAAGAAGGCTCAGATTGTAAAAAAAAACGTTACTTTTCCTTTAACCTAAAGTTTGCAGTGCAGTAGTATGGACTGAAAGTAATTTCTGAAGCAGCCTTTAGTATTGAAATCGTGGCTCATATTACGCTATTTTCTGATCTATGTTATAATGTTGTTTTCTCATCAAAAAATACCTGCAGTTGTGTTTCATTCAGATGCATTTAACATTTGTAACCCTACATTTTTTCTTCTCAAACAAAACACTCCACTAATAAGTGCTCCACTGTGTTTTGAAACTTCACACACCTTCACTAGAATCATTTGGACAATTTCAGTCCTGGAATTGTCAATCTCTACTGAACAAAAGGTAAAAAAGGTAGCTGTTAACTTGAAAACTACTGCTTCACAACATCACAAGGTGGAACAGAGCATTTTAAATTTTGGAAATATAGAGAGACTAATAAGAAAGGATTACTCAAACATGTGAAGCTCTGAAGTTATGTTAAAGCTCAGTTTTCAGTTAGTCAATTTTGTGTAATATAGAACCTTTAATTACTCATTTGCCAATAGAAATCTTCTCTGTATGTGGTTACTCAAAGACCGCTGAACAGGTGGGTTTAATTGTACATAAACTATTTACACAATGTGATGGAATTCAATATGAAGCAGCACTTTGCTCAAACTGGGGCTGTGTACTGCCAAATACCACACAATAAAATAGTATATGAGTCTATAACAGTTTTCAAAATGCATTGGGCTCTCATGTCCACAATGCCATTAATATTACAGTTTATTGATAAAGATATTACCAAATAGAA
Source organism: Paratrypauchen microcephalus (assembly GCA_036785185.1). NCBI lineage: Eukaryota > Metazoa > Chordata > Actinopteri > Gobiiformes > Gobiidae > Paratrypauchen > Paratrypauchen microcephalus. Next base: position 5,800,562 of record JAVJIX010000051.1, read on the forward strand.
CGTGAGCATGGATGTGCTTCCAGCTCTATCAACTCCAATTCAAAACAGCACTCCTCTCACTATACCTGCCTCATTTTGAACTTAAAGGAAAATTAACGTTTTTTTACAATCTGAGCCTTCTTTCGGCAATAAAACAAGTAGTTTTACTCACCCATAGTAGTTTGGTGTCAATTGGAGCAGTATCGCAGAACTTATGTTGAGCCGTTCTGTTCTACTTATGATCCCGTATCCGTTAGTGTGAGTGCTCGGGGCATTACTTTGCGGTGTCCAAATAACACAAACTTTAGCACTTTTCAAATCACAGAAGATCGCTGTGTCAGGGTAGACTTTTAGTGGATTCCAAAACGGCCTGAAACCCGATATCCAGCTATAGTTTCATTTGATGACGTCATCAGAGAGGACGGTGCGCATGCGTGAACTCAGCTGTTTTGTAAACACCGCTAGTCCGAAAGAAGCTAACACCGCTCTGAACTTTACTTTTCTGTTGCGATATCGGGTTTCAGGCCGTTTTGGAATCTACTAAAAGTCTACCCTGACACAGCGATCTTCTGTGATTTGAAAAGTGCTAAAGTTTGTGTTATTTGGACACCGCAAATCAGTGCCACGAGCACTCACGCTAACGGATACGGGATCATAAGTAGAACAGAACGGCTCAACATAAGTTTTGCGATACTGCTCCAATTGACACCAAACTGCTATGGGTGAGTAAAACTACTTGTTTTATTGCCGAAAGAAGGCTCAGATTGTAAAAAAAAAACATTACTTTTCCTTTAAAATGTTGATATTAACCCGCTCTACATGATCCTGCTGTTTTTATTCGCTATTTTGTATGTATATTGATTCGTGTTCCTTTTATGGAACTCGGCTGCAAATTTGCCCCACTGCTAGCCTTGGTGAGCTTCATTTGACTGGAGCCGAACGCTATGGGTGACGCCACACCCCACTTCTTTATATACTTTTATTATATGGTGAGAAAGGGATGCGTATTGAGATGCGAATAGTAATTTTGTTGCTTGGATCCCCTTTTTGATTGATGTGCATGTTAACTTTTATACTTTTACATTACTCTCACCATGTATTCAATATCCATTAGCTCTTTGTTGGAAAGATGTGCCGCTGCTGTGATGACTGATTGGCCCAACGGTGCACAGGGCTCTTGGCTCAGTAGGAGGATGAGAAAAAATCAGTGCAAAAGCTGTTATTTGTCTGCTATATATAATTCTTTAGCAGCGGTACCTGATCTGACCTGCGCAACATTCATAGGGGACAATGAAAGCAGGCGGTGGGATGCCTCTTGCTTGCCCCCCTCCCCATGCACCGCTTTTTCATCTCTCCTTCCCACAAGCCTGATTCACCACTTGTGACCCTACGGCTGCCTCGTTCAAAATAGACAACAAAGTGTCTGAAATGAAAACCAGTGGGCAGTTGGAGATTGTCGTTTGGACTCGGAGTTGGCCGTGCAGCGGTGAGCTCTTTCCCTTCGCCAATACACCCACATGTTGGTGTGTTAACATTAACACGAGACCCGGGATTCCAACACTTCATACAAAGTTGTTTATGATCCAGCGCTCTCATCTCCTCAAAGGAAACAACTTAAAGCTTGCTGAGCCTTTCTAATATTATGTTTCTTGGAAGATATTGAAGCCTGCATCTTTACATTTGCGCCACACTGTCCTATTGGAGTGATCATAAGCACCCCCTTCATGAATAAAGATAGTTTAGGCATCTCCTTTACTCTGTTGTTACTGTGGCCATTATTTATAGTCTTGCTTGGGCCCGGAGTGGCGCGAGTGGGTCTCAAGGGGATTAGGAAGTGGAGCCAGTGCTACCTATACTGTGGAAGATATACCACCTCACCCCCGCTGAGAAGTTGGAGCAGGAAATGAACTCATAAATCAAGCAGTAAATTGAGTGTAGAGCCGTGCTTACTCATCTCAAGAGGTCCGGTCCTCTTCCTCCACACAAGAACCAGCTTCTTTTGCAGTGTGACTAATGCACCGCTGCACTTTTCTGTAACGTATGTCTTTCCCACTTATCACAAAAAAATGTTCTTAACTCCAACCCACAGGCTTACAGGAGGAGAACTGGCAGAGGTGGGAAACTCCAGCAGATAGATGCCAACCCACCTCAGATGTGCACCAGATTTAGAAACTGGAACTCAGTATGATGGACTGCGCTTCAAGTATTGATACTTTGCAGCTGATGTAATCAACCTTCCCTGGGACTGCGGTGCTAACTGTAGTCACTGCTCTATCTGAGGCTTGTTAGATTTCAATATGAGCTTTATTTTATCACAGTCTGGCCATAAAAACTTGACAGCTGGAACTAGAACAGGTGAGCTGATTTGTGCTGTTAAACAAGTCCCTCTCCAATAACATTAGCTAACAGTTTTTTTGTTGAAAACCAAACACCTAAACGGGACCATGAAAGCTTGTATTAATCACAGACTCCTGGAATTATGCTGTTTAAATCCATGTTGTATTTTTCTTGACTTTTCAACTGCTATCTTAAAATTTTAAAACTTTTAAATTTGTCTGTGTTTGCTAAATGTGTGCACTGTGTAACTGGTGAACATTCTGCCAATACACATATATGTAGAACACCCCCAGCACGATGTCTCTGCAAAGTGTGAATATGAGTTCACCCAGGGCAGATAAATGGTACAGACAAATGAGTTGTGATGGGTACTTTGGCATTTTGTCAAGATGTGATATCAACAATTATGCAATGAAGGGAGAGAATAATGGATTTAAAGAGACTGGAGAGGCTGCAGGGGATGATAGTTCTGCTGCTGCATAGGGATGGGAATTGATAAGATTTTTACGATTCCGATTCCATTATCGATACTGCTTAACGATTCGATTCTTTCTCTTTCTCTTATCGATTCTAATTTGGGGAAAAAAGGAGAACAAACTGTTTGATTAGCACCAAGATTAGCACTAGTCCTGGTCTAGTCCTGGTTTAGTCCTGGTTTAGTCCTGGTCTAGTCCTGGTCTAGTCCTGGTTTAGTCCTGGTCTAGTTCTGGTCTAGTCCTGGTTTAGTCCTGGTTTAGTCCTGGTTTAGTCCTGGTCTAGTACTGGTTTAGTCCTGGTCTAGTCCTGGTCTAGTCCAGGTCTAGTCCTGGTCTAGTCCAGGTCTAGTCCTGGTCTAGTCCTGGTTTAGTCCTGGTTTAGTCCTGGTTTAGTCCAGGTTTAGTCTTGGTTTAGTCCTGGTCTAGTCCTGGTTTAGTCCTGGTCTAGTCCTGGTCTAGTCCTGGTTTAGTCCTGGTCTAGTCCTGGTCTAGTCCAGGTTTAGTCCTGGTCTAGTCCTGCTTTAGTTCTGTTTTAGTCCTGGTTTAGTCCTGCTTTAGTCCTGCTTTAGTCCTGCTTTAGTCCTGTTTTAGTCCTGGTTTAGTCCTGGTTTAGTCCTGGTTTAGTCCTGGTCTAATCCTGGTTTAGTCCTGGTTTAGTCCCGGTTTAGTCCTGGTTTAGTCCTGGTCTAATCCTACTTTAGTCCTGGTTTAGTCCTGGTTTAGTCCTGTTTTAGTCCTGGTTTAGTCCAGGTTTAGTCCTGGTTTAGTCCTGGTCTAATCCTGGTTTAGTCCTGGTTTAGTCCCGGTTTAGTCCTGGTCTAATCCTGGTTTAGTCCTGGTTTAGTCCCGGTTTAGTCCTGGTTTAGTCCTGGTTTAGTCCTGGTCTAATCCTGCTTTAGTCCTGCTTTAGTCCTGCTTTAGTCCTGGTTTAGTCCTGGTTTAGTGCACAGGTTAATGTTGACACAAGCCGCTGCTTTCACCTAATATCTCCATTTGATGCTGAAATAAAATGATAATAATATAACTCACCCCGTGTCGCTCTGTTGTCGGAAAATTCGCGTGTCTCCACGTGTATTCGTTTATATCCCCGGACTTTCTGCTGCTAAGTATCCGACCACACTTTGTACACGAGCTCCGGAGAAACAGACCTGTCCTGAACCTGTCCCGAACGTCTCCCGAACGTGTCATGTGTCCAAGTGGAAGTTAAAAGTCCATTTTCTCAAACGTTCTTCTCGTCATGCGAAAATAGGATATAAACTCCATATGAGTGAAACAGCGAAGCACGTATCGATCCCACCACTTTTGTGCCTAATTCGTGCTGGCTGGAATCGTTAAGAGAATCTTTAGATAAACTGCTAATCGTTTCCGTGGAATTGAAACACACGGAACCGGTTCTCAACAGGAACTGATTCTCGATTCCCATCCCTACTGCTGCAGTGTTTATTGGAGATGATTAAGCCTTTATTGATCTCACACACATTTCTGAAAGGAAATGAAGAGCAGATATGAATGTATGAATTACCTTAGACCTGATTGGCCACTGAAATAAAATGATAAAAATTAAATCAACGTGGTCTAAAAACTTTTATTGTTGTGTGAACAAATATTTAGAGCTCTGTTTATTTGCACTGTCTATTAGTGTTCAAACTCAATTTCCATACTAAGGACTAAACTCAATACAGATTCTGATACCACAATGATAATAATAATTTAAAAAACACTTTATTTAGACAGTAGACAGTAGACCATGTGGTTCCATAGTGGTTCTGTTAATTTCTGTCCTGTGGATGTGACTTTTTAGAATCAGTACTTGTTCAAATGAGTATCTAGTTTCAATACTAGTTTTATTATCAGTTAGTATCTGATATTTCATACTTTTGACAACCTTACTTTTTATATACCAAAATCTATTGTCCTACAGCTGAACTTGTTCCCCTCATTGTGATGCTGCTGATAGGAGCAGGGTGTCTTTACCGGACACAGCCTGAGAGAAGATTCTGCCCCCGGGCTACACTGACAGTCACAGGCCCTGTCCACAAGAATTAAAATCTCTATTTATCAAGTGTCGACTAAAGTGTCTGGGGACTGACCAGGGAAAATGGCACACAGTCAGCCTCTTATAGCGCTGGGACTTCGCCTGAGAGTTCAACATGCCGGGACGTGCCCATGCAGCTTGTTGTCTTGACAGCATGTGTGGTGTTAAAACAGGCTCTCATCCCCCTTCACTTTATTTTAGTGCAGTGCCAACTCGAATGACCTCAAAATAATCACTTCTTTTGTTTCATGCTTTTAAAAAACACCAATGAAACAAGAGGAATGGCATTTATTTGTTCCATTTATTTAACTCTTGAGTACAAATTCTGTATTATGTTTGTAGGTGTGTGTAAGTAATGTGCACCCACCCCTGCTGAGCTGTGCATCCGTTTAAAAAGGGACTCTGCCGCCTCCTGCAGCTCCTCTCCATCACAACAGCGGTAAGCAGCATTTTCCCGGACAAAGAGAAATGTGTGAGGTTTTTTTATAGATCCGAGGGAGGTGAAGTAAGGGAGGGAACAGCTGCGCCGAGGTACGATCTCTGCTGCCATCTGCTGGCCAAAATTAGTGTCTAAACTGTAAAGCTCAACCAAATCACAACTAATTTAGCTGTGATTTAAATATTTCAAAACAGGGTCTTAATAATATGCTGCTACAGCCTTAATACAATATATAACATTTTATAACTGCATGTTCGTTTATGAATGATTCAAGATTGTTTATTTGTCGTATCCTCCTGAGACCCGCCCATTCATTTGTGTCCTTTATAGTGGACATCTTTTAAGTTTTGAGATAGACTCGTGGCTGCACTATGATCAAAAAAAAAAAATAAAAAAAATAATAAAAAAAATAATAAAATAAATAATAATAATACATAAAAATTTAAAATAAAAAATAAATAAATAAAATACGTAAATAAGTAGGCTAAATAATACATGACAAAAATAAAACATTAAAAAAATTATAAATAAAAATACATACATACATACATACATACATACATACATACATACATACATAAGAAATTAAAAGGGAGTCTAAAAACTTTTTGAGGCGACTGTAGAACCGACCGAAAAAATGTTTTTGTTACGTTGTTAACTTGACATGGATTTAACACTATTACAGTCCATTACAGAGGACATGTTACAACATTATGAATAAAAATAAAATTAACAAAATGCAAACGCTAAGGTGTTCATTTACTTCCAAATAGAAAATTAAAATAATAATAATAATAATTTAGATACACTTTTTTTCTTTGGGTCCCAGGAGGATATGCAGGATCAACACAAGGTCAACAATGCAATATAGTAAGTGTAAATAATAAATACTAATAGCATGCAATAAAAATACAAGGGAAAAGTAAACAAATTTAAAAAATGTAATAAAATATATTAAAATACAAAGGTACAGGTAGGATTAAATAAGGTGTAAGTAGAGTATTTCAAAGGTGGTAATACTCAAATTAATTTCGTATTTCACTCAAATGAAGTATTGCACGTGGATTTCATATGTATGAGTCTAAAAGATTATGAAAAAGCATTCTACATTCACTATTCAACAACAATCCCCCCCCAAAAAAGATGATCTTGTTTGTTTGTGTGAGATGGCCTCTTCTGTCAACTTTAAAGCTGACCTAAAATCACAACTAATTTAGCTGTGATTTAATTATTTCAAAACAGGGTCTTGATATGCGACTACGGCGTTAATACAATATATAACATTTTATAACTGCATGTTCTTTCATGAATGATTCAAGATTGTTTATTTGTCATATGCAGGATCAACACAAGGTCAACAATGCAATACTAAGTGTAAATACTAAGTACTAATAACATGCAATAAAAATACAAGGGAAGAAGTAAACTAATTTAAAAAATGTAATAAAATAGAAAGGTACAGGTAGGATTAAATAAGGTGTAAGTAGAATATTTCACAGGTGGTAATACTGCTCAAATTAATTTAGTATTTCGCTCAAATGAAGTATTGCACGTGGATTTCGTATGTATGTAAGTCATTTCAAAACATTTTCATAGTCCAAATGATTATGAAAATGCATTCTACATGCACTATTCAACAACAATCTCCCAACAAAATAAGTAGATCTTGTTTGCATGTGTGAGACGGCCTCTTCTTTATGCGGCTTACAAGAACTGCCTAAACCCTCTGTTTTAGACACCCCCTTTTCAAAGCCCCACAATCTTCTCCCTTCCCCCTTTATCCTGCAGCCTGACACCAAGCGCCCCACCACAACACCGGATACTGGAATGCTTTTGTCAGAAAATAAAAGCTCAATAAGATTTAATATTACAAACGTTCATTTTTTACCAATCTTTTGTATCTTACACAATACACATGATTTAAAATTGACTCACGTGATACAAACTCGCTCAATTTCGGAAGGTTTTATCAAATACGAGCGTTTATTTCCTCGGGATGGTTTTAATTTGAAATCATTCACCGGATGTGTGTGTCTTCCGATCACGCGGAATTGACGTGTTTCTATTGGAGTTCGGATTTAGGAATGTGGAAACCTGCGACGTCACCCTAAAAAAACCGCCCGGGGTCCTGTTTTTAGAAACTTTTTAAACCCATGAACACCTCCTTTTAGGTAAGTTTTATAGCATCTTTCAAACCAATATAATGTTTTTTACCATGTAACGTTTGTAACTTTTATTGCAAACTCGTCTTACTGTAGTTTCTTTGGATTCTTATGTTTTGGAGATGTCCGTTAGCTAGCCTGCCCGTATGCATGTTACTATTATGTGTATTTTAATGCATTATGTGGAAATAAAAGCTTAGACGCTAACATTTGATTATTTTTGTTAACGCTAGATGGGGGGAAAAAAAGTGCTTTGGAATTTAATAGGGGTAAAATGGGCCTGGACATGTTCGTGCAAGTTTGGTTGGCATTGTTAAGGTCAAGAAGAGTCATTAAAAAAAAAAAAAGTGTTTCGACTTGGCAACGATTGTTTTCGGTAATTTGATTCCCTAAGATTCACGGAAACCATGCTAGTTTAATGAGTTTCATATCGTATAGCAGCGATCATATTTATTTAGTTAGTTATTCCCGGTCAGAACTAATAATGTGTTTGTGTGCTTTAATCGCTGACTAAAAGGTATTCCCAAATCCCTCATGGACTCTGTGGGGAAAACATGTCCTAATGCTGCCCATGTTTTGGTAACGTTTTCTCCCCAGGGACGCTCGTGTGTCTCCATGGTTACGGCGGCGTTGTGAGCGACGAGGGGGCGGAACCGGAGAGAGACGACGGCAGCTCCGGGTCCTGCGGTCGGTAGAAGCGTAAAACATCAGCCGACGATGGTAAGGAAAACGCGGCTGTGTATGGACACCAGCGACTGCAGTGGTGGAATCTAGCTCTGCTCCTCCATTGTATTTGCCCTTTAATGCTTCATGATGAGGTTGGAGGTTTAAATAGCTTTTTTTCTCTTTCTTCATTTCATTTCAGCCATTTCAAGGTGGCTTCTATTACCCCTACAACCGAGACAACCAGGGGGCCCATTCTTCAGCTGGGATTCCTTCCCTTCTTAATTCTCCGTTCAGCCAGCAGTCTGTGAGTGGTCATTGTGCACCAGGTATGACTCCTTCCAGTGGCATTTCCACAGCTCCCCTCTTCAGGTTTCAGCCGCGGAGGGAGAGCGTGGACTGGAGACGAATAAATGCCGTGGACATTGACGCGGTGGTCAGTCAGATGGATGTGGCGGTCCTTCAGGAGTACGTCAACGCAGTGACGTACTGTAGCCTGGATGGCGAACGCTGCCAGCGGTGTCCGAGTCCAGTAGATCCTGCTCTGATCAAGCTGTTTCGCCTGGCCCAGCTCACTGTTGAGTACCTGCTGCACTGCCAGGAGTTATTGACAGTGGAAATGCATGCATTGGAGGAAAGGCTTGAGGCCGCTGGTAAAGACCGTGTACAGCTGCTGGCTCAGCAAAAGGAGAAAGAAGAACAGATAAAGACACTAAATGAAGAGCTAAAACAGAGAAAGAAGGTCATTCGCACGCAGCAGAGGATACTTACACCGAGCATCATCAACAGCCACAAGGTATTTCATTTAATACAATTGCCATCTGAATTAATTTACATTTAACATGTGTGTAGCACGGTGACAGCTCTCCCCCTCCTTCGCTTGTCTCCTCCCCCACACACACCTCTGTCATTGTTCTGTTGATCTATTCACAGCTTGCTTTGTGCTGTTTGGAACTAAAATGTCACAACTTAAGCACAACTTATCGTTTTTGTAGGTCTTAAGTCTGAGCAAATATATTTGTGTGTGTTATTATTACAGGCTTTATTTTAGTTTTTTTAAAATAGATTCAAGATTCAAGATTGTTTATTTGTCATATGCAGAATCAACACAAGGTCAACAATGCAATGAAATGCTTAGGATCAGAGGAACCGTTAACTCGCTAAGATAGTCAAGAAGTACTAATAACATGCAATAATAGTACATGGTAAAAAAGTGTTGCAAAAAGTGCAGGGGAAGAAGTAAACAATATGATAAAAATATGTAATAAAATGTAATAAAAATACAAAGTACAATGTACAAAGGTACAGGTAGGATTAAATAAAGTGTAAGTAGAATATTTCACAGATTGCACATAATATGATGTAGTATAAGTGTTGCATGTGGATTTCGTATTGCACATAATATAGTATAAGTATTGCATGTGGGTTATTGCACAGATTATTGCACAGGTAACAGTAGTTTACAGTGAGGTAGTGACAAACATGATACATTCATATAGAGCAGCAGTAAACATATGCATAATAAAAAAGTAGTTTAGTGCAGTATTATTGAGAGTTCAGTATTATTTAGAGTATTATCCAGAGTTCAGTAGTCTGACAGGTTGGGGGTAGCTGTGTTTGATGTGTAGTATCTATGAGAAACATCACAATAAACTGTACACATTCATGTTATGTGCTTTGAACTTGAGGTAAAGGATTAAAAGGGGCACAGCAGATGGTGTCATTAGGTTATAATTATTCATAAAATCCACTTCTTAATGCAAGACAAAACTCATTTTGAAGTGGCTTCTTATTGTGTTTGTATGTGATTGATTTAGTTTTAAAGAAATCAGTTTCTATAATATCATATGCTGTCATCTTGGTGTAGACTTTGACATCTAGCCTAGCCAAGCTGTTGCCAGGGCAACTTATGTGGTGTGTCTTGACAGCATGTGGTTGCTAGGTGTGTGCTAGCAGCTCCGCTAACACAAGTGGCTCAATAATTGATAGAGAACCCATGTGTCCTCTTAAGACCTGCACTATTTGCCCTCAGTAAATATATGAGCTCTACTTTCACCTACAAGAGGCCTCAGTGTATTTTATTTGAGTTAGCATCAGGCTCCTCAATTTGAAACTGTTGTTTATACTTAAATCCTTGCCATATGGTGCGACAAGATATCACTATCAGCCCGATTAACATTGAATGAAGTCACAGCGTTGTGAGCTGTAGAGTTAAATGTAGCGTGTGATGTGTGTGTGTTTATGGCGGGGGGAGCGTGTGAGTGTAGCGTCTCCTGCCTAAGGGAGTAGAGCAGCATTACTTGGTCTGTCTAGAGTTTGGATAGGATGCCATGCTTTCAAATCCATAACAATCCTCTCTGTTTGAAGACTCATTCAGAATTATATTTGCTTTCTGGTTACCAGCTTCTGTAAAATAGATCAGTATTCATTTTATGTTCATGGAGGCACCACTTAACTAAGGCTTTTTTGTGCTTTTAACGGTGCAATATTAACACCGTGCAATATTATTAGTTATTCTTTGTTTTTTTGTTTTTCTAGTGTCTGCATTGTGAAAAATCCTTTCTAAATGCTACTTTTCTTCAAAATCATATGCAGAGGCGCCATCCAGAGGAATATGATGCCAGTAAGTTAAATAAAATGCTTCATGTTAAATTTCCATCTGTCTCTAGTTAATTACTTGTATATAATACTTGTATTTCTCAGAATTGCAGTCAGATGATGAAAGGAAGTCAGAGATTGACAGCCTCAAATCAGAGATTACTGCTTTAAAGGAGCAGATTGTTCAGCAGCAATTGACCCTACAAACCAAAATAGCCCAGGTACAAGTTAATTCCAGTTCATGTATATATTAATAGGTAAAGCTCATTTGTTAAATCATGTGTTACCTTTTTGTTTCAGGAAAAAGAGCAGGAGTCCTTGCACAGAGACTTAACAAGGGAGCTGGATCGTTTTAAGGCAGAGGAGATGGCTCGAATGGACAAAAAGATTGAGGGTTATAGAGACGGTATACGACGGGAGATGGAATTTTACACTCGTAATATTCAAGCTCTTAATGTACGCACAGTTTGATTTAACCTTTACCCTCTATGTGTAATGTCATGTAGTAAGGCATTCATTTATCTAATAACAATTATTAGGAAGCAAATCAGCAGCTGTCAACAAAACCAGGAAAGTCCAGTCCTGTGCAAATGGAACCAGAAAAAGAATTGGACAACTATAAGGAAATGCAGAAACAAGCGATACATAAACTTGAGCTGCAACTCAAGAAGCAGGTGACTGTGACTTAAAAGTACTTGCACAAAATGTAAATAAAAGTAAATTAAGTTAAGTCCCTTATTGTGTTTTTAGGACAAAAAGTTTGACTTTAGATTGCAGGATGTGAAAAATCAGCATGAATCAGAGAAAAATCAGGTACGATTCTGCTCATCTTTGAGTTTTATTTATTATTTTATTATATGTAGAACATAATAATCTGTTTTTCTCTCTGGGTTAGTTACTGAACGAGCTTAACAGACTGCAGAATGTGGTGTCAGAGCAACAGGAGCACAGTCAGAAGCTCAGGCAGGAGTGGGGCCGAAAACAGTTAGAGAAGGAACAAATCATCAAGAACCAGAAGGAGCAGGTCAGTCCTCATTCACAGTGTCACACAGCCATTTACGCCGACAGGAAACACTCCACAGGGTCAGGCCTTGTCCAGGATTTCCTTTATTAGCTGCATACAATGTTTAAAGACCCCATACTGTATATTTGAAAGAGGTGATGCTGTAAGCTCAATTTATAAGAAATTCTTTGTAGTTTGAGTATTTGGTTTGTTTTACAGATAAAGAAGATGGCATCTAGCACACCAGCCAAAGTTGTTGAAACGCAAGGTACATTTATAGTTTTGTTTTGTTTTGTTTTTATTTTTAAATTGAAAATAAAAATATAAAACATATTTGATCCTTTTTCAGTTCTACACACATCTGCAGCACCAGAGCTTAAACAAAAGAGAGTTGTTCTTGGTAAGTAATATTCTTTACAAGGACAGAGCTTATTTTCCTTCTTGAAACAACAAACTCTACATTCATAGCTATATGTTTATAAAGAAAAAACATATTAGGTCTAGCATGCGTACTGTCTCGCTTCATTTATCTGATATATATAATGACCTCTGACCTGTGCTGTCCATAAAGAGGAGCCCCCCTCTGCTCTTATGCTGGATCCTATACAGGAGCTGTCAGAAGAGGACAGAGGTAAAATAGATGCAGCAGAGCCGCCTGAGTGCATGCTGTCTGCATGAATGTATCACTCTGTCCTTAAAGGTCATTTCATCAGGAGTTTAGTCTTAAACCATCTTAAATCACCTTAGCATGTTGAGCGCAAAGGCATTAAGATGACATCACCCCACTTGAAGGTCCTTATGAGCATTAAACAATGTTATAATGCCGTTTCCTCCTCAAAAACATGCCTGGAGTTGTCTTGTTTTATTCACGCATGGTTCAGTAACTCCCTTGTTATTAGTTATATATATATAGTTATATATATATATATATATATATATATATATAAGCTCAAAATGCTGTGTTCCCCCATGTGATGTCATGAAGTGGTGGTTTTCAAGTTAACAGTACCTTTTGCCTTTACTTATGTAGAGATTGACAATTCCAGATGATGCTAGTGAAGGTGGATGGAGTTTAAAAATACAATCAGTCAATCAATCAAGCTTTATTTCAAACACCAATGGGTCCATATCAAACATTTAAAAAACAATAATGCTCTATAGTCCATCTAAGCAGTTCCTTCAGTGCCTCCAGAGTTTGAAAGTAAACCTGACACTACTCTGCTCAGGCATTATTAAAACATTTATAATTTCATTTTGTGAATCCTCAAGGTGCTTCATAAATTTGTATGCAACATTTCTGATACAGTGGAGCTCTTCCTGTATTACCACATGGGATCACAAGGTGGAGCACAGTGTTTTCAGTTTGAGGGGAGTACTCAGCCTAAATATGTAGGGTTTGTGTGTTAAAACGTGTGAATGAAACAAAACACAACTCCAGGCAGTTTGCAATGAGGAAACAACAATACAAGATTGATCATAAAGTACTGTAATATGGGCCTTTAAATTGAATCATAGTCACTTACAGCAGTGCCAGTAGTTCAGCGTTCAGAGTCATTATTTAGAGTGACATCTTTGTGCCTTGATGGCGCAAACTTGCATGGAGACATTGTCGTCTGGCTTCCCCACTCAACCTTAAATACTTTAAATCAGCGCTTGTATCACGCTGCTTTATATTTCAGTACGACACTGTAGGGCTGGGCGATATGGAGAAAAAAAATAATCTCGATATGTGTTTGCTATATCTCAATATACGATGTATATCCCGAGATCTATGCAGGGGGAAAAAAAAGGAAGTAGTAGGAAGTAGGAAAAACCAAGGAAGTAGTATATTGCCTTATTTTAATTGTAAACATAAAACCTGAGGGTAGACAGTTCTTATGAAGTGCTTCTTTAACATTTAAAATAAAAGACAAAAAAAAATCCCTCATTTCATAGCCAAGTGAAAAAGCACACATTAAATTAATTGTTTTTAAATATAGATGAATAGATCCTCAATCCATGAATCCTTGTGTGTTTTTGACTGTAGTACATTTTATATTTGTGTGTGTGTGTGTGTGTGTGTGTGTGTGTGCGTGTATTTGCTTTAACTTTGCACATTATTCTGCATCAATTTTTTTCAAATATTTCACTCACTGGCAACACACGCACACACACACACAGAGAGAAAGAGAGATTAAAACTCACCGATCGCCAAATGCAGCCTGTGCCCAAAACACTGCATCCTCAGCCACTGCTTGCTCTGTACCGCACTGACAATGTTGCTGAAGTTTCTGTCTCGCAAAAAAGTGGCGACTAGGTAGATTGTATCTAGGGTCAAGCGTTTTTAGCATTCGTATGAAGCCCGATCGCTCAACAACCGCTATGGGCGTCATGTCTTTTGCGATATGGAAGGCAATGTACTCCGTAATGCTGACCCACCTTGCACTTGTTTTTTCATAGGGTAGACACCGGGGTAAAGATGTTTGGAGTGTTGTTTGTTGTGTCTTCTTAGAAGTGGTGGTGGTGGAGCCGTTTGTTTTCTTTGGTATGAATTCTCTCGTGGACGCTTCTGTGGGCGCCGCCATGTTGAATAAGTTATCAACAAACACACGCGGCTTACACGCGAGGGGAGGGGGAACCACAAGACGCAGTGAAACGCAAACGCAAGAAGGAGGCGGGGCGGACAGCTCCACAACACAGTTCAGGAAAATAAGCAGAGATAAGCGAAATCTTATTCTCGAGATTTTCGATATGCCAAAATTTTAATCGATTTCATAAAACATCTCGAGATATCGCAAATCTCGATTAATCGCCCAGCCCTACGATACTGTAAACACACACTGACAGCACCCTGTTACTTTCCAGAGTCCAGCAGTCTGTCTGAGGCAAAGCCAGTGGAGAGAAAACCAAAGCCACTATCAGAGAAGAAACAGCAGACCGCCATCAGTGCTCTGAGAAGAAATCCCAACCTCAGGAGAGAGATGAGGCCAGAGCTGGAGAAGTCTGTCATGAGAAAGCTCGAGAGCTATGGAGTCAAACCTGTGAGTACATCATACTAGTACAGGGGTCGGCAACCTTTACCACTCAAAGAGCCATTTGGACCCGTTTCACACAGTAAAGAAAACATTGGGAGCCACAAAACCCTTTTGAAATTTAAAATGAAATAACACATATAACGGCTTTCGTTTTTTGCCTTTGTGCCATAGAATTACCTTTTGAAAATGAACAAACTAAAATAAAATACATTTTAATCAAATACAGTGGTCCCTCGCTGTATCGTTCACTTTTCGCTGTTTCGCTGATTTTTTTTTTTTCATAGTGTATCAACGTGCATTGTGTTCTGCGTCCTGATTGGCTAAAGGACTGTAGACCTTTGTCTATTCGTTCGTCATTCTCCTCCGTGTCTCCTGTACAGGACAGAATGCGTTCAACCAAATTTATATAAATGTTCGATCAGTAACAGTGTGACTCTGAAGTGCTGTTTGTTTCTCCCCAACAAAACACGCAACAGCGCAGCGGCGCCAGGACGAAGAGGCTCGATCAGACGAACTGTGAAATACACGCCATAGCCGTTTCCCAAATCAGCGAGTGCACGGTGGTCTCAGCCTGCAGTCGAGGCAGTGCATACTCGCTCAGCCCTGAGTGCAGTCCGCGGATCGCATGGCTGTCTGCGAAATGGAACAGGTCCTGCCTCAGCTCAATGAGCCGGGTGGTCTGCTCCTTGTTCCCTAAAGACAAAAATATTATTCTATTGCGACTAGTAATACTTTGAATTGGGATACTGTTAGAGCCTGAAAACAGGTTTGGATCTTTGGTTTCATTCTGTAATATTTCGCAGATTTCGCCTATCGCGGGTTATTTTTAGAACGTGACCACTGCGATAAACGAGGGACCACTGTACTGAGCTGCATCAGAGGGATCAAAGAGCCGCAGGTTGCCGACCCCTGTACTATTACATACACATTTTCATTAGACAACTATTGTCAATAATACAGTTAAAGGTCCCATGGCATGAAATTTTCACTTTCTGAGGTTTTTGAACGTTAATGTGAGCTCCCCTACCCTGTTTAGGGCCCCCCCTCCCCATGGCTAAAAGTTGCGAAATGTCTAAACTGAGCATTTGCGGTCCTTTTCTGCGTTAGAAAAAAACACAGCTCAAACGGGCGATTCTGAACAAGGCAACTATGTGATGTCACATCGAAAAATGCAGCTCCACCCCCCGTCTGGATGTCTACCCACCGTCTCTGTAAATCACGCCCAGAGAGTTTGGACCGCGAATGAGCTACGCAATGCGAAATACGTTTTTTTATTTGCCTGGAGGCACGTGCGAGTGTTTCTAGGCTCGGAAGTCCTTTATCTGAGCCTGTGGACATCTGAAACAGCAGTGGTTTAATTTTATTTTCTGTGAAAATGTGTTTTTTTCATTGAAATGCCTCTCCTTTCTTCCTCTGCGCTTACACACGCGGAAGTGGGTCACAGAGCGCAGCGCTAATCCAGGAAAGAGCGGAGAGTTTGGCCCCCCCCACCCGCAGCTCTCACCTAACTCTGTCCTTCTCATTTGCATTCAAGCAACAATGCCCAGAATGAGGTGTTCAGAGAGTTATTTTTTGACTCTGACTGTGTACATGTGTCTTTCTCATGCACTGAGTGTTGATTTTGAAGAAGGATTCATTTACAGTATTAGGGAACCATTAAGGCACCATATAAAAGCATCAAGAAGTACCATGTCACGGGACCTTTAAACATACATTGTGTATTTTGAGCTCCATGTACCAAGTGCATACACCTATCTGCTGGATACAGCAATACAGAAACAAGCATGTTGAAAATGAATGTTATGCTATTGTTTGAAAAGTCAGTTTTGGCTTTAAAATATTTTAGTGAACATTGATTTATCCATTGTTAATCTTCATAGTCATTGCAAATCTAATATATTTGTTTGAGTTTTAGATTTAACATTTCATCTGTTTCTCTTTTCAGAATTGTACTGGACTGAAGACCAAAGAGATGGAGTCTATACTTGTCAAGGTGCATGCGGAGCGACAGAGGACGTCGAAGGAGCTGCCTGATTACTGGTCTTATCGGGAGGAAGTTAGCAATAAGTTAGACAACAAACTGGGGCGCCCAAAGAAGACCCATGATCACAGAAACAAACAGCCAATGCAGGGTATTAGAAATCACCCATGCTTTCACAATCTGGTATGTGAACCGTGTTTGTCATTCTCAGTGTGTTTAATGAACATGTGTTTGTGTAGTGTTGCAGATCTACCCTCGTTCCAATAGTCTGCCCTCCAAAGCAGCAAATGTGATGTCTGTATCTTCAGAGACGCTGCCCAAAACCCCAAAGCCCACCCCAAGATCTAATATGTCACTACCAAAAACCTCCACACCCAAGGACAAGACCCCGCTGAGAAGATACCCTGCCATGTAAAGACCTACAATATTAAATAAATTGTTTGGTTTTGGTTTTGAGTTGATTATACATTTTTGCTTCATCATTTATTCTATTGCATTTCTGATAAGGTAGCATATATTGGCTTAAAGTCCTTAATTATTCTGAACAATCCTTGTGTAACTCAAGGACCCCTCCTTTCAGCTCAGACGAAGAATCCGAAGAAGAGGAGACCGACACCGAGGAAGAGCTTCATTTGGATCAGAGGAAAAAATCCAGTCTGGTCCAGAACAGAACCACTCCAGTTCTAACCAAACAGGCCTCAATCACTTCATTCAGCAGCCTGCCTACCACAGGGCTGACCACAGAAGTTACCAAGACAACGGTGATGAAGATGGACAGTGAAGATGAGGAAACATGGTCCGAAGTCAGCGAGCTCCAGGAGATCGATCCTAAAAGGCTTCAGAGCTTCAAAGACCAGAATGGGAATGTGGCGAGGAAGAGCTTTGGGAAAGGTAATGCAAACAATTGGATTTTGGAAAAGAATTGACAAGAAATGTGTGATTTAATCTTTAGTTTTTTTTTTCCTTTTTTCAGAGAACAAAATCAGTGAAATAGGCAAAAAAATTGAAAAGCAGTTTACAGACAGACTTGGCAAGAAACCAGCAGGGGGCATTAGCATTTTGCCTGAGAGGAAAGATGAAGTCCAAGAACTTTCAGTAAGGCCTTTATGAATAAGTAAATTAATTGGGTTAGAAATGAAATGTAATGATAACATTGTGCATAGTCTAAATAAATATTGAAAATGCTAATGTCCTGCTTGTCTGTGGCAGTGCACAGATCTGGAAGAGAGCAATGAGTGGGTCTCGTCTTTGGAGGAGAAAGAGTCTAAACCAGTCCACGGCTCTGCACCACTGAGGAAGAGCCTGGACTCAGCCAGCACCAGTGTGTGGGGTACGTCCACCGGAAAGGGACCCAAGTCAAGTCAGTAGTCCCCAAGTCGAGTCAGTAAGGCTTACTACGTACCACAAACATCCTTCAATATTAACTTTGACTTTTGTTTTGAAGGTTTGACTGAAGCCAGTACAGGAAGCACTTTGAAGAGCAGCATTTACTCCATTAGTGATGCCAGTGATGACGACTTTAGCAATAATTAAATAGAAAATATTACGTAGGCCAGGGGTGCCCACCCAGTCGATCACAATCTACCAGTCGATCGCATATGAATATGTTCACACTGGAGGGCTTAATGCTCAATTTCGATTTTTTTGCGAGGTCGTTCACATTTCCAATTAAAAATGACTTGTATGTGATCTCCAGTGTGAACTTTAAACGCCCCAAAAGTGTCCCGCATGCGCCTTGGAGGACACGACGAGGTCCGATGCAGGGAGCGTGCTCAAAGTTTTTCGGACGTAGCCTAAAGTTGCTGTTGTACCGGAGCCAAAACATGTACAGCTTATTTGTTTTAAGGAGGAGAAGGACAAGGTTTTTGGCCACGGCGTTTTGTGGGGCAGTGGGAGCAACGTCCGTATGAACGTGTTGGTGTGGAGTCGCAGCCAAGAGTGGTGGGATTGTTCTGTGCTTCGCTGCTTCACTGACATGGAGTTCATACACTATTTTCGCATGACGAGAAGAACGTTTATGTACATTTGTGAGCGCCTAGTTGTACCACACTCGCAGGAGGAAACACGCCCAGGGCAGATGAACGCAACCTGGCTGTTCAGACTGAAGTCACATGCCAAAAGATCGGATATGTATTGGTTTTAGGACCACATATCTTGGGCTTCGTTCACACTGCAGCCTGAAGTGACCCAAATCTGATTTTTCTCGCCCCTATTTCGCCTCCCCTAGACCCCCCGTTTTGGTAGATCTCGGCACACCATTAACCTTAAAAGTAGATCTTGGTTAAAAAAAGGTTGAGCACCCCTGACGTAAGCCATATGTAAAACGATAAACCTCAGCCAACACCGCTACAGATCCTCTACAAATGCCAAATAGCAATATACAAGAGACCACAATATTTTAGAAAGGGAATTGCACTGTTAAAATATCATCTATCATGAAATAAGGAAATCACATATCTTAGTCTGACTAGATTGCACTATTTTAATGTAGGAATACCTTGTGCCAATGTTGTACGCCTATGAACACACATTACTGTTACCAGTGTTATATATTTTGTAAGTTTTTAACAAAAAAATTGTAATTTTTGTATGGAAAGTATTTATACAAAACAATAAAACTTTTTCAATACAATGTTATCTTAAACAGTTCTTGTCATAATGTCATAATTTTTACAATACACTTTTTTAGGTGCATCTGCTGTGGCCGGTCACATAAGTCCCATACACTCTGTGTCTGTCTGTGGAACTGACAATAATGTGAAATGTTTAGGATCTGTATTGTTTCGGTATCAAATGTTTAAGTTTGACATTTTACCTTGATGGCATGCTTTCTTTCCCTGAGAAGTATCCTTGTACAATTCCCCCAGCAATGAGCAGAATTGAGCCTCCCCATCCAACAAAAAGAGCAGCACCAAGCTCAAATCTAGAAGTTTAATTATAATAGGAGAATCAACTACCTACTTGCCTCCATGGAGATGTTATTGCTTTGTCTGGAATGTTCTATGGTATGGCATCAACATATCAAAGTTCAAAGTTCAAAAAAAAGTTCATATCTATCATTTATTATCATTACTGGTGTTTCTGTTGCTCAAAAGTAGATTAAATCCTGTGAATAGGGGCAACTGTCCACAGATCTGAATTGTAATGTAGCGTAGTGCTGTAACCTGCTTGTCACCCTCGTGATGGATCGATACTGTGAAACATTCTAGACAAAGCAATAACATTTCCTTCATTGTTTTATCATTCACCGTTTTGTCATCGTTTGTCTTACTCGTGTTCAGTTGCTGTCCTTCAATTATTACTGACAGTGCAGTGCGCGCTTAGCTGAAACTAGATTCTACGGTCTGCCCGACAACAGAACAATCTAGTTTCTGATTGGCTGAAAAGGGCGTGGTGCCTGGATAACTCTTCTGAGCCACACAGACCGATGTTCTGGGCACAGAAGTGCTGTGAGGCTGTGACCAGTGGCTAGAGTTTCATTGAATTGCATAACAAAATTTCAGCGTGAGAAATACCATGTGTGAGCGTGTGAACTCGTTGAAATGCGTGTGTCACACTCAAAGCGTGAGACTTGAGAGCTGTGGTAAAGGTAAAAGGTAGCTTGAAAACTACTGCTTCATAATGCTACAGGGTGGAACATTTTAAGCTGCTGATTTTTAACTTCAGTACATCACAAACATGTATTGTGTTACTTCCCTCATAAAACATTTTATAGTCAATCTATTTCAACATTCTCTTCCATTTGTGTGGCAGGAGAATCTCTGGGAATTGTTTGAGGTGTAAACACTGCCCTGGCCTGACTGAGGGAGAGTACATGACGTAAGGAAAACAAGACAAAACAGTGCAGTGTCTACATGAGCGTGCACACATGCAAAACACATGTTGTTTCTAACATTATAATAACATGTTAATTAGGGATATTAGTTTACTCAATATCCTGGTTAGACATATAACACATTTGGATCAGCTTTGTCTTATTTTAGAGCGAGAGAGAGACTTTATTGATACCAAGGGAAATTCAAGATATTGTTGCTTAACCCTCCGGTTGTGTTCGCCTCCAGCCCCCTACTTTAGTGTTCCCGGTCAAAATTGACCGGTCTGTTTTAACTGCTCTTAAATTAGCACAAACATTTTTTTTTCCACACCAATTTTTTTATTAAGCATTCTTTAGTTGAGAACAATGTTTCAAAGTAGTGTCTAACAACAATTTATAGAAGTAAACATTAAATAACATCAGTTAAAATACAATTGGGCACTGAAAATGAACTACAAAATGAACATATAATACAAAAAATAAATGGAAAACCAAACACCAAACTCAACAGGGTGTGTGTGTGTGTGTGTGTGTGTGTGTGTGTGTGTGTGTGTGTGTGTGTGTGTGTATTCATGCACATGAGTGGCATGTGACACTCAGGTCAGAGTGAGCCTTGCAAACATAAGCATGACATTAGCAGCATGTCAGGCTCGTTTTGATGTCTCTAGGGGCACAGAGGCCGCAACGCTTCCTTTTCTGCCCATGTCCTTGTTGGGGGAGAGCAGCCAGGGCTGGGGCTGGGGCTGGAGCTTGCATGCTCCTAACCAGAATGGCGGAGGCTGGTGTGCGGGGAATGTGCTGGCGTCGCTGTATAAGAGGAGTCACCAAAGCGAGGAAAAGTCTCCTCTTGAAACTTTTCCCCTGATTCCAGGTTGGGTTGATTGCTGTCCACACCACATACGTGTTGAAAGCTAACACATCCAGGATGTTGTGGAACAGTGCCACAGGCCAGCGAGCCGTCATCCGCTTACAGGTGTATGTACCAGTAAGCTGCAATAAAGGAACAATAAATAATAAGAGATTAGGAACAATATTCAATCTGTCATACACAAAATGCTATGATTCACCTAGATAAAAATAAAATAAAATGCATGATGAGACTTTACATTACCTTATCAAGGCAGTCAACGCCTCCCTTGTTCTTGTTGTAGTCCTGGATCATCAGGGGCTTCCTGTCCTCTGTGGTGCTGACAGCGGCGTCTTTGTGTACTGTGCTCATCAGGATGACATTTCTGTTCTTCTTGGGAACGTATGACACAAGAGTGTGAGTGTCAGTGAATGCAAATTGTGATGAGAGTGCCTGTCTTCCTCTGGTCGATACCAGCGCAGGGGGAAGTTCGGGCTTGTTCTTCCTCACTGTCCCTACCATGGTGAGCTTTCTTTTCAGTAGCTCCTGACCAAGAGCATGTGATGTGAGGAAGTTGTCACATGTGATATTATGTCCTTGGAGACCGGTTGTCATGTCCAGCACAAGACGCATACCCTGGTTTGTGTGTGTGTGTGTGTGTGTGTGTGTGTGTGTGTGTGTGTGTGTGTGTGTGTGTGTGTGTGTGTGTGTGTGTGTGTGTGTGTGTGTGTGTGTGTGTGAGTGAGTGAGCTGGGGCAGTCTGTATGGGGATGTTTTCTGTATGTTGAATGAATTTACTCTGGATACCCATTAATTTCCTATGGCGGTCACTTTTGACCGGGAACACCACAGGTGTAACAAGGTTGATTAAAACACTCAAAATTTAACGAAATAGGTGATCATCACTTTTATATGTTCAAGTCCACAGTGTGGAGGATATCATAAGGTCTTGAGGTAATCAGATGAAAAACATAATATTTATGAATATTATAAGTTGTAAAACAGTCAGATTTGACCCGAACACGACAGGAGGGTTAAAGGAAATGCATGCTGTTTTCAGTTTCTGCTTTGGTATCTGTTAGAGATGCGCGGATGGCGGTTACAGCCGTCAATCAGTCCCAGATTCAAAAAGCTGGGTCGGTGAATCTCTCTACAGCTCTGGAAAAAAAATAAGAGACCACTGCAAAATTATCAGTTTTTCTGATTTTACTACTTATAGGTATGTGTTTGGGCAAAAGGAACATTTTTGTTTGAGTTTATAAACTACTGACATTTCCCCCAAATTCTAAATAAAATATTATGGTTTAGAGCATTTATTTGCATCATCAAAATTGTTTTCAAATTAATTCATAGATCAAATTAATTTTAAAACAACATAATACTAATGTTTACACTTAAGAAGAGTTCAGAAATCAATATTTGGTGCAATAACCCTTATTTTTTAATCACAGCTTTCATGCTTCTTGGCATGCTCTCCACAAGTCTTTCACATTGTTCTTGGGTGACTTTATTCCACTCCTGGTGCAAGAACTGAAGTAGCCCAGATTTGTGTTTGTGTTGGAATTCAACAGACGCTGGAATGGAATGGCTGTAATACATGTAGAGATGCTGATTTCAGAACAAAAAAATGCAATGGTCTCTTATTTTTTTTCCAGAGCTGTACATACAACTTTTGTTTGTTCACTTCTCTTTGTAGTTCAAATCAGACATGAGGCATTACTGTAACATGACTGAGCATACTTATACTGTTTGTGTGTACAGCCTGTTCTTCCTAGGTTGGTAAAACTATAATTCCAGCCTCTAAATGTATTGATTAAAAATAAGCAGGGTTGGGAGGGTTACTTTAGAAATGTAATCCGGTACAGTTACTAGTTACTCCTTAAAATATGTATTCATTAACGTAATCCCGGTACTATAATATTAAAGTAATGTAACTTGATTACTTTCAGTTACTTTTGGATTACTTTAACAGCAAATATCCTATAACAACAAGAAAACAAGAAAATTACAATACAATTAAAAGTTTTTAGGAGGACAAGTACAGTTCTATGTGTAGTTTTAACAACTGCTATCACTATAAGCCAAGTCACTAGTAAACAAGGTCACTCACTAAACCAAACACCTAAACACCTATGACTTCAACGAAATTATATTTTCAGTTAAAGTTTTAGTTTTACCGGGACAGTCATCTTGCCCGATCTCCGCAGCTGGACAGGATGTTCGTCCAGCTTGCGTGCTGGCCTACATCTAACGACAGCTTTGCTCGGAATTGTCTAAAGGGTCTTCATGGATCAGTTAACATGACTATGTTGCCTAGATAATGTTTAAATATTGTAATATCGTTCTACAAATGCACAAAGTGTACTTGTGACCGCAAACGTTAGCT
The DNA here is from genome assembly GCA_036785185.1 of Paratrypauchen microcephalus. Lineage (NCBI taxonomy): Eukaryota > Metazoa > Chordata > Actinopteri > Gobiiformes > Gobiidae > Paratrypauchen > Paratrypauchen microcephalus. The sequence goes on from JAVJIX010000051.1 coordinate 5,824,296, forward strand.
AGCTTGCTAATAGTTTGCTAGTCGATAGCTAACTCGAAACTGGCTCCTACCAATGAATCAAGACAAAGAAATGACTCATATTCACACATAACATGACTGAAGCAGGACATTTAGGGCCTGTCAGTATCAAAGCGTTAATATTAGCGATCTTACCTGTAAATGTTTCTTGAGATTTGCACGGCACTGTGATGTTGTTCCCTTTGTCTTCTTTAAAAATAAAATTCTCCCTAAATTTTCACCCGCTAAATGCGTTTTTTGAAACCATGCCCGCTGCAAGTTTAGTCCGTAGTGCGCAACCTGCGTGAAGTTCAGTGCGAGCCGCTGCAAGTGTATTCCACAGTGCGCGCCGCTGCAAGTTTGTTTCACAGACCTCCGGCTTTAAATGAAAAAATGAAAATAACATAAAATGCTTTCAAATTGTAATCCTGCTAAGTAATCCCCATTTTCACTAAATGTACCTGTAATCTGAGTACGTCTTTTTCTTTGTAACTGTAGGGGAATACAGTTATCCAGTTATACAGGAATCCGTTACTCCCCAAGCCTGAAAATAAGCAACCAAAATTTAAAAGACAATTTTTATTACTGTAATATCTTACAAAATGCTACAATATAGTTCACATGTCAGGCTGTCTGACAAAAGCAAATAATTATGATAATAAATTTATAGAAAACACCAGAGTTATAATTATAACCAGTACCAACGGACAGCATAATGAGGAAGGAAATACTTTCAAAACTGCCTTACAACAGAGAGTCACTTTAACAAAAATCAGAAAAAAAAATCTTATCAAGCGGACCTAAAAAACTGTAGAGGGCGCAGATCAATTACTCACCCATGTAATCCTCTAATATCCATTAAAAATCCGGAACTCGAGGACTGTGGAATATATTCTATAGGTTTTCAGTGTTCAGAAATCACTTCTGTACCATGCAATAGAAAAATAAAATTGAATTTTGAAGGCTATTTCCAAACAACAATTTAAAAAACTAATAAGCCTGCTCTAGAAAATTATTTAATTTCCCTAACTGAAGCAATAAAAATTGAAACAGGGCATTTTGACTCTGAGCTGACTTTTATCCCACACATCAAGAACATCACAAAATAGATTTCTATCACCTAAAAAACATTCTCTCTCAGGCCAATACCGAGACACTGATGCATGCTTTTGTCACCAGCCGTATAGACTACTGTAATGCCCTGCTCTGGTCTTCTCAAAAAGAGTATTTCAGGTTTGCAATTATTACAAAATTCAGCAGCACGTGTCCTGACTAGGACCAGAGGGCGGGATCACATTGCACCGGTCTTAAAATCTCTTCATTGGCTCCCTGAGAGTTTCAGGATAGATTTTAAGATTCTTTTACTGTTTTTTAAATGTCTTTATGGTCTTGGGCCTTCATATCTTTCAGAACTGCTTTCCCCTTACGAACCTTCACGGGCCCTGCGTGCTTCTGGCAGCAGCTCTTGGTCATTCCCAAAGTCAGGACACAGACTCATGGAGAGGCGTCTTTTCAGTACTACGGCCCTTGTTTATGGAACTGCCTGCCGGAGGACCTCAGGGCTGCAGAGAACGTTCATGTTTTTAAGAGTGGGCTCAAGACTCACCTGTTTAGCTTGGCCTTTGATTGACTTCAGTCATCTGTTTGCTTGTCTTTCGTTTGTTCTTTTGTTTGTCTGTTTGTCCGTTTGTTTATTTGTCTGTTTGTTCATCTGCTTGTTTATCTGTTTGTTTGTCCATCTGTTTGTTTGTTCGTCTGTTTGTTTGTTCGTCTCCTTATTTGTTTGTCTGTTTGTTTGTTTGTCCATCTGTTTGTCTGTTTGTTTGTCCGTCTGTCTGTTTTTCCATCTGTTTGTTTGTTCGTCTGTTTGTTTGTTCGTCTCTTTGCTCTGGTAGGGCGGCAGTAGCTCAGTTGGTAGAGAGTTTGTCCACTGATCCAAAGGTTGGCGGTTCAAATCCTGCTTTTGACATAAAAAAACATTGGTCAACAGTGGTTGAGCGGTCAGATCCACTGACCCACAGGTTGGTTGGTACGATTGATTGGTACAGATGAATGTCTGCGTACACTGGTGTGTGAATGTGTGTGTGAATGGGTGAGTGGTTCCTTGTTGTAAAGCGCTTTGGGTGCCTTGAAGGTGGAAAAGCGCTATATAAAGATGTGACCATTTACCATTTTACCATTTGCTCATCTGTCTGTTTGTCCATCTGTACGTTTGTTCGTCTGTTTGTTTGTTTTTTGTTGTTTTTTTTTTCTTCCTCTGGCAGCACGGTGGCTGAGTGGCTAGCACTCATGCTTCACAGCAAGAAGGTTCTGGTCGCCCGGGCCATTCTGTGTGGAGTTTGCATGTTCTCTCCGTGTCTGGGTGGGTTTCCTTCGGGCACTCCGGTTTCCCCCACCAACCCAAACATGCGCCATAGGTAAAATCCTCCAGCTTAGGGCCTGACCAAGCCTAAATAACAAAATCATGGGGATGGTCCCCGGGTCAAATTTAGAAACAACTTCTCCTGTGTGAGATCAATAAAAGTCAATCTTCTAATCCTTAACCACTGTAAGGAGCTTTGTGTTACATTTTTGTATGAAAAGCGCTTTATAAATATAGTTTGATTGATTGATTGATTGAAAATACGTGGCTAAAATGGGTGCAGTATACCGCCCATACTTTAACCTCGGAATGTTGCATTGTGTGCTCTGCAGCTAGGCCACGATTAACTACTACATCCATACCATAGTGAGAAAGACCTGATCTGTATACTTAATCTCTTTACTAGAAAATCATTTAATCAAACTGATGAATGCTACCTTCACAACAAACTACCAGCAGTAACCTCAAAAGACGTACCTACATCTTGGGTTATAGGCAGTAGTCGAGTTGTAAAATGAAACCAGGGGGGATGGTGAAATTTTTGACCAATGGGGATGGGGGGGGGCACGCTGCCAGGGGAATCCCAGTTACGCACCGGGAAGGGAGTTCCCCTGTTGCACAACGTGGTGCGTGATTCGACTGTATTCTTCCGCACTGGAAAATAGTTCCCACCCAAAATGACCAAGGCAAGCTCTACGTGTTGATTTGCACATTTATTTGGACTCGATATGAATGCGCACTACACATAAAGTAATTGGGAAACGCATCGAGCAAATTAATTCCTTTTGGCCGAAATCTTTCTCTGGCGACGTTAGACTCCAGTCTAAGGCGGAGTAGCTGCAGATACCACGGCGGTCAGTGGCGACAGACTCGGACAATGGCTGGGTGAGCAGGAAAACGCTTTCCACCACTTATTTTAGTCTCTGGACTGTGGGGAGATGCCCAAATTTGACCTGGGGGTGGCATATCCCTTTAAAGCTGCTCAGATTGAACTTTTGACAAAAATAAAATCTAAATTCTAGTCTCAAGAGGTGCTCCTTGCTTCTTGCTCTGAAATGTCCGAGTGTCATGTATTGATTCATGTGTTATATTGTCATAAGGGTTGTGATGTGTTATACTCTGAAAAGCTAAGGCTAAAATTGATATTTACTCATATATAGGTGTCTTAAGTAGAATGAATTCTTATGTGAAGGTAGTGTCTTTCTTGCTCCTTTTGTTTTGTGATCACATGTGTAATGTGATCAAAAGGGGGAATGTGTGGGAATTATTCTTCTATATTCAAGTGTATACTCTCTATCTAGTATATTCCTATATCCAAGCATATTGTGGGAACAGAGGGACGTTAATGTTAAGGGGGTTTTAGTGATGTAATCAACAAAGATGGAATTGTACTCACTTCCTGTTATCGTTCTTCGACTATAGTAGTAAGTATAGTTTAACTCAATGGACCCCTGACAGAACAGCAAATCATATGTAGTTTAACTCAGTGACCTAATGCCAGACCCCTGTTTGAAAGGACTTCATTAGATAATGTTGTTATGATGTTCAGAATATAAGCGACTGTTGTACTCAGTTCTGTGTGAGACGTGTCTTTGAAACCAGTGTAATCGTATGACCTGTATTTTGCTTGAGTCAGATTAAACTGCCTATATGTGAATTTTCACTAAAGTCTCCTAGACTCGTTATTGAGGTCTCTTGTAAAAGCTAACACTGTCTTTTGCACTGCTTGGCCAGACAGAAACGAAATTTCTATACACTGTATGTTGAACACATATGGCAGAATTGACAATAAAGCTAACTTTGACCTTTGATCTTTGATCTAACACGCTGAAGATGTCCGTTAGCCAGCCTGCCCGTATGCATGTTACTATTATGTGCATTATAATGCATTATGTGGAAATAGAGGGCACAAAAGCTTAGACGCTAACATTGGATTATTTTTGTTAAAGCTAGATAATGCTAGTCATTAAAAAAAAGTGACGACGGCAGCTCCGGGTCCTGCGGTCGGTATAAGCGTAAAACATCAGCCGACGATGGTAAGGAAAACCCGCGTTTTCCTTACCATGTGTATGGACACCAGCGACTGCAGTGGTGGAATCGAGCTCTGCTCCTCCATTGTATTTGCTCTTTAATGCTTCATGATGAGGTTGGAGGTTTAAATAGCTTTTTCTCTTTCTTCATTTCATTTCAGCCATTTCAAGGTGGCTTCTATTACCCCTACAACCGAAACAACCAGGGGGCCCATTCTTCAACTGGGATTCCTTCCCTTCTTAATTCTCCGTTCAGCCAGCAGTCTGTGAGCGGTCACTGTGCACCAGGTATGACTCCTTCCAGTGGCATTTCCACAGCTCCTCTCTTCAGGTTTCAGCCGCGGAGGGAGAGCGTGGACTGGAGACGATTAAATGCCGTGGACATTGATGCGGTGGTCAGTCAGATGGATGTGGGGGTCCTTGAGGAGTACATCAACGCAGTGACGTACTGTAGCCTGGATGGTGAACGCTGCCAGCGGTGTCCGAGTCCAGTAGATCCTGCTCTGATCAAGCTGTTTCGCCTGGCCCAGCTCACTGTTGAGTACCTGCTGCACTGCCAGGAGTTATTGACAGTGGAAATGCATGCATTGGAGGAAAGGATTGAGGCCGCTGGTAAAGACCGTGTACAGCTGCTGGCTCAGCAAAAGGAGAAAGAAGTGGAAATGCATGCATTGGAGAAAAGGCTTGAGGCCGCTGGTAAAGACTGTGTACAGCTGCTGGCTCAGCAAAAGGAGAAAGAAGGACAGATAAAGACACTAAATGAAGAGCTAAAACAAAGAAAGAAGGTCATTCTCACGCAGCAGAGGATATTTGCAGCGAGCATCAGCTGCCACAAGGTATTTCATTTAATACAGTTGCCATCTGAATTAATTTACATTTAACATGTGTGTAGCACGGTGACAGCTCTCCCCCTCCTTCTCTTGTCCCCCCCCCCCCCCACACACACACACACACACCTCTGTCATTGTTCTGTTGATCTATTCACAGCTTGCTTTGTGCTGTTTGGAACTAAAATGTCACAACCTAAGCACAACTTATCGTTTTTGTAGGTCTTAAGTCTGAGCAAATCAATCTTAAAGGGATATGCCACCCCCAGGTCAAATTTGGGCATCTCCCCACAGTCCAGAGACTAAAATAAGTGGTGGAAAGCGTTTTCCTGCTCACCCAGCCATTGTCCGAGTCTGTCGCCACTGACCGCCGCGGTATCTGCAGCTCCTCCGCCTTAGACTGGAGTCTAACGTCGCCAGAGAAAGATTTCGGCCAAAAGGAATTAATTTGCTCGATGCGTTTCCCAATTACTTTGTGTGTAGTGCGCATTCATATCGAGTGCAAATAAATGTGCAAATCAACACGGAGAGCTTGCCTTGGTCATTTTGGGTGGGAACTATTTTCCAGTGCGTAAGAATACAGCCGTATCACGCACCACGTTGTGCAACAGGGGAACTCCCTTCCCGGTGCGTAACTGGGATTCCCCTGGCAGCGTGCTGCGTGATATGGCTGTATTCTTACGCACTGGAAAATAGTTCCCACCCAAAATGACCAAGGCAAGCTCTCCGTGTTGATTTGCACATTTATTTGCACTCGATATGAATGCGCACTACACACAAAGTAATTGGGAAATGCATCGAGCAAATTAATTCCTTTTGGCCGAAATCTTTCTCTGGCGACGTTAGACTCCAGTCTAAGGCGGAGTAGCTGCAGATACCGCGGCGGTCAGTGGCGACAAACTCGGACAATGGCTGGGTGAGCAGGAAAACGCTTTCCACCACTTATTTTAGTCTCTGGACTGTGGGGAGATGCCCAAATTTGACCTGGGGGTGGCATATCCCTTTAAGTCTGAGCAAAATAAAGCAGGCTTTATTTATTTATTCATTTATTTATTTATTCATTTTTTTAAGTAAAATTTCCATGTGTAATATCCATGAGAAATGTCACAGTAAACTGTACACATTCATGTTATGTTGTTGGCATGGCTTTAATAAGCTTTAAACCTGAGGTAAAGGATTAAAAGGGGCAAAGCAGATGGTGTCATTAGTAGGGATGCACCGATCCACTTTTTTTTCACTTCCGATCCGATCCCGATACCTGAATTTGGATATACTGTTTGTTTTCAATATTGTCATTATTGTTAAACTACAAATAAACTCATCTCTACAGGCAAGTAGGCCTATGATATAAACAAATGTTTGCATGTGTATCCCAAAAAGCAAATTGAGATAACTACAGGTCTTGCATTGTCCCGTAGAATTACATGCACTTTTTCTAGCGGGATCTCCCCGTGGTTTAACATCTCTTTAATGGATGCTGCGATTGTAGCTCGGTTGTGTGAGCCTCTGCACTTTTTTTACCTGGAGCGTCGCACATAGGGTTGCCAACCGTCCCTTGAGAAATGGAATCGTCCCGTATTCAGAAACAAAAGTACGCGTCCTGTATTGAGCTGAAAAGGGACACATTTTGTCCCAAATTACCATGTGAATCAATAATAGTGTCTAAAACAGGGTTCCCAATACGTCAATCACCATCTACCAGTCGACCGGTGTCCGGTCTTGGTCTCGAGATGATTGTGATCATATTTCATTACGGCCGCTGCCTTTAGCAATACACTTTTACTGTGTTTTTCACACTGCAGCCCGTGCGCTCGTCTGAGACACGCGGAAACCACGCGCACTGCCAGCTCTCTCTCCTCCCTGCTCATAGCGCTCAGGCTCCCTCCTCAATGCGCTCTAGTGCAAGACTATGTGCAAAGCAAAAACTAATCTAAATTTATGTTACAGTGTCCGCACAGAGCAGGTGTACAGCGACATGTGGTTGAATTTTGCCTAATTAAAGTGCACAAATGCATCTGTTTGTCACAACATCAATTTGGTAAATGTGCAGAGGCTGGTAAATACCACTACAAAACCAGTAAGAGAATGTGACTCCAGGTAGGAAGTTGAAAAAACAGGTTTAAAAAAAAAAATCAAAGAAGGGGTCCTCAAACTGTGGGTTTGCTTGGCTTATTTTAAGATTAAAATTAACATTCATCAGATAAAATGGCGATAGATGTATAAAAACGTATTTACGTGAGTCAGCCTTTTCTCACATGAAGGTCATTAAGTACTGTTCCACCATGACTGATGATCACTTAGAAGTGAGCTTGAGTCTGGCTGTCAGCAGCTACTGTCCAGACTACACATCCCGAGCTGATTCCATCCAGTGCAAGTCAGATTTTGTGAGAAGGTCGTGCAAAGTGGAATCACCAAGAGGGAAAGGGAATTTTTCCCCCCAAAATGGGTGGTTGACATCTGAGTTTTTATTGGCTGTAATGACCCCAGATTGCATCTCAAAGCATTTAGAGCTCAAACATTTTCAGGGGGGGCATGCCCCCGGACCTCCCCTAGTGACTTTCAGTGACTTTCAGCTTTTTCCAATTACTGGTCACTTTCATCCCTGTTTATACAGGTTTAAGTTTAGCAGGACATATATTTATTTTATTCGGTTAATTTTGTTATTTAGTATTAAAAATAAATTGCTGATAATTATTTATTTTCCCTGTGTTCATATCACTCAGATATGCATCTAATTCAATTCCGGTTTGAGTCAAATAGTTAATGATCAAAGGAGAAGTTCAATTTGTCAACTGGACAAAGTTTGTTTGGTTGAAAACGTTTCGCCGCTCATCCGAGAGGCTTCGTCAGCTCTGGTTATTGTACTGGTTAGACCCTGCTTATATCTAGCTGCCGGGAGGCGCGTCCTACAATGACAAAAGCTCTGAAAACGATCCCCCCTAAGAGCTTTTGTCATTGTAGGACGCGCCTCCCGGCAGCTAGATATAAGCAGGGTCTAACCAGTACAATAACCAGAGCTGACGAAGCCTCTCGGATGAGCGGCGAAACGTTTTCAACCAAACAAACTTTGTCCAGTTGACAAATTGAACTTCTCCTTTGATCATGGATTCTACCTGGACGACTGAGGGACTTTTCACGCATTAAATAGTTAAAAAATCGCTTCACACATACAAAAAATGGCTAAAAAGATTCACTACACCACGAAGGGTGAAGGCAATCGGGCCGGCCAGTCCTGCCAATGAGGTGTCCCTTATTTATTTTTCAGGGAGTTGGCAACCCTAGCCGCACAACAGAGCCTGTGTGAATCGTGGTCAATCCAGTGCACAGTGAGGCTTATCAGTGACAATGGGCAGACATCCGATGTCCAAATATCTGTAGTAAAGCTCAGATCTGGAACTCTTTTTAGCTTCTCAGCTAACTTGTTGACACTCGGTTGTAGAGTTCGGGTAGCGCAGTCTCTGATAAATAGCTTCCGCCTCTCGGTACAACGGCTTTGCAAACATTGCACGTTGCTGTCTTGCTTTGAGGTGTTTCTAGTAAAAAGTATTTCCACACAGCGGACATGTTGTGATGAAAAGTCGGTTAACTGTCTTGTGCTGCTCAATGTTCGCCTGCTAGCTCGCGCTGCTAGTTCACCTGCAGCTGGCTGCAAACTGTGGAATGGATTTCCAGAACAGAGGCATGTCTCATCATTACTCCGTGTCTCATTGAGATACGCCTCCGTTCAGGAAATCCATTCCACATTTTGCAGCAGGAGCAGAGCAGTCGACAGGGAATCACTCGTGGAGTCATTTCAGCAAATAATGTGTATATACAAACATGGCTCATGGATCAGAAATTTTCGCAGGTTGGATCGGAAATTTCCGATCCGTGAATTACGTTGATATCGGAACCCGATACCGATACTGAATTGAATCGGCCCCGTTCCTAGTCATTAGGTTATAATTATTCATAAAATCCACTTCTTAATGCAAGACAAAACTCATTTTGAAGTGGCATCTTATTGTCTTTGTATGTGATTGATTTAGAAATCCAGTTTCTATAATATCATATGCTGTCATCTCGGTGTAGACTTTGACATCTAGCCTAGCCAAGCTGTTTGCCAGGGCAACTTATGTAGTGTGTCTTGACAGCATGTGGTTGCTAGGTGTGTGCTAGCAGCTCCGCTAACACAAGTGGCTCAATAATTGATAGAGAACCCATGTGTCCTCTTAAGACCTGCACTATTTGCCCTCAGTAAATATATGAGCTCTACTTTCACCTACAAGAGGCCTCAGTGTATTTTATTTGAGTTAGCATCAGGCTCCTCAATTTGAAACTGTTGTTTATACTTAAAGATCCCATGACATGGTACTTCTTGATGCTTTTATATGGCTCCTTAATGGTTCCCTAATACTGTAAATGAATCCTTCTTCAAAATCAACACTCAGTGCATGAGAAACAGAGATAAGATGAGAAAGAGTCATAAATATCTCTCTCAAACTCTTTATTCTGGGCGTTGTTGCTTGAATGCAAATGAGGAGAAAACAGATGGCCAATAGTAGAGGGTGGGGGCGGGGCCAAAATCAGAGCTCAGAGCCCACAGCTGATCCATTTCCTTGTTTTTGCACGGGGGAGAGATTTGAAGCGTTCCATTGAAAAATAAACACATTTCCACAGAAAATAAAATTAAACCACTGCTGTTCAAAGGTCCAGAGGCTCAGATAAAGGACTTCCGAGCCTAGAAACACTCGGACGTGCCTCCAGGCAAATAAAAAAACGCATTTCGCATTGCCTAGCGCATTCGCAGTCCAAACTCTCTGGGCGTGATTTACAGAGACGCTGAGTACATACAGACGGGGGTGGAACTGCATTTGCATTTCTTTTTTCGATCTGACGTCAATAAGGTGCCTTGTTCAAACTCGCCCGTTTTGAGCTCCGATTTTTTGTAACGCAGAAAAGGATCGCAAATGCTCAGTTTAGACATTTCACAACTTTTAACCATGGGGGGGGGGGCTAAACAGGGTAGGGGAGCTCACATTAACGTTCAAAAACCTCAGAAAGTGAAAATTTCATGCCATGGGACCTTTAAATCCTTGCCATATGGTGCGACAAGATATCACTATCAGCCCGATTAGCATTGAATGAAGTCACAGCGTTGTGAGCTGTAGAGTTAAATGTAGCGTGTGATGTGTGTGTGTGTTTATGGCGGGGGGAGCGTGTGAGTGTAGCGTCTCCTGCCTAAGGGAGTAGAGCAGCATTACTTGGTCTGTCTAGAGTTTGGATAGGATGCCATGCTTTCAAATCCATAACAATCCTCTCTGTTTGAAGACTCATTCAGAATTAAATTTGCTTTCTGGTTACCAGCTTCTGTAAAATAGATCAGTATTCATTTTATGTTCATGGAGACACCACTTAACTAAGGCTTTTTGTGCTTTTAATACTGTAGTGCAGTGCTTCTCAATTATTTTCTGTGACGCCCCCCCCTAGGAAGAAGAAAAAATTTCACGCCCCCTCCCTGTGTGCGACTATTAGTAGTATTATTTGTCTAGAAAATTATTAGTACACCTCTGCATAACATTGTATCCTTTTACTAACATTAAAAACAAAAAAAGAAAGAAAGAAACTTCCAACAAAGACTGCACTCTCTTTTTGCACTGAGGACTCAAATATTAATGTGTTTAATGCAGCTTTGCGCACATTTGTTTACGTTTTACAGAAGAAACTTAAAAACCACATGGCCCATTTGCATAAACTCAAAGCGTTGAAAAAAACCCTGCTCTGTCCTTGTGCCGCTGATGCGTCAGCTTCTGTCAGACCTAAGAACACGACTCAGTGGAATATACGTGTTTTTTCTGTGACAGAGGATGTTCTGCTGATGGTGAGTCTGTTCTGTGCGTATATCGCGTATTTAAGGTTGCGACCCCTGCCCCAGAGCGTCAATGAGATCACCACTGCCAACTACTGTTGTTGATGTGCAATTACACTTAGTTCTAGTACAGTACGGCAAAAAAGCCCCAGGGGGGACCGCCCCACTATTTGAGAAGCACTGCTGTAGTGCAATATTCACAGAGTTAGTGAACACAGAGAGTTCTTTGGTTTTTTTCCTAGTGTCTGCATTGTGGAAAATCCTTTCTAAATGATACTTTTCTCCAATATCATATTCAGAGGCGCCATCCAGAGGAGTATGATGCCAGTAAGTTAAATAAAATGCTTCATGTTAAATTGCCACCTGTCTGTAGTTAATTAATTGTAATACTTGTATTTCAGCAATTGACAGCCTCAAATCAGAGATTACTGCTTTAAAGGAGCAGATTGTTCAGCAGCAATTGACCCTACAAACCAAAATAGCCCAGGTACAAGTTAAATCCAGTTCATGTATATATTAATAGGTAAAGCTCATTTGTTAAATCATGTGTTACCTTTTTGTTTCAGGAAAAAGAGCAGGAGTCCTTGCACAGAGACTTAACAAGGGAGCTGGATCGTTTTAAGGCAGAGGAGATGGCTCGAATGGACAAAAAGATTGAGGGTTATAGAGACGGTATACGACGGGAGATGGAATTTTACACTCGTAATATTCAAGCTCTTAATGTACGCACGTTCGATTTAACCTTTACCCTCATGTAGTAAGGCATTAATTTAGGCTATCTAATAACAATTATTAGGAAGCAAATCAGCAGCTGTCAACAAAACCAGGAAAGTCCAGTCCTGTGCAAATGGAACCAGAAAAAGAATTGGACAACTATAAGGAAATGCAGAAACAAGCGATACATAAACTTGAGCTGCAACTCGAGAAGCAGGTGACTGTGACTAAAAAGTACTTGCACAAAATGTAAATAAAAGTAAATTAAGATAAGTCCCTTATTGTGTTTTTAGGACAAAACTTTTGAATGTAGATTGCAGGATGTGAAAAATCAGCATGAATCAGAGAAAAATCAGGTACGATTCTGCTCATCTTTGACTTTTATTTATTATTTTATTATATGTATAACATATTAATCTGTCTTTCTCTCTGGGTTAGTTACTGAACGAGCTTAACAGACTGCAGAATGTGGTGTCAGAGCAACAGGAGCACAGTCAGAAGCTCAGGCAGGAGTGGGGCCAAAAACTGTTAGAGAAGGAACAAATCATCAAGAACCAGAAGGAGCAGGTCAGTCCTCATTCACAGTGTCACACAGCCATTTACGCCGACAGGAAACACACCACAGGGTCAGGCCTTGTCCAGGATTTCCTTTATTAGCTGCATACAATGTTTAAAGACTCCATACTGTATACAGTGGTACCTCACCTTACGAAATTAATTCGTTCCAGAAGTGGTTTCGTAACGTGAATTTTTCGTAAGTTGAGTAGCTATTTCAATGGAAAAAGCCTGATTCGTTCCAAGGCCCCGTTCCAAGTTTTTTTTTTATAGTGTAACTTTTTTTTATAGTGTAAGACTGTGTTCTGCATCCTGATTGGCTAAGAGACTGTAGAGCCAGGACTAAACATGGAATAAACCAGGTCTAGACCAAGGTCTAAACCTGGACTGGACCAGGTCTAGACCAAGGTCTAAACCTGGACTGGACCAGGTCTAGACCAAGGTCTAAACCTGGACTGGACCAGGACTAAACCTGGATTAAACCAGGACTGGACCAGGTCTAGACCTGGACTAAACCAGGACTAGACCAGGTGGATTAAAGCGCCGCGTGCGGGTCTATTTCCTGGTTTCGTGCTAGCTCTGCCGGTGTACCTCACGAGTCACGGCTGAGGCGAGCAGCGAGGAGGGGAGGTGCCTCTCCGCACGCAGTCCGAGCTCATGAATGAACGCATGCAAGAGCTGCGGTTTAATCCTTGTTTATACCTGGTTTAGAGGAGGCACGGTTTGAGCACGGGTCTCGTGCTCGCAGTCCCGCGCCGGGTCATGCTGCGCTATCACACACGTGTCCGTGCGCACACTTCTCCGCCCTCCCCCTTCCCCCCACACTTCACTCTTAATACATTTTGGTGAAAATCTATGAAAGTTTGAGTGTTTAAATGAGAGACAAATGTGAGAAAAGTTTAAATCCAGTCTGAGAAAAGCGTATAATGCACACACATTATACGGCTGAGCACACATTATTTGAATTTGTGAGATTTCGCGTTTCGTAACTTGAATTTTCTTTCGTATCTAGAGACCAAAATTTAACGTGAAGGCGTTTCGTGACTTGGAATTTTCATTTGTTGGGTCTTTCGTAAGGTGAGGTACCATTGTATTTGAAAGAGGTGATGCTGTAAGCTCAATTTATAAGAAATTCTTTGTAGTTTGAGTATTTAGTTTGTTTTACAGATAAAGAAGATGGCATCTAGCGCACCAGCCAAAGTTGTTGAAACGCAAGGTACATTTATAGCTGTTGTTTTTTTTTATTTTCAAATTGAAAATAAAAATATAAAACATATTTTATCCTTTTTCAGTTCTACACACATCTGCATCACCAGAGCTTAAACAAAAAAGAGTTGTTCTTGGTAAGTAATATTCTTTACAAGGACAGAGCTTATTTTCCTTCTTGAAAATCTACATTCATAGCATTATGTTTATAAAGAAAAACCATATTAGGTTTAAATATGTAGGGTTTGTGTGTTAAAACATATGTGAATGAAACAAAACACAACTCTAGGCAGTTTGCGATGAGCAAACAACATTAGAATATTGATCAGAAAGTATTGTAGTATGGGCCTTTAAATTGAATCATAGTCTCTTACAGCAGTTCCAGTAGTTCAGCGTTCAGAGTCATTATTTAGAGTGACATCTTTGTGCCTTGATGGCGCAAACTTGCATGGAGGCATTGTCGTCTGGCTTCCCCACTCAACCTTAAATACTTTAAATCAGCGCTTGTATCACGCTGCTTTATATTTCAGTACGACACTGTAAACACACACTGACAGCACCCTGTTACTTTCCAGAGGACAGCAGTGTGTCTGAGGCAAAGCCAGTGGAGAGAAAACCAAAGCCACCACCAGAGAAGAAACAGCAGAACGCCATCAGTGCTCTGAGAAGAAATCCCATCTTCAGGAGAGAGATGAGGCTAGAGCTGGAGAAGTCTGTCATGAGAAAGCTCGAGAGCTATGGAGTCAAACCTGTGAGTACATCATACTAGCACATACACATTTTCATTAGCCAACTATTGTCAATAATACAGTTAAACATACGAGGGTCATTCAATAAATAAGGTGAATTTTTCGGTATAAGGACTGCTAATACAGATAGAAGCTTACTTTTTTTTATCTTTCAACGTAGTGTATTTTTCTCCCAGCACTGTCACACACTTTTCCCATCTGTGCACAAGCTTCCGTATTCCCTCAGCGTAAAAATCTTTGGACTGATCTCTCAGCCAGTCGCTCACAACACTTTTGACTTCATCGTCACTTTCAAACTTTGTGCCTCTCGTGAACACTTTCAAGGGACCAACCAGGTGAAAGTCTGAAGGGGCAAGGTCTGGGCTGTAAGGGGGATGAGAGAGCAGTTCCCAGCCCAGCTCGTTGATGGTCTGCACCGTTTGGGCTGCTGTGTGAGGCCTTGCGTTGTCATGATGCAAGATGACTCCTTTTGACTGATGACCCCTGCGTTTGTTCTTTATGTCTTTCTTGACCTGCCTCAGCAATTCACAGTAGTTGGCACTGTTCACAGTGCTTCCTTTTTCAAGGAATGAAATGGTGAGTGGGTCTTGCATATCCCAAAAAACGGTGAGCATCACCTTCCTCGTGGACCGCTGGGACTTGAACTTCTTCACTGGAGAACCAACATGCTTCCACTCCATGGATTGCCGTTTGGACTCAGGCTCATAGTGCCAAACCCATGACTCGTCACATGTGACCACCTTCTTCAGAAACTCATCACCATCCTTCTCATAGCGGGAGAGACACTGCTGGGACAACTCGACCCTCCTCTGTTTGTGCTCTGCAGTAAGCATATTTGGCACCCACTGGCAGCTGACCTTCGAGTAGCCAAGGTCACCATGGACAATTTTGTGTGCTGTCCCAACAGATAAACTCAAAGTCCTTGCATTGTCATCCACTGTCACCCTTCTGTCAGACTGAATGAGGTCATTGACTGATTCGATCACCTCAGGAGACCTCACTTCTGTAGGCCTCCCAGGCCTGTCTTCATCCTCAACACTGCTCCATCCTTCTTTAAACAATTAAGCCCACTTGTAGACATTTTTTTGGCTGAAACATGTGGCACCATACACAGTTGACATTCTCCTATGAATTTCAACGGGTTTGCACCCTTCAGCAACCAAAAACGTGATAACTGACCGCTTTTCAATCTTGGAGCATGCTTCTTGGTCGGCCATCTTTATTAATCGCCAAAACTCTCAAAGTTTTTTTTAATCTGCAAAAGAAATTAAATCCATGTGAATTTTTTTTTTTTTTTTAAAGTAAGCTTCTATCTGTATTAGCAGTCCTTATACCAAAAAATTCACCTTAAAATTCACCTTATTTATTGAATGACCCTCGTACATTGTGTATTTTGAGCTCCATGTACCAAGTGCATACACCTATCTGCTGGATACAGCCATACAGAAACAAGCGTGTTGAAAATGAATGTTATGATATTGTTTGAAAAGTCAGTTTTGGCTTTAAAATATTTTAGTGAACATTGATTTATCCATTGTTAATCTTCATAGTCATTGCAAATCTAATATATTTGTTTGAGTTTTAGATTTAACATTTCATCTGTTTCTCTTTTCAGAATCGTGCTGTACTGAAGCCCAAAGAGATGGAGTCTATACTTGTCAAGGTGCATGCGGAGCGACAGAGGACGTCGAAGGAGCTGCCTGATTACTGGTCTTATCGGGAGGAAGTTAGCAATAAGTTAGACAACAAACTGGGGCGCCCAAAGAAGACCCATGATCACAGAAACAAACAGCCAATGCAGGGTATTAGAAATCACCCATGCTTTCACAATCTGGTATGTGAACCGTGTTTGTCATTCTCAGTGTGTTTAATGAACATGTGTTTGTGTAGTGCAGTTCTACCCTTGTTCCAAAAGTCTGCCCTCCAAAGCAACAAATGTGATGTCTGTATCTTCAGAGACGCTGCCCAAAACCCCAAAGCCCACCCCAAGATCTAATATGTCACTACCAAAAACCTCCACACCCAAGGACAAGACCCCGCTGAGAAGATACCCTGCCATGTAAAGACCTACAATATTAAATAAATTATTGTTTGGTTTTGATTTTGAGTTGATTATACATTTTTACTTCATCGAGGATTTGATTTATTCTGACAAGGTAGCATACATTGGCTTAAAGTCCTTAATGATTTTGAACAATCCTTGTGTAACTCTGTAGCTGTAGCTCAGACAGAGAATCCAAAGAAGAGGAGACAGATGAGGAAACATGGTCCGAAATCAGCAAACTCCAGGAGATCGATCCTGAACGGCTTCAGAGCTTCAGAGACCAGAATGGGAATGTGGCGAGGAAAGATGAAGTCCAAGAACTTTCAGTAAGACCTTTATGATTAAGTAAATGAATTGGGTTAAAATGAAATGTAATGATAACATTGTGCATAGTCTAAATAAATATTGAAAATGCTAATGTCCTCCTTGTCTGCGGCAGTGCACAGATCTGGAAGAGAGGAATGAGTGTGGCTCGTCTTTGGAGGAGAAAGAGTCTAAACCAGTCCACGGCTCTGCACCACTGAGGAAGAGCCTGGACTCAGCCAGCACCAGTGTGTGGGGTACGTCCACCGGAAAGGGACCCAAGTCGAGTCAGTAAGGCTTACTACGTACTACAAATATCCGTAAATATTAACTTTGACTTTTGTTTTGAAGGTTTGACTGAAGCCGGTACAGGAAACAGTTTGAAGAGCAGCATTTACTCCATTAGTGATGTTAGTGATGACGACTTTAGCATTAATTAAATAGAACTACTAAATAGAATAAATAGAAAACTAGGGCTTTCAGTTTAACATGTTAATTAGATTAATTAATTACACTGCGAATTAATTGCTAAATTGCGATTATTTTGAATACAACTGTAGGTGCACTCTGCAGGTCTGCCAGCTGTCTTGTCTTGGTTACAGTGGAGGGAACGTGCACGGAGAGAAAGAGAGCGAGTGAAAGACTGAAAGGGGAAGTCTGCATTCTCTCTCACTCGCTCTCTCTCTCTCTCTAAAATGTGATTAATTAGATTAATTAATTACAAACCCTGTAATTAATTAGATTTTTTTTTTTATCGCCTGACAGCACTATAGAAAATATTACGGAGGCCATATGTAAAACCATAAACCTCAGCCAACAACACTACAAATCCTCTACACATGCCAAATAGCAATATACCAGAGACCACAATATTTCAGAAAGGGAATTACACTGTTAAAATATCTTCATGAAATAAGGAAATCGCATATCTTAGTCTGACTAGATTGCACTATTTTAATGTAGGCATACCTTGTGCCAATGTTGTACGCCTATGAACTGATTGATTATTAAAGTAAATACGAATGTCACAGATCAGTTGTCTTTTAATAAAAACACATTTATTACTATGTTACCAGTGTTATATATTTTGTAAGTTTTTAACAAACAAACAAAAAAAATAGTATGGAAAGTATTTATACAAAACAAAACTTTTTCAATACAATGTTATCTCAAAGAGTTCTTGTCATAATGTCATAATTTTTACAATACACTTTTTTAATATATTCAAGTCTCAAACAAAAGTGTCCCGGTTGTATGTGTTGATGGTTTTTGCAGATCTTGTTCCTCTTGTGGTTCGGCTCTTTCTCCCTTCGTAAAACAGAGGTGGGACCAGGGTTACTCTGGAGGCAGGGGCCATGTAGGTGCGTCTGCTGCGGCCGGTCACATACGTCCCATACACTCTGCGTCTGTCTGTGGAACTGACAATAATGTGAAATGTTTAGGATCTGTATTGTTTCAGTATCAAATGTTTAAGTTTGACATTTTACCTTGATGGGATGCCTTCTTTCCCTGAGAAGTATGCTTGTACAATTCCCCCAGTAATGAGCAGAATTGAGCCTCCCCATCCAACAAAAAGAGCAGCACCAAGCTCAAATCTAGAAGTTTAATTATAATAGGAGAATCAGCTACCTACTTGCCTCCATGGAGATGTTATTGCTTTGTCTGGAATGTTCCATGGTATGGCATCAACATATCTATCATTACTGGTGTTTCTGTTGCTCAAAAGTAGATTAAATCCTGTGAATAGGGGCAACTGTCCACAGATCTGAATTGTAATGTAGCGTAGTGGTGTAACCTGCTTGTCACCCTCGTGATGGATCGATACTGTGAAACATTCTAGACAAAGCAATAACATTTCCATGGAGAGAAGCAGGTGGCAGACCCTCCACTAGAAAACTTTAAACTTTCACTTACTTTTGTGCCCTGAAATTTGGATCCACAAACTCACTAATAACTTTATGGGCCCACCAGGAATAGGTTATCATCCCACAGAATCCTACAAGAAAACACACTTTTATTATACTTGTCGTTAACCGTTACAGGGTCATTCCAGAATTGGAGGACATTTTACATCCCACCCATCAAATATTAAATAATCCTTTCTGAGTGAATTTACTTGTTGTGAGACCAAATCTTTAAAAAAAAAAACTTAAGAGAAAAGAATGCTTGAAAATAGTTTTTAAAATACCAAATAAGTCTGGAGTACCCCCCAAAATGCCATTTTCCTCTTTAACCAGTTAAAATTAAATTTAAATTTCTTTTCTTTTCTTTTCTTTTTCTTGTATTATTTGTTTCATTGCCATCTCTTGTAACTGTGGGAACATTTGTTTTAATAGACATAATATTTCAAATAATAATTATTATTCATGGAACATGTGTCCCACAACCTGCACCAACCCTGTTACCAGAACATTTTTAGCCTGGTAGAAGCAGAAGAAAGCAGAACCACATGATCCCCTGGACTTGACATCATCAAACAGTTTTCCAAAAGAATGGGCAGAGCAAAGGTTTGTCTTCTCTTCTATTTTTCATATTTTTATAACATCGTTAGCCTTGATTGAATGTCTCACTCTACCTCATGCAACCCTGTTATGCAAATGATCAGAATAAGACAATTATTATTATTTTTTCCTTTATTTATTTGCATAAATAAGTTTTTCCTCTTGATTAGCAGTAACAGCTAAACAGCTTCTACTCCTGAGATAAAGCGAACATTAGTGCGGATTTGCAACCCTGTTACCTGCAACCCTGTTACTGTGATTAGAGGAAATAAAGAAATAAACCAAATAAATCATGTAATAAAAATTGTATCATTGATCCCTAAGCTGAGCTAATCAAGCATTTGATAGTTTATTACCTATTATTGATGAATATGTAGCAGAAAATCAGAAAACTGAAAGTTTATTTTTCAAGAATTTTAAAGCCCAAATGCCCTCCAATTCTGGAATGACCCTACATCAATTACTTAAAGATCCCATGACATGGTACTTCTTGATGCTTTTATATGGCTCCTTAATGGTTCCCTAATACTGTAAATGAATCCTTCTTCAAAATCAACACCCAGTGCATGAGAAACAGAGATAAGCTGAGAAAGAGTAATTTTTCTCTCTCTGAACAGGCCATAATGGGCGTTGTTGCTTGAATGCAAATGAGGAGAAAAGAGATGTCCAATAGTAGAGGGTGGGGGCGTGGCCAAACTCTCCACTCTCGCTCTCAGCTGTCAGCTGTCCGCTCTGATCCATTTCCGTGTCTTTGCACGGGGGGAGAGATTTGAAGCGTTCCATTGAAAAAGAAACACATTTCCACAGAAAATAAAATTAAACCACTGCTGTTCAAAGGTCCAGAGGCTCAGATAAAGGACTTCCGAGCCTAGAAACACTCGGACGTGCCTCCAGGCAAATAAAAAAACGCATTTCGCATTGCCTAGCGCATTCGCAGTCCAAACTCTCTGGGCGTGATTTACAGAGACGCTGAGTACAGACAGACGGGGGTGGAACTGCATTTGCATTTTTTCGATCTGACGTCAATCAGGTGCCTTGTTCAAAATCGCCCATTTGAGCTCCTATTTTTTGTAACGCAGAAAAGGATCGCAAATGCTCAGTTTAGACATTTCGCAACTTTTAACCATGGGGGGGGCTAAACAGGGTAGGGGAGCTCACATTAACGTTCAAAAACCTCAGAAAGTGAAAATTTCATGCCATGGGACCTTTAATAATCATAATAATAATAATAAATTATTTTTATTTATTTATTTATTTTTACCTGAAGCTAAGTAAGTGAGCGCTCCAGCAAAGGTGACTCTTGCATTAACAATCTCTGATCCTCCTATTTTAGTGCATTTCATCCCAATGAGAGTGAGGACTCCACCAAAGAAGCCTGTGATGACTGCACACACAGCCAGAGCTCTGCATGCATGTAAAAACACTAGGGATGGAAGGAAAATACATTATATATTTTATTACAGTCATTTAAATTTGTGATGTTCTATTTTCTTTTATTTATGAAGTCTTACCAGGCAGAGCCAACATGGAGGGGTATTCCTTGCAGTCCGAGACCCCAGTAGTGTCAGATACACAATCCCTCCACAGGTTTGAGTAATAGTTGGCTGTAGTCAAGACAATGCTACCTACTTCAGAAAAAGTCCAGTACTCTGTGGGGAGCGTGGAGCAGACCAGTATCCATCCACATAAACAGCTCACAAAACAGCCAATCTCTACATACATAACCACTGTCCGATACTTCATGGTGAATAGATTTCCCCCGAGGAAAAGACACTAACTTTGACAGACTGTTAGTGACTTCACTGATGCATCTGCGACAAAGGGCTGTAGATGTTTGGCCAGTTCTTATCTGTTAGATTATTCTGCTCCATAAGCACGTTTTTGTTCCCAGGACCGGACGCAGAAACTCTCAGAAAGATGATGTCATATGTTTAAAACGGCTTTATACTTGGAACTATAATCATTTTATTTAGTTTTTATGTAAAAGTTTTTCCACTTTGTTGGTAACTGGCATTGTTACTAGTACCACCTTTGTAATAATATACTGTATATATTGTATATACTGTATATACTGATAATGTACCTTTTGTACATTATCAGTTCACTGATTTTATTAAAACACGAAAACCGTTATTTCCTAAAAAACACTTCAACATTTCATATTGTATTTAACTACATATATGTTAAAAGGCACAAATTATGCTATTTTCTGATTTACACTATGTTATAATGTTGTTCCCTCGTCAAAGACATACCTGGAGTTGTGTTTTGTTTCATTCACACATGTTTAACACACAAACCCTGTATTTTCAAACAGAAAACACTCTGTTATGTGGTTATACAGGAAATGGTCCACTGTGTTTTTAAACTCCATACACCTTCGATAGAATTATTTGGGTAATTTTATCCCTGGAACTGCCTATCTCTATTGAAGTAAAGGTAAAAGGTAGCTTGAAAACTACTGCTTGATAATGCTACAGGGTGGAACATTTTAAGCTGCTGATTTTTTACTTCAGTACATCACAAACATGTTACTTCCCTCATAAAACATTTTATAGTCAATCTATTTCAACATTCTCTTCCATTTGTGTGGCAGGAGAATCTCTGGGAATTGTTTGAGGTGTAAACACTGCCCTGGCCTGACTGAGGGAGAGTACATGACGTAAGGAAAACAAGACAAAACAGTGCAGAGTCTACATGAGCGTGCACACATGCAAAACACATGTTGTTTCTAACATTATAATAACATGTTAATTAGGGATATTGGTTTACTCAATATCCTGGTTGGACATATAACACATTTGGATCAGCTTTGTCTTATTTTAGAGCGAGAGAGAGACTTTATTGATACCAAGGGAAATTCAAGATATTGTTGCTTAAAGGAAATACATGCTGTTTTCAGTTTCTGCTTTGGTATCTGTTAATATCGGCAAATAGTGTCGAAGTCGGTCCCAGATTCAAAAAGCTGGATCAGTGAATCTCTCTACAGCTCTGGAAAAAAAGAGACCACTGCAAAATTATCAGTTTTTCTGATTTTACTACTTATAGGTAGCCTGGGAATTCCCAGGCCGCTTCCGTTCGTTTCGAACTGGAAGGCGGCCTGGAAACTCGTCCAAGCGAGAGTCCCAGATTTAGGGCCCCAATCAGAGAGCGGGGGAGGTGTGGCAAGACGGTGACGCGTACTACATGACAAACGGAAGCTTGTAGTTTGAACTGACAACTGACATGATTGGCTATGGACTTACGTATACGCTCAATGATATAGACATTCATAACGCCCAATAAACGGCCGTTGGCAATCGCTAACCACACCTCCGCTACGGGATTTTTCGAAGCGAGTTTCCAGACCCATATCTCACTTGTGATATGGTCAGGTGTTAACCAGACTAACTTATAGGTATGTGTTTTGGCAAAAGGAACATTTTTGTATGAGTCTATAAACTACTGACAACATTTCCCCCAAATTCCAAATAAAAATATTATCGTTTAGAGCATTTATTTGCAGAAAATGACAAATTGTCAAAATAACAAAAAAGATACATGTTTTCAGACCTCAAACAACGCAAAGAAACAAGATCAAATTCATTTTAAAACAACATAATACTAATGTTTACACTTAAGAAGAGTTCAGAAATCAATATTTGGTGCAATAACCCTTATTTTTAATCACAGCTTTCATGCGTCTTGGAATTCAACAGATGCTGGAATGGAATGGCTGGAATACATGTAGAGATGCTGATTTCAGAAAAATGCAATGGTCTCTTATTTTTTTCCAGAGCTGTACATACTTTTGTTTCTTCATTTCACTTTGTAGTTCAAATCAGACATGAGGCATTACTGAGCATACTTATACTGTTTGTGTGTACAGCCTGTTCTTCCTAGGTTGGTAAAACTATAATTCCAGCCTCCAAATGTATTGATTAAAAATAATCAACCAAAATTTAAAAGACAATTTTTATTACACAATAATATCTTACAAAATGCTACAATATACAGTAGTTCACATGTCAGGCCTTCACATATTAAAGGAAAATTAATGGTTTTTTTTACAATCTGAGCCTTCTTTCGGCAATAAAACAAGTAGTTTTACTCACCCATAGCAGTTTGGTGTCAATTGGAGCAGTATCGCAGAACTTATGTTGGAGACGTTCTGTTCTTCTATGATCCCGTATCCGTTAGCGTGAGTGCTCGGGGCACTGATTTGCGGTGTCCAAATAACACAAACTTTAGCACTTTTCAAATCACAGAAGATCGCTGTGTCAGGGTAGACTTTTAGTAGATTCCAAAACGGCCTGAAACCCGATATCGCAACAGAAAAGTAAAGTTCAGAGCGGTGTTAGCTTCTTTCGGACTAGCGGTGTTTATATAAACAGCTGAGTTCACGCACGCGCACTGTCCTCTCTGATGACATCATCAAATGAAACTATAGCTGGATATCGGGTTTCAGGCCGTTTTGGAATCCACTAAAAGTCTACCCTGACACAGCGATCTTCTGTGATTTGAAAAGTGCTAAAGTTTGTGTTATTTGGAGAGCGCAAAGTAATGCCCCGAGCATATGATACGAGCACCATGTTAACGGATACGGGATCATTAGTAGAACAGAACGGCTCCAACATAACTTCTGCGATACCACTCCAATTGACACCAAACTGCTATGGGTGAGTAAAACTACTTGTTTTATTGCCGAAAGAAGGCTCAGATTGTTTAAAAAAAAAACGTTACTTTTCCTTTAAACCAGTGAGCTTAAGTTTTTTTGTGTGTTTTTATATGTAGGAATTCTTCACAAATGGAGCTGATTCACTCCTGGAAATTCCAGATATTGTAGAGACTGTCCGACTGCTCCCACTGCTCCCACTGCTCCTACTACTCCTGCTGGACCCCGAGATGGTGGATAAACTGGACCTGGAAGACCTCTCAGACTCTGAGCCTGATCTGGAGGTGGAAGAGGCCCTGGAGCCTGCTGCCCTGGGGCTTCTGGGAGTCCTGGATGTTCTGGATGTTCTGGATGTTCTGGATGTCCGTCCTGTTTTGTAAGTGCGAGCTGACCTGGAGGAGATTTCTGATACATCTGACTGTTTGGACGAAATCTCAGAAATGGAGGAAAGTTTAGATTGGGACGTGACGTCGGACTGGGTGGATAAGACTGTGGTAGACTTGTTTACGTTGGTTGTGGTGTTTGTCTCCACGTCTGGTTCAGCTTTGACAACTACCACCCTGAAAAAAAAAAAACATCAAGATTATTATACTTATTTAAAAAGCTGTTTACATTTTGTGACTTGGTCCTCAAATATAGCCCTCTTTTATGACATGTCCCCATCGTTCAGTTGTGAGAAGGCCTGTCACAGTAACAAATGTTCAAGTACGATGAATCGCTGACAAAAATATAGATGATAAATAATATAGAAACTAATTTATGCCACTGACTGACACAGTAACCCTAAAGCAGGATTATACCCAAAAACTATTCTAACTGTATAACATAATAATAATAAAAAAATACACACAAACTGTAAATAAGTAACAGAATGAGATACTTTAGTACTTAATTTGTATCTATAATGAGTCACAGAAGTTATTTATTCAACCGTTTACAGCTCAAATCTTTTCGTAGTACAAAAAAACAAACAAAAAGACCCCTATTAGTACAAAGAAAAAGTACTACAATAAATACTGACCCTCAAAAAGTATTGTTCCATCCGACATACAGTATATTGAACTTGATATTGTAATTATCGACAGGCCTAGTCCTAAGTGCACTGCTATTTTTTAAACCAATAAAGCCACATATGGCTTTTATATATGGCCCCTCTAACACAGTATACAAGTCTTACTTTCAAGTCAATACATGTTTGAAACTTATGTGGAGTGTAGTCATCAAATTCCTCTTAAAGCCAGCGTCAATATGCAAATGTTATCTATAGTTTATGGGCCGGTTTATAGTCAAATCTGATCTGCACGTTTTAAGATCTGGGAAAGCTATTAAAGTAATAATTAAATAAGGCTGTATAGATCTACAGCAAACAGGAAATCCTTTTAAATTCTCCCTTATTCTTCCCTTCTACAGCTTCAGGCCATGTTTGCATACTGAGTCCAAGTGCACACACATGTTGTATTTAATGGGGAACATGTGGCCTTGACTTTTGTGCTATTTATTGCGGAAGTGGAGCTCCTTATTTATAGATGGCCCCTCTAACTTGTTGAGATAATAATGTTTTGTACACTCACACTGCCTCTCCTCCACACAGAGGCTTGCACACGGACCACAGGTAGAAGAAACCGCCGGCCATATGGAAGGCAGAACCAACCCAGCCCAAGAAGAGTGGCGTACCAAGGTCGTATCTGCATTTCAAGACATGGAAAATTAATTGAAAATCACCTCAATGACAAAAAAAAAACACACACACACACATTGAAGGGCCTATGTTACTGTATAATGTCACTTTGTTTTCTTTCATTCACACATGTTTATCAAACAAACGTTGTATTTTTACGTCACGTAGTAATACAGGAAGTGCTTTTAAACTCCATATACCTTCACTACAACCATAGAATCACCATCAGCCCTGGAATTGATCATCTCTACTGAAAAAGGTTAAAGGAAACTTGAAATGACATCACAAGGTGGAACAGAACATTTTGAGCTTTGGAGATGTAGACGGGCTAATAATAAAGGGTTACTCCAACATGTGTGAATGAAACAAAACACAACTCCACACAAAAATGACACACAAAAAAACAACATTATATGCTTTAAAGTGTCAATTTTGCCTAATATAGGACCTTTAATGTGTATTTGTACTTACTTTAGGTCCTGGAAGTCAGGGTTAAAGTATTCCACAGAGACATATTGAGCATAAACAGCGTATCCACTTGTAGACAGCACACCTAAAGATTAAAATCAATATTAACATGCATGTGATTTGAATAAATGAAGGCAACACAAAAATATAGGCACGATTTGTAATTTGTAAGGTAATTAATTAACATTCCCTGGGGGTGTTGATTAATTAGCACCCCTTAACTGAGAGTACTACTTTATTAGAAGCTCTGTTACTCAAGTTAGTCTTTAATCTGAGCTTTATTTTAACACAATGTGACAGGAAAGAGCTGCTTCAAACGCGCCTCTCACACATTTTTGTTCAAAATCAAACACCTAAACAGAACCATGAACTCTCATATTGATCACAGGATCCTGAAAATGTGTTGTTTAAATCCAGTTGTCGAGTCTTCAGACGATCTTAATTGTTTTTGTCTGTCTGTGTTTGCGGATGTGTGCGTTGTGTCACCATGGAAATTGCATTATGTCACTGCAAAGTACCAATAGTGCTTTACAGAACAAAAAGGATTGAAATGACGTAAAACTGGCAATAAAATATTACAGACAAGAAAAAAATAGATAAGTAAAAACATAAATTTACCACTTATAATATGACACCATCCTCCGGCGTAGACCTTCTTGTATTTAGAAGCATCCTGGCCTCCTATATATGTGCACTCCATTCCCAACATACTAAGCACAAAGCCAAGCATGCCCAAAGAAAGGGCAGCCATCAGCAACCCACGCACTATTTGAATGTGTCCTGGAAAAGAAATAAGACAAGCAAGAGGGAATCATTTGAATTTTTTTCGTGTAAAGGCAATACACAGACTTACCCTCCACTGACCACAACACTGGGAAGTCGTAGCAGTTGCTGACAGCGGTGGAGTCTGTAAAACAAGACCTCCACAGACTAGACCAGTACCAAGCCACTTTGATAATAGATGATCCAGCCATGCCTCCAATGGAAGTGATTTTCCAGCCCTCCATCGCCATGGTACAGGCCACAAAAATCCACCCAAGAACTGCCATGAGGAAGCCCCATATCTGCACCACTCTGATCTTCATATTGTTTTTTTTTCAAACCGCACAGCTAAAAATGTCCTTAATGTTTTCAATCCATAAAATCCAGACTGATTGTCCTGTGTCTCTGCACTATCCACAGATCATTGTGCATCCTAAAGGGCTACAGGACTCACTGAGCTGCTCTCAACTGAAGACAATCTCAGGTACAAATCTGAGCCATTCAGCGACTTTATAAAACAAAACATGAGGGTGAAAGACTGCACCCAAGTTCCCATACATGTTTGCAAGTTTGAATTTGAGCACTAAGCAAAAGTCTCATATTGCACTCAGTTCCTTCCTTATTTAGTATCTCTTTATCTGTTATATAATAAGAAAGTTGTATTTGTAATTAGAACGTATTTTTGGTTGGCACAAGTTCCAAACATACTGAGGATAGACTTTTCAGCATTGCCGTTGAAATGTTAACGACACTAATCTGCAATAATCTCCTGAAGAATCTCATACATATTGGCTGTTAGAAGTTATTAGCATGGATGGATGCTATGAGCTTATCCACTGAAGGCGATGTACATTCTTCACTTTGCCCCAGGCCTTAAGCTTTATTAGTCATACAACATGACCTCTTTGTATGAAGGGCCCATTAATACACCAACGTCTTAGTCCAAGTTATAATTACTCTTACATGTGGGTTAATATAAGATACAGGGAGGGAGGAATGTTCTTTAAGATGAGATGAAAGACACACATTTCACATTTAAGTGCTGAAATATAAATATAATTAAAAAAAATCTATAAAAGTTAAACATGGGAGCAATGATAAAATCCTCTATTTAAAACTATAACTATGTAGTGTAGGCAATAGATTATATTACATCCAAACAAACTGAACAATAATCTTCTCCTTTATTAAATGCATGCTCTGTATTTGATTTAAATATAAAAAGGTAGATTGTTTATCTTCATTATGATGTGTTACTGCCATCTAGTGGCATGGCAGTGCATCAAACGCATTTAAGTCAACAATTTCAATTGTATATACATGTTTTGATTATAAGATGCAAATAAAGTAAAGTAGAGTGAATGGTTTTATAGATGGAAAACAATGCAGTCTTTTACGTCTTCTACCCCAGTGCAGTGGACACCTGACACTTGTTTACTGATCTAAGGTTGTGAAGCACAGCCTCTGCTGGTTCAGGTATCAGAGCAGGCCTGATAACAGAGCACTGGGGTCCTTCTGATAATATTCACAGGTGGAGATGGACGAGGAACGTCTGGTCAGGAGGACTCTGATCTGTGGAGATAGCACCAGGCTGGACACTCACTGACCAGTAACGTGGAGATCAAATCCATTTGAAATTATATTTTAGATAAGTGTATATAATTGAAATAAACCGTGTAATACATATTATGATAATCTCCATGTAAATGCACATAAACCTTTTAGATTATACAATTATCCTATTCTTAGAGGAATGTCCAAAGAATCTCTCAAATGCACATTCAATATCATTGGAATTATAAAAGGGGATTTGGACACAGACGACTTGTTGAAGGAGACTGGTGAGTTTTAGGCAAGCTTGGTGCCAAATCAAATTTCCAGTTCCATCACAAAAATGAGTGTGTACTTTTAAAAATCACTGACAGAACAAGCTGACGCTGAAACACATGGAACAAAGCAGAACTATTTTCACACATATGCGTTTCTGCCAAACTGTCTCTGCTCATGTGTGTCCTTGTGCCGACTGCTGTCTGCTGCTTTACTCGGGTAGTGCCGTGATGTCGCAAAAGATGCTGCTCCTCTGTACGAATACTCAGCCCTGTGCAAACAACAAGAACAAGGCCGTGAACTTGGGTTAATTTACTGAACTGCCACACAACACGGCGATGAAAAGGCAAAAATAAAGCAAATATTTTTGGCTCCAAGACTCAATGTTTTTCAATAGTACCTCAGGCGAAGGTGACTTTCATTGTAGAAATGTTACAAGAGCGAAAACAAAGGAAACATTCAGGAATGACACACTGTATCACTAATATCCATCAAACCATTTAGACTGTAAGTTATGAAACAAGATGTGGGATTAGATTGTGGACTGTTTTGAGTAAATGAAACCTATCTGAGCAGGTTTGTTTCACAATGTTCAATTATTTTTCAAATTTGTGGTCATTGACACTTGCCTCAAACTGAATCCATCAGACAGTGACAGAAAGAAAACGAATCCGCCAATAATACATAAAACTGAACCCGACCAGCCGATGAATAAAGCAGCCCCCAGCTCAAATCTAGACAAAACAAAAACATTAAGGAAATAATGAGGTATGTGTGACTACTTTGATCTTGATCTTGACCTGCCAGGTTCTCCCTTTAATCCTCAGGACTTACTTCTGGGCTACAAAAAGGGGGTCAAAGAAGTCCGTGGTGATCCGGCGAGCATATATGGAACACGCAGTCATACAACTTAACCCTATGATGAAGAAATGTTAAAAAAAAAAAGTTGTAATTTTGCATTTATTTATTGTGTTTCATTTATGTGCAGATTACCACATAGTATGAAGTGAAAACCGGACAGCACAGTCAGGCGAGCTTTAATGGTGTCCGAGCCCCCGATTTTGGTGCACTTCATTCCCACCAGAGCGAGGATAGCTCCGAAAAACCCCAGACACACTGCTGCTATCATGAGACCCCTGCAAACCTGGATGTAAGCTACAGAACAGGAAAAAAATGACAATATTTGGTAACAGATTTGGTAACGTAAGCGCTGGTGGGCTCCGTAGAAATTACAAACCTAATTAAAAATGGTTTAAATGTATAAACAACAACATCTGATTGAATTGCAAATCATGTGCTAGCTTTCTGTTGCATTTTGAAGACTTTTCATAATAAAAAAAAATTAAATGTTTAGTTTTAAAATAGTCAGTAACACATTTTCTATCATTTTGCCACTCGTGGATACTAGAAAATGATTAATTTACAGCTGAATATCTGTTTAGAGCCAAATATTAAGCAAAAAAAGGGTGTCACATTATACAGAAATGATAATTATATGAAAATAAGTGAATACAGGATTTGAGATTGTTATTAGGTGATGGTGACAGCTAAAACAATTGCAATATTTATGTTACATTTTAAGAAATATAACATTTTGACATCTGATATTGTCTGCACTTTGTCTGGTTTTGTCTTATATATTTCATTGTGTTTGTTTTTGAGCAGGTATATGAAACTATTTACCACTCGGGCTAAACTCACCGTCCAGAGCCAGCATCGAGGGAAAGTCCTTACAGTTGGAGACACCGGTGGAGTCGGTGACGCAGGTCTTCCATAAATTTGACCAAAATGTCGCCGTGGTGATGACTGTCCCATCTACGGACGACACCTTCCAGTAGTCGGTGGGAAGCGTGGATGACACCAAAATCCAGCCTGAAATAGTCAAGAGAAAAGCCACTATCTCCGTCCCCATGCTCCCCATCCTCTCCTCTCCTCTGGCCTGGATTTGGGACTCTCGGAGGGGTGCACAGGTGGGACTAAATGGGTGATGTGGGAGGATCTGTCCAGGAAAGGTACGTCAGTATTCGAAATGGCATGACACGTTTTTGGACAATCACTTGTTGTATGTTGTGTGGTCAGATGAAGGGGGCAGAGCACGGGGGCAGATATTATTCACTGGGCTTCACTCAACACCAGGTGGAGGGTCTGTGCAAGGGGATCTGTCACAGAGGAAGCTTTTAATTGGAAGGATCTGAAAAGTCATGAGCACTAGATGGGGAGCAGTGATAGCAAAGGGCACACTGATGAATCACAGAACTGCTCACCTGTATACATCCAGCTGCATTGTACCTGAGCGCCATCTGCTGGGTGTGTTTTCGTTATTTCCCTCTTTGCTATACACAGAAAACATTGCAAATTACTCTAAAATAATTATGTTATCTATTTTTTTTCCATTTTTATTACGTGATAAATGAATATATGTTTTAGAAAGATGATCTAAAAATGCAAATCATGGTTTGGATCAACAGAAAAACGAATTAAACCGAAAAAGGTGAACATTTCTACAAGACGTACGTACTCAGATAGAGCAATACACCATTCAAGTATTTTAGTTAGTCAGATAATCTACTTAAAGATAAGATAAACATGGAACAATTTGAACAGAATGCCTTAGCTTCATATCCAGGCACTCCACCCACACATTGGTTTCGTTATGTTGATGATAATTTTTCAAAATTCAAAATTTGAGATTTGGAACCTTTCACTGCACATATCAATTCTGTAGATCCGAACATCAAATTCACCCGTGAAGATGCCAAGGATAACACATTGGCGTTCTTAGATTGTGCAGTAACGATAGGAGGAGACCGGCGACTCCAAGTAGAAGTCTTCAGGAAGCCCACACACACAGACCAATACCTGCTTTTTGATTCACACCACCCACTGCAGCACAAACTGGGTGTTATTCGGACATTACAACACAGGGCCCAAGTGGTTCCCACAAGCACAGAGGGTAAGGAAAAAGAAGAACAACATGTGCAGGAAGCCCTCTCTGTTTGTGGATATCCTAAATGGGCGTTCAACAAAACCAAGAGAGACAAGGGCAAGAAACAAGACAACAGAGAATCCGAACCCAGGAGGAAAGGGGTAGCGATTCCGTACCTGGCCGGCGTGTCGGAAAAACTACAGAGGATTTTCAGACAATATGAAATCCCAGTATTATTTCAAACCCACAAACACGTTAAGACAAAAACTCGTCCACCCAAAGGACAAAACACCGAGCCACAAACAAAGCAATGTGGTCTACTCCATTCAGTGTAGTGAAGACTGCAGTGAGCGCTATATTGGGGAAACCAAACAGCCACTTCACAAGAGGATGTACCAACACAGACGGGCGTGCCAGAGTGGACCGTCATCTGCCGTACATCTTCACCTAGAAGCCACGGGCCATTCTTTTGAGGACAGTGAGGTTCAGATCTTAGCCAGGGAAAAGAACTGGTTTGAGAGGGGAGTTAAAGAGGCTATTTTTGTCAAAAAAGAGAATCCTTCTTTAAACAGAAATGGTGGAGTCAGACATAATTTGTCTCCCATCTATAATTCCATTCTTAAACCTAAATCAAAACAAACAATAGGGCTAGCCTGGTCATGGCCAGAGGTGTGAAAAACAGTCGTGTAGGGGTGAATAGTTATGCTAACCTAGACGCCAGAGAAACAAAAGACAGAAACAAATAGGCGAGATAGTTTCAGAAAAATTGTAGTATAGTTAGCTCCTCCCTGCAGCGAGATATAAGCAGTGTCTTACCAGCACTCTAACCAGAACTGACGAAGCCTCTCGGATGAGCGGCGAAACGTTTTCGATCAAATAAACTTTGTCCAGTTGACAAATTGAATTTCTCCTGTTATCATTTTTAATAGTCAGTTAAAATAGGCTATAAATAGATAAAAGTGGCTAAATCTCATTTATATTGATAAGATGAACTGAAAATCAATTGATAACTGTGCTGGTTAGCTAATGTATTCAAGATATTTAATGATATTGTTTTACATCAAAATCACATCTGTTTATACAATAGATTTAGGAATTTTTGCTTAAAAATAATATTTATAGTTTGAAAATGTTTAACTTGCACTTCTTTATTCATCAAGAAATAAACAAGAAATATCTTAAGACATCAGGTAATTGAATATCTTATGAAAAACAAGCTAAAGTATCACATGTGTTACAACAATAATGTGGAGCCCAACTTTTGTCCTGATCTCCAACTTTGCGACCAAAGTAACGGTGCTCTGCCTTTTTAACCACTGCAGTTATGTTGCGCTTTTGTGATGCAAATGTAACAGAAGTTATCTGAGTTGTTCACACAATTTTGAGGCATCTCTTATGTGAAATCCAAAAATATTTGATGTTAAAACTGTAGACATATTAAAATGAATGTATGTGAATGTGCAGACAGGCTTTCAGATAGAACTGGTTGCTTGTAGACACACTGTACCTTCTGATAAACTACTGTTTTTGCCTTATTTTGCATAAATTTCCTATTTTGACCCAATAATATATCTTGGAAACTATAGATCTATATATCAGAACTTCTGACTTAAGCTACACTTTATCAACCCACTAGGAAATTTCTCCTATTCGTCACGAGGAATGGGTGATTGTGTAACTAAGTGACTTCCTCTTTTGGCTCCTACATTATGCAAAATTGACTCTTTTAGCTTTTAGCCGTGTTATAATGCTGTTACCTGCTCAAATGTTGTTTCATTCACACATGTTTGAGTAATCCTTTATTATTCTGTCTGTCTGTCTACATCCCCAAATCATAAAATGCTCTGTTCCGCCTTGTGATGTCATGAAGTAGTATTTTTCAAGTTAACAGCTCTTTTTTACTTTTAGTTCAGTAGAGATTGCCAGTTCCAGGGCTGAAATCATCCAAATGATACTAGTGAAGGTGTGGGGAGTTTAAAAACACAGTGAAGCACTTCCTGTATTACCACAAACATATTCCCTGTATAACCAAAACACAACTTCAGGTATGTTTGTGACGAGAAAACAAGATTATAACATACTGTAGCTCAGAAAATAGTGTAATAGGACACTTTAGCTATATTTGTATTTTGGATTGCAGTGAACTTAGCCTAGTGGAGAAGAAAAATTGTTTGAAAAGAAAAGTATATTTAAATCAGTGCTTTAAGTTTTTTTAAAGATGTTGTATACTATTTACATAGCTATAACATATGTTAACTCATTGACTGCCGGAGACGTCTTTTTACGTCCCCTCGAATCCAAACGTTGATGAGATGAGAAGAATTAAGTTTTACATGATGCTGCTGTGTGGTAATTGTAATGAATGAAGTTATGTGTGTGTATGTGCGTGCGTGTGTGCGTGCGTGTGTGTGTGGGTATAGCTGTGTGTGTGTGTAAAGGTTTATGCATGGGTTTGTGTGTATGTACGTGTGTGTGTGTGTATGTGTGTGTATTAGTTTTTATTATGGGTCTGTACTCTGAGCCTCAGACAAAGCCTCAACAAAGTTCTATTTTATATGAAAAGATATTATTATATCCTGTAAACATCTCTTGCCACTATTGATTTGAACGTATTTTCAATTCACAGAGCCTTATATTCTTATATTTGTAAATAAAAAATTTACTTTGTCATCAAAAATCTCTTTCTCTGTTGTTTTAGATGTTTGAGGTGTCACTAAATCAATAAGTATTGACATCAAAATCACCGATCTGCTTAAAATCCTTCTTTGCACAAAATGCTCATTTTCTCCACTTTGTGGTCAAAAAACTGCGTTTTTGCTGAAACTTCCCTATGTTCTACTATCAATTACTTGAGAACCGAAAAGGTTAGGAGCATTTTTTTTCCAGGTGAAAGAAGAGAGTCAACACTTTATTTTGATGTGTGCCATGTTTATATAGTCAAAGAACTCAGTATTCTGTGAGTCTTGTAAAATCAGTGAAAATCCACTGAAACCTCCAGCAGTCTGGGGGATTGAATTCTGAAAACAGGCCGGCACTCAATGAGTTAAAAGTTCAAATCCTTCCTTCTTTTTGCTTTTCAAGAAGTCTCGCTCTCTGCCTTGTTATCATACTTGACCTTTTGCAGGCTCGTGGAACAATGAGTAGTGTTATTGCATTGTTTGGTGCAGCTCCAGAGATTTGGAGAAGTCTTGAGGATGTTTCCATGGCTGCTGTTGCCGGGCGCTGTTAATCCCGTATACCTGATAATGAAGTGGAACCAGATGGGACTACTTGATATCTGCACTGATAGTGTATTGAACTGCTACCATATGTTATTAAGTAAACTGGAAGGTAACATATTATGCATAACCAAAAATTCCAAAAATACACAAAACCAACCATGTACAAATACACTACTGTACATAGGACTGTGCAGTTAATTGAATTTTAATCCAGATTGAGATTCAGGCAATTGTCAGTGATTCCCCTAGGTCTTTTTTTGAGGTTTATATGAATGAATATAAAATCATGTGGTTTGGAGCAGAGTTCAGTTCACTTTGGTGGAGATGTGGAGGTGTTTTTATATTTATGATGCAGAGGATCGAGTGCTGCAATCAAGTAAAAGACACAAAACAAGAAATATTAAAGACTATAATGAAAAAAACATGAAATATTTAAGACTATAATGATCATAATACAACTTTACATGTTAAAACACTGTATATTGAACACATATGGCAGAATTGACAATAAAGCTGACTTTGATCTTTAAAAATAGTTAAAAATGGTTAAAAATGGGGTAGTTTGTCCTGTTAAGACTGCACATTTGAAATAGCAATGTAATATAGGTTTTTTTTTTAATTTTAGGAATAAAAGACCAAGCTAGGAATAAACCAGGATTAAACCAGGACTAAATCAGGACTAAACCAGCTCGAAACAAGGACTTAAACCAGGACTAAATCAGGACTAAACCAGCTCGAAACAAGGACTTACACCAGGACTAAATCAGGACTAAATCAGGTCTAAACCAGGACTTAAACAAGGACTAAAACAAGGACTAAACCTGGTCAAAACCAGAATTAAATCAGGACTAAAACCAGGACTAAACCAGAAGTAAATCAGGACTAAAACTAGGACTAAAACAAGAACTAAACCCAGGACTAAACTAGAACTAGAGGTCTTCAACCAAAAGCAGGACTAAACTAGGACTAAATCAGGTCTAAACCAGGACTAAAACCAGGACTAAACCAGGATTAAACCAGGACTAAACCAGGTCTAAACCAGGTCTAAACCAGGACTAAAACCAGGACTAAACAAGGACTAAACGAGATATAACAATTTTATTTTTTTTGTGTGTTAAAAAAGGTCTTATATTAAATTGATTCTTTTGAGCTTTACACCAATGTTATATTGTTATTTCATCAAAAGCATCATTAGTCTGTCTGCATCTCCAAAGCTCAAAATGCTGTTTCCACCTTGTGATGTCATGTAGTGGTAGTTTTTTATTTTTTTATTTTTACGTTAACAGCCACTTTTTATCTTTATCTCCAAATCATCAGAAGTCTGTCTCTTTTCATAGTGCGAGCCAGAATTTGGTGCTATACCCCTGCAAATTATTCTAGTAAAGGTGTGTGGAATTTAAAAACACAATGGAGCAGTGGAGGAAACAACATTACAACACAGATCAGAAAATAACAAAATATGGGCCCTTTAAATGGCTGTGATTAAAAGTCTGTATTGCTTATGTTAAGGACATTAATATTTAAAGACATTTGTTTTGCTTTTACCAAAAAAAAATGAAAATTATGATCTAGAATACAATTAAATTACATAACAAAATGACAATTTCAAAACTGCACTCTACTTCGACCATTATTATTATAATTTTGTGGAAAGCACTAGACATACTGTTTCCAGTGTGTTCCTCACAGTACTGTTTACAAAGGCTCTGAGGCCACAGTGGTAACGTGAGGAGTTGAAAATAAGCCTATCAAAAGGCTGAGCTTGAGAAAGAAACGTTGAACCCTGCAGTGGGCTGGCTGCTCCCTGTCTCCTCGCCTGCTGCGCCTCCTTCAGTTTTTAGCTAAACATCAACACTGGAGGTGGGACACCTTTCCTTTTTGTTATTGTTGGAGCACATTTTGTCAGGAAAACAGTTAAACTCCTTCACATAGGACTGAATATACTTTGAAATTTTCCTTGAACAATGAAACAGGAGAGGGCGGGAGAGAGGAGCAGGGGCACAGAGGGGTGGAGGGTGCGCCCTTATGCCAGCTCTGTCCATTATACGAGCACAGGAAACACCTGTACTGTGAGAGGGCCTGTCATCTCCTACCTGTGTTCTATTTATAGACATCCTCCATGTGTACACTTTTTACACTGTTTGTGCAGGCGACAAGAGGCCGTCAAACAAAGCAAGGCCCAGCTTCTGATTTACAAATGTCTATGTTTCTAAGAGGCTTTATCTAGGGCCTTTGTAGTCACCTTTGCCTCAGGAAAGTAAGCATTTCCTCTTATCAACACTAGATATCAGGGGACTCTTAGTCTACTGTAAGAATGTGGAAGGACATGAGGAAGATGAGGAAAAAAGATAGGAAATGTAATTTTAACATCATATAATGAAGATGCAATGCAATGCGTGAAAAGTCCCTCAGTCGTCCAGGTAGAATCCATGATAATAGGAGAAGTTCAATTTGTCAACTGGACAAAGTTTGTTTGGTTGAAAACGTTTCGCCGCTCATCCGAGAGGCTTCGTCAGCTCTAATAAGTAATACTGGTAAGACACTTGCTTATATCTTGCTGTAGGGAGGAGCTACCTAGCTAACTACTTTCCGGAACTATCTCATTGGTTTCCGTCTTTTGTTTCTCTGGCGTCTAGCTAATGATCCCTACACATCCCTACAAAAAAGAGAATCCTTCTCTGAACAGAAATGGTGGAGTCAGACATAATTTGCATCCCATCTACAATTCCATTCTTAAGCCTAGATCAAGCAAACATGGAAACAATAGGGCTAGCCAGGTCAGGGCCAGAGGTGTGAAAAACAGGCGTGTAGGGATGAATAGGGATCATTAGCTAGACGCCAGAGAAACAAAAGACGGAAACCAATGAGATAGTTCCGGAAAGTAGTTAGCTAGGTAGCTCCTCCCTACAGCAAGATATAAGCAAGTGTCTTACCAGTATTCTTATTAGAGCTGACGAAGCCTCTCGGATGAGCGGCGAAACGTTTTCAACCAAACAAACTTTGTCCAGTTGACAAATTGAACTTCTCCTGTTATCAATGCAATGCAATGTATTATTTTAGGTTAGGTTTCTTTATTAGTCTCCACCAGGGAGAAATTTGTCTTGGAGGTAAGGGAAGGTTGCAGAATATACAATATACATACATGACATCTGATAAAAAGATAGCGGTGTTGGCACAGACACAGACATATTGGGTGTTCCCACTCCCGCCCCCGACTCTCCCCCCCAAACTATCACCCGCTCCAGCATTCCCACTAACATCCACATCACTATCCATCCCCACCATCATTACCCTTCACACAAACCACGCACCATCACTTTATAAAAAAATACATATACACATTCATCCTGTCATAAATAAATATAAAATCAGTCACCAAGCCAGACACATTCACTCTAAAAATACCCCCCCAAACGCTAACTACAATATCGTTTAATTCTATATTTGATCATTAAACTGCTAAATCATGCCGCATTTTATTATAACACACACATAATAGTTACATGTTTACAACCATGTTTGCCACTATATCAACCGTGTTTGCACACCGTTTTTACTACTGACAGTTGCACATAAAACTAATGTTGCACATTATCTGTAAATACTGTATGTACATAGCACCTAGCCTATATTTTTCATAGTGTATATTCTGTAAAGATTGTTTTATTTCATATTTTTTTTTACATGCTTCTCTTTATCTTATTTATCTATTTTACATTTTTTTTTATATGCTCTTGGCATCCAGTGTGGGCAGCAAAGTAAGAATTTCATTGTACAGGGAAATGTGTTTCTTTACTGTGCATATGACAATAAAAAGCTTTGAATCTTGAATGATTAGACTTAGACTTAGACAAACTTTATTGATCCACAAGGGAAATTGTTTTGGGTACGGCAGCTTACTCATCAAATATAATATATAACCGAATGTAGGAAGGGGGAAAAAAGTGGATGGAAATGAAAAAATAGATGGAATAGCAACCAAAGAGCAATAGACCAGTGTCAGATGGTGTGTGATGGTATGTGTGCAAATAGATTTAAATAGAAACATAGTAGTCAAATATAAAATACAATATCAAATCAAATAAGGTATGGTATGAATGTAGTCCTGTATTGCTCACTGTTTGAGTGGAGCTGTAGGAGCCTGTTGGAGAATGAGTTCCTTTTCTGTCCCTCTATGATTGAAAGATTGTTCCTAATTACATTTACTTCCAAAACCAATTTATTTTATTTATTTATTTATTTAATTTGGACAATGCATATTAATCAACATATGAGCAGAAGCTGCACAGTAAATAGAGCTAAATTGCATCTGTAGTCCTAAGGCAGGCACAGAACACTAACATTTACAATCACAAATATAAAAGACATACAATGTTTACAATAAACTAACCCTAACCCTTCTTGAAAGTTTGGTAGTTTTCACATTTTCTAATCTGAGCTGGTAGTGAGTTCCATGACTATACCTCTGATAGACTCCACCATTTGGCTGAACTTAGTCCTGCGGCCTGTATGATGCAGTCTCCTCTGGTTCTCGATTAGTATTGACCATATTGTTATTAGTTTTCCTCTGTACAAAAACATGTAATGGTGGAGGGGCAAGTCCATTTAAAACCTTAAAAAGAAAACATACATCCAAGAACATCTGATAACTTTCAAAGTCTAAAATATTATACTTACTAAGGATATTACAGTAGTGAAAGTGAAGAGGCTTTCTGTCTAAAGTTCTTTCTCTCATTTGTTTTATTAATTATTATTATTATTTTATTTTATTTTTTTCCAAAAATACAATGCAATATACAATGGTATAAACAATAACATAAACAATAACAATGCTCGGGGCTTAAGAGTTTGTATTTATAGGGCTCAGCATGTACAATTTATGGTTTATATGGTGTATTATATACATATATAGTATATTGTTAATGCAAACACAATTTATATTTTAAATTCCAAACAAAGTGCTTTTGTTTTCATGGCTTTTGGATTTCAGAATCAGAATCAGAAAGACTTTTATTGCCATTGTCAAGTGAACAAACTAGGAACATGTCTCGGTGGTAAGGTGCGAACATAAAACACAAAATAATAATGACTAGAATCTATATTCTAGTCATTATTATTTTGTGTTTTATGTGTTTTATGTGTTTCACTAAATAATAATAACTAGAATATAGCTATTATATATTAAAAAAAACAATCCAAAAAAAAGTTCAGAGGAGCAGTCTCAGAACAGTAGTGCAAAAATGACTTAATTAAAGTGACTTGTACAATATTTTAGAGAACAAGAGGGACTGAAAT
Source organism: Paratrypauchen microcephalus (assembly GCA_036785185.1). Lineage (NCBI taxonomy): Eukaryota > Metazoa > Chordata > Actinopteri > Gobiiformes > Gobiidae > Paratrypauchen > Paratrypauchen microcephalus. Next base: position 5,864,263 of record JAVJIX010000051.1, read on the forward strand.
ACGACAAATTTGGGTTTTTGGCTAGAAAATTTACAATGAATATGGAATTTTGACAGGATTAGGAACAAGTTCACCACATATCTGTTTTTCGCAGGAATACCTTTGTCAAAGACACCAAAAAGTACATTTACATTCAACTGTAGGTTCTGTCATTTGTTTTAGTGCACCTATCATCTGAAAAGCACATGAGATTTACTACAGGACGTGTAACCTTTTGTAATACCTCTTGTTCGCCAATAGGATGTGTTCGGAGTGGAGCCAGGAGCCAATCGCGTGTCTCGGAGTTGGTCCAGTCGTGCGTCACACAGGAACATGCGGTGCGTCCGTGTGCGTCCTGCGCGTCTGGCTGCGTCGTAGCGCGCACGGGATTGGGGGGCTCCGACTCCGTGGGACATGTGCGAGTTTAGCCCAAAAACGCTTCCTCCTCCACAAGAACCACCACCCGCCAGAGGAAGGTAATAGGAGACGAGTAGCGGCCCGGGGAAGCGTGGCCTGCCATGGATAAAGTCGGTAAAGATGTTAAGACCAACCCGGCAGCCACGGCCAATATTTTCTCCAAGATATTTTTCTGGTGAGTGGTGAACGCTTCGAGCCACCGAGCGGGCGATTTAAAGACCGAAACTACCCCAGACCTGCTTTATAACCGCGTAATAACAACTTAACGCCGCCGTTAGGCTCTTGCAAAGTGTTAATAACATCTCTGTTGTTAAAGTTGCAGTAAGTTTGGTTGTGTTTCATTTCTACTTTCCGCGTTCTGCGTATGTTTAGTAGTGGTAGTAGTAGCAGCAGTAGAAGTAAATAGTTATATTAGTGGTAATAGTAGTAGTAGTAGCAATAGTAGTAATAGTAGTAGTAGTAGTAGTAGTAGTAGTAGCAGTAGCAGTAGTAGCAGTAGTAGTAGTAATAGTAGTGGTAATAGTAGTAGTAGTAGCAATAGTAGTAATAGTAGTAGTAGTAGTAGTAGCAGTAGTAGCAGTAGTAGTAGTAATAGTAGTGGTAATAGTAGTAGTAGTAGTAGTAGCAGTAGCAGTAGTAGTAGGAATAGTAGTGGTAATAATAGTAGTAGTAGTCAGTGTTGTATGAAGTACTGGAAAATCCAGGTATCCCTCCCAAAAATGACTTTGGTAAAAGTGGAAGTCACTGACTGAAATGTTACTTGAGTAAAAGTCTTAAAGTATCTGGAACTTCTTGTACTTAAGTATGACAAGTAATGTAAAAATAAATGTACTCAAGTACATGATAAAAGGAGAAGTTCAATTTGTCAACTGGACAAAGTTTGTTTGTTGAAAACGTTTCGCCGCTCATCAACCAAACAAACTTTGTCCAGTTGACAAATTGAACTTCTCCTTTTATCATGGATTCTACCTGGACGACTGAGGGACTCAAGTACAGTGGTACCTCACCTTACGAAAGACCCTACATATGAAAAATCCAAGTTACGAAATGCCTTCACGTTAAATTTTGGTCTCTAGATACGAAAGACCCCCCCTAGTCCTGGTCTGCACGACCGGCACCGGGGCTGCAAGCACGAGATAGAACCGTGGCGCCCGAACCGCGTCCTCTGGAGCCCGAGCCACAAACCAGCCGCACGAAACCAGCAAAGAGCGGCACGTGGTAGTTTAATCCTGGTTTAGTCCAGGTCTAGACCTGGTCGAGTCCTGGTTTAGTCCAGGTCCAGTCCAGGTTTAGACCTGGTTTAGTTCTGGTCTAGACCTGGTTTAGTCTACGTTTAGTCCTGTCTAGTCTCTTAGCCAATCAGGACGCAGAACCAATGTTACACTATAAAAAAAAAAGTTACCCTATAAAAAAAATTGGAACGAATCAGGTCTTTTCCATTGAAATAGCTACTCAACTTACGAAAAATTCACGTTACGAAACCACTTCTGGAACGAATGAATTTCGTAAGGTGAGGTACCACTGTAATGTAATTAAAAGTACAAGTAAAAGTATCAAGCAAAGGCAGTCTGAAGTTAACCCTCGCTTTGTTACTTAGCACAAACAAACAGCGCTTGTTTAAATTTTAAAAAGTAGGCGCCGTGACTTTGCTTTTTTCATGATTGGCCACTTTCATCCCTGTACTATACAACACTGGTAGTAGTAATAGTAGCAGTAGTAGTAATAGTAGTGGTAATAGTAATAATAATAGTAGTAGTAATAGTAGTGTTAATAGCAGTAGTAATAGTAGTGGTAATAGTAGTGGTAATAATAGTAGTAGTAGCAGTAGTAGTAATAGTAGTAGCAGTAGTATAGTAGTGGTATTAGTAGTAGCAATAGTAGTGGTAATAGCAGTAGTAATAGTAGTGGCAATAGTAGTAGTAGTAGTAGTAGTAGTAGTAGTAGTAGCAGTAGTTGTAATAGTAGTAGCAGTAGTATAGTAGTGGTAAAAGTAGTAGTAATAGTAGTGTTGATAGCAGTAGTAATAGTAGTGGTATTAGTAGTAATAGTAGTAGTAATAGTTTCAAAGAGTGCGTGCAGATCTCTTCTTCCAGTCACCTGTGTTTATCAGCTTACTTCCTGTTTTTTTTTTGCTTTCACTTTTGGAGGATTTACTCCTACATCAGAACTAAATCCACTAAAACTAAACAGAAACAGCTGTGTTTAAATACGTGTCAGATCCACTGTTTGCACAACTACAGCAAGGCAAGGCGAGTGTATTTATAAAGCACAATTTGTACACAAAGTGATTCAAAGTGCTTTACAGAATAAGAAAGACATCCATCCATCCATCTTCCACTTTTTCCATTTGTCTCTAAGAAAGACCTTAAAATCACAAATCAAATACTACTACTACTGATATTGCTACTACTACTACTGCTACTACTACTCCTACCACTACTGCTACTACTACTACTACTACTACTACTACTACTACTACTACCACTACTACCTCTACTACTGCTACCACTACTACTGCTACTACTACTGCTACTACTGCTACTGCTACCACTACTACTGCTACTACTACTGCTACTACTGCTACTGCTACTACTACTACTACTACTACTACTACTACTACTACTACTGCTACTACCACTACTACCTCTACTACTGCTACCACTACTACTGCTACTACTACTGCTACTACTGCTACTACTACTACTACTACTACTACTACTACTGCTACTACTACTACTACTACTACTGCTACTGCTGCTACTGCTACTACTGCTGCTACTGCTGCTACTGCTGCTACTACTGCTGCTACTACTACTACTGCTACTACTACTACTGCTACTAC